>CM068989.1:22823731-24068625 GCA_035357415.1 Ophraella communa
ACCAAAATTAAGGATTTGGGAACCAACTAAAAATGATAGACTTTGGTCAAAACACTTTGAGGAATGTTGGTTATATAAAACTGATGTAAATTCAAGACTACATTTGCTCCATGAAGCTGTTCCAATAATTTTTCATCAGTTGCCCACATAACTGCAACCCAGGAAGGTATGTACCTACATAACTAATAACAATAAAACACTTTGGCAGTTCTAAGTAAAACATAATTTAAATTTTTTGTGAATTGGAAATATTTATATAAAAATATTGTTTTTTCTAGGCCAAATAGAGAGCACCATTCGAATATATTCAGAGTACAGAACCTGGTCCTTTTACTTCCTCAACACAGTCATTAAACCCAACAGCTGACTGTCCTGGTTAAAAATACTGAAATGGAAGCTACTTTTAGAAACTATTAGAAGTTAAGAGAAGACTAGAAAAATTAGGGTATTGAAACAATCTATAAACAGGCTAAAAAGAAAAGTTGTTTTCCTTAAACAATTAATAACCAGTTTGAAAAATAAGAACTTGATTGATAATGAAAAAGCCATTTTATTAGAAAATGTGAGTAGTGTAAATAAGCAATTGTTACAAAAAATGCAATGTCTAAAAATAAAAAATACCCACTTTTCACAATTGAATAATTCAATACTCTGAGTAAACTTAGAGAAAATTCAAATAAACCATTACTTTGTTCTCTTATCATTGATGAGATGTCAATTCGGCAGCACTTGGTATGGAATGGTAAAAGTTTCTATGGTTAGTCAATTTTGGGGTTGATTTGGATGAAGATTCAAATGAATTAGCCAAAGAAGCTGTTGTTTTAATGATAGTTGCAATTAATGACACATGGAAGCTTCCACTTGGATATTTTTTGTCTAATGGTTAAAATGGTGAACAAAAATGTTCTATAGTCAAACATCACTATTAATATCAGCAAATAAACAGTTTTAATTTAAGTATTTATTTAATATTAAGGTAGTTATAGATTAATTATGTTAATATTTTCATAACAAATAAAGATTTTTTATAATTACTAGTAAATTTTATTCACTTCCTTCCTTTGATACCAACCTATTATTTGTATCTAAGAAACATACAATTATTACCTATTATGTGGGAAAAATGTATTGTAAACATTATGTTACGCCACTGACCACATCGACTATGTGGCAAGTGGTAACAGTTTCACGACTCGGGTTACGCGTCCTCTCTCTTTCCTTGTCTAAGGTATTTACCACTTTACAAATCGATGATGTCATAGATAGACGCCATTACTATTCTAGCGTTTTGGCGTCAAATTTAAAATGCATTTATAAAAAGTAAATTTCTCATTTAAAAACTCTTGCAAAACTAACATTTATTTTAGATAAAGTATATACGTGAAAACATCGTGGATCAGTTTTTAAAAATCAGTCATCATGTCTATTCATTTGAATCATCATCCAAATCAACCCCAAAATTGACTAACCATGGAAACTTTTACCATTCCATACCAAGTGCTACCGAATTGACATCTCATCAATGATAAGAGAACAAAGTAATGGTTTATTTGAATTTTCTTTAAGTTTACTCAGAGTTTGCAGTTTCCTGATATACCTACTTGTAAGCTTTATAGGAGAGAAAAAAGGTAATGGTGTATTTTAAGTCACCCCCCTAGGCGCATGCGCGACAATTTCAAATTTATTGATTTTTAGACGAGTTTGAAGTTGCGGTGTTGTCGGATTAAATCATTTTTACCTTAAACCGAATAGTTTGGGTTTAGTAAATTTGATTTAAAAAAAGAGGCTGGTAAATAGGTATTTATTATTTAGATTAAAGGAGTTTTATAAATCCATAAATAATAAATTATATACTGAAAGTAGTAATTAAAAATATAAATAAAAAGCGTTCTTTTTTTTATTTTTTTAATTTGCAAATATACCTATAAGTCTCTTGCTTTAATGGTATTCTGTGATTTTAATTTATTATGGTTTAATAATATTAACAATATATAAACTTCTGTTATAAATGCCATAGAAATAATAAAACAGCAATTAAAAATAGGAATAAAACAGCAAATAAAATTAGAAATAGAACATGTTTTATGTTTTCATTCATGTAGGTAAATGACATATTTACTTATGGGACTTATTTTAATTATGGTTTAAAATTCATTAAAAAATATAAACTATTAATGTAAAGGCAGTATAGAAAATATTAGCAAAAACTTTTGTGATTCATATGTTTATATGTACCTCAAGTTTAAATCCAGAAATGTTTTCAGATGCAAAATTTATTGTTCTGACTCACTATTTATTTAAAAAAACTTAATTTTTCAGCCAAGATCTAATTTGTCTAATTTATGAAAGAATAATTTTCATCTTTTCAAGATCTTTCACTCAGTTTATTTATTCACAAAAATGTGGCAACGTAGCTTAAAATTCAAAGTTTACCGCTCGGTTACTGCTCTCGTCGACCAATAAAATTAATTTAAGAATTCAAATTGCCGCATGCGCCTAGGGGGGTGACCTAAAATACACCATTACCAATAATTCTTTTGTCGTTTTGAGTTAGTCCTTTTTGCATTAATCTCCTATTGAAATGAATACCTAGATTTATTTGAAGAAACTTGAAAATTTACCTACGCCATTGGTATAATGGCTGTTTTGAAGCAAGAAAATATATTATTTATGCAGATTTAGAATGAATATTATTAACGCGTTATCCAAACACTATAATTAGATGAATTAAAGACTGAATAATTACATACTTAAATATAATTACTCAGAGATAACTCTTTTAATCATTTAAAGAAAAATTTACAAAGGTCATTGTATACAATCGTTTGTTTACCTGTAAAATGAAATTCCTATCAGTTCAAAAATAATTCACAATCTCAATAATTTTCCCTTAGGTATAAATTCACAAATGAAGCACACGCTGTATCAAGAATGATAAACATTTTACCAGGATTGCTTAATCCCATAAGACGTACGTTCGCCAAAAAATCGATCGCACGTGACGTCACTGCAGTCCTCGGCCGTATTAAAACGATTTTATGGGAATATTTATTATAAATTATAAGTGTTTAATCTTAAAAATCCAAATAGCGGTACGTTAGTATTACAGAAATCATGAAAATACTGTCCAATTCCTATTATTTCCATGCATTTATATGGTAAACGTTATAATGAAGGACTGCAGTGACGTCACACAGCTGGCGGACAAATCAGCCCGATTAGGCAATCCTGGTAAATGTTTATCGTTCTTGACGCTGTATTTGCTTTGTTTGCCACATAAATAATGGCGTCTGCGTCTGCTAAAAATGTGTCACAGACAGAACGCAAGCTCAAAATAAAGCTAAGTGCGGTGCGGTATCCAAGAATGATAAACATTTAAATGTTTATCATTCTTGTGCGGTATCCATATGCTTTCCTAATCTAAGATTGTAGTCAAATAAAAAGAAGAATATTAGAGAAACTTCGTTTTACTAGATTCTAATACTATTTTAAATGATTGGCAACATAGTTTCGTTCTGACAGCTGTGACGTGCAATTATATTTATACTGAACAAGACATATGTATTAGTATGTATATATATAGGTGTTTTCTGGCGCTCATGTATTCAAAACGTATTCGTCTGTGATTCAAATACATTCATTCTGGCACAGAGTATATAATACAAACCAGAGTATCGACTCTATATGGAGGGGGTAAGCATTCATTTCAGGTATCGCCATGACACTTTGGGAGTATCCATAGCCGTCCCCGTTAGTTTTGGTTAAGGTAGGCAGTTGGTTGTATGTGAATAAATCAGTGGTGGCGTTTGTATTGTGTAGAAAAGTGCATTAAACTATTTAATTCAGGTACAGAAAACTGCGAAGGAGATGCGGAACAAATGTTACTTACTTTAAATGACATTAAAATAAATGCTACTGATGCATGTATTCCTTCTTAGTGTTCTGTATCTGATAAAGATACAGATTGATGTGTTTTTTTTAATTATTGATATCCTTCCTTACTAACGAGGAAAATTGCGTGCAAGACATACATATTCGGTCATTTATTTTGCGTAGAAATTCTATTTATATAATTATTTAACCTAAAAACCCAATTTTACTTTTTTTAAAAACAAATAAATCAACATTTAGTTATTCCATGTTTCTAAAATAACAATTATCTCAACAATAAAGAAAAATTTCAAGTACGGGTCTTATTTATAATAAAAAATTTTTTAGTACTACCCTGAGCTTATACCACAAAACAGACTAATCAATTTTCTGTTTTGTGGTTTATACTCCCAAAAAATGGCCGCTCTTGTCTTATAAATATCAAAGGTGCCGACAGCGAGTCGATACTCTGGTTTGTATTATATACTCTGTGATTCTGGCGTCGAAATGGTGACGTCATATCAACTACGATTCGAAACGTATTTATGATGATTCAAAACTAGCGTGAAGATGGTTTTGAAACGGAATTTGACGTTACGTTACGCCCTTATTTATGTTCTATGGTATCTGATTTATTTTGATCGTTAAAGTTTATAAATTGCTAAAAAATTTTTATCAAATATGTTACAAAGATGTTCAAAATAAAGTTGGGAAATTTTTACTTGGATGTCGATTCTGACACTTTCCAGAGTTTACAAGGTGAGCATTGAAAATTATTCGTTATTTTAGAGATTTTGCTATCATAATGTTTTCAGATCCTGAATGTGCAGCAAATTATTTAAAACAAATTCAAAAACAATTTGGAAATGATAATTTTGAAAATGAACCCTCCAACGAACCACAAATATTAGACTCCTCAATGTCATCAGACTCCTCAAAAATTATCTGGACCTCCTCCAAAAAACCTACTGATAGAGATATTCAAGCTTGTTATGCTTTTCTATCTTTAAGGAAATCACTCAATGATAAGTTGGATGACAAAAAAACCAGTAAAAATATTTTATGGCTGGAAATAGCCAATAAAATGAATGACATGGGATTCTTTGTTGGAGAGGGACTTTCAGGAAGAGAGAAGTGCCGCCAAAAGTTCATGAATTTGCAGCATTCCAACATGAAGTATAAAGATCAGTCAAGACAAACTAGGGAGGGATTTGTTAAAAAACCTCAATTTTTGATGAGATAGATGATATTCTTGGGGACAAGCAAAAGTCCAAACCTGAGTTTGTGGTGTACTCAAGTAGAGTATCATTATCTCACAAAGAGACTCAGGAGGACCCAAGCAAAATGGATGCTGATGAATATCTCCGTCAGCCTTTAACTTCTCAATCTGAGACACAAAATAAAAAATCTGAGAAATCAAAAATAAACAAATTTGAAGCAATTAAAAAATCTGTTCTTCCCAAAAGGCCTGTCTTGACAACGGTTGAGAATATAATAAGAGAAGAAAGGACTTTAAGAACAGAGCAGTTTAAAGAACTCATTAATGTATTGAAGGTCCAGAATCAGCAAAGGCACGAACAGACAATGGGAATCATTGAACTGCTAAAGAAGCAACCAGATGGTTCACCTCAACCAAAGACTTAATGTTAAAACCTTTGAAAGTTACACTTATCATGTACTGGCTGGTTTTACTCTTAGAATTAGTTTATGTTTTGTGTGATATTTGAACTAAAGATTTATTTTTTTAGAAAATTAGGAATTATTTATTTATATCTCTATGTTGGAATACATTTTTTGTTATTATATTTAAGGAAATACATATTTTTGAGTAAAGTGCAAAATCTTTGAATATCAAAATGGGTAAAGAAAAGAAATGAATAATTTGAATAGTTTTTATTTAAGGTACATTTGACAAACGAAACAAAAAATTCAAAATTGGTTACAGTGCTAGCTGGGCAGCTATTGTTTCTCTTTTATTTTGTGCTTCTACATTTATATCACTTGCATTCTCATACTGTTCATCTTCAGGTAGTGTAATGTATTCATTCCATGGATCATTATGAATATAACAAAAATTGTGCAGAACACAACATGATGTTATAATTTTAACTGCTTTTTTAACACTATTTACATTTACAAAGTTGAGGATTCTCCACCTTGACTTAAGAAGTCCAAAAGTGTGTTCTACTACTATTCTTGTTTGACTCAATTTTGTGTTGAAATTGCGTTTTCTTACATTCAAAACACCATTATCTTTATAAGGCTTCAGTATCCATTTTAACAAAGGGTAAGCTGAGTCACCCACAAGGTGATACTCATCTAAAGGAAAATATTTTCTATATTTTCCTTGCTGTTCCACATCATTGAATATTCCTGAATTACCAAAAACTCTAGCATCATGAGCTGAACCAGGAAAGCCTACCATAACATTTGTGAATATTTTACTAGCTATTACTATTCCCTGCAATTTGATTGAGTGTTGCATTTTTCTGTCAATATAACTATCTTGTTGTAGATATGGGGCTTTGAACTTCACATTGCAACCATCAATGGCACCAACAACACCTGGAAAGCCAGCTCTATCTCTGAAATTTGCTTCTATTGCAACTAGGTCTTCAGCAGAAGGCCACATTATATACTTATCTAAAAGCCCTAGTATCAAATCCAAAATCAACTCTGTGCTTGAGTGTGTTGCACTTAAACTGATATTAAATCTGTCAGCAACTGATACTAAAACCTCTCCCTTTCCAAGCCACCAGAGGGTCATAAGGAGCAATTTTTCAGAGGAAATAGGTTGATTTCCTCCTACAAAATCCTTATGTATTTCTTTACATTCTATATCTCTTAATAAAGTGTTGAATGAATCTTGAGTCATTCGAAACAGGGAGAAAAAGTCATAATTAATGTATCTCATTAACCACTCTTCGGCATAATGTGGTATTCTGAAATGTTGTTCGCGATAGTTCAGAATTATTGCAATATTGTCCATAAAACTATTATCATTTATTAGATCATATAACGCTTCGATAATTTCGTTGGTTTCTTCATATTGTTGGTTTATTAGATGAAGAAGAATAGCTACTTGTTGGTCCATATTTCGAATAAAAAAAGAATTCAAAATGCAACAACAAATTTGTAATATAAAGAAAATTGTATGTACGACTACGAAGGTTAGAGAAAATTCAAAATTTTGTTTTTATTTTTGACGGTGACATCTGACACAGATTGAATCATTCTGTTCTGGCGAATCTTATTATTTATGACGTCACTAAGAATAGTTTTTGAATACATGCTCGAATACGATTGAACGCCAGAAAACACCTTATGTATTATTATATTATGAATATTATTTTATTTTTATGTTAGATTATATTTTTAGATTCGAAGAAAATGGTATGATGCTTTAAATAAACCAGATTTGTGACTGGAAAGAAACGTTACAAATTTAGAATCTGCATTGAACACTTTACAAAAGACTGCTTTTTCTCACAGAATAGAAGTGTTACAGATTTAAAATTAGATGATGTACCTACTCTAAAACTTGCAGGAAAGGGAATGATTTTAAAATTTTAATTGTGAATTAAAGCATAAACTTTTTTAAATAACAAGAGCTTACATAATTACAACAGAATTATTACTTATTTTATTTTTATTTCTATATAAGTCAATACCAAATTGTTAACAATATAAAAATATTTTGGAAAATATATTTGTTATATTTATCATATTTTTAAAATATTTTAATAAAAATATTTTAAATTAACCAATAAAATTAAAATACAATTATGTAGTTAGTACTCAGGTCACGAGCGGCGCTGTAAGCACGTTTTAAAAAATCCTTAGAGTCGGCTATCTATAAACTTCTTTTTAATCTATGGTCTACATCATTATGATAATGACAGAATGACGCATATTAGTTAAAAATACTAGATTTCCATTCAGAATACTAGGCTACTAAATGGAATCGAAAAGTAATAAATTTAGTAGGATTATACTGAAAATCACAACCCTGCCTGTTTTACCTTACATTAACTAAAAATGCTAAAAAACACTGATAAGTAAACCGCGCCAAATAAATTTAAGAATTAGTGACGTGTGACATAAATTGGCTACATTAGCTCCCTCAGTTTGCCTGGCACTAACTATGATAATTTGCTGTTTCCACTTTGCCAACCTTAGTTGGGTTTTGAGTTTTGCGTTATTGAAATAAGGAAAAGTTATAACATGAATATT
Organism: Ophraella communa; assembly: GCA_035357415.1. NCBI lineage: Eukaryota > Metazoa > Arthropoda > Insecta > Coleoptera > Chrysomelidae > Ophraella > Ophraella communa. The sequence continues at coordinate 22,831,835 of CM068989.1, forward strand.
AATATTATTTTTTTTGTAATTTATACCGTATCAAACATTAATAAACTATATTTTTTATGAAACAGTAAAATCGGATGGCAGGTTTAAATCTTATATAGTAGTTTAACACATTTTAAACTTGCCGCTCTGTTGGGATTGTCGGATAGAGGGCAATAACATAAAATTTGCGTTGTTTTTGAGTGGAGGTTGAGTGTAGTGTGATTGAATGATAGTGAGATTTTCCGGCTTTTTCAAGATAAAGATCTGGCATTAAAAATATTTACTCTGATTCTGAAAAAAACAAATGAAACCGGAGGAAAATGGCTGATGAACAGGTTTGTTCATGTGTTGTTAATATATTATCTTTATAAACATCTACAGTGGTGTACGCACTAACCATAAATTATATTTCACTCATTTACATTAAAATTTAATATGTATTGCCAAAGGAAGGACTTGCTATATTAGAAAATTAATTCAAAAGCACAATAGGATACTATGGATATCTTTTTGAAAAGAGTTTAATAGTTTAACTTTGGTACAAGTTTTTCAGTTACTTATTATGTTACCTACCCAAAAATATAAATACATATTTTGTTCTTATGTTATACATCATCTTATTTCCAGTTTTTATTCCAATTTTATTATCAAGGATATGAATTGGTTAGTTTTTTTTATTTACCAATGTTTATTAACTTAAATGTATAAAATAACTTTATTTTATTTTGTTCCAGGGAATAAGACAACTGGAACTTCTCTGTAAACAATTGTATGAATCCCAAGATACAACTGTAAGAGCTGAAGCTGAGAAAACTCTAGTAGTATTTCAATCTGGTCCAGATGCACTCACTAAATGCCAAGTTTTACTTGATAGAGGTGATTCTTGTTATGCACAGCTGTTGGCAGCTACTACCCTTACTAAATTAGTTTCTCGGAGTGCACAAGGCTTGAGTTTACAACAGCGAGTAGATATCAGAAATTATGTATTAAATTATTTAGCAACAAGACCAAAATTGCCAAATTTTGTACTTCAAGCTTTAGTTACACTGTTTGCAAGAATTACAAAATTGGGATGGTTTGATTCACATAAAGATGAGTTTGTGTTCAGGAATGTTGTGTCAGATATTGGAAAATTTTTGCAGGTATGTAATTTTTTTCTATATCCCTGTTGTCTATTTCAAATTTGTTTATGTATTTTCTAAAAATATTTATTATTTGTTTACATATTTTATTAATTAGGGAAAGACAATTCTACTTTTAAATATATTGATTCTACTACAATTCTGTTTAACTTTTGAAACTTTCATGTATGGAACCTAATTTTTATTAATTTTAATAACATTTCTCAAAACATTAGGAAGTATTTTTGATTATTTACTGTGATATTGACTTTGGCCTAAGCAAGAAGTTATTTTCTATAGAATTTTTGTTTATATTGTATTACAAAAACCAAAATGAATATTTAGTAATATTTTTTCACCTCATACCCAATTAAAATATCTAAGTAGAATATAAATATTATTTTTTATAGTAAAAAGTAAATAATTACTTTTAAATAAATTTATTTACTTATTGATACCCCTTACTATTACTACTATTTTAGGGCTCTGTAGAACACTGTATGATAGGTGTTCAGCTACTGTCACAACTTACATGTGAAATGAACCAAATTTCAGAAGTTGAGGCCAATAGATCACTTACAAAACATCGAAAAATTGCTTCTTCATTTAGAGATACTCAACTATTTGAAATTTTTCGCCTTTCTTGTACTCTTTTAGGAAATGCTAGAGAGAATTGCAAGAATTTAAATTTCAATGATGAAAGCCAACATGGTTTAATGACACAATTGCTGCGATTAGCTCAGAACTGCCTCACTTTTGATTTTATAGGTTTGTATGTGATTTATATTGGAAAACAATAACATTTAAAGTCAAACCACAACATACATTTATTAAGTAAAGGTAAATCAGCAACCATGTTCAGCAATTAAATCTTCAGGCTGGCAAATAGGAAATGTGAGGGTGACAGTAGATTGTATCACACAAATTATGGTTCCTATGTATATGAAGTTAAAAATATAATAAAAATTAAACATGATCAAACATGCTTTGTATGATTTTGTGTGTAAAACTGTATTTAAATTTAATTTTATCATTTATTTCATGTATACTATAATTTGCACATTAATACTTTCCTTTGATATCATTTTTTCCCATTTGAAGATGGTGTATACTGAAACTAGTTGATGATTTTCTTATAATAAATTTCTATTGTGGTTTGACTTGCTTCTCTACCATATAGAAATAATGATAGCTATGTATTATATAAAAATGTCACTTTAAATTTATAATTCAATGATATATTAAGACCTGGTGTAAAAATATTTATATTTTAGGTACATCTACTGATGAATCATCTGATGATCTATGCACTGTTCAAATACCAACTAGCTGGAGACCTGCATTTCTAGATTTTACAACTCTTAAATTATTTTTTGATCTGTATCACTCACTACCAAATACATTGTCATCTTTAGCTTTATCATGTTTAGTTCAAATTGCATCAGTTAGACGTTCTCTATTTAGTAATACAGAAAGAGCCAAGTTCTTGACTCACCTGGTTAATGGTGTGAAACATATTTTACAGAACCCTCAAGGTTTAAGTGACCCTGCAAATTATCATGAGTTTTGTAGGCTTCTAGCTAGGCTCAAGTCCAACTATCAACTTGGAGAATTAGTTATGGTGGATAACTATCCTGAAGCAATTCAGTTGATAGCTAAATTTACGGTTCAAAGTTTACAAGTAAGTGTTTAAAGTAATTAGTACAAAAAGTTAACTTCTAATAATTGTGTTTTCTTTATAAATTTGATTGTATTCAATTGTCTGTAATGATATAATATTTTTATATTAATTTTAAAATATTTTAAAACATTAACTTTCGATAATTTAAATTTCAAAACTGCCAAATGTTATAACTTGCACATGCTAACAACATACTTTTTAAAATCAAAATTTTTATAATTTACATATGAATAATAAATTAATTTAAAAAATTATAAAATGGCAAAATATAAAAAATATAAATAACTTATTTCATATGGTTGTTGCAACATTCGTTCTTTAAAAAACTCATTGCTTCATTTGTTTTTTAAACTTGAACTCGTGTCGTAACAGAAAGTCATATGATATGTGTTGTTTAATATACTATTTTGTTGTATTTATTTAGATGTGGCAGTTTGCTCCCAATAGCGTCCATTATTTATTAAGTCTGTGGCAACGTATGGTAGCTTCAGTTCCCTATGTGAAAGCGACAGAACCTCATTTATTGGAAACATACACACCTGAAGTGACAAATGCTTACATCACTTCTCGTCTCGAGTCCGTCACTGTAGTCGTTCGTGAAGGACTAGAAGATCCATTAGATGATCTGGGAATGGTGCAGCAGCAATTGGAACAACTGTCGGTAATAGGGAGGTGCGAATACCAAAAAACTTGTATGCTGTTAGTACAATTGTTTGACCAAGCTGTTAGAAGTTATTCAGAGTTATTGACTAATCCTAGTCAAGGAATGGAGATAACCATACAAGAAGGTAATTAAGATGAGTCATTATTAACTCCTTTATTTTTATTTAAAATTAACTATTAACATATAGTATAAAATGTTTTATTTTAAGGAAACCTAAAATGACTACAATGTAGTATTATAACCTTACCATAGTATATTCATTTCATTTATGCCATGTCATAACAATCTTTTAACCTTGACAGCAGGTCAAACTGCAGTTCTATTGGTGAAAAAAATATTAATAATTTATTTTGAAGTAGCTGCAGTTAAGAGGGGCGTCAAAAATGTGACAGCTGAAAACGGGTGGCAAGCCTGAATTGTACCCAAAATTTCAATCAATTTGTAAACAACAAATCTAAAGAACGCCTTTAAATTACGTATTCAAATTTTAACAGGATATAGCTTAGACCTTTCTCTAGGAGATAAGGTTTTTTAGTTAAGTTTTATATTGTAATAAAAGAGATATTGGTGTTTAAGTGATGGTATGTTTTTAAAAAGTTTGACAATTTGTGATCACGAATTTTAACGCCAGAAGCTTAACTCCTAAAGAAAGCATAGAGAATGCGACTAGCAAAATATGAAGTTAAAGAAAGGTGTATTTTTTGAGATTTGTTGCACGCAAAATTTGAACATTGCACTAATCTGTCAAATTAGTTCAACAGTTTTGGTGGCGCTTTTTTCAAAGACGTATGTCTATTCTAATTCTCCAATCCAAATCCAAACTTCACTTTAACATAACCAACCTAACCTTATTTCTCGTTTATAACGTCAAAATATATTAATTTTAGTGTTTTGCTTTTAAATATATAATTGTCTATATTAATATTCGTTTATAATTTACCAGAAGTTATAAAAATTAATTTTAAAGTATTTTCACAATTTGCGTTGGTTTTTACATCGTTTATAGGATTATCCAACTGTGATATGTGCAAGGAATTTAGTGTTATGAACCGTTGTTATTTCATAAATTACTTTCTTATTTTAGTCGAATTGGTAAAAATGTGAGTTTTGAGAGACCCGATTTGTGTTTATAAGTTTTTTTAATCTTTTAAGTTAGGTACCTAATCATTATCTTATATCTTTATTTGTTAAATAACTAAACCCAACCTAATGGATTTACATTTATAAATTTAAACCACATACTTATGTAAATATTAACAGCTAAGTGTTAAACTGTTTTTCTAAATAGGCATGATAATAATGTCCACAAAGTAAGGGTTTCTACAATATTTATTTACAAGTTCAATATGCATAAATATAATACCCTTCTCTTTAGATAATGTGAAGAATTAAAATTTACAGTCAAATATGTAATATTTTTATTAAAACAGTTTTACAAATTCAGAATAAAGTTCATATATTTCCATAATATGGTGAACTGGTACATATAATTGAGAAAATGAGTCCTAAAAAAGAAAAAAAGAAAACATTTACTTGTTATTTACTAATAATATGCAGTTAAAATGTAATATGAAACTGAACCCTAAAATAAACATGGGTTCTATAAGGGTCCAGATTCAATGTTTTTGAAGAAAGAGTTCTAAAAAATAAAAGATTAGAATTAACAGTAAAAATTATTTACTATAAATAGAATAAAACCTATGTAGGCAGTTACTTCAGGTCCAAAGTTTTTGAGGAAACAGTTCTAATAAGATTAGAAATAAAATAATTCATAACATTAATAACTCAGTTACACATTTTGTCAATCTTCTTACTATCAACAGAATACAACCAGTGTAGGCAGTTACTTGAGGTCCAAAGTTTTTGAGGAAACAGTAGCATATATTTTGAAAACCATTGATTTATTTCTCCAACAATTTAATTATCTAAACATAGATGAAATAACATATATGGTTGCCAGAAAAAGTATATTGCTAAAAATAGTATTTTCAGGGCATTTTTGAAATACTTTAGAAAAATAGTAACCCATTGAATCTTATAGAAATATTTTGTTTACCTTACTCTACCTAAAAAAATAATCAAAAAGTTTTGATTTAGAAAATGATATTCATATTGGTCTATCCTAGTATTTAAAGTAGACAAAGGATGGCTCAAAGTGGACGAGTAGCATTAACACTTCTCTGGTAATGCTGATTATTTAGTATCAAGAGGAAAATTCACAGGGGAATAAGCACACAGTAGCAGTAGTACACAAAATACCACTGATTTCAATTTTCCAAAGAAAATAATTCAACATGGGCAAATACTATTGGTAGGTACTCAAAAAGAAGAAAATTCATATATCTAATATGCAAAATACCTATATCAATACATCTGAATCATAGATAATAAAATAAATAATACCTATTAATTGTAAAAAAATTAAACCAGTAAATAAACAAATTAAAACTTACCTGATATCACTTCTGATTACCAGATGGAGAGTGCTTTCAAATGTAAATAAAATATTGATCTTTATAAAATAAATAAGATTTTTTCATTTGTGTGAAAGATACCAGTTAAAAAATTAAAGTTTGAATATTATTGAATATTGAATACATTTTAATTTCAATTGATTCCACAAAGTATGGGGTTGACATTTTTGGAATATAATTAATAGCCATAAATGATACAATTAGTTTTATTAAAATATACCCATAACATTAACAATTATGTTTAGTACTTGCAAGAGTATTGTTGGCCAATCGCTGATAGTCAGCTTATCCCAATCTTTAGGTATCTTGAAAACAGGTGCACAAAGTGTATTTTTATAGATTCTAGATTGGTTAGTTATTATCGTAGGTTATTGAAAACATGGAAATATTTTTTTCTTGCGCCACATTCTCAAAATAAAAATAAACTATAGGTAAGCTTTCATTAAATCATGGATCTGGGTGGTAATTTAGAAATGTCCAATACTTTCTAAAAAATAAATGATATTAATTTATTTAGGCAGTAAGTAATTAGCAAGGTACTTACTTGAAGACATATTGAAGACAGACTAACCTGTTAATGTTTACAAACATTATAGTAACACTTTTGCAATAATCATCAAACGTTTTGGAAAAGTATTTAAATTTTTCCCCACAAATATCGTGGGTATAATATGTATTAATATATATTAAAATTTGACTTGGTGAATTTTTCTTGATAAAGATATGATCTTTTGAAGTCACTTTGTAACAATAAGTCGAATTTAAGAAAATGTGACTTGGTCACTTTTCGCAGTATACCCGAGATCTATTCTAAAAATTTACATCTACTTCAACACCTTCAAATAATACATTCATCAGAAGTAAATAAAATAATCTTTGATTGATCAAACTAACCTCGTTTAATTTTGCATTGTTGCCAATACATTTCAATCTAATTTTAAAAAAGGTATAATTACATACTTTCCACTTTATTTCAATTTTTCTTTAGACCATGTTGATGTGTGTATATTCAGAAACCGTAATATGTTTTTATTATAATTAGTATATTTATTATAATAAATACCTTAATTAATAAGGGTTAGTACCAGAGCTGGGTAGTATACGGATACAATATCCGGATACTTATTATGTATCCCAAAGCTGTATCCAGATACTTTTTAAATTTTGTACCCGGTATCCGTATTCGTGACCAAATTTTAAAGTATCCGGTATTCGGATACTGTTTTTGATATTCGGATACTTTTAAATATCGCCCTCCGATAATGCACAACACTGCCCTTCCTTTAATTCAGATGTGTCTAACATGTTAAATCCCATTTTTCGTACTGGTCACCGTTATAATATATTATTATATTCTAATGGAGCTTTGTTTTTACCTATAAAGTTTCATAAGTACGTTATTTATTTTTTATATTTTCTATATCTCTCTTTTCAAGAACCCCTTTGTACCCTGTATTTATAATTATTAGAAGAAATTATTTTTCGGATTATAATAAAGGACATCCTAATATTTATATTTTTATTTTAGTGTACCTACAAGTACAAATAAGTACACACCCTAAAAAGTTTGAAAACTCGGCTGGTCCGACGCTGGCCAAATTCAATATCAAAAGCTTAGGCAGTGACACGAAAAAGTTTTTCGTTAGCTCGATCATCATTAAATGTATTTTTATTATTATATATTACATTAAAAATACATGCACATCACATAGTTTTAATACTAATAATTTATGTGCTTTTTAAAAAAAGTATCCTTCAAAGTATCCTAGGAAGTAACCGGATACTTGTATCCGAATACATTTTTAAATGAAAGTATTCGAACTTTTTTAAAAAGTATCCGCGGATACATTTTGAGTATCCGTATCCGCTATCCGGATACATTTTTTCAATATCCGACCCAACTTTGGTTAGTACAATAAATTTAATTAATTAATTATTTGTTAGGAATGCCGAAATCTTATTTTATTTTATTTTTTTATATATCGATATTTTAAATCCTAAAAACAATTAATTTGTTACGCCTATAACAACAATATCACAACAAACTTCCAAAATATATCCAAATAGGATATTTAATAAAAAATATACAGAGGTATTTTTCATCTGTTTATGGTCTCAAGGTCAAATGTTTGTGTATGTCGTGGAAACATTCAAAGATTTACGAAGCGAAATTCATATTTTCATCTCTGTCTAAGATAAAGAAAGTCAACAAGCTCTAAAAATATTCAAATTTATAATAAAAATACTAATTTGAAACCACTACCGCCATCTACTCTACATTCTTGTAATTTAAAAATAACCAGATTTTTCACTAAATTCAGGCAGTTTTACCAAATTAGAAACGCCCCTCTTAAACAGCATAGAATTTTTTCTAAAATATTGATGGTGACAGTTTGTTTGCCACATGTCAAAAGTTACTACTAACCTTTACCAATTTTTTATATGTTAACTATATCATTTTAAAATGTAAATAATTTTAAATTTCAATTTTATTTCAATGTTTTTGTGATACTTTACACTGGCTTGATTGACTTTTGCATTTCTTCATGTAAAAAAAAGTTTGGAATATTTAGAAATAATATATCTACGCCTATGGTTTTTTAAAAACTCTTGTTGATATTTATTTTAAAGCGTTTTTAAATCCAAATAATAGTAAATTTGATTCGGTTTTGTATTAATTTGGACATATTTAATTGATTTGGGTGCTATCACATTATTCCAATTCTTGTTTAAATTTCATTTGAGCTGTTTAAAAATGCCCAGAGACATAATATCATATTTTAATAGGTCTAGAGTAATTGCTTTGTTACAACAGGGCTTTAGTCAGTGATATCGCGAATATTGTTGGTGTTGCTCAGGTGTTCCCAAACTAAGCTATCAATAAAAAATTGTAAGGTTGCAATGGGCTCAACAAATGTTACACTATGGTCCTAACTGGAATTACTCTACAAGAACTGAAAGATGCTGCTCGTGAAGAATGGGAGAGAATTCCGCAAGCCCAGCTCGACCATTTAATCGATAGCATACCACATTGCCTACAGTCATGCATACAGGCCCATGATTATAATAATGATTATTAATTTTATTTAAAAATCTTTTTTTGCTTATTGATTTATTTTAAAAAATTTGTAATACATTGTACATTTTTCACCCCAAAAGAATAAATCATTTTTTTGTATGTTTATCTGACGAGATTTATTTAGTATTGGTTAGAGTTGTAGCACAATGATGTTTACTTATATCAAAAAAATTATTTATAAAAATTAATAAAAAATGAAATATTCCATTTTTCCAAACTTTTGGACATATGTGTATATTATACGGACTCGTGATTTTATAACATTTCAGTTTGTTTTCGTATTTTTGCCAAATAAAAAAGTTTTCGTGGGAACTAAAAATGTATCGATAGAATTTTAAGGTAGTATTACTTTTGATTAATTAATTAATGTTTCATATAATTTTAATTTTCTCACTTAGTGGTTTTTATCAAATTTGAGGAGAAACTCGGATGATGGCCTTGTAAGCTTAAAGCTCCTAGTTTTGTATTAATAATTTATATACACACTTATATAAAAGCTTTACAGTTTTTCTTTAAAATACTTCCCTTCTTCCACTCACAATTTTATTTAGTAGTTAGGAACTATTTTTTCAGCATTATATTAAAGCCAATTAATCATTTTTGGTATAGTTAACAATTAAATAAACTACATAGTGTGTTAATTTTTGAAAACCCTTACCATAAACTAGGACAAATCCAGAGAAACCAAGACAGCAAACCTATGTGGAAGGTATGATTTGATTTTTTTAATTTTCAGGTCAGTTAACCTGGTTGGTATACGTAATAAGTTCAGCAATAGGTGGTAGGGTTTCATTTAATAGTAATGAAGAACATGACACAATGGACGGTGAATTAGTGTGTCGAGTGCTACAATTAATGAATTTGACTGACTCAAGATTAGTGCAGGGCGGCTGTGAAAAACTAGAAATGGCTATGTTGAGTTTCTTTGAAGCATTTAGAAAAATATATGTAGGTGATCAAGTGCAAAAAAATTCCAAAGTTTATAGAAGGCTCTCGGAAGCATTAGGACTAAATGATGAAGCCACAGTTCTCAGTGTATTTATTAGAAAAATGTAAGTATTCGTTTTTTCATTCTCTGATATATATTTTTTTATATTAATAATTTTTTATAAATTATTATATATTAAGTAACAATTTATTATAATTTTTTTTCTTTTAAATGAAACTAGCTAATTTTGTTGTACTAAATAGTACTCATCTTTGAACCTAAAAGTATACATTCTCAATTTTGACCATCATGAACATTTGAGGTTCTAAATTATCGCCTGTTTACTATCGATTAGGAAACCACGAGAAGTTTAATAAGAGATCAAACCTGGTATGGTATTATAATATCACTAATTCCATTCAGGAAATGGTCCCTGATTAAATATCTGGAGAGGAGAGTCAAATCAGAATGGGTCTTTGATCTGTGGAAAGGAGACCATTGTTCTAAGGGCTTATGTTGATATTCATAATTTGTCATAACAGAAGATTTTAAAATCCTTTGCTGTAGTAAAGACTATATGAGACTTGCATATTAAGCTCTAAAATATAGTAAAGAGAAGGTTTATACTTATAGTTACTTTGATAAATTTTAAGAAATCATCCTAGATAATGAACAAAGAAATGCATATTTACAAAGGGAAAAATCTCGTCCAGAATTGGATACTTTTTAAAAGTAAATGCTGTCAGATGGTAATTCATCTGGACAAGGAAAAGTTACCTTTTTCCAAAAATTTCAAATGTTGCCTTTTGGATTTTACAATGCTTCTGTCACTTTTAAATAGATTTAGTAAATTACTAAAAAATTAAAAGTTTTTCATTGATGTTACATCAATCTTTTTAAAATAATTTTATAAATGTATATGAAATTCTTAAGAAATTTCTTACTTTTAATCATGTTGATATAAATGTTCTTGCTCAATTAAAATATTTTCAGTATTACCAACTTAAAGTACTGGGGACGAAGTGAACAAATAATTAGCAAAACATTGATACTTCTGAACGATCTATCTGTGGGTTACAGTTGCGTTAGAAAGCTTGTTAAGTTAGATGAAGTTCAATTCATGTTAAATAATCATACTAGTGAACATTTTCCTTTCCTGGGTAATTCTGTTGCTGTCACGGAAATGCGTTGTAGATCCATGTTTTATACCTCACTTGGTAGGTTACTTATGGTCGATTTAGGAGAAGATGAAGATCGATTTCATACGTTTATGTTACCTTTAACGGGTAAGTACAAATAATAAAATATACCAATCAAAAATACAGCTTATTTTGTTATATTTTTATTAAGGTTACAAGTTAAGTAACATGCGGAAATTATATCATATTTTTTACTCTGAAATAGACATCAGGCATGAAATTATTCATTGGTTTTTTAAATAAATATGTATATTTTGTTTTAGCATCCTTTGAAAGTATAGGAACGTTAGTAGCATCGGCTGATTCAACATTATTTGCATCAGATGAAGCCAAGAAAGCACTCATAGGTTTAGCTAGAGATTTGCGAGGATTAGCTTTTTCGTTTAATACGAAGACTTCGTACATGATGCTTTTTGATTGGATGTATCCTTTTCTTATATTAATGGATCTTTTCATTAATATTTTCCTGAATATTAAATTCCTTAACACATTTTTACAGTTACCCAAATTATACTCCGATTTTACTTAGAGCAATTGAGTTATGGTATCATGATCCTCAAGTAACCACACCGGTTTTAAAGCTTTTCGCTGAATTAGTACAAAATAGATCGCAACGATTACAGTTTGATGTTTCCTCTCCAAACGGTATATTATTGTTTAGAGAAGCTAGTAAAATTATTTGTAGTTATGGTAAGTACAAACATTTAAATTTCAATGTAATAGCCAATTATTATTATCAACCAGACAATTACAATTTCCTATATTAATATATTACGTGGCAGTGGCAACGTGGCACTGATTGTATATGTGAACAATCGAACACGTTACATAAATCAAAAAGTTAATTAATACTATAAAATCAGTAAGTAAACAAAATATATTCACAAAAACATCTAGTGCTAAGGCTACTATACTTTAAAATACAAAGTTAATTATAATTATTATGAAAGATCCCGAAATGAGCAGCTTAGAAAAATTACTAGAACTTCAATAAACTAGAATATGTGAAGGAATATGGAGAGTATTAAACGGTTGACGGTAGCAATGGACATGGAAATGGCAAAAGACATACAGGAAGTAAGAATTTAGTTTGTAGAAAAATAAAAAACTTTGGAATATTGCAACATGGAATATCAGAGGTTTAGCAGGAAAAGAGCAGGAGTTAACACAAGAATTTGAAAAATACAATTTAGATGTCTTGGGTATTACAGAAACAATAAAGAAAGGAACGTGAGAAATAGAAGTAGAGGAGGGTCATTTGTTACTCTATACTGGATTGGATGAAACCTATAGGGCTAAAGAAGGAGTTGATTGCATTATAAACAAAAAATATAAAACATTTGTCAGTAATTGGGTAGGCGTCACAGAAAGATTTATTAAAATTGAGCTAAAATTAAATGAAAAATTAATAGTTCTAGTAGTTTATGGATCAAATGAAGATGCAATAGCAACTGAAATAATGAATTTTGGGTAAAACTAAATGAAGCCATTGAATATGTAAAAGATACATTTATAGTAATAATAGATCTAAATGCGTCAGTGGAGAAAAGAGATGTTGTAAGCAGTAATGTAATAAAAGCACACGAAGAATTAGAAAGGAATAATAACAGACTGATATATTTCTGTATATTAAACGATTTAATAATTACCAATAATACGTTTTACCAACAAAAAGATATTCGTAAGGTTGCAAGGTAGGTCAATAGTAGAAATAAAAAATCGATTATTGATTACATACTTATTAACAGGACAAATAGAAGATGTGCTAAGAATGTAAAAGTAAAAAGAGGAGCTGATATTAACAGCGACCATTATTAATAGCAAAAATAAAGAAATTTATGGTACTAACCCTTACTGTGTGAAAGTTCATCTCATTCAGAACAATAAACCACTAAAAGGTTGAATTAACTTCAATATGTCAATCTGACGATGCTATTCCGATAGCGAAACGGCTGTCATTGCATTTAAAGTATTTATAGAATAAATAGTGGAAGTTAATTCAACCTTTTAGTTGTTTATTGTTCTGAAAAATAAAGACATTAATACAAAAAGAAAATAAATATGTACAAACATGCAAAGAAAAAAAATAAGAAAAGTATAAGATCGTATATACTAAGAAACAAAGAAGTGGCTGAAAACTTTAAAGAAAAGTCCGAGGAAAAAATTACTAAACTACAGACAGAAATGGCAGGTTTAACAGTAGAAGCATTGAAAGCAGTTAAGACAATTTTAGAAATGGCAGTTGAGGTATGTGGTATCAGTATTACAGGCGGAAACAAAAAATTAACTAGATGTTGGAAAGAAGACATAAAGAAAGAAATAAAAATTAAGAAAACTAATGGAAACAATATTTATAGCAAAAAAACAAATAAAAGTTACACATATAATATAAAAATCAAAGGAAGAAAGCAAAAGAAATGGTGATAAGCAAAATAAGAAAGATGAATAGAGTTTGGTGAGAAGCTGGAAAAATATAGCAAGGGAAATCAAAGATGTTCTTTAAAGTACTTAAAACATTAAGAAAAGGAAACAGTAAAAATAATAAACAAGTTAGAGATAAAAAAGGAAACACAGAGGGGAGATAAATAAATCTTGGAAAGATGGAAGGGGTATTTCGAGGAACTAATAAATGTAGAGAATGAGTGTTAAGTAGAAAGTTTTTGGGAAGAATTGTTCATTGTTGTGCCAAACTTATGACAACGTTCGGTATATGGGTTGTTTTAGAAGATATCAAAAAATGTTATTAACAAAAATAGTGATGTCTTTAGGGTCCATATTTTGAAATTACCATAAACTATACAAAGTGTTGTATAACTCCGTTACAAACCAAACATATGATTTTTTAAATGGGAACCCCTGTATATTATACCGAATTTGGACTGCTCACATTTTTTTGAAGATTTTGATATGAGGTTTTGATACGTTATACAGAGTCCTTCAGAAGTTATGGACACGTTTGTGTGAAAATCGTAGGTAAATCAACGCTCTCTATCTTATTGTACGTTGAAGAAAAAAAAAAGATTTTGTATAAAAGAGTTTTGTAATATGATACAATATCACCGTATTCTATTAAATATTAATTATTTTTCCTTTTGTATACAGGGTGGACGATAACGCGAACCTTTCATTTTCTCTCTTCTTTCAAATGGAACACCCTTTTTTATATCATAAATAGAATTTTCGATTATGTAACTTTAATTTTTGTTAAGCATTCCCTATACCCAAAGTTTATGAAAATAGAGTTATTTTGTAATATTTATTGTAGGGTGGACGATAACTCGAACCTTTCATTTTCTCTCTCCTTTCAAATGGAACACCCTGTGTTTTATATCATAAATAGAATTTTCGATTATGTAACTTTAATTTTTGTTAAGCATTCCCTATACCCAAGGTTGATAAAAACAGAGTTATTTTGTAATATTTATTGTAAACCATTATTAACCTATTATGTGAAAGAAATAAACGTTCAATGTAACAAACAATGCTTAAAAATAATAAATTGTAATAAACAATTTATTCTAAATAAAACAAGTCTCCAAAAGTATAATTCTAACCATAATATTAAACTAAATGTTCAAAGTGTTCACCGTTAACATCAATGGAATGCTGCTGGAATGCTAAGTTCAAATAATTGACTAACATTTTTCATCATTTCAACGTTAACAGATTGAAATGCCGCTGTGATTCTCTTTTTCATGTCGTGTCTAGTAGTCAGAGAAGTTTTATAAACATCATATTTTATAAAACCCCTCAAAAAAATCCAAATTAGTTAAATCGGGAGACCGGGCTGGCCAATCATTTGGACCCCCTCTTCCAATCCATCTGTTATGGAATTCGGTATTGAGATAATGTTAACGGTGAACACTTTGAACATTTAGTTTAATATTATGGTTAGAATAATACTTTTGGAGACTTGTTTTATTTAGAATAAATTGTTTATTACAATTTATTATTTTTAAGCATTGTTTGTTACATTCAACGTTTATTTCTTTCACATAATAGGTTAATAATGGTTTACAATACATATTACAAAATAACTCTGTTTTTATCAACCTTGGGTATAGGGAATGCTTAACAAAAATTAAAGTTACATAATCGAAAATTCTATTTATGATATAAAACACAGGGTGTTCCATTTGAAAGGAGAGAGAAAATGAAAGGTTCGAGTTATCGTCCACCCTACAATAAATATTACAAAATAACTTTATTTTCATAAACTTTGGGTATAGGGAATGCTTAACAAAAATTAAAGTTACATAAGCGAAAATTCTATTTATGATATAAAAAACAGGGTGTTCCATTTGAAAGAAGAGAGAAAATGAAAGGTTCGCGTTATCGTCCACCCTGTATACAAAAGGGAAAATAATTAATATTTAATAGAATACGGTGATATTGTATCATATTACAAAACTCTTTTAGACAAAATCTTTTTTTTTCTGCAACGTACAATAAGATACAGAGCGTTGATTTACCTACGATTTTCATACAAACGTATCCATAACTTCTGAAGGACTCTGTATAACGTATCAAAACCTCATATCAAAATCTTCAAAAAAATGTGAGCAGTCCGAATTCGGTATAATATATAGAGTCAGATGAGATGGACATAATAAAAATAGAGGAACGGTAAACAACTAAAAGGTTGAATTAAACTTTCATTATTTATTCTCAAATATGAAATGCAATGACGGCCGTTTCGCTATAGAAATAGAAAACGGAATTCGTACTATTAAACGAGGAAAAGCAGCCGTATATGACAATATAACAGCAGAAATGTTACAGAACTTGGGAAAAGTGAACTTGAGGTCGTAACTGATTTATTTAGTAAAATATGGATGAGTTGGGGATAATACTGCCCTTATTTAAAAAAGGAGACTAGTGAATGTTGCAACTATAAAAAATTGTGACGATAATGCTATCTTATTAATATTTTAATAATTATATCCACCTAAATTAAACAACTCATTTTATGGAATGTTTAACAATTGAACTTCATTCGGTTAAATCATAGAAATGAGTTGCGCAATAATAACGCCGCACGGTTTGTCTGAATGAGACCACGCCCAGAAGCGGTTATACTATGAAATTTGACGCTGTGTCTTTAATTATTTCAAGCATTGTTGCCGGAGTGAATCCAACGATATTTTGGAGTTATATTGGTGTTTTAGGAGAATTTATAGGTAATATTAAGTGAAAGAAATAGTTCGTCATTGTCAAGTGTGTAAAAAACCGGATTATTTTAGACCCAATGTTTCTTTTCACCAGCAAGTTAAAATATTGGTGTACAATAATTTCATCCAGTAGTGTAGCGATCACACAATATAAAAATAAACAGGTATGGTAATTATTCCGTTAGTTGGCAATCTTGATTTTTTCAAATCTTCTGATTGTTCTTAAGTATTTTGAGTCGTAAAAGTTTTAGTTCTGATATTAAGTTATAAGTTTTACTTCTGAAGTTAAAGTTTTGATTTTAAACTTGTTTTGTAATATAGAAGCGAATTTTTTAATTAAAAGAGGACTGTCGTTTTAACGTTTAGTTGCTTATTATTCTTGTTAAGATGGACTTCCACAGAGTAAGGGTTAGTACAATAAGTTTAAAATAATACCATTGGATTTGCTAATTATTACCAAAATTTTTAAGTTTAACCTTAATAAAGTTATGTTCAAAAGTACTTCATCTTTTATGAAACCCCCTGTATAGTCCTCAACTATTCTATACATCTCCTGAAATTTAATCTAATCGAGAAATCCTGAGTATATTATTTTATCTTTTCTTTTGGTTATCTATTACCTATTAAAGAGTTTAAAAATTAAAATTTAAAGTGCATTTCATAACTAACCTTAACACCTGCAAGTATTCTTTCATCTATTTATGCCTCCCATTTTACTAGTTTGTTTAATTTGTACGCCAAGGTATTAAGTCTAGATTTTCATTTTCGTTACCTATAATCATTATCTTTGTTTTCTCAATATTTATATTCATATTTCCTTTCCTAAGTGCATCTTTCCATATCATTAGATTTTCTTTTAGATGTTCTCCTTTATTTGCTAATACTACTACATCATCTGCAAATGTACATTCCGCTAAAGTAACTGGTCCTAAATCTTTGTATCCCACATTGATTCTGTTTACTTTTGATTCTATTTCTTTCTAGACATCATCCATACTTGTTATAAAAAATACGGGGTCAATACTGCTTCTTTTCGTAATCCTTCTCTGCTGATAAATTTCTGTGATTACCCATTGTCTTTCCTGGTATAGTTCCTGGTTATATTGGAATAAATTTATGAATAAACTCAGTTTTTCACTTAAATAATAAGATTATTTAAGTTAAAAAAATAAAAAATTAAAACAATAATAAAACTAATGAAGCAAATCATTCATATCTCCAATGTGACTCTTCTTAAATAAAGAAAGGAAAAACCAATGTCAATGTCAGAAATTTTTATTATTATAAAAGTTGAAAATCTAAAGCGCTACTACTTTCGGCCTACAATACGGCCATCATCAGGCTATTAAAGTTACAAAGTAAAAGGTTAAGGAGATTGTAAGATTGCAGTTGATAATGTAAAATTGAAATTATAACAAATAATGCATATGTATATATAATCTAATGGTTAAAAACCAAGGAAAAGTATTAAAATATACAAAGAGAGAAGAAGTGGACATTGAAAAAGAAATGAAAAGACAGATTAAGTAGAAAGGAGAGCATTAAGCTCAATGAATTTAATTATATACGTAGATACATGAAAATTAAAAATTAAAAGGCCGAAACTAACCACTAAGGGAAGTGATTTTTTGGTTATAGACCAAAACGGAGAGATTAGAGTATGGTTATAAGACCATTTAAAGACGGTTATTAAGAAAAAGAATAACTCCTCTAATATCTCTGAGCTTGGCGTTCCAGAGAACCGAAAATAAGTGTTAAAGTGGGTAATCCATAGATTTCTATTTCTTATTGGGTTTTCCATATTTCTGCATAAAAAACTATTCCAACAAACAATTATATTACACAAGAAACCAAGAACCAATCGTGTAACAACCACGACAATTTGGAATCGGAGATTCCACTTATACCTTCGTTGGTTTCCGGGCTCGACTTGACTTTAACGCACGCAATAAAAATGGTCATGTGATATATCAATCGAAAGCCCTTAAGGAGCTGAGTCGATTGACACCTGTCTCAGTTGGCGCATGCGCAGAACAAAAAAAGTTACGAATTATTTAATTTCCCATTATATGTCTATGGGGATCAAAAATTAGATATATAAGGTAAAAAAACAATAGCAAATTGAACTGCAGACAATAGCTCAGTGGTTATATTCCTACCACTTCGTCTGCGACGGTCCGAGTTCGAATCTCAGATAAGGAAAAAAATTTCCTTGTATAGCCACGAGCTACTCTAATTCTCTCATATATGATCTCTTACGGTTTGGATTTGAATTTAATGTTAGGGTAGGGTTAGATTAGGTTAGGTTAGGTTAGGTTAGGTTAGGTTAGGTTAGGTTTGATTTGATTTGATTGTTTCTGCTGGGATTAGTGAATATACATTTAACGTATGTTTTAATTAAAGGTTAGGGCCGTTATTGAGTCTTTTTCGCATTCTCCATAAACTTATAATGGGAGATTAAAAAATTCATAACTTTTTTTATTCATGCGCCAACTATGAGGGGTGTCGATCGACTCAGCTCGTAGAGTACTATCGATTGGCATGTCCCATGACCATATCTATCGCGTGCGTTAAAGTAAAGCCCTACCCTGCAGTCTTTTAACTGTGTAACAACCGTTGTGCGTAATTATTGTTTGTAATTCCGACAAGTTTTCATCTACTGTCAACTGTTGAAATGCTTGAGCCATGTCCAATTTGCAAAAAACTTTAGATCCATTTAATTTACTTAACATTTCGTTCACTGATGGCACTGGATAGGTGTAAGGCATTGGACAATTTGTATTGTCCAATCAGCACGTTGTATATGCTCCAAAACTCCTTGATTACACAATCTATTTAGCTCCTCTTCCACCTTTGGCCGTAAAGCATGCGGTACATTTCTCGCCTTCAAAGTAATAGGAGGGTCTCCATAAAAACATCAGGATATTTATTTATATTTAATTGAATCTATATCATCACAAACCTGTACTTGTAACTTGTTTATTCCTGTAATATTTATTTCTAGAGCATCAAACCAGTTTCTTCCCAATAAATTAGATGCAAAATTGTGGCAAACACTCAATGGCAAAATAGCACACTTTCCCTTAAACTGAACCTCTACCTAACACACTCCTTCAGTTCGGATTATCTTCTGCGGTGCATCACGAAATAGTCTTTCTCTCTTAGACAAAACTGGAGGATTTGTTGGCCAGCTTTTTTTGAATTTGTCGTAAGTGAGAACGGTGTGACTAGCGCCTGAGTCAACTTCAAAACGGCATTTTTGATTATTATGTACGGAGGTTTGCTGTTCTCACTAGTACAATGGAGAATATTATCGCAACCGTCTCCACTTCTTTCATCGTCATCTTCTTGTACATTATTAGTACCATTTTTATCTTCTTTAAACAGACCTGCAAATGTCCAACTTTTTTACAGTAATTAAGTAGCTGTTTTAAACCTGCATTTATCAGTATAATGATTTGAATTTCCGCAACGAAAACAAACAGTTTTGTCATTTTTATTTCTCTTGTTCTTTCATTATGTTCCTTTAAATTTCCGTTCCTCTTTTGTAAATTAACTTTTCTAACTTGCCTTTGTATTCCCAAGGTTTTTATACTGCAAACAAATCGATCTCTGTTGTCATGTTGTCTCGATCACTAAAATTACACTTCTCAGCTAGATTTTTTATTTCAGCAATGTATGTAATTTGGCTTTCATGTTCTGATTGGTCTCTTTTGTGAAAAATAAATCTCTAATGCTTGTGGTGCAAATCTATTGGTTAATTTTTGAATTATTTTATTATAAGTAAAATCTTTAGGTTTTTTCGGAATGCACTCAGTACTAATAATATCATATGTTTTTTCACCACAAATCGCTAGCAGTTTAGCTTTCTTTTTCGCATCTTCGGTAATTTCTGCAGCTTCGAACATCAATTCTAATCTTTCAGCATAATTAATCGATTTTTCTGGGCAATCAGGATTGAATTCACCTAGCACGTAATTTTTGTAGAAATTTGTAAAATCTTTACAAATGTATTTCTTTTTCTTCACGCACAAATGCACCAAGACGAGCTGTTTATTATGGATTCAGTAATATAGAACAAAACACATACCTCTACATCATCGTTACTAAAACTGCTCGTAGGAATAATTTCGCGCAAAATTTTTGACGTAGTGCCTTGTTTTATACATAATTCCAATATTCGTTTGCCTCTGTAGCTTTCCATCGTTTACAGCAATAATAACTAACAAGGAATTACAACTGTGTAAAACTAATTTTATTTAACACCTTCCACAACACACTTTCGCACAATGATCCTATTAACGTAACCAAACTTTGCATGGGCAACGGTTGCTATTTACAAAACATGCATTGAGCGTCTTGCATAAAGGAACCAGCCCACGTGGATCTGTTCTGCAGAAAGCTTCACATGCTACAACTATAATGTTGGTTGGTTCTCTCGTTAATAGAGGGCAGTGTATAACCTAATATGGCTTGGTTATTTTCTGCACAAGCATCTAGGAGGTCTTTTACATCCGCCAGAAGGTTAGTACCTACAATTCAAATTTGTGTCAACACTAGTCCGTGGATCTTGAATACCAGTGGACCTTTTTGGAAGTTTTTCATAATGTAACTTAAACTTTCTGTAGGATATTTTAATAAAAGTAGAGTTTCTTGTATGAAAATATATATTTCAATGTTTGACAGACATTAATAATTCAATGATTTTAACTTAAACTATGTTTATAAATAAGCTACATCTTAGATAACATAATACTTCAACACTTTCCCTTGTTATTAAGATGTTGCTTTTTCTAGGCCAATCTTCTGAAATAGTATTAGAAATCGCATCATAGCTAGTGGTTTTGTCATTAGATCCGCTAATTGATGTTCTGTGGAGATCTGCTCTATTCCTATGATTCCTTCTAAAACGTTTTCTCGTATAAAGAAATGTTTTAAACTTATATGTTTTGTTCTTTTGTGGAACTCGGGATTTTGGGCCAGTCTTACAGCTGCTCTGTTGTCAACATTTAATACAGGCAATAGGCATGATGACTGATTTTTAAAAACTGATCCACGATGTTTTCGCGTATATACTTTATCTAAGATAAATGTTATTTTTGCAAAAAAAGAGTTTTTAAATGAGAAATTTACTTTTTAAAAATGCATTTTAAATTTGACGCCAAAACGCTAGAATAGTAATGGCGTCTACCTATGACATCATCGATTCGTAAATACCATTTATACTACACTGCGACCCGTGTCATCTGTGGATTCTGTGGTAAAAACGTCAAACTTCAAACATTTTGCAGGTTAAAAGAGGGTGGTTGAAAAAGTTTATTTTGTTTTTACTTATTTTGTGCGATTATAATAGTTATCATAGTCATGAATCCTAATGTGTATCGATGGTGTGCGGTTCCACAATGTAAGAATACATCAATAAAAACCCCGAACAAAATATTTGTTTACGTTCCAATGTCAATGTCAACAATATTTACGAAAGTACGACGTCACTCTCTTCTGATTGGTGTTTCAGCTAATATGGCGGATTGTTAAAATTAGTGCTTATATTTTTACTAAAATAAATGTAATCACACATGTAATATAAAAATGAGTAAAAACAAATCAATATTTTAGTGATTTTTATCATGTCATCATGCCTATTGGCAAGGTGGAGAAATTTCAGAAAATAATCTGCTAATCCAAATTATTTCCCTTGTTGCCTCATTTGCTGCAATGATCTTAGCCTCGGTTGTGGAAGTAGCAACAACAGTTTGTCTCTGACAACCAAGAAATCGCTCCTCCAGCAAATAATATTACAACTCCTGACGTTGATCTTCCTGTTTTTGTACAACCCCCAAAATCAACATCGCTAAAACATTCCAATTCTTTACTTGTATATGAGTTATAGGTTATACCTAAGTCAGTGGTTCCAACTAAATACCTAAATACTGTTTTTAGTTTCTGGACATTTTCTTCAGTTGGTACCATTAGTACCAAATCCTGAATCGTTCATCTCCGTCATATCCAACAAGAAATCCCTTTTTAGCCTTTTTGTCTAGCTTTTTTCTGGAACATTTTGGAATATGCATAAAACACGTAGAACTAATGATTCTCAAATGGTTTATTCTCAGTTTTTTGCCTGTCCATAGTTCATGTGGAGTAATACCTTCTACAGAGGACTTTCCTGTGCGATTAAGAATATAAATTGAGGTATTTACTAATTCAGCCCAAATTGCCGGAGGATACTCAACTTCAGGGTTTGAATATTTAAAGGTTCTCGCCATTTCTATTATTGTTCGGTTTTCCCTTTCACTTGCACCATTCTGTTCAGGAGTATGTGGAGCAGTTAACCTTTGAATAATTCCTTTATTTTTAAAAATTTGTTTCTCTTCTTTGTTGTCAAATTCACCCCCATTGTCACTTAGAAATTCTTTAATCTTATGACCCCATGTTTTCTGCATGCGAAAGCATTTCCTTTAACGCGGTTGAGGTTTCAGACTTTTCTTTTAAAAAGAATCCATAGCGATATTTTGTAAAAGCATCTTTAAATACTAACAGATATCTCTTCTTCTGAAATGAAGGGTAAAAAGGTCCACAAGTGTCAGCAGAAATGAGTTCACCAGGAAATTTGCCTAACCTAACCTAACCATCCAAAGCTCCCTCACGGTAATCAAGCACATCCCTCATGTACGAAGGCATGGTAAAAATTTGCTAGCAATTCAAAATAGACTTGCAGAAAAAAGGCTGAAATGTACGAGTACCTTAATTCTAGCGAAACGGCTGTCATTGAGTTTAAAAAAGCATTTTTTTAAATAAATAGTGGAAGTTTTGTTAAAACGAAGAGTTTTTTATTAATCTTAGTAGATAAAAACTTAAAAATAGCTAAATTATCCCCAATTTCTCAAAAACTAAAACATTAACAAACACAAGCAGACATTTTCTTGCAGTCTTTAAGATTAATACATAAATACTTTATTCACTTTCAGCAAAGTGTTATCCAAAAATCAACTAATAATATTATAAACCAACAAATATTTTAAACCAAAAACATATTGAAAGCGTTTAAATACATAATCTTTTTTCTCCAAATGACATTAAAAGCGGCCTTTTAATGACACTTGGCTTGGCAGGTTAGAACATTAGATTAGAAAATAGTATATTAAACAACGCATTTCATATGGAATTCTGTTATGACACGAGTTCAAGAACGAGTGTCACAACAGCCATATGAAATAAGTTGTTTATAATATTTTTTATATTTTGCCCTTTTTACCATTTTTTAAATTAATTTTTTATATTTTGCACTTATAAAAATCTTCATTATAAAACGCATTTGCGTATCGTAATGTAACTTTTACGCACGCAAATTTTTGTTTTAAATGGTTGGCGACATGAGTGAAGTTTCTAAAGGCAAGACTATTGACAATGACATTTGTGGCTAATAGCAATTTATTAATTTTATATTGTTCTTTAAGAAAGTATCTGTGAATATGAATATAATATTTTACTTATATAATATATTATTATTGGTATATTATTCATTTTAAAATATTTTAAAACATTAACATTTGATAATTCAAATGTCACAACTGTCAAATTTTATAAATTACACAGTGCTGCCGACATACTTCTTAAAATAAAAATTTTCGTAATCACATAAAAATAAAAAATTAATTTAAAAAATGGTAAAAAGGGCAAAATATAAAAAATATTATAAACAACTTATTTCATATGGCTGTTGTGACACTCGTTCTTTAAAAAACTCATCGCTTCGCGATTCGTTTTTTAAACTTGAACTCGTGTCATAACAGAATTCCATATGAAATGCGTTGTTTAATATACTATTTTATTTTTATGTAATTACGAAAATTTTTATTTTAAGAAGTATGTCGGCAGCACTGTGTAATTTATAAAATTTGACAGTTGTGACATTTAAATTATGTAAATGTTAATGTTTTAAAATATTTTAAAATTAATAATATACCAATAATAATATAATATTATATAAGTAAAATATTATATTCATATTCACAAATACTTTCTTAAAGAACAATTTAATATTAATAAATTAGAAATTCTTTAATCTTATGACCCCATGTTTTCTGCATGCGAAAGCATTTCCTTTAACGCGGTTGAGGTTTCAGACTTTTCTTTTAAAAAGAATCCATAGCGATATTTTGTAAAAGCATCTTTAAATACTAACAGATATCTCTTCTTCTGAAATGAAGGGTAAAAAGGTCCACAAGTGTCAGCAGAAATGAGTTCACCAGGAAATTTGCCTAACCTAACCTAACCATCCAAAGCTCCCTCACGGTAATCAAGCACATCCCTCATGTACGAAGGCATGGTAAAAATTTGCTAGCAATTCAAAATAGACTTGCAGAAAAAGACTGAAATGTACGAGTACCTTAATTCTAGCGAAACGGCTGTCATTGAGTTTAAAAAAGCATTTTTTTAAATAAATAGTGGAAGTTTTGTTAAAACGAAGAGTTTTTTATTAATCTTAGTAGATAAAAACTTAAAAATAGCTAAATTATCCCCAATTTCTCAAAAACTAAAACATTAACAAACACAAGCAGACATTTTCTTGCAGTCTTTAAGATTAATACATAAATACTTTATTCACTTTCAGCAAAGTGTTATCCAAAAATCAACTAATAATATTATAAACCAACAAATATTTTAAACCAAAAACATATTGAAAGCGTTTAAATACATAATCTTTTTTCTCCAAATGACATTAAAAGCGGCCTTTTAATGACACTTGGCTTGGCAGGTTAGAACATTAGATTAGAAAATAGTATATTAAACAACGCATTTCATATGGAATTCTGTTATGACACGAGTTCAAGAACGAGTGTTACAACAGCCATATGAAATAAGTTGTTTATAATATTTTTTTATATTTTGCCCTTTTTACCATTTTTTAAATTAATTTTTTATATTTTGCACTTATAAAAATCTTCATTATAAAACGCATTTGCGTATCGTAATGTAACTTTTACGCACGCAAATTTTTGTTTTAAATGGTTGGCGACATGAGTGAAGTTTCTAAAGGCAAGACTATTGACAATGACATTTGTGGCTAATAGCAATTTATTAATTTTATATTGTTCTTTAAGAAAGTATCTGTGAATATGAATATAATATTTTACTTATATAATATATTATTATTGGTATATTATTCATTTTAAAATATTTTAAAACATTAACATTTGATAATTCAAATGTCACAACTGTCAAATTTTATAAATTACACAGTGCTGCCGACATACTTCTTAAAATAAAAATTTTCGTAATCACATAAAAATAAAAAATTAATTTAAAAAATTGTAAAATTTGAAAATTATAAAAAATATTATAAACAACTTATTTCATATTGTTGTTGTGACACTAGTTATTTAAAAAACTCATCGCTTCTCTATTCGTTTTTTAAACTTGAACTCGTGTCATAACAGAATTCCATATGAAATGCGTTTTTTAATATACTATTTTATTTTTATGTAATTACGAAAATTTTTATTTTAAGAAGTATGTCGGCAGCACTGTGTAATTTATAAAATTTGACAGTTGTGACATTTAAATTATGTGAATGTTAATGTTTTAAAATATTTTAAAATTAATAATATACCAATAATAATATAATATTATATAAGTAAAATATTATATTCATATTCACAAATACTTTCTTAAAGAACAATTTAATATTAATAAATTGCTATTAGCCACAAATGTCATTGTCTATAGTCTTGCCTTTAGATACTTCACTCATGTCGCCAACCATTTAAAACAAAAATTTGCGTGCGTAAAAGTTACATTACGATACGCAAATGCGTTTTATAATGAAGATTTTTATAAGTGAAAAATATAAAAAAGTTTATAGATAGTCGATAGGGTTTTTTAAAAACGTGTTTACAGCGCCAAGTATTTTAATATTGTTAACTTTTACTAGGAGCTGCTTTATTAATTTTTTGTTGATATTTTATTGACACCTGTTCTAAGCTTGGATCATCATTACGACCTTTTCCGTATGAACGAAAATAATGCTCTACCAAAAACACTATTTCTTCCGTTGTTAGAACCATTTTTTAATCAAATTTAACTGCAGTGTATTATTAATATATCAACTAATGACAATTAAGTCAAATATGACAAATCCATATTACATAAACAACTCCACAACACTCTCTGTTTCGGTACTGTTTATTTTGGCGGATACCGTACATAGGTATACGCTTTAAAAAAACAAATTCTTACCTGTGAATCCTTTGATAAACAATGCACTTTTTGATAGTTATTTTTATAAAGACAACCCGTAACAGAACACAAAAACCATATTTTGATAAATAACTGCAATAACTACTAACGAGAAAATACAATACTATCTATCACACAAGTACAAAAACTCTAACTGGAAAATATATATACAATAATTATTGAGAAAATACAATACTAACTGAAATTATAATGAGAAAACCTACTAAACTTAGGTTTTATTTAATATAAAATTGTACTGTATTTGACATATGTACAGATAACAGTATAACAACTAAATATAAAAACAAAATGAAAGGTTACTATGACAATATCAGCTATGTCATAAGTTAAAGTAGGTAGACGACACTAAAGATTTTGATTCATCTCACTAACTATCAAACTGAAACTAAAACTGCTGACTAACTATGTATCTTCAACAGTATTTGAGATTATTAGCGAATGTAAAACTAACGAGGAAGCTGTTCAAGTTCTTGAAAATGCTTATAACAAACCAAATGAAATCTACGCAAGACATCTACTTGATACTAGGAGACAACAACCTGGTGAGTCGATAGTGTTAATCAGTCCACTTAAATCACACATTCAATCACATTTCCAGATAGACCAATACTTTCAAGCTTTTAATATCTTGAGCAAATACTGCAACTTTAGAGCTGTTACAGCTGAAGAGAACAAAAAAGTTTTATACGTGATACATTTATTAATGGTATATCATCATCTCAAATACGTCAACGTTTATTGGAGTATACTTTATTAAATTTGGATGAAGCTATTTTCTAATCAAGATAAGTTTGGCAAAATCACTCGCTGATATTGAAATAAATAATATTTCGGCAAAATAATTAGTACACACTGAAAGCTCTGACAGTTTCCTTGATTACGATTTTGTACAACTGCACAAATTTAATATTTATCCAAGCTCTGGACAAATATCTATGGCTAATTAATCTCTTTATCTCTTAATGTCAGATTGACATATTGAAGTTCAATATGTCAATCTGACGATGCTATTCCGATAGCGAAACGGCTGTCATTGCATTTAAAGTATTTATAGAATAAATAGTGGAAGTTAATTCAACCTTTTAGTTGTTTATTGTTCTGAATAAGATGAACTTTCACACAGTAAGGGTTAGTACCATAAATTACATTATATTTCGCCCTGGGCGATCCAACGAAGCGGCAGACGCGTTTTCAAGAATCTGCGGAACAACAAATAGTGACAAATTATATCTATTACATCAATCTCATTGTCATCCAGGAATAACCTGTATGTATCATCTTGTCCGCAAACGAAATTTACCTTTTACCTTAGAAGAGATTAAAAATATGGTACAGTAATGTCCTGTGTGCAATAAAATAAAGCCCAGATTCTACAAAACTCAGAATACTCATTTGATCAAAACTACCTTTCCATTTGAACGTTTAAATATTGATTTTAACGGACCTTTACCAAGTTCGAATAATAAGAAATAGGTACCTTTTTACGGCTGTAGACGAGTATTCTAGATTTCCCTTTGCATTCGCTTGTAAAGATATGAACGCCTGTCTAGTTGAAATTTTTCCATGTTTGGCACGCCGGCTTATGTCAATTCGGACAGTGGAAGACAATTTTTATCTGAAGAATTAGTAAACTTCCTTCATTCAAGAGGCGTTGCTACGAGTAGGAATACCCCTTATAAATTGAACGATATACTCGTAATGGTATTATATGGAAGTGTATAAATCTTACGACTAAAGGTTTAGATATGCAAAGATGCTCTCCATTCAATCAGGTCTCTACTTTGTACTGAGCACATGAGCAAATGTTTAATCAGATACGTCGGGCAACGTATGGAGTTTCCTGTGTTTCTCAAAAAGTTTGTTCGTAACACTAAATACGATCCATTCGTGGAAGAAGTTACTTTAATGGAAGCAAATCCCGACTACACCTTAGTTCGTCATGAAAATGGAAGAGAGTCAACTGTATCATTAAAACACTTAGCTCCTAGAGGAGATATTTCCTTAAAGACTATAATAGATATTGCTAGCTCCTAGAGGAGATATTTCCTTAAAGACTATAATAGATATTGCTCCGGAACTAGAAAACCTAAAGACAATTGATTTCCATGAAACTTCTTTTAAGACAGATGTTGCTCCCGAAGAACACTTGAAAACTTCTGATCCATCTGAAAATACAAATGTATCTAATCCCATTTCAAGGGAAATATCAATTGATATTCCTGAGACAATAATTGAAGAGCAATCGGAAGTTCTTCGTCCAATTCGAACTCGTCGAGCTCCAAAATATTTAGCTGATTACAATATAAATTAGCCGGGGGAGAATGTATTACATCGTATTATTCTGACACGGAATACCATAAACAAGATTCTGTTTACGTCAAGTGTCACATTTATATTATTAGAAGAAAAAATTATTGGTTGGTTTACGAAGAATAGAAATAATATAATGAAATTAAAAGACAAAAGACAGTGTAGATTTTTATTAAGTGGAAACCTTATCAATTCAATTAAAAAAAAATCTTTACGCTTCTTTCAATGGATGGTGCAGATGCCCGTGTTCGCTCTTTCATATAAGGTGTAACCATTTCGATTAACTAGTGGGTAACAGCTTTTGTTAATATTAAATTCTTTTTAAAATTATTATCACTCATGTGAAACGCCTCTACATAGTTTATAATTTGTCTGGGAGCATTATCTTCCAAGTTCTCTATTGCCACTCCTATCCTAATACTATTTTAGGATTCATTTTGAAACTAACAGTAAACAGTAATACTAACCAAAAAATAATAATACCAATAACAAACAACTAAATACTAATAAAACTTAATAAAAATAAATTGTAACTAAATAAAATATCAAGAAAACTTTAAAACTTTTATATATTATTATATACAGGGTGTCCCATAACTAATGGACAATATAAGAACTGTAGAAAGGGGTGATAAAAATAAGTCGTTTGATACAAACATGCACCAGTAAAATGTTAATAGTAAGCGAGATATGGGGCGTTAAAGTTGACAAAATATTTTTGAAAATTCCTAACATTTAGAAAACAACTGAATGTATTGGTCTCAAAATTGGTACACTATGGTTTTTAATGGTAATAAGCATGATACTGCCTTAATTTATAATAATACTTCTAGATGGCGCTGGTTACACAGTTAAAATTTGATAAATCAGCGGTACTTTTTTTACCCCCTGTATAATGTGCATTTTATTACAAAATAATAAAAACTGCATCATTTTGAAACAAAAAAGGTATACTTGTTCAATTCCCATATTTTAAGTCGTTTTCAAGATATTGCTATTTTAATACTGCTTGCCACGCCGGCATTTAAAAATTATTACCTAAATAAAACATTGGTTGTTCAAAGAATACAATTTAATTGGAAAAAGAAAAGAAAAAAAAACAATAATTACATTTATTTTATTAAATGTTGAAAGTGACCACCGTTTACTTCAATACGTTTTCGTAAACTTTTTTGTAAATGTTGTCTTACTTTAAAAAACATCGCGTTGCCATTTTTTAAAGTATTTGCGACTTCATGAATTTTTGCTAATAGTTCGTTTTGGTTATGAGTTTCACTATTGTAGACTAACGATTTTAGATATCCCTATACATAAAAGTCCAAAGGATTAAATTCTGGGGAACGAGGCGGCCAAGGAAACTCACTGCCCCGTCCAATCCAATGATGCGGAAAATTGTTATTTAAATGCTCCCGGACTATAAGTGGATAATGTGGGGAGCACCGTCCTGCATAAACCACATATCCTGCCTTACAATTAAAGGAACTTCATCAAGTAAAATGCCTAAATCATTTTGCAAAAATTCTAAATAAATTACCGCATTTAATCTGTTGGGGAGTTCAAATGGACCAATGAAATGATCGCCAATGATTCCATACCAGATGTTGATTGAAAACTCATGCTGAAAATGAGTTTCTTTTATATTGATGAGGATTAGCAAAATCGTAATAGTGGTTATTTCTCCAATTAAATACTCCTCTGCGTGTGAATGTAGCCTAGTCCGTAAACAGTACCTTTTTTAAAAATATTGGATCTTGATTGATCTTACCGATCATTGATTGACAAAATTGTAGTCTCCTTGGAAAGTCAGTGGGTAATAAATTTTGTTCAGGCGTGATATGATATGTGTACAATTTTTCTGTATGTAAAATTCTTGACACACTTGATTTACTTACACCAGTAGCTGCCTGCAAGCTCCGAGTAGTTAATTCAGGATTTTCTATAATTCTTGTTAAAATTTCATCTTCCATATCAGCTGTAATTATTTTAGGTCGACCACCAGAATTTTTCTTAAGAAAAGAGCCGCTTTCACCTAAATTGGAGTACAATCTTTGAAATTTTTTACGACTGGGTATAATTCGGTTTGGATATAACTGCACATATCGTCTAACTGCAGCACATGCATTATAATTTACTTGTGCATAAACACAAATCATATCCCTTAGTTCATTATTTGTAAATTCATTGCCTCTAGGCATTTTTAATGAAAGCCGTATTGTTAGTTCAGAAGTTAAAAACACAGTAAAGACAACTTTTCGCTTTTAACTAGTAAAT
Organism: Ophraella communa; assembly: GCA_035357415.1. NCBI lineage: Eukaryota > Metazoa > Arthropoda > Insecta > Coleoptera > Chrysomelidae > Ophraella > Ophraella communa. The sequence goes on from CM068989.1 coordinate 22,862,972, forward strand.
TAATGACAGTTCTTTTAATAGTCACAGCCCTCTTTAAAATATTCTAGTAATTAAGTTGCAGTGTAATGATATGCAATGCAATATTAAAATAGCAATATCTTGAAAACTACTTAAAATATGGGAATTGAACAAGTATACCTTTTTTGTTTCAAAATGATGCAGTTTTTATTATTTTGTAATAAAGTGCAAATTATACAGGGGGTAAAAAAAGTACCGCTGATTTATCAAATTTTAACTGTGTAACCAGCGCCATCTAGAAGTATTATTAAAAATTAAGGCAATATCATGCTTATTACCATTAAAAACCATAGTGTACCAATTTTGAGACCAATACATTCAGTTGTTTTCTAAATGTTAGGAATTTTCAAAAATATTTTGTCAACTTTAACGCCCCATATCTCGCTTACTATTAACATTTTACTGGTGCATGTTTATATCAAACGATTTATTTTTATCACCCCTTTCTACAGTTCTTATATTGTCCATTAGATATGGGACACCCTGTATATGTTTATGACAGAGACATGACAGAATGAGAATAAAATTCGACAATTCATAATGTCGAACGGTTTTACCCATTCGATGCAGTCTCGAACAACAATTGTCGAATTTATCTTGAATTCGACTTTCAAGAATCGCCTTTATACAAAACTATCGACATATGTCGAAAGTCGACACTGATATTTCGAATTCGAGATTCAAGAATCGAGCCCCTGATTCGTAAATCATGATACCTTGATACCAGTGGCGTCGTGTACACTACATATAAGTATACAAAAAAACAATATATTTAAATTGTGATAACATTTGTAAGTAACTAAACTCCTTACCGATGGACAGGTCAATTTAACGTAACACTAAAAAAGTAACAAGTAAACATTCACAAATATGAAAAGTCTGTAAACATTCATAAATAAGAAAGGTCTCTACCCGGTATTATTTGTTATTTCCCATTCATTTCCAACTCGTTTCATGTGGAGTATATTTCGCCTTACCTCTTCACGGGTAACATTGTTTTTTGCTGTTACCTCGCCACCATTCTTAGAAATTACTGTATGTGGTATAGCGTCAAAAGTGGGGTCTAATTTGTTCTCCTTCCGCATACGTCGCCACCCTTCTTAGAAATTACTGTATGTGGTATAGCGTCAAAGCTGGGGTCTAATTTGTTCTCCTTCCGCATACGTTTTAGAATTACTGTATCTCCTATAATTTCGCTATCTCGGGCATGTCTCCGTTTGTCCGCATATTCTTTTCCTTTTTGTTTCACCAAACTATCTTTATCCCTTACCTCTTCTTCTTCTATATTAAAATCCGTAATCATCGGAAGTTTGTCTTTCAGTTTCCGTCCAAAAATTAGTTCGGACGGAGTTTTTCCCGTGCTTGGATGAGGTGTATTATGGTACATCAATAAATAATCCTGTAGGTCCAACTTTCCAATCATTTCCGAGTGCTTTGCTGATTTTTAGGCGCTTGACGAGACTTCTGTTTTGCCGCTAAACTTCCCCGTTTTGTTGTGGCCAGTATGGGATAGTAGCATAGGCGCAACTAGGGGGGGCTAGGGGGGGCTAAGCCCCCCTTAGCTCATCATTAGCCCCCCCTAGCTCATCATTAGCACCCCCTTGAAATTTTAAATTTTTTGACCAGATTGTACTGCTAAAAATTATCTTGAAACTAATTTAAAAATATAAAATTAAACTTTAGAAATCAAGCAGTATCAGCCGCCAATATCTGATACCACGAAATTGCTAAAGTACTTTTATTATCAAATACATTTACTATGTTCTCGTTTCTCGTACTCGGTGGTAGTAGATTTTTCAGATTGATAAAATAGGTAGGTATTTAGAAAAGCAGGTACCTATATTTTAATATAAATTTTTATTTTCTTTCATATTTTTTATTTTTTATATAAACATTCAACAAACATAAATCAAAGTATGGGTACAAAAGTAACGGGTATTTCGAGCAGAATGGGTACTTTAGGTATTAAACTAATACCCCTTACTTTGTATTGGGTAGTTACTTTTTTTACATCACTAACATGAATATCGGTGTCGAATTTTGGCAGTTTTAATAATTTGTGTTTGTGTGTAATGTGTAAGCGAAGTGAGTAATAGCAGCAGTTTTTAAATTCTAGAGTGAAACTTCGTGAGTAGAAGTGTATAAGTTCTACTTAACGTTTAAGTTTATAATCAGTTTATAGATAATTACGATAATTTGTTTAATTTGTGATCTAGGTGTAAAGGTGTTTTTGGGAGTCTTGGGGTCACCGAAGCAGGTAAATTAAAATTTGTATTAAGATAAGACGAATGGACAGATACAGAAACGAAAAAACAATTTTGAATCTTTATTCTTCTTGGCGTCATCGGTAATTGCTTTTTTTGTATAGCTGTTATATGTTGTCACTAGATATATGTATAATATAATATAGTAATCATAGCAAGCATATTTAAATACTATGGTAATAGCAATTTTAGTAGCGGTGTGCACAGTATCTTGAATAATTTTCCTAAATGAAAAATTACGTAAAATTTGGGAGATATTCAAGTTATTATCGTTTAAACATTATACCGTCGTTATACTAAACACCTAGGTGAATATAGCTTGTTGTAGTGCATACGGGGCTTATTGAGTACTTTTTCGCTAATTCAATTTTTGTATTTAGCGACTAAACCTTTGCTTCAATTTAGTTCTGTCTGTTCGTCTATTTTGTGATTGAATATAATATAATATTGTTAATTTTATAATATTCTTATTCCTATAAGAACGCCAAAGCAGTAAGAAGCCTCAAAATGGATATAAGAAATTTTTTTGAGAAGGCTAAAAAACCAGTGATCACTTCTAGCGGCGACAGCAGCAACTCTATCACAAAAACGCAAATACAAGAAGATTCCTGCAGATGTACCAGAACCAGGAATATCATCATCACCTACATTGGTTTCGAAACTGGATGATTTGGGTACATTGGAAACAGGACCTGCTGTTCCAAAACTAGCCAGTTATCCAAAGACTGTGTTTGGAAATCAGAGTCGCGGTTTTAACTCCATTTATTTTAACGAATTTACATGGCTAGAGTACAGTGTTAAAAAAAATTCAGCATTTTGCTTCCCATGCAGATGTTTTGGAATCGCACACGGAAACAACGATGTTTTTGTTGATTTGGGCTTTCAAAATTGGAAAAAAATTAAAGAAAAGTTAACTAAGGATTCTAGCGCTATATATCACAAAGAAAATATGGAAAAATGGTCAAACTATAAAAAAAAATAAAGAAACGGGAGAAAACATTTTAACAAATTTATCTGTAGCGTATCGTGAACAAATTAATACCAACAGAAATTACATGAAAACTTTGATAGATATAACTTTATTTTTAGCAAGACAAGGTCTTGCATTTAGGGGTCATGATGAGAGTGTCAGTTCTGTTAATAAGGGTAACTTTAAAGAAGTTTGCGAATTAATTGCAAAATATAATCCAAATTTTAAAATTATGTATAAAGCGCCTATAAATCATTCAAGCTGGAAAATTCAAAATGAATTGGTACAAATTTTATCTGACAGAACATTATCACATATAATTGACGAAATAAAATCTTGTGGTGTGTATGCAATTATGTGTGATGAAGCTCTTAGTCACAAAACGGAACATTTATCGTTATGTGTTAGATATGCAGTAGGATTAGAGATTAAGGAAAGGTTTTTAAAATTTTTAAATTGCTCCGATAAAAGAACTGCATCGGATTTGTATGAACTGTTAACAGGAGAGCTAGAAAACTTACAAATTTCCAATTTAATATTAATAGGACAGTCGTACGATGGCGCTGCAGTCATGTCGGGCAATATTGCGGGTCTTCAAACAAAAATAAGAGAAAAATACCCTGTTGCTATTTACACCCATTGCTTAGCACACAAACTAAATCTAGCTCTTGTAGATGCATGTAAAAGCGTTCAATCTATATCAATTTTTTTTAATACTTTAGAGGCAGTATACGAACATTTTTCAAATCCGGTTCATCATGCGGATTATGAGAAAATCCTAAAAGACCTCGACCTTCCAAAGAGAGAAATGAATCATTTATCCGATACTAGATGGGTATGTCGTTATAAAAGTTGCAATGCAATAAAAAAGTGTTATGAAGCAATAATATGTACCCTTGAAAATGAAATTTCAGCTAAAAAAGATTCAAGATCAGTAACGGCTTTTGGTATACTAAATAGTATTAAACAACCAACATTTATTGTTCATATTTTTATTTTGGACGAAGTTCTTAATACATTAAATATGTTATCAAAGCAGCTACAAGCCAAAGAAACAACCTTAGGAAAAGCTTCTAATATAATAAGGGGTGTTATAACTTCATTAGAAGAAATAAGAACTGAATCTTATTATAAAGATTTGCATTATCAAATTGAAGCATTTGCAAGCCAGTACGATATATCTTTAGAGCCACAAGGTTCTAAAAGAAAAAAACAATTTTCATCAAAACTAAAAGACTTTGTTACTGATTCCACCATTGGGACCATAGAAACAGACTCTAATCCAGAAGCGCACTGGCGTGCAAATGCTTTTTATCGCATTTTAGATGCAACTATTGGTTTTTAAAAAAAAAGATTTTCTGACGAAAGTTTAGAGATGGGCAAATCCATTGATCACTTTATGCAATTAAATTTTGATTCTTCCTTAATTTTTATTAATCAATACTCTAATGTACTTAACATTGATAAAGAGTCATTAAAGGCAGAAGTGAGAGTACTTAAAAATGTCTTAAGCAATTCAGGAAAAGATGTAAATTTTGAAAACTTAAAATCAATATTAAATAAAGAAACCTATTTAAATTTTTACAAATTGTTTCAAGTAGCGCTAATATTGCCAGTATCATCTGCTACATGCGAACGAAGTTTTTCAGTTATGCGACGAATATTAGATTGGTTGAGAACCTCTATGGGGCAAGAGCGATTTTCCAATCTAGCTATTTTGTATATTGAAAGAGATATTTGTTTAGATTTAGTTGTAGACGACTTTTCGAAAAAACAAAGAAAGTTAAAATTAACTTTAGATTAAAAAAATACATGTATTCGTGTCAAACTGAATAAAAGTTGTTCAATTTTGCACTGATAGTCTTATTTTTGTTAAAATGTTGTCCTAATCATATATCTACCAATATATCATTTAAAACAAATACCTTGGTATTTTTTTCAAAACTCTACGCTGAGATCTGAGATTAGTATGGTGGCTGGTTAGACGCAATGGGTGACAATGTTTTTTATACGAAAAGCTATGTGGTTAATTTTTTAGCGATTTTGGGGTAGTTTGGGCGTGGCACCTAAAAAAAATTTGCCACCTGAAAAAATGGCGGGCTGTTTGGGTTCTATTTCTATTCTATATATAGCCTTGGGGCTTAAGCCCCCCCCCCCAAAAACAACTCTAGTTGCGCCTATGGATAGTAGTGAATAACTTAACATTATTATCCTTACAGGATTTGAATTATTTGAATGGTCTTGTCTGTCGTTGTAGTTTTCGTTGTTTCTACTTCCATATATCGGCTAAAATAATCCACAATTACTAGAATGTAAAATCCCTCCGGCAAGGGTCCTAAATAGGAAATTGGCGTCTTTTTAATGGCTCTGGTGCTCCTAGTGCAGCTACGAGAGTACACCCTTTACAGTTCCTTGTTAGGTTTTCAGCCTCCTGGTCAATTTTGGGCCACTAAACTTTCGTCCGTAGCCTTCTTTTCATGCACACAATACCTGGGTGTCCCGCGTAGCCTAATTTTAAAACTCTTTCCCATAATAACTTCGGAATAACTATTCGATTTCCTCGTAGTAGAATGTCGTTCGAAAATCACAGCTCCTATTGGAACATTTTATAAGAATTTGCAGAGCCAGACCAAACATCTTTATACAAGCCTTCTTTAACTTGTAATATTTCCTCATCGGATTTTGATAGCTGTTGTATTTCCTCTAGTGACATAGTTACTGGTCTCGAACTTTCCACAATCTGCTTAAGGTGCTCGTCTTCTTCAAAGGGAGCAGATTTTACATTGTTACAAAGCCTAGAAAGGGGGTCGGCTATATTGGGTTTTCCCGGTCGGTAAATGACCTTATAATGATAACATTGTCAACGTAGCACCCACCTTTCTACTCTTGCGCAGGGGTTTGATGTTGGAGTAAATATAAACTGCAAAGGTTAGTTATTAGTTCAAATTCCTTACCATATAGATAAATGTGGGTGTTCCACTGCCCAAGCAAGGCAAGGGCTTGGTCTGGCAGAATTTCTGTTCATTTATGGATAATGTCTTGTTCCCATAAGCAATTACACGAGGCTCACCTGAGGGGCTAAACTGTATTAGGATCGCACCTAGGCCTACCGGACTTGCGTCTGCTATTAATTGTGTCTTGGCTGCTGGACAATAGTAGCCTAAACATTTATCACTCGAAAGTTCTTCTTTAAGTTTATCAAAAGACATTTTTGTTGTTCCTTGCCCTAAACTATTGCATTTTCCTTATTGGTTTCTTTTAATGATCTTCGTAAGGGTTCTGTAATAGTAGCTAAATTTGGCATGTAGTTTCCCACATAATTAATTAATCCCAAGAAACTTCTGAATTCCGTGCTATTTTCGGGTTTTCTAAAACTTTTAATAGCTGCTACTTTGCTTGGAGATGGTTTGATTACGGCCCTTGTGAGTGTGTGTCCTAGGAACATTATTTCTTTTCAAAGTTTCCATGAGATTATTCAGTCTGGCATTATGCTCATCTTCTGTCTCTCCACAGAAGTACAGTATTGTCTATTGGTATATCTATGGAAATTCCTTTCATCTTCGGGAAAGGGATTTTTGATGATACCTCTTTAATTGTTAATATGTTCAATCCTATTTGTAACACACCCAATTTTATGGCTGTTTCTTTTCCTTTGCTTGGCCTTCCTTTACGACATAAAACTTTGCATCTATTTCTCTGTTACCTATACTGATTGTTGCTTCCCAATAAACGCAATGGTTCAGGGTTTGCATATGATCGAAATATTTTATCAGGGCTCTTCTCCTGATTGGTAATTTCCACCTCCTTTCCTTTTAATAATCGCCAAGTAGGTTCACTTATAATGTTGCTTTTGCTGCCTGTATCAATAACAACCAATTTTAATTCCTCCTAATTTGCACGTGATTTTATCGTCTCCCTCCATGTGGAAAATATATTCTTCTGAGGAATTATTATCATCTAGTAGGTTAACATTTTCTGTAATTCTTTTCTTTCTAGTTATTTGGTAATTACTCACTTGATTGTTCCTTTTAAATCCTCTGTCTAGTTTGCATTTTATTTTAAAATGACCGATTCTACCGCATTGTAGGCAGGGTTTGTTGCGAGAAGGGCAGTTAACATCTTTAGCGGAATGTCCTTTAAGAGCCAATACGCCTAAAAGTGGCGCGAACTGATGAAAAGGAAACTTAAGTTCTAAGAGAGATAGTGCGATACCCCACTACCGTTTAAAATTAGCTCGAGGCTGGACTATGTACAATCGGAGACCCAAATCGGAATTTATTATACATATTCGCAATACGTATATTTTGAAATTACTTTCTTAAGAAAATGGAAAAATCATTGTGCATACATTTCAGTTCAAAATAATATTTCATACTTACCTATTGCATAAAGAAATAAAATAAGTAAAAAAGGAAACCATTTATTGTTACAAATTTTAAGTGTTAAATTTTAATTACCTGTAAATGTTATCGATAAAATAGTGAATTAGTTATACAAAATTAAAAACTATGGATTTTGCAATTTATACAGGAGAAAATTAAAGTTTTCAGTAAAATATTTTTTGAAGAACTAACAAAATAATCGTAATACTTAAATATTTCTTAGAAACATTCTTACATTTTATTTTTTTTATTTTCACATTTCACACCTAAGTCAGAAAAACATGTTATTAAAAAAAGTACCTATGTGTGTTTACCTAAGCTGATGTGTGTGGTAATAATTTTCAGTTTAGGAAAAACGGCTGACCAGATTTTTACGAAATTTTCATAAAAAATCGATTATGTAAAAATATGGATCTGATTAGTTTTTGGGGAAATCAGAACGTAGGAAGGAAGTATCTAAGGTGGTTTGAAAATTAAAAACTTTATTACTATAAGAAATATCCAATTAAGAGGTTCGAAATTAAGTAAAACACCAAAAACATAATCTAACTTAATAACCTGAAATAAAGTATTAAAAATGTATTATAGGTATACGAGTATCTCTGATTTATTCATTTATTAAATAATAAACAGACGATGTAAACAAACCAAAAAGTTAAAATAACTCAAAAAGTGTTTCTACACCATCGTGCTTTTCTGATTATTTCCAGTAACTGTTTTCTAGACGATACGTTGATTCTTGCTTTATATACTCCATGCCAGACTGACAAATCAGTATTTACTTATAAAGGCAATGTTTTTCTTACGCTAAATTGTCTAGTAGCGTTGCCGGTGTTCTTAGAGAAGCGACCAGTACCTTGCTTCGTTAGCTTGAATAACGAAACAGGAACCGGCTAGGCCGAATGCCTTGAACACAATGATGACTTCTTATTGTGGAATATAAGCTGCTTTCGTTTTGCAAAACTTTAAGGGTAATTAGAACTGAACGGCTGTCAGTTTAGATTAAATTCAACACCTAAAACGAACATATTGTTTCTCCCTCTATAACCTCACAATCAAATTGAATAGAAGAAGTTGTTGTTATTATATTATTTTGATTTTGATCAGAAATTTCGTGCACTGATAGTTGAGGCCATTTGAAATAAACAACAAGTTCAGTGAAGTGTCGTTTATTTGCACCATTATGGACTTAAAGAACTTCTAACTTACGATCAGATACAACCAACGTAACCTCACCTCAAATTAAATGACATTTGCAGGGTTGCATTTTACCCCAGTTAAAAAGAACACTTATTAAGTGAATCGGTGTTACTCGGAACTACCCTTCCCTGTAAAACGAAAGCAGTTATAGTATACTAAAAGGAGTCAGTTGGAAACACTGACACCACTAGTCTCATTTTGTGGAAAATTGAAAACATTATGAAATGTATGTTACTTTAAATTAGTTATGAAAAAATAATAAAATATGGTGTAGACATGGATAATAATAATATTAATATAACAATCTATAATTTATTTGACATAATTAAATTGGTCGTTTTAAAATTTCTGGCAAAAGGTGAGAATTAAAAAATGTTTCCAATTGACTCTTCATTTTATCATTCCAAAAATCATCATCTCTTTCAATTTTTCAATATGAAAATCCTTATTACTCCAAACCATAAAATAACAAAATTTTTTTTTGTCAAATGTAGCTGCCCTTGTATTTGATAATAATAATTATGGTTTTCTTTCAAACTTATTAAACTATTTTCATCAAAATTAAGGTAATTTATTTTTTTGTTAGTAATACCATCTTCAATGCCTAAATTTTTTAATTTAAATGGACATTTAATTTCAATAATTGAGTCATCAAACTCAATTGTTCCATCTGGGCTAGCTCCCAGAAAATACTCTTCTCCAGATCCAATAAATAGTCCACATTCCTTAACAGAAAGATTGGTAACTGTTTCGAATTCCTTTATTGCCAATGGCTTACATTGTAAGCCATACCTGGTACTCTTATTTCCAGAAAACGTGTCATATAGAATTTTTTTTACCAATAACTTCGGATTGCCCCTTTTCCTTTTACAAATAGCCCCAAAATTAGAAGCTGTTATTCTGAACGCTCTTTCCTGCAACCATCTGTGATTGGTACTTTGACCTCTTGTCTCGTTTTCTAAAATTTTGATGTCCCCCCAGCTCCAAAGGATATATCCGAATTTGCGTGAAAAATTCCCTAAAAATCCATTTTTTGGCCACTCGGAACGTTTGTAAGTAATTTTTGAATATGCCAGATGAAAGAGAATTGTTTTTTCTACCTCTGTGCAAAATTTCATTCATGGACATCTTCATCTACCCCCCAGCTCCAAAGGATATATCCGAATTTGCGTCAAAATTTCCCTAAAAATCCATTTTTTGGCCACTCGGAACGTTTGTAAGTAATTTTTGAATATGCCAGATGAAAGAGAATTATTTTTTCTACCTCTGTGCAAAATTTCATTCATGGACATCCTCATCTACCCCCCAGCTCCAAAGGATATATCCGAATTTGCGTGAAAAATTCCCTTAAAATCCATTTTTTGGCCACTCGGAACGTTTGTAAGTAATTTTTGAATATGCCAGATGAAAGAGAATTATTTTTTCTACATCTGTGCAAAATTTCATTTATGGACATCTTGCGTGAAAAATTCCCTTAAAATCCATTTTTTTGGCCACTCGGAACGTTTGTAAGTAATTTTTGAATATGCCAGATGAAAGAGAATTATTTTTTCTACCTCTGTGCAAAATTTTATTTATGGACATCTTCATCCACTAAGACTTATTAGTATAAAGTTATAATATATTTTTAATATTAACTCGTAACTGTTGGACGGAATATACAGCGGAGCGGAGTTGCCAAATCAATTTTACCGTATTGGAGCTGAGCCTACTTCTCACCCGTGTCAGACTTAGAATTATTTAACGATTATTTTACAATCCAAAAGGGTGCTAATATCGGAGATTGAAGCAACAATATTGACGTTACTGTTTCTATTCTATTTCAATGTTGACCATTCTACAAGTAGGGAATTAAAATGTTCCCGTTTGAACTAAAAAAATCCAAGTGTCCGTTTGTTTTTTCATATTATTTACTAAAGGAAAGATTACGAAGAATATTAAAAAACTCTTGTTTTAACTTAACTTCCAAGTTTAATTGTTAAGTTAAAACAAGAGTTTTTTACTATTCTTCATAAGATGAACCAAAAAGTAAGGGTTAGTACAATAAATTTAAAGGAAAGATTACCTAACGAAGTTTCCAAATTTACAAAAAAATAATTTTAACCAAAGCACATTTTTTTTAAAGAACAAATTGTACAAAAAATATTTATACGATGCTATAAGCTAATAATTATTGATTTTGATAATACTCACCTCCTTTTTTCAACAACGATTTCTTCAAGAAAAGTTTATTAAAGTCTATAATGAATAAATACACAAACTAAAAGAATCTACACCTAACCCACGCACATCCGAAAACAAGAATAAAATATCAAGAACACAACAAATAATTCACTGCGACTATTTTACCTGAACGAACAAAATGTAATAAAATAATAAAGACCACATGTGCATCAAAATTTTAACTCGAAGTTCTACTACAGAATCTATATGGATTCGCCGCTGAGGGCGCGTTTATCAGCCTTTTAAAATATTTCAAATAATTTAAATTTTAGGTACACTTTTCTCTCAAAGTAAGTAAAATTTCTACCCCAAAATTTCAGTACTTATTGATATTATCATGCCCCACAAGCTATGCATAGTTTTACATTCAATTTTTTTAAATTAACCAAAATAAATGTATTTCAAAGAAAAAAAAAATTATTAAAAAAAAATATGCATGGCCTCTGGGGTATGATCAACTATTCTCACTCCAAAAATTTGGTTTAAATCGAACAATGAACGCCGACGAAAAATGTACCTAACTAAAAATTTAAGGTTTTGTCAAGAAATCTGTATTAGTTCTTATTTATATTTTTTCAAATTTGAATAGATTAACAACAAAGACACCTTCAAAATGATGTCCCGAAAACAGACCCAAAAATATAGTTATTTTAAAAGTTATTACACTCAATCATTTTTTGGTGGACACACCGCGGTTATTGGTTCTTAAATCCACAGCGGAAACATTCCATCTTATTGAATCCCGATGGTCCCTGTTTAGATTGTCTATTTGTTCTCAGAGTCTCTTTGATTTTATTTATATTAGACGAAGTGTGGTCGGGTTTGATGGAATTGTACTTATCCATTCGAGAATTTATAGTTTCTAATGATTTTGCCGAAGTGATAATGTCATTTAATCTTTTAGTATCGTCCATTTCCAAAATTCTACGTCTTAGCTTTTCAGAATTGCAATTTTTAAACAATTTGGTCTATAATGTGTTCTTCCACATTGGTGAATTGGCATTTAGTTGCCACTATGAAGTAATAACGCCTTCTTCTTTGCTGCATCCTCAATTGACGCTGTCACAAAAGAAATTTCTTAACGATCTCTTCCATTTCTCCCATTTGCTACGTAAAGCAAAATCGTCCGTATCGCAATCAAACGGAGCTATTGAAGACAGTACTTGTATGTACATGTGAATCCATCTCTGTAGAAGAAATATAAGATTACTTTACTCTTACTAAATTTAATATAAAGGTTAAGAGGGTATTACCATTGTATAAACAGACATAGTAGGACAACCCAATGCTTTATTTTCTTTGACACAATTTGGGACGACCACCAGATGTCGGTAAAGACTTGGTCCCAATTTTAAAAATAAATACTAATTTTACTAATATTTGGTAGATGGCGGTGCGTCAGAAAATAAATTCTCACTATTTTCTATAGGGGTAATCGCAATTGTTGTGCTCTTGTTGCAAAGTTTATTATTGACGATCTTAGTATCAACTGATTCGTTGTTATAGTTTGTGGTTTGCGGTTATTTTGTTTTTGGAGTGTTTGTATTATAGTTATAGTTTATTTATTATTAAAAAACTTTACTTAGTGACAGAAAAAACTGAATAGTGTTGTGATTGATTTTTTATTTTGAGGTAAGCATAAATCAAAAATGATTGCTATTCATTAGACATACATTTATATCCGGTAAATAATACATATATAAATTTTACAGATGTCAGGACATTATAGTATGTTTACTACCAATGCGGTAATTCCACATACAAAGATTCAACTATCAGAATGTTTCGATTCCCATACGCAGCAGTATGTCAACAATGGATAATAAACTCAGGTAAGACTAATATTTTTCAAATAAAAAATAATAAATTTATACCCTTAAAATAATTGAATTATATTAGAATTTTAAATGACACTAAGACGGATTAATTGTTTTTAATCAAAAATCAAATCAAAAACATTTTGAAATATATATAATATAATCAATGTCTATTTTTAACTTAATAGTTGTTAAAAATGTTTTTTATATTTCGCACTTATAAAAATCTTCATTATAAAACGCATTTGCGTATCGTAATGTAACTTTTACGCACGCAAATTTTTGTTTTTTTAAATGGTTGGCGACATGAGTGAAGTTTCTAAAGGCAAGACTATTGACAATGACATTTGTGGCTAATAGCAATTTATTAATTTTATATTGTTCTTTAAGAAAGTATCTGTGAATATGAATATAATATTTTACTTATATAATATATTATTATTGGTATATTATTCTTTTTAAAATATTTTAAAACATTAACATTTGATAATTTAAATGTCACAACTGTCAAATTTTATAAATTACACAGTGCTGCCGACATACTTTTTAAAATAAAAATTTTCGTAATTACATAAAAATAAAAAATTAATTTAAAAAATGGTAAAAAGGGCAGAATATAAAAAATATTATAAACAACTTATTTCATATGGCTGTTGTGACACTCGTTCTTTAAAAAACTCATCGCTTTGCGATTCGTTTTTTAAACTTGAACTCGTGTCATAACAGAATTCCATATGAAATGCGTTGTTTAATATACTATTATGTTAAACTATGTTTAATATAAAAGTCTTAAACCGGTGATTTTTTAAATGTTTTTTCATTACAATAAAGAAATAAAACATAAAATTTGAAAACATTAAATTAATTTTTTTATTGAAAAGTAATGTATATCGATACCGTGGTCCTTGACACAGTTCTTATAAAACTATAATATGTACATTAAGACTATGACACTGGAATTTTGTTAATTTGAAATCAGCTGACTTGCATAAAGTTTTCTGTATTACGGAAATAAAATTTGTTGATATATTTTTAAAAATGAACCATCCTGGTAAAGACAAGTAGTAGAGTTAAAAAACTAAAATTTTTAAACATTTTTCTAAGAGCAACAATTTGATGTAAACTTAATTTTTAATTTTGTTCGACAAACATCAAACAAAAAAATCAACTGTCACTTCATAATAAATGGAAACGTTGTTATTCTTTTTTATTTATCTTTGTTTATTACCATTGTAGCATTATTAAATTTTTTTTTTGTACTTGTAATTAAAAAAAAACGACTTGAATTCTCTTCACTTGGCTACTTTTTTAAAAAATTAAAATATTTTCTGCTTTAAAAGTTTTATAATTGAAAAATATTAAATAAATATAAAAATGTAATTCAATTTTGGACTGGCTTAATAAACATTTTCGTATTTTTTCTTGCAAAAAATAATTTTGATAATTTATTAGCTTAGACAATAAATTTTTGTTGCTATAAACAAGCCGTTATGTTAAACCCCATGATTCAACCTCTACTTTAATATAACAATAGGTACCGTTTTCTCCACAACAATTTTACCGTACTTCCGGTAATATCGATAATCCCAATAATTCTAAATAAACCAATAATTTATGAATATAAAAATTTGGTCACTCAACATTGTACAACAGTGTACAAGATAAAATTCCTAAAAATGTAGTTAATGGCTTAAACGATTCGAAATAGTTTTAGAAAAAGAAGTATTTTTATTTTTTTCGGTTAAAAAATTACAATTGTTATTAGCAAAAAACTGTTGGAAAAAAACCCCACCAGCTTCTTCCCAATACCTCCAAAAAAGTATAACTGATTGTTTAAATAATAAAAAAAATTCTGAAAGTGTGGTAAATTTCAACAAAAATTCTCAATTCACGGAATTGTAACTCTATACTATTTTCACCATGTACTAGCGTGAAAAAATAAAAAAAAGAAATCGAATTAGTGCTTTGAATTTGTCGCGCTTAACAATAATAATAATGATAGAATAATAATAATCTTTAATGTTTCTAAACAAAAAATTACAGCAACGGTTTGGTTACATATATTTTATTATTACAACATAGTTTAATAAATCATATTTATAAGTTTTAATTAAATTAGATTATAAAGTTATTGGCATTTTTTTATTAATAGTAATTATTTACATTGCAGGAAATGCTTCTTTGGCGACCCTGAGTTCGAATATTCTGAAGGGAAAATTTATATGTAGCAAGCATTTCGATCCTGTACTTCTGAATTCCAAACGTTTACCAAAGACTGCTGTTCCACAAAAATATGATGATCAAATGCCGTTTTCTGAGTTATCTGTAGCAGCAGGTTTGCGACAGTATACCATCAACCAATAAAAATACTTTTGATTGTGACGAAAGTGAGAGTTTGAGCGAAACGAGTACAAAAACCATCGATCCATTTATACTCCAGTTGATTGATATGCCCTCATCTCCTCTTCTTTTGGAAAAAGATCATAAAGAAATAACGACTCTTAAAAAGCGTTTACAGGAGTTTCAAAAAAAAATTAACAGATTAACAAACTAACATAAAAAAAGTCAAAATTCTCAAGAAGTAAAAAAAAACTCTAAGTTAGCAATACTACAAAACAAATAATGTTATCTATCCATCCTAAAATATATTTTAAGTGATATAAAATTTTTACATAAAATCCTTGTGTATTTAATTTTAACGGAATATTTCATTCCTATCATAATTTTAGGCAATAAACCGCAGGTAGAAAAAAGGTTTGAAACAATTTTAAAGATATAACGGAGAACAATTATTACTAACATATTTCTGCATTGTTAAGTACAAAATCCAACTATTTTTTTAATTTACATTTACTTTATGTATGATTTTTACTTTAATAAATGTTTTTAGTTGCTCAGAACGAAAAATGTAATTATATTATTATTGTAGAAACTTTTTGTAAAAATCCATGTTATTATAAACCACACACAAAAATGTTTAACGAATATTTCCACGATTTATTAAAACATTTCTTTTTATAAATCAATCATAGTTGCTTAGAATCTGACGATGGTAATTATTATCCAAACAGCTCTCATTGAATTATTGAATTTTTTTAATAAATCGTTGAAATATTCTTTAAACATTAATTTTTTTTGGTATTTATGATGATGAAATTATTTTTTAATTTTAATCTTAAATAAAAATGTCTTCTAAATTTAATTAACATAACAGGGGTTGAAGGTATGGATCACACTTTCACTTTAAAGAATGTCAATTTATAATTTAAATTTGACGTGTTTCGGGATTTTATATAAATATGTACAGTAATCAAAATAATTTGACCAAATTAATTATAACTAATGATTTTTAAAATAGTTTAGATTGATTTAGTGTACAATCGTAAAAGTGTAAAATTCTGAAGGAAAGTTTCAGAACCATTTAAAATTAATTCAGAACCAAGGCAAGGGGGCGGTCCAGCCTCTCTTTTGTATCTGTGATTCCTCAACTTGGGGAAACAACGTAAATTGAAATTTATTTTGTTAAGGTGATTGTGTTCGAACTGTCAATATTCAAATAAGCTTACAAGCATTTAGAAATAGGCTTAGAGAAACAGGTTTAAGAGCCAAAGTACCAGACAACATCGAGATTACAATTTGCTAGAAATTGTTAATTGGAATATTTAGGTTTTGAAGACGAATGGCTGTAATTAAAACCAAGGACACGTTATTAGAATTTTATTAGCTGAGAATATAGATGAAATTTATTGTACTAAACCTTTAAAATCTGATATTTTTCTCTACTTTTTTCATCAATACCACCTGAGATAATTTATGTATGGTGTAAGTCATTAAATAAGTTAATAGGGAGAATAAAAATAAAACAACTAAAACATTTTACTTTAAAGATTTCTTTTATTTTAGCTTCCGTTTCATAAAGTGGATTACGAATCTCCATATTTCTGGCTTTACGACTATCTACTAGTTCTGGTAATAGACATCCAGAATTGATCATCCTTTGAAATGATTTCATGTTTTAGTCCAAGTCGGGTCCAAAGGCAAAAATGCAGGCATCCGACTTAGTCACATGAAGTTGCCCTTGGATTTGGTAAAACCATTTGTGTTTTTTGTTTATCTCACCCGTCTTTTTCTAAAACGTAATTCTTCTTCTCTGAATTCCTTTTTCGGGTGTCATATTTCTAGCAGAATATAGACATTTTAGAGGTAATGCCATCCGGATTCGCTCTTAAAACCTGAAAATGTTTATCAATAAATAAACCATATCTCATAATTTTCACATTCAACAATGTTTCGAAGTTCAGACAAAGCTTTAGGTTTGTTCAAAAAAGGCGTTTTATCAATCACCAAAGTAAAATTTCGCCTAAAAACAAAAATACCTAACCATTATGTTATTTTATATCCTTATCTCTAAGTAAAATATTTATTTTAAAATATTCAATACACAACCAACACACTAAAAACAAAAACTAATCACACTAAAATGCACCTATACTCCAAATAGGATATAAAATACTTTGGTCGTCAAGCCGCTGTAATATTTAAAAAAAAAAAACCTCTTGGACAATATACGAGTAGTGGGGTTTCTTTAGTAGTAAGATGTATACACCCCTTACTTGTAAATTTTCGCCTTCATCTCTCACCGCTGCCTCCCTGAGAAACTCGAGAACACGAGTAATACTCTTTTTCCTACGACCACATATGAAACTGCTAGTTTGCACACTTATTTGTACTTAAGAAAGTAGCTAATATCAATACACGTATTGAAAAGTAAATATCAATACACGTATTGAAAAGTAAAAAAAAAATAGTTCTATGATCTGTGACATTTACGTCAAATTTATCAATAGTAAAAACACATGAATGTCAAAGCAAGGACCATTTATTTTTTTTAAATCTTTCTTGTGTCAAATATTGTATTGTAATTGCCAATACAAATTTTTCTGTATAAAGTAAGAATAAAATTTCTTCTAGGTTTTTAAATTTTTAAAAAATAAACATATTTTTATTCAGTATTATTATTTTTATAAAAACACTTTTAGAAAGAAGAACAGTTTATTCTTCTTTTTTATATTGTGTTATGTTCTTTCCAGTTACATTAACCAAATCTGGTCTATTTAAAGCATCACAGCATTTACTTCGGATCTACAAATATAATGTAAAAAAGAAATAATATAATATGCACCATACACTAATACATAGGTATACACTGAATCTTTAAAAAAACAAATTCTTACTTGTGGATACTTTGGTAAAAAATGCACTTTTTCATAGTTATTTCTATAAAGGCAACCCGTAATAGAACAAATAAAAACCATATTTTAATAAATAACTGCAAAAACTCTAACTGGAAAATATAAATACTAACGAGAAAACACAATAATTACTAAGAAAATACAATACTATCTATCACACAAGTACAGAAACTCTAGCTGGAAAATATATCTACTAACGAGAAAATACAATACTAACTGTCAAACAATATTGTTGACAACATTTAAATTCAGAATTGTTATGTCATTAACGGATTTCCTGTTGATTGTGATTTTATTTTCAATAGTGGCGACTGTCAAAGAATTTTTGTGTTTTGTTAATTTCTATTGGAGAATCATCTGCGCAATGAAAAAAAAATTTGATTATGACACTTTTATTTATATGTAACTACTTTCTCTATTTTTACCATGACAATAAGTAATTCAAAAAGGTACAAACTTCATAAATACATAAACATAATAGTCTAAGTATACACTCATATTCTAACATTCCTCCTAGATTTACATTTTTTTAACAAAATTGAACAATCGCTAAACAATAGAAACAACATCTGACAATATTATTTGACGATAGAAATCAAAGACCGCATTTTTACCAATTTTTCTTTGCTCAACGGCTTTGTAAAATTATTATCAGTAGCATACTCTACAACAATATTCTTTTTAATTATGAGGTCTTTTATGTAGTGTTCCTTTATGTCGATATGTTTCGCCCGCATTGAATTTTCGAAACTATTTATCATCGAAATCGCACTTAAATTATCGACTTTTAATACTGCTGTTTGCGCATCGCGAAACTCCGAAATAACACCCTTTAAATTAATCAACTCCTGCGCGCTAGCTGCCGCTGCAACGATTCGGCTTCAGTCATCGATAGCGCCACGCAAGATTACTTTTTAGAGAACCAACTAACTGGATTACCTGCGTACTCTTCCTATCACTCCTATCTCCTGCTCAATCTGCATCAGAAAATGCTTGAAGATTTGACTCTTCTCGAGTGTACGTCAGCCCTGCGTCGACAGTATTCTTTAGGTATCTCATAATCCTCTTTCCAGCTGTGCATACGGCTTTGTTTGGCTTATCTAAATATCTACTAAGAAAAGCTACAGCATTCATTATATCAGGCCTAGATGTACAAGCCAGATACATCAGGCAGCCTATGAGTTTTCTGTAAGGAAAATTTTCTTCATAACACTGTGAGGCATTGACAGAAAATCCTATCATCGGTGTAGATACTCCCTTACATTCGTCAATTTTAAATTCCTTAAGCAGTTTCTCTGTGTACTTTTCTTGTGTAATTTTTAATGTTTTTGATGTTCTTGATATCTCCATTTCTAAAAATCGTTTTATTTCACCCATATCCTTTCCATTAAATTTGTCTTTTAGGTTTTTCACAGTTTCTTCTATCTTCTTGTTATGTCCTGTTACTATTAGATCATCAACAAATACCAATAGCCAGCAGTCTTCTTTGAAATATAGGCAAAAGTCGTACTTCGATCTTCTAAGTTTCAATTCGGTCATGAATTCATTGAATCTATTATTCCAACATCGTGGACTTTCTTTTAATCCATAAAACGCTTGGTTTAGCTTCAGAACTTTGGAATATGAAACCTTCAAACCATCCGGAACCTTGATGTAGACCTCAGATTCAACCTGTCCGTTTAGAAAGGCTGTTGGTATGTCCAATTGTCGTAGATTCCATCCCTTTTGTAAAGCTTGAGCTAACATATCTCTTACTGTAGCCATTCTTGCTACTGGAGCATACATAGTTGTCAATGGATTCTCTTCCTAAATCTGTAACCCTTTGGCGACAAGTCGAGCCTTTCTTGTGCCGTTTTCCTTTGTACGAAACACCCACTTGCTATCAATCGCTGATTTTCCGTCTGATAAATCACAAACTGACCAAGTTTTTAACTTCTCGTGTGACTTCAATTCTTTATCTATCGCTTTCTGCTATTCTCGACATTTATGAGCTTCTCTATACGTTTGAGGATCGTTTCCTGATTCGATAAATTCATAAGCAGCATAAATTTCAAAATCGTTTAAATATTTCGGCTGTCGTACTTCTCTTCCACTTCGTGTATGAACTCTGTCTTCGTTTTCATCTTCATCTGTGCTTTCTTCAGTCTCATCTCCGCCTTCATCTCTGCCTTTTCCTGGCTTGCGACATTATTTTCATATCTGATTTCTTCATGTTGTCATTCTCCTAATTTGATTCTTGTAATGGCCAACTTATTGACTTCTCTTCGATGGCATTCCCAGGGCTGTCTTCTTTGGTTTTACTTTCAAAGAATATGATGTCTCTGCTGTGCGTTATTTTCTTGGTTCTTGGATCTATCAGCCGGTATCCTTTGGTATTTTCTTCACATCCAATCAAGACCAACCTTTCTGATTGTCGGAGATCTATTCATCATATATACTGCACTGTTAACTGCCTCCGCCCAGTATTCCTTGGACAAATCGGCATCCGCTAACATACTGCGAGCCTTTTCTACAATTGAGCGATTGGCACGCTCATACCAGATTCGGTTAAAACAACTTTTAAATACCTATTCACATATTTAGTCCCGTTGTCAGTTCTTAGAGTCTTGATTTTACGATATGTCTCATTTTCAACCAAATTTTTGAATTCTTTGAATGCATCTACCACCTGGCTCTTTTCCGTTAAAAATTAAACATGTATATACCTGGAGAAATCATCAATCAGTGTGAAGAAATATCTATTGCCCCCTATTGATGGTGTCTCCATGGGACCACATAAGTCACTGTCTACCAGCTCCAAGATATGATTGGTTTTCTTTTTACTTTTTGGAAAGGGCTGCTTACTGTGCTTTCCTTCTATGCAAGATACACATGATGTTAACGTTATTGGATTCTTCTCGAACATCTTCAATAGCAAATTCATGGACTTTCGGTTAGGATGCCCCAATCTGCGATGCCACAAATTGTCTTCTTGATGAATCGACGAATACACCTTCTTCTCTTTATAGTCCGTAGTTCTTAGCTGGTAAACCCCGTTAGTTTCAAATCCGGTGGCCACTGTATTTCTGTCAGTGTCTATAATTGTTGCACCATTCTTATCAAAAATTACGGAATGTCCCTGTTGAACAATCTTAATGGAAAGTAAATTCACAGCAGCTTCTAGTGCATACATGACATAACTTGCTGGAATTGACTGACTTTCTCCACCTACTGCAACGTTTAACATAGCTGTTCCTTTTTGCTCAATTTTCAGGTCAGAATTGTCTTGATACATGTTTAAACATCAGCTACATCTCGCAACCACTGCTTGTTCATGGTTAAATGTGTTGAAGCGGACGAATCCAGGTACCACGCATTCTGATTTATCTTATCTGTAGATAAACCTGCCAGAAATCCTAAATTCTTGGCTTTTTCTTCAGGTTCCTTTAACGGATACTTCCTTGCTGTGCAGTCACTCTTGAAATGACCTATCTTACCACAATTGTAGCACTTCAACATCTTCTTTTGGTTACTCCTGGGACTGTTGGATTTCATGAACATAGCTGCATGAGAACTTGAAAATTTTGGATCATTTTGTACCTTAACAGCCTGCAACAGCTTGATTTTAATTGAGTCACCACTGATTTGGGTTCCGCTACTCTCAAGACCCATAATCATTGGACGGTACTCATCAGGTAGACCGGCTAACAAAAGTGTACCTACCCATTCATCTTTAAATTTCATTTCATTTAGCTTGTGTGAATAAATCTATCGCAATATTCTCTGATAGATCGGCAGTCTTAACTAACGTTCTAAGTAAACTGACCTTTCTTGTGTCCTGAATCTTTGAAAGCTTTTTCCAGGTTTTGCCAAGCTTCTTTAGCTGTAGCAGCACTTTTGAGATGCGAGTAATGCACCTTATCCACAGACAGAATAATTTTTGACAAGGCTTTCTTTCCTTTATTCTGGTCATTTTCGTTACCTTCCACCACATTCCACATATTATCCAGTTCTAGAAGAGCCTTCATAGCAAACTTCAATTCACTGTAGTTGTCTCTACCAGTTAATTTGTCGATCGCAACGAACGACGAAGATCCTCTAGCCATTTTTGCGTGTTAGCACAAAAACTTTTGGATGAACACTGCAGACTTCCCAATTAGATACTCGGTATCACTGGGCCCATAACCTATTAGAGAATCATCTGCGCAATGAAAAAACTGATCTTGAGGAAAAATTTGATAATGTCATTTATATGTAACTACTTTCTCTTTTTTTACCATGACAATAAGTAATTCAAAAAGGTACAAACTACATAAATACATAAAAATAATATTCTAAGTATACCCTCATATTCTAACAATTTCATTGCCATTTTTTGTTTGTATTAAGTTCGATTATTCTTTACAGTAATTTACAGTGTATAAGAAGTATTTGTTACTTGTTACAATTTGTGATTAATTAGAGATAAAAATAGGTTTTCAATGTTCTGTTCCTGGATGCAATAAATCCGTTAAAACAGGACATCAAATGCGAATGCGAATTCCTAAAGAAGAACAAGTAAGTTGAAATAAAATATATAAAATAATAAAAGCCTTAAAATAATAAATAATATTTTCATGGTTATTCAATTTTTTATTTAAATATACCATGAAATTTTATTTTTTAAATAAACCTTGAATTAAACAGTTCTTTACAGTTCTTTATTTAATGTTTGTGTTGTGTTTAAATTACTTTAACTGTGAGAACTTTGGGATTAATTAATCATTTTATAAATATTAATTGATTATTTAATTTCAACTATGCAATCTATGGTTGTCATTAATTGGACGGTTTTGATTTAAAAGAAAAACCATTTTCTAGAATTCTTCGAGCATATATACTAACGTTAGAATATACCTATGCTCGAAGCTAGAATTCATGAATTACATAGAGTTTGTCATGTGCATGTAAATAATAATTGATTGAATGTAATAAATATTTCATAAAGATGTATATTTGTGTATTATTGAAAAGAACCATCAAAATATGAATAAAAACCTATTAATTTTTAAATACATGTAAGTAGTTTCCCGCTATATCTTATAGTTCTTGGTTCCAGACGCGAGGTGCCGCGAATATCGCTTTGGTGTCGAGGTTGGCAGTTTCCGATCTATCTCAGAATATACATATACAGGGTGTTTCAAAAAAGGTAACACCGTCTCTAGGATAGGTAAAAAACAGAAAAATAATTGGGGTTGGCTTAATGAAATTTTTTTCTAACGCCATCCGTTTTCAAGATAAAGTGCGTTGAAGAAAATGAAAAATTACACATTTCTTACGATTTTGCCGAAACTACTGGCACCATTGCAATGAAATTTTATACGAATATGTTTTGGAAGCTGATATATCCCATGAAAATATTCCGACAACGGTACATAATATCGAGTTTTACCAAGAGTACCTTTTTGGTGTAGAATTAAACGATGTTTATGTTCACTTGGAGTTTTGACTAATAATTCTACCCTAAAAAAGTTATGTTGAATAATACGTTGTATGAATCGTGTAACTAGCGCCCTCTATGAGAGTTAGTTATAAAAACAAATTCATGGGATATATCAACTTCCAAAACATATTCGTATAAAATTTCATTGCAATGGTGCCAGTAGTTTCGGCAAAATCGTAAGAAATGTGTAATTTTTTATTTTCATCAACGCCCTTTATCTTGAAAACGGATGGCGTTAGAAAAAAATTTTATTAAGCAAACCCCAATTATTTTTCAGTTTTTTACCTATCCTAGAGACGGTGTTACCTTTTTTTGAAACACCCTGTATATATATATATATATATATCTAACATTTTTAAAATCTATGAACAAAGCTGTTAAGAAATACAAAATAAATCAAAAATACAGAATATAAAAACAATAAATAAATAAAACAATACAAAATAAAAATTACTAATTTCATGGACAAATGAGATTTTCATATTTACGTTTTATTGAAAATATTGTTAGCTGCATATGAGACCTTGTTAAGTGATGTAATGAATTTCAAAAGTCAGATTATTGCACATAACTGCTAGTAAATAAGCAGCTTCTAATGGTTCTACATTATTTTATAGGAAATAATCAAATGTTTATCTTTAATGAAAAATGTTTTAGGTAGTAGAATATTAAATGTTGAAGTACCCAAAGAGCAAACGTATCCATTGAAATTAAAAGGCATCTCAATATGTTTTTCCATGCTCAAAGCTGCGCTTTGTGGAAGTTACGTTAATTTCGGTGTGTTTAGGTTATATGGCGATGAAGCCTTAGATAACGCCTTAAATATTTTTGTAAAATTGTTGCTGTCAATTTCTCAGTCAGATTTATTGGTAAGTACAAATAATCAATGTCACGAAAAATATATAATTAGTAAATAAAGATCATAAACAATTATGTTACCCAAAGTATCGACTTTCAGAAAATCTCATAAAATTTATTATAGGTAATGGAAAATTAAAATTAGCAGATTAGTAGTTATTAGTATCGATCTATAGGGCCATTATCAGAGTGTCAAAAATTAAATCTAAATTTACATTATTACAAAATTAGGTTATGAGTCTAGAACAACCACATTTATGTGGTTGTGATTGGCTGTGAAATATAGTTATTATGTATAGGGTACTAAAAATTAATATAAATACTACAACCCCAGAAAAAACTAAAGATTAATGGTGGACACCAATCAAAGAAGTCCATACCACAACATTTTAAACTAAATTTAATTTACAATTTTTTAAGAACATAGTACTACTACAGCAATTAATCAGTATTACCCTTTAACCCCTACACATATAAGCCGGTAATGACAGAATTAAGTAAAAATATCAGGATTGATTCTTTAAAAGTATTCCTTTCCAAAAATAATAGATAATAATAAAATAAATAGACAAAAAGTAAACAAATACCATAATAATTTAATAATTAACTTCACTATACTTCATAAATTATTTAAAATAAAACTGAAAGTTGATAATATAAAACCTGATAAAGATAAAGATAAATTTTAAATAAAGTTTAAGTCCGAGTTCATACACTATATGATAATAATGAAAAAATAATAGTTTTGAAAAATACTCTTATGAGGTTGATTAGAAATCCATTATAAAACCTGACAACTACATTAAATATAATTTGTAATTTTTAGGATTATCCGAAGCTTTCACAAACTTATTATGTTCTACTGGAGTGCCTGGCCCAAGATCACATGAGTTTTCTGTCTACTTTGGAACCTCAAGTTTTCCTTTACATTTTGTCGTCAATTTCGGAAGGATTAACTGCCTTAGGTGGGCACCTAAATCATTTTACAGGTTTGTGCAGTCTAGAGACACAGCAAAAGACTAAACCATACACGACCGATATTGACAAACTTCAATGCAGACCTGAAATATATAAATCCAATGCAACAAAAATAAAGTTGAAAAACATGTCCATCCTATGCGTTTACTTTACAGAAATATTTATTAATATTATGAAATTGAACTATTATGAACTATTATTAGAAAAAGTAATAATTATTAAAAAAAAGAGCAATGTTGATTTTTCGAAAATTAGGCAATTATTTATAGTACCATATGAAAAGTTATTTGGTCATTGTTGGTTTTAATAAGTTTGAAGAAAATAAGCAATATTATTTTAAATACATACATGCTGTTTCACGAAGAGACTACACTATCAGTATATTGGAAACTACTTACACGATATTCGTGAAAATTAGTGTATGTGGATTAAAGGCTATGGCAACAGACATACAGGGAAGTGAACAGTAACATTGTTATATTAAGTGAAAATATATATAATTTCATTTTAATGTCACTTTGGGTTTCATTAGAACCTATTGCCAAAGGGGGAGTTTATCTTTACTTCCATTTGTCATAAACATAAGCATTATTGAGATATTGCCCTTTAACGCATCTAAAAAAATTTAATTATTTATCAATCCTATTCAATAAGAATCTGGATTACTATTGTTTTATTTCAGTAAGCGATGTAATTGTCATAATTAACTGTTATTCTTTGAGGTTATTTGAACTTTTATTGGCTAATAAAAATGTCTTGTTTAGAATCAAACAATGAAATGTAAATTTACTTTTTAATATATGGTAAAAGTGATAGATTTTTAGGGAGTTATCGCACACCACTTTTGTGCGTTGCCTTTATAGTTTTCCTTATGTTCACAGTTACGCTTGCGTATAAAGGTTTTTGAAATAAGGAAATCTTAATAAGATAACGCTTTGACTTTATTTCTGTCATATTAAGGACTCAAATAAGAGTAGTGAAAATACCTTAATTTCCTCTTTTTCTGTGAAGTGTCAAAATGTGATGTATATTTTAAGAAATAAATGAATTGTAACTTAAATAATAAGATTTCTCAAA
Organism: Ophraella communa; assembly: GCA_035357415.1. Classification (NCBI taxonomy): domain Eukaryota; kingdom Metazoa; phylum Arthropoda; class Insecta; order Coleoptera; family Chrysomelidae; genus Ophraella; species Ophraella communa. Next base: position 22,889,472 of record CM068989.1, read on the forward strand.
ATCTATAGTGTCTAAACAATTATAGATAGATAAAATAGTAATTAACATTAAGTAATAATTTTGTTACCAACGTAAAATATAGGTACAATATAAATTTATGAAATTTATTAACATAACAGAAAAAACACTCTCTGGTAATAATTATTAAGAAAAAAACAACTATTATTATCTAGATTAAAACTAACAAGTATTGCGCCAACTGCCAACTTATTATATTATAAAAGTGCCGTGGTGATAACTCTTCTTTTGTTATGCAGTATTAAGATTTTACCTTATTAAAATAAGGAAAAGTATAACCTTAAGCAAGTGTGTGCGATAACTCCCTATTAGTAGAACATGAGCTTTATTTGCTACAAAATAGTCAGATTCATCATGATCTTAACTGTGACACTGTAAAGGGTACTTAGAAATTTAACAAGCATAGTGTTTATAAAAATAATATTATTTTTTATATTTTGCACTTATAAAAATCCTTATTATAAAACGCATTTGCGTATCGTAATGTAACTTTTTATATTTTGCACTTATAAAAATCTTCATTATAAAACGCATTTGCGTATCGTAATGTAACTTTTACGCACGCAAATTTTTGTTTTAAATGGTTGGCGACATGAGTGAAGTTTCTAAAGGCAAGACTATTGACAATGACATTTGTGGCTAATAGCAATTTATTAATTTTATATTGTTCTTTAAGAAAGTATCTGTGAATATGAATATAATATTTTACTTATATAATATATTATTATTGGTATATTATTCATTTTAAAATATTTTAAAACATTAACATTTGATAATCTAAATGTCACAACTGTCAAATTTTATAAATTACACAGTGCTGCCGACATACTTTTTAAAATAAAAATTTTCTTAATTACATAAAAATAATAAATTAATTTAAAAAATCGTAAAAAGGGCAAAATATAAAAAATATTATAAACAACTTATTTCATATGGCTGCTGTGACACTCGTTCTTTAAAAAACTCATCGCTCCGCGATTCGTTTTTTAAACTTGAACTCGTGTCATAACAGAATTCCATATGAAATGCGTTGTTTAATATACTATTTGCGCACGCAAATTTTGTTTTAAATGGTTGGCGACAGGAGTGAAGTATCTAATGACAAGACTATTGACAATGACATTTGTAGCTAATAGCAATTTATTAATATTAAATTGTTCTTTAAGAAAGTATTTGTGAATATGAATATCATCTTTTACTTATGTAATATATTATTATTGGTGTATTAGTAATTTTAAAATATTTGAAAACATTAACATTTCATAATTTAAATGTCAAAACTGTCAATTGTTATAAATTACACAGTGCTACCGACATACTTTTTAAAATCAAATTTTTCGTAATTACATAAAAGTAATAAATTAATTTAAAAAATGATAAAATGGCAAAATATAAAAAATATAATAAACAACTTATTTCATATGGCTGCTGTGACACTCGTTCTTTAAAAAACTCATCGCTTCGCGATTCGTTTTTTAAACTTGAACTCGTGTCATAACAGAATTCCATATGAAATGCGTTGTTTAATATACTATTATGATTATTTTATATCAACACCTATAATAAATGTTCAATATGTTGTCCTTAAAATTCCAAGCATTTATAGATTCATCTTGAAACCTTGGTTTGACGACTAATATTTTCTGCAGGAAGATAATTAAATGCATTAACAGTTATTTGTAAAACGATTGACAAAATTACTCACTCTGTAGTGCTACAAATGGTCATTTTGGCAAAAGTTTTACACAATATTTTTTATAATTCGCATTTACTTATGTTTTTTAAATAAAATTATTCAACAATTAGTACTTTTTGTGTTCATTAAATTATTTTGGTATAGTCTTTCTAATATTAGCTAAAATCTATTTAAAAGTGTCATACAGACTGAGTTAGTTTACTAGGTTTCAAAGTAGAAAGAATGGTATGAAAACGACATATTTCTCCCGTTAAAAATCCACTATGTATCGTCGGAACCCAGCTCTCTCTAGAGTGGTAGTCTGTATGACACTTTTAAATGGATTTTAGCAAATAATATTGGAAAGACTATACTTACTAAAATGACATGTCAGATATATTAAGTTTGAAATTTAAATTTGATTTGAATATTAAATTGAAGTGATAAATAATTTAAGAAACTATAATATAAGATATAAATATAACTAATTTAATCGAAAATGGAAGAATCGTGCAACCCCCTAAATGTACACAATTACCAACTGTGACACAAAAAATAAATAGACTAGTGTGGAAAAAATTTCATTTCCACACTCCATTGAGTGTTACAATGAAGTCTACTGTAAACGCGAATTATAATAGTATATTAAACAACGCATTTCATACGGAATTCTGTTATGACACGAGTTCAAGTTTAAAAAACGAATCGCGAAGCGATGAGTTTTTTAAAGAACGAGTGTGACAACAGCCATATGAAATAAGTTGTTTATAATATTTTTTATATTTTGCCCTTTTTACCGTTTTTTAAATTAATTTTTTATTTTTATGTAATTACGAAAATTTTTATTTTAAAAAGTATGTGGGCAGCACTGTGTAATTTATAAAATTTGACAGTTGTGACATTTAGATTATCAAATGTTAATGTTTTTAAATATTTTAAAATCAATAATATACCAATAATAATATATTATATAAGTAAAATATTATATTCATATTCACAGAAACTTTCTTAAAGAACAATATAAAAGTAATAAATTGCTATTAGCCACAAATGTCATTGTCAAAATTCTTGCCTTTAGAAACTTCACTCATGTCGCCAACCATTTAAAACAAAAATTTGCGTGCGTAAAAGTTACATTACGATACGCAAATGCGTTTTATAATGACGATTTTTATAAATGCAAAATATAAAAAAATGCATTTACAACCTTCTTTTGTTGTAAGGAGGTGGGAATATACTTAATTTTTTATGTATCCCCCTTTAAAAACTAAAGGGTGGGCTATCCACCTATCTTCAAATGTTTTACCATTCTTGAACAATAAAAAGGAGCTCCATCATGAAAAAAGTAGTTTTCTCAATCCTGGAGGTAGTAAAAGATATAAGTAATTAATTTTTAAATTCCCTAATAGATTGACATATCTTTCACCTAAAATTGTAGTTTTTAGAAAATAAAATTACCATTATAAAAGTGGAGAATTACAACTAGCATACAATATTCTTTAAAAATTCATTAACTTCTTGACATTTTATCATTATAAATTCAGCAAATTCTATTCTTTTACTATAATCTCTTTCCTTTAAAAATTGGACCGTCTTAATTATTCTCTTCACGGTATCACGGGTAGGTCGTAGTCAATGTGTATACCATATCCAGAATAAATATAGATGCACGTCACAGCTCTCAGAATGGGACTATGTTGCCAAGCATTTAACATAGAATTAGAATCTAGTAAATATCACGAGGTTTCTTTAATATTCTTCTTTTTATTTGACTGCAATACGCCCTTAGAACAAAAAGATACAGGAAGGAGTATATGCAAAATGACTTTGAGTCCAGAAAGGAGCTTGCATATGGCGGCCAATTGTCAATTTTAATTTCCGTTTCCATTGACGTACCAAAAAAAATAAAAATTATATCAAGGTTTTTATTTTCAATAAATTTCAACCAATCAAGTGTGTGAATACAATTAGTGTTCTAACTAATTTAGTGTTTATAAGAACCGAATGATACGCCTATGCGATCATTTTTGACATTTATATGCAAATATTGCTTTGACAGTATACTGTGAACACAAACAATGAGTCATACGAGGAGCTTCAAGATGGCCAACTTCCGTCGCAAATTTTCCTTAAAGTTAATATATAACAGACTCCTTCCTGTTTCTTTTTGTTCTAAGAATACGCCACATTATTGTGACGTCACTCTCACCATTGCTTGACATAAGTCATAGCATTATATCCAAACAAACTGTGGCCTTATGGTATTTAGTTTGCATTGAAGTTTTTTGTATTGTGGATTTTCTTGTTTTTTGTAGAGTTTTTGACATTATAGTGCTATATAAACACATTATTATCATTAAGGGATAGTTTGAGTTATATTTAAAGAAGTTTTATTTTGTTCTAAGGTGAGAAAAAATTAAAATAATATTACTTAACCTCAAAAGCAAACTTTTATATAAAACAAAATAAAACTTCTTTAAATCCGACTCGAAATATTCCTTAACGATAATAATGTATCTATTTAGCACTATAATAACTCATAAGCAAGAAAATACATGAAAATACATAATATAAAAATCTTCAATGTAAATTAACTACAATAAGGCAAAAGTTTGTTTGGATATAATGGCGACAGTGACTACGCCATGTTTGAACGCGGCAACTTAGCGCAATTTTGCCAACATTTAAAATATTTAAGCATGAGTAATAATATTTTATAAGCCCACAAGTTGTATTTGATATAATATTAATTACGAAACCTTTCTTAAAGCATTTATTTATTTTTTCTAATAACTTGCGGCCTACGAATTTACCAAATTTACAGTGAAAAAAGATACTGATTGACAGTGGCAAACGAATGAAGAAAGTCAAACGAATAGAGCGATTTGTTCACTTTAATGATGTGCACCTATATTTATACTGGACAAGGTGTATATCCTGCAGCAAATTAAGCAAATAATCTACTAAGAACTATCACATTCCCCATATTTAAGTACTAAATAGGGTGTGTTCGGGGAGCACGCTATTTGTGCCAGTTGGCGCTATCTAGTACTATTCTTCGTTTGCGTTATATGGCGCTTGGCGCTACATATCTCGAAAGCGTGCTCCCCGAACACACCCATAGTATATTACATAAGAAGTGTAGAAAGTGAAATATCCCGCACGGAGGACGGAAACGTAACAAGTGCAAAAATACACTTTCCAGCGCATTGTGTATACGATTTTTCCTACGACCCCAATATTGCTTATAGTAATTAATTTTTTTAATGATTTATATAATTTATTTTAATTGTTGGTCATGTTAAAAATTGGGATTTAAAAATAAATTATAATTTTTCTCAGGGCTCCATAAAAATTAAAAGTAAAGTTGGGAAATTTAATTGAAACTTAAGAAATGTTACGTGTTAGTTTTGTACCTATTTTAAACATCTTCATTTACGTTTAACTTCTGTTTTATGCGCCAATCATCCTTAGTGCAAAATACGCAAAGAATTCAGTGTGCAAAAGACTCTCGTAGTAATATTAGTATGAAAACACACTAAATTAAGCAAATACAAAACATATTTTATTACCAATTATCCACGTATAATTCTCAATTTTCTGTAGTTTCTGTTATACTCTACGAATAAAGAATAGAAAGGAAGGAACGTTGTCATATTTTAATCTAGCAAATAATCATGACGGAAGTCGGCCATATTGAAGAACCAAATATGACTCATTCGAATCGTGACATTTGACATGTATAGTTTTTTCATGCTGTTTTCTACATTATTTTCTGATTTAAGTAGTTAACCCAACTCTTGAATGGGAATTACTTTTTATCTGTAGGGTTCTATTTATCTGAATTATTAAAAATTAACAAAATATTTTAATGACAACCACATTGTTATCATAGACGTTCCTTTATTTTTTATATAGACCAACTAAGTCAACTATTTATAATTACCTGCTTAGAAGTTTTTAATCTAAATTTATATTCCTACAACTTTATGACAATGTATATTACTGTACAGATAATTACAAGCGGAAAACAGTTATTTTTTTTTAATAATTAATACGAGACAAAAGTTTATAATACCCTGTGTGTGACACCACTGGTAACCGGAAACTTCAAGTCAGCCATATGCAAGAACCATTGCGGACATCGTCAAATCGTATTATACTCCTTCCTTTTTATTATTTATTCGTAGGTTATACTAGAGCAAGAGCCCGTGAACCCAAGACCTTCGTTATTTTATAAAAGCTGAAAGTTTGTCAGCGCATGCTCCCAAAAGAGGTAAGAACGATGGACTATTATGAAGTTTGGGTCACCGTGGCTTTGGCAGGTAAACGGTACTCGCACCCACCATACATATACTGTCTCGCGCTCGCTCCTACAGCGACCCTAAGTATTATATATAAAAATCAGCTTTTATACTATAACATAAGTAGAATTATAATTTCATGAACATTAGGGGTGTCTGGCAAGGGGTTGCCACGATGTTAAGTGTGTGGCAATCAATAAAGTGATTTTTAATAATATTTTAAAGGTAATACCAAAAAATCATACTTTATTATTTGATGAATTTAGATCGGTATTTTACACACCTTTAGTACCGTTTACCTGCCAAAGCCACGGTGACCCAAACTTCATAATAGTCCATCGTTCTTACCTCTTTTGGGAGCATGCGCTGACAAACTTTCAGCTTTTATAAAATAACTATACCTATAGTATACCAAAATTGCACTTATTAAAATATCAAAGCATTTTTTATGAAAATAACAAAGCATTCATAACACCTAAAAACACACTTTTATAAGTAATCAAATAAATAGGACTATGTTACCCTGGAACTGTTAAATGCATACCTATATGTATATTAAATTAAATGAAAGGCTTTACTAAAAATTAAAATACAATGGGTTCCATTCAAAATGACAAAATTGCTGTTCACAATGTAAGATCATCGTCTGCATATTTATAAATAGTGTCAGTTACAAACTCATAATTAATTATTTTTTTAGGCTCAACATAAAATAAATTCTACACATGCTCATATTATTATACTCATATAATTGAATATATTTTTCTTATTGGCATGCTAGATTTTTGCATGATTAATTATTGGCTACTTCATCAATTTACTGTTTTGGACTACATATGAAAGCATTTACATCTGTATACTTAAAGATATAATTATGTTTGTTGTTTTTTATTGGTTTGATATGATTTTTTTTATTTCGATGGTGGTAATACTTTTACATAATTGATGTCTACATAAATAAAAGATTGTTCACTGCTATATAAATCTGCTACAGAAATATTTATTTTTTTAATCACTTAAAATTTCACAATCAGTCTTTTATTATTCCCAGTTTTTGGAGTATTTTTAGAAAATTTCTTAAATTAGTTTTACCATGCGTAATTCAGTAATTATTACAAAAATTATCTTACTGAACTTTTTTAATGCTGCTGAATATAAGTTGTCAATTTTATATAGATCGTCCAAAACAGTCACAATTACATTTAGGTCTGCATTGATAGATAGTTAATGAAAAATTAGCGCCTTTTTATTATATAACTGCGTTAGAATCTTCCTGGTTAAATGTAATAAAAACAAATCAAAACTTTTAGTAATTTATTATTTATTACAGTTTGGCAACATACATTTGTTAATCGTAATACACAAACACTAATCTATGTACTTAATCCTTTTTATTGCTTTTAATATTTTACCCATAGATGATCTCTCATCTGTTATATGACACTTTTCATAGATTTACAAAACAAAAATAATCAAATAATGTCAATGTTTGTATTATTTATTTCACTTTTTTATAATCTAATTTTATATCACCTATAACTCTCCAATGAATGTACTATCAATACGATATTGTTTTAAATCGAACCACTAGTTCTTTAGATTAGCGCGTTCAAACAAACAAACTATCCAGCTTTATAATATTAGTAATATTTTGATCAAATCTTCGTTTTTACCTGTTCTATGGGATTTCTGTACCCGAATTTTGAATTTTGGCACTAAATATTTAATGCTTCCTCTTTTAACATTTCACTGCATGTTCTTCATTTTCTTAATGTTTCTTCACTAAATGTATATATTTAGTATTTTAATTGGTGATTATTTACAAACATGTATACCGGTATATAATTAAACTAAAATAGAATTAAAAATATGAGCTTGCATTGTTTATTAATTTTAAATATATAAATATTAATTACTGATAATATAAATTAATAAAAGAACATAGTATTATGATGCTAAACTATTGAACAACTAAAATAAAATTAGTAATAAAATTTTATCAACAGGAATATCCATGCAGATTATTTTTAAAAAATAAAGAAATTCAGAGTATGTAATAGAAGGCGTTAGTCTTTTAAATTATATTATTTTTTGCTAACTTTATCTGATGCTGTGAATTCAAGTCTCTGACTGCACCGAAACTAATTTAATGCTATTTAAATTTAACAAACGCCAGGGGTAAGACTGCAGAAAATATTTATAAATTAATTGTTAAAGGTATGTAGTTTTAACTACTCAACATTTTGTTTAATTTTTGCGGAAAGTTAATTATAATAATACAACTGTATACTTTTCTAAAACACATTACACAAAACTATAAGCATGAAAAGTGGCATATATAAGTAGTGAAGCAGTTTTATATATATAATCAATGCCCTTTCTGCCTAAAGAGGGTGTAAGGGTTGTTTTTCTAATTATTAATAAACATATTCCAATCCATTCTATCCTTTGCAAGTATCCCTACCATCCTAATTGTCTTTGTTCTATGAAATGGTCTTGTTTTTTAATATCAAGTTCATCTTGATTTTTTTTTGTTCAATCTGGTGCATCCTTATACTCTTCATAGATATTTAATTTCTGCGGCTCCTAATTTACTTTTTAGTCCTTTAGTAAGTACCCTCGACTCGCATCCAAAAGTAAGGATGGATCTGTAAATGGCTTTGTACACTTTCATTTTAACTCCTTTATAAGACATTCGCTCATTGCATAGTATACTTTTTTTGCCTTTTCTATGTTATCCTTTTATTTAGTTCTGTTTCTTGACTCCCCAATTCGACCAAAGTTATTCAGAGATATTCAAAACTATTAACTTGTTCTATTTTTACCTTCAATGAATATTTGCTTAAGTTTTTTACTTGCTGTTGTAGCCATGACTTTTTTTTTCGATTTATTCATAGTCATTGTTAGTACTTCGGTCAAAATTTTAGTGTTTTTTCGAAATCTTTCGCTTCCAGCAACAATTATATAACAAAATTATATTTCTATTTTTTGTAATTTTCTGTATCCAATATGCAACGACTTGGACTTTTCTTTCATTGGTTTAAAAAGGTCATGCATAAAAGTAATATAAAGAAGGGAGCTTAGACTTCCACCTTACCTTACTCCTTGCCTTGTGATCAATATTTCCGACTGCATGTTTTTACTGACAATATTTCTTGTTTGCTTGTATATACATTTTATAACCCTGGTTAGCTTGTTTTTTATATTTCTCTTTAAACTTTCCCAAATCCTATTTCTGGGAATATTTATAATCTAGTTAAGAATTAATACATGGTCTTGTGTACCTCTACTTTTACAAAATCCACTTTGCTCCTGGGATAACGTCGGTTCGATTTGGTTTCCTAGCCTTCTTTCCATTAATTTTTTTAACTAGTTTTGATATTGTACTAATTAAAGTTATACCTCTGTAATTATCTCAAATTTTATTCTCCTTTTTTAGGTTTGTGCCATAAAATAAGATTTAAACTAATAAATATGCTATTAATATTAGTATTAATCCAATTTCTTCATTAAAAACTAGTAACAGCAATTTGTTTCCTTCCTCTTCCATATTTTTTAACCATTTCTGATGTAATTTTATCAATTCCTGCAGATTTTCCATTTTTGAGATTCCTTATGGCTTTTATTAGTTCTTCATACGAGGTCTGGCTATTAAATAACGAGACTGCTTATGAAGTGCTAAATCAGTCGAATACGGCGCGTGTTCGAACACTGGAATGCCTCTAGCGGCTAAATAACGCTTCACAGACAGCGCGTTATGGGCAGGTGCGTTGTCCTGATGCAAGATTCACAATTTGTTTTTCCACCTCTCCGGCAGTTTTTTACGAACTCGCTCTCGCAGCGTTACCAAAACTTTCAAATAATAAGTTTGGTTTACAGTTTGACCCTCTGGAACCCATTCAGTCATCACGATGCCGTTGATGTCGGAAAAAACGATTAGCATGGCTTTAAATTTTGATTTCGACATCCTTGCTTTTTTCATTCTCGGCGAGCAAGAGTTTTCCAGTGCATGGATTGCCGCTTAGTTTCAACATCATATTGGAATATCCAGGTTTCATCGCAAGTAATGATGTTTTCCATCAATTCAGGCTCTTCATCTAACCTCTGAAGAAAATCTGAGGAGATCTGTTGACGGACGAGCTTTTGGTCAGGGATCAAAGGTTGTGGAACCAACTTCGCACAGACTTTCTTCATGTTCAATTCGTAATGTAAAATTTTTCTGACAGTTTCTTTATCGGCGTTTACGACGATCTCCGCGCACAATTTCATTTATTTGGTCACTGTTTGCAGAGTTAAAACAGAGACAGGTCGACCTGGACGTTGGTTATCTTCGGGGGTCTCTCGACCTTCAGAAAACCTTTTATACCATTAGAAAACACGCGCACGAGATAGAGAATTCTCACCATAGGCCTCTTTCAACAACTTATAGCACTCAGTCGGAGTTTTTTTAATTTAACGAGAAATTTCACATTGATTCGTTGCTCGTGTTTTTCGTCACACATTGTTATCGACACGAGAAAAAACACGTTTGTTTCTAACCTCTATAGAAAAAATACTACTATAGCGACAAATACGTGTTTTCGTACTGGAACAGTAGACACTTCCAGACATCTAACGCTGCAATCGTTTCCCACCCTACCCCTCTAGGACGCCTTCTGCGCGCGCAGTCTCGTTATTTAATAGCCAGACCTCGTACGTTATCATGTCCTGTTTCAACTACTTCATTTTTTGTCTCTTTTTCTATATCAAAGCCTCCATTTAGTAAATTCTGAAAATGTTCTTTCCATCGTTCCATCATTTCTGTTTCAGAAGTTAATATTTCTCCTTCTTCGTATTTAATTGTAAGATATCTATATTTTCTGTCATTTCATAAATTTTTTAAAACTGTAGAATACTTTTTGATAACTTTTACTATCTTTTTTAATTTATTGCCAAAGTTTTCCCAGGTTTTTTGTTTTGACTTTATTATGAGGGTTTTTACTTTTGTTTTTTATATTCGCTATAGTTGGTTTCGGATTTTTTATTAAGATATTTCTGCCATTTTTTTTTATTTTCACTTCCTGTTTTATTTCGCCATCTCACCATGCTGTTTGTTTTTTGTTGATATTACTTTTGGAGACCACAAATGCTTCTAGATGACTTAATAGTAGTAGTTTTAAATGTTTCCCATAATTTTTCTACACATATTTTTTGTTTTCCTGCTTGCTTTGCAGTTTACTGTGTATTAGTGCCTCATATTTTTGTTGCTATGTGTTTCCTTTTAGTGTATAAGATTTTATGACTTCATTGTATTATTTTGTTTTAGCTACTACCATTAGTGATTGTCACTTTCGATCTCAAATCCTCTTTTGACAACAACGTCTTTATATCCGTTCTATTTATTCTGGGCACCACAATATAATATGTTATGGAATACTCTTCTCTGCTTGGTTGCACTCTTCTAAATTTGTGCATATTTTTGTGTTCGTAAAAGGAATTCGCCACTATTAAGTCACGTACAACACAAAAATTCAATAGACGTTTACCGTTATTATTTTGGATATTTTTCCCATGTTTCCCTACTTGTATTCGGTATTCGGAGATCACGTGACAGCTCATTTTAAAGGTCTCCTTATTGCCTTTGCAACAATGTAATCATTTGAATATTTATTTCTACAGGGTTAACCAAAACGCTTGGTTAATTAATAAAATTAATTTAGAATAAATGTTTACTTAAATACAATTAAATTACAACAAATGTTCAAATTGCCGACCTTCAGCAATGATACAATGAGAAAGGCGAGCAGTAAATTCTGCTCTTTAAATATCCCTACAAAAAAGTCTAACGGGGTCAAATGTGGAGACCTTGGTGGCCATTCGATATGCTCCCTTCTACCTATCCACCTTTCTGGGAAAACGTTATTAAGGTAATTTCATACCTCAACTTCTGCTTGAGTCCTCACTCTATCTCCATAACCAATCATGGTTAAAATATCGATTTGTTCTGTTTCTGTTAGTTTCATTTTTGTAAATGCTGCAAAAAACTTGAAGAGTAAAAATTTGACGTCTATTATTTGACAGATTGACAGGTTCACAGATCATTGACGAATAAAGACGAATCAATGACAAAATAATTCCAAGTACTTACTACAATAATTAATTTCAAATTATAATGTAGCATTGTTTTTATCGAAACCAACAAGAAACAATAGTTGACTATGGCACTCAATTTTGATGTTAATTTTCGCTACTACTCCCGAAAATCGAAAAATTAGTAGGTGAAATTAAGCTAACTCGTTTACCATTCGCTACACAGTTGCCGTTAGTTATTTTTATGTAATCAAATTAAATATTTAAAAATTTAGAATATTTTTTAGTGGGGTACTTTTAAAAAAAGTTACAAAGCTGTTTCAATTTGTAAATACAATCGTGACGTAAAGACACTTTTTACTGGTTCTGTAACTTTGATTTCACTTCGATCGTAATACGAAACCGTTTTAAATATTTAAAATGCCTAGTAAATGTTAATATTACGCGAATAACTAAATTAATCTCTAAAAAACTACGAAAATATATTTCACTACAGTAAGGCGTCCATTCCAAACCGACATATTTGAAAAAAATTTTTAAGGACAGTTGAGCATGCGTCGGACCGTATGCGCACTCGTTAATTTACCAAAAGAACGATTTATTTGAAATAAATGTTTTAAATGCTTCAACAAGCAAAAGAACCGTTGTACCATTGTATTTAATAGCTATACTTTTACTATAAACAATTATTATAACAAAATTGATTGTGTTAACCTTTACTTTTTGGAAGTTCATCTTACTAAGAACAATAAATAACTGAATAGTTAAACTAAACATCCACTATTTATTCGAAAAATTCGCTTTAAGATTCAATTACAGCTGTTTCGCTAATAACTAGCATCGTCAGATTGACATTGAAATTACATTTTGTTTGTTTGTAACTAGGTACTTAATGTTGATAAGGACTTCTAGACCAAGTAAGGAAGTAATAGTACATAACAATATTAAAGCCTAGATGTTATTAGCCCTAAGGGATTATCCTGGATGTATTTCCCTCTAAGATCAGTATAACTGTGCAATGATATAGAAAAACCAGGAAAAAACTATATCATGCTGATCTTTACAATAACTTAATATATTTATGTTACAATAATGTCTTATCTATGTATAAAATGAAGACTCAATCAAAGTAAACAGTTTAATAGTGGAGAACTTCCAAGATTTATTTGTTCATTAACTACTTTAAACTATAAAGCTATAAAAGTATTACATATTGTGGAAATATTTCCAATGCAATTTCAAAAATAATATCTTCGGCAACATCAGCATTAATATCATGAAAAACACAAAATAGTATTGGAACAAAATTGTTAAATGTGAAAACAAAATTACCAAAATTAAAGAAATGTCGTGTTTACAAAATTAATTGTCCAAAATGTAATGCAGTATATATAGGTCAAACACAAAGAAATTTCGAAGTAAGATTTAATGAACACTTAAGGGCATATAGATTACAACAACCAGATAAGTCGAACTATGCAAAACACCTACTGGAACATCCAAACTCACTTATACACACCAATGACATTCATATACTACACATTTGTGATAAAAACAAAATTTAGATTTTCTAGAACTTGAAATTAAAAGACATCTAGCAGATCAACAGTTTAAAGTAGTTAATGAACAAATACATCTTGGAAGTTCTCCACTATTAAACTGTTTACTTTGATTGAGTCTTCATTTTATACATAGATAAGACATTATTGTAACATAAATATATTAAGTTATTGTAAAGATCAGCATGATATAGTTTTTTCCTGGTTTTTCTATATCATTGCACAGTTATACTGATCTTAGAGGGAAATACATCCAGGATAATCCCTTAGGGCTAATAACATCTAGGCTTTAATATTGTTATGTCTTATTTCTTCCTTACTTGGTCTAGAAGTCCTTATCAACATCAAGTACCTAGTTACAAACAAACAAAATGTAATTTCAATATGTCAATCTGACGATGCTAGTTATTAGCGAAACAGCTGTAATTGAATTTTAAAGCGAATTTTTCGAATAAATAGTGGAAGTTTAGTTTAACTGTTCAGTTATTTATTGTTCTTAATTATTATAATAACTAATATTAATAAATTAAATGTTATACAATAAAATTATTAAAAATTTTATTGTTGTTGTTCAAGTATTATTAATAATTATTAACTATCATAATTAGGTCGTTGGTTGTAAAGTATAGCATGTAAAGCATTTTACTCACAATAGGTTAGTAATTTATGGATTTCTAACCTTTGAAGTAATCAGGAAGCGACTTATTACTTACTTTACTTCCCAGCTAGCCGGGAAAGTACTTTTTTTACCTGCAAATGTCAGTGTCATTTTTGATTATAAGATGGTTTAGAAAGAATAGAATCCACTCAATATTTATTTAATTAAGAAAGAACAATAACAAAAAGAAAACTATTTTGAATTATAAATATTAATAGTTACATTGGAATTATGATTATTATTATTATTTTGTAAAAGAAAAGATTAACACAACTCAAAAAATCAAAATTGACTAACCACTGGGACACGTAGTTTGACAGAGGTGAAAAACTAAGTACGTAGGTATCTGTTAGCCCAGCTGATAAGACTATACGAATTCTATTGTTTCGTCATGTAAAAAGTTGAATATCATAAGCTGTTTATTTACTCCGTCGCGCGTCGGTAGGTTGAATTTGAATATAGTATAGTAGTATAATATATCAACAATTAATAATACAAAAAATAATTTTAAAAGTATTGCCATTATTTAGATCGGCATATACTATAAGTTAGTAATTAGACAATCGAAACTTTTTTAACATGGTATATTTTGTAAAAACACTTATTATTTATTATTATTATTATTTCTTAAGTCGATGTTTTAGGGTAGGTAAATGATTGATTCAAAGCACACTCACAACTCATTTGTGTTAAGCACTGTTTATTGTTAGGTATATTTCTACTATTTAAAATAGCTTGCATAATCTTAACCATTAATTGTTTAGCATTGGTTTTATTTACATACATTTTTAGATACTATGGTCTGTACAGGATGCTGTGCCACATTGGATCATATAGTTACTTATTTATTTAAGCAATTAACACAAAAAGGTAAGTTAAAAAGATGTAGTTTATGTAGTATTTTTATTTTACATAATATGTGATAATATTAATTTCTATTTTTTGTTTGTTTTGATTTATAGTAGTTTGTTGCAACCTAGAACTAATAATTAGCTTATACCTAATACTTTCAATTATAGAAGTTTTTTATTTAGTTTATCCAGGTAAAGAGCAACGCGTTGGACTGGCAACAAATAGCGATATGTTTTTGAAAGTACTTGAAATGCATCCTGAGATTCTTCAACAGATCCTTAGCACTGTATTAAACGTGATAATGTTTGAAGATTGTAGAAATCAGTGGTCAATGTCGCGACCTCTTCTAGGACTTATTTTACTCAACGAAGAATACTTTAACCAAATGAGGGAAAGTATTATAAGAAGTCAACCGCCTGACAAGCAAGCAGCAATGGCACAATGGTTCGAAAATCTTATGGACGGAATAGAAAGAAATTTACTAACGAAAAATAGAGATAGGTAAGCGAAAAACAAGAATTTTGTTTTAAACTATGTTGCTTTGATTATTTTAATTTGATTGTGATTATTTTACAAACAAAACCAGTTGATCTCTTTAGGGTCTTCCTTTAAGTATCAGGTTACGTTTTTCTAATATATTTTTGTTTATTTTGAATTACCAATGCAAGGTTTTGCAGGTAAAAGACATTACATATAAGAAGGGTTCAATAAAACCACAGTCAAAACCACAATGTTTTATGTGCAAAACGTAATACCGACTAAATTTGTTAACTGTGCTACTACATACAGTAAAAACCTCAGTTAGAATGTAAGATAATGTTATCGGTTTGCCCCGAGCGGCAAGGACCGGATTTAAGAATCATAGCACTGGAATATACGCGCACACAACAATAGGGTAGTAAGACAAAGTAAGAGATTTTTGTGTGATATGATAGTTTTTGCTTTGAAAATCTTTAATATTAATATCATCGATCGAATTAATTTCGATAAATTAATATTTCTGAGAAACAAAAATATAAAATTACTCCTATTAGTCATGAGATATTGTACACCTATCAGAGCGCGTTACGTCATTGTCTGCGAAACAAAACACACTTTGGTACACAATTTGTAGTTACATTATGTTTACATTGTTCTTGTTCTAAATTTGCTAAGTGTTAATCAAAACATATACAACTTAAAAATAATAATAATATAAACTATAACAGCAAAATGCCTCAAAATATATATTAATATAAGAACTTATCTCTCGCCAATATCTGGATGTTCCAAGAGCAAAGTTATTAAATAATGACTATGCATAAAAAAATATGAGAAGGTGCAAAAAACTCTTTGACATTACAATGTCACATGTATAATAATTTATCGAACCCAAAAGGATTTAATTCACCCCTTCCAAGGGCTATTTCACCACTCCTCTCCTGACACCTTAAACTAACAGAACCAATCGTATATCTTTTAAGAACATCCTACTATATCGATCATATCCAATTGTAACCAAGAACATTTTTAGAAGAAACGATCAGGCTATATCGATAGACTCTCCTTTTTCAAAGTATATCAGAAGTGTATTACATTTAGGTGTAAAATTTTGGTTATTTCCTTATTGTCTAATAATTTTTCTATAAAAAAAATTAATTTCTAACAATATTCAAGAACGTTTAGCCAATGTTAATATTTATTTACATTGTCTTATATGAACATTTACGTTTTGTTTCAGGTTTACACAAAATTTGTCAATGTTTAGAAGAGATATAAATGACTCGTTAAAAGGGCCCAATGTAAATACTTCTTCAGTTAGTGATATGATGACTTCATAGTGATTTAAAAATAGCTCCTAAATTTGTGAGGTTATGCGCTGTATGTATTGTGGAATATTGTTAATATAAGGTACACTTTGCATTTATTTTGTTTTAAAAACTGATGTCTAATGGAAAAAATGTGTTTTTGTTATTGCCCTGTGTGTGATGCTGATAGTTAGTTGATGACTGAAATTTTTATAAGTTATTGAGTAATGATGAGAAGAAATAAATAAATGCATTGACTATCTACGTGCTTTTCTGATACCTACCACTAACGAAATGATGCGGTTGTTACCAAGAAATTTTTCAAAAATATTAGAAGACTTAATGACAGTATAGACGTTTGTATTTTGAATTAATCGAAAAAAATGACTAATTTTATTCCCAGATGTATTTTAATAACTAATTGAGTGATTGGTGTTTCCAACTATGGGTCGCTAACAAGTTAGGAAATTTATATTTGAAACGAATAAACTTAAAATTGGTTGAGTGATATCTCCATATACAGTGTGGGCCATAGAAAACAGTCCACCCCGATTTTTGTTCCAAGGGGGACACATTTGTCATTTGTCCACTATCTCCCTTCCACATCTCCAACCCCTTATTTTTAAATAGGGAATGTACCATGTGCGGCATATCATTAGAAAGGTATTTAGATGGAGTATTCAGACATAAGGATCTTTTACGATTTTTTTTTAAATTTGCACCGTCTTTGCAAAAAAGTCTTAATTCATTTAAAGTACAACACCTCTTAAAAATGTAACGCATTTTGTCATTTTTTCTGTCATATCAGGAGTAAATAAAAACAAACAAATATTGCAAAAGTAATAAATTAATTGTAATGTAAGAAAATTAAATAAATTAGAAGTTATAATACATTAAACAATTTACTTAAATTAATATTAAATTATTTAATTAGATGTTCTTAATGGTGCCCATCGAGTTCCATACAATTATAGAGCCGCTGCTCGAAATTACGTCGATCGTTTTAAAGCATTTGAGGGATTATTAGGCTGCATTCATGTACTATTCGTTGTCTTAGTTCTTCCAATGAAGCGGGTTCGGTTTTATAAATTTTGATCTTTAAATAACCCCACAGAAATAAATCCAGGGTTGTTAAATCGGGGATCTTGCAGGCCATTCAATAGGACCTCTCCTTCCAATCTACTTACTTCTGATATGACAGAAAAAATGACAAACCATAGGCTTTACGTTACATTTTTAAGAGGTGTTGTACTATCAATTAAGACTTTTTTTGCAAAGACGGTGCAAACTAAAAAAAATCGTAAAAGATCGTTATGTCTGAATACTCCATCTAAATACCTTTCTAATGATATGCCGCACATGGTACATTCCCTATTTAAAAATAAGGGGATCGGGAAGTAGAAGGGAGGGGGTTGACAAATGACAGATGTGTGTATTATAAAATCGAACAAAAATCGACATGTTTTCTCATTTTCTTAAAATCTAATAAATACTGCCAAGTATCGAGGTGGAGTGTTTTCTGTGGCCCACACTGTATTTAATAATCCTATATAGACAGTTGATACGGCAAATAACTTCACTGCACTACGGTACCGACAATATTTCTTTCTCTCTCGCGTTTGTAGATTTTATCCATACTGCGCATGCTTGTGAAATCTCTAAAATACATTTACCCAATTGAATTTTTCTGCGGGGAAGCAAACGATACATTATCTATTTTACCATATCGGAACATCTACCGCTTAAAGAATCTGTTCATATAGGAGTATTAAATATATGGATATCTCACAGAAAACTTATATCATCCACTTTTTAAAAATGATAGTAACTTGACGCAATAATAAATTATTAACCAAATAATTGAAGAAACTTTGTTAAAAATATTAAACATGTAATTTTATACACATGGTATTTTACAACTAATAACACCATATAATTAGAAAACTATTTATTTTAATTTTGGGAAGTAAAATTTGTGTTAATTATTTATGTGTTTTATTATTGTATTATGTGTTTCGTACATAGATAGATGAAAAAGAAATATATCACTATTGACTCAATAAAAACGTCAACAGTTCAAAGTCTAAGCGACTACTGGATGAATTAAATACCTTTTTTATATTTCGCACTTAAAAATCTTCATTATAAAACGCATTTGCGTATCGTAATGTAACTTTTACGCAAGCAAATTTTTGTTTTAAATGGTTGGCAACATGAGTGAAGTATCTAATGGAAAGACTGTTGACGACGTTTGAGGCTAGTAGCAATTTATTATACTGTTCTTTAAAAAAGTATTTGTGAATATGAATATCATCTTTTACGTATATAATATTTTATTATTGGTATATTCATTTTAAAATATTTTAAGACATTAACATTTGATAATTTAAATTTAAAAACTGTCAAATGTTATTAATTACACAGTGCTATCGATATACTTTTTAAAATGAAAATTTTCGTAATTTACATACAAAAAACAAATTAATTTAAAAAATGATTCAATGGCAAAATATAAAAATTATTATAAACAACTTATTCCTTATGGCTGTTGTGACACTCGTTCTTTATTTATTTATTTAACATAAACATTACTCTACGGGAGAACCCATATTACAGAGTAGGGAAATACAAAGTAATAAAAAATAACATAACATTATCAAACTAAATACATAAAAATCCGAACACCCAGTTTAAATGCTTTTATTTTTATAACATTTTGTATAAGTGCTTACTAAAGCATAATAAGTAAATGATCAAAATTTCAAAATGATTGCATTGCTTTAAAGCCCTTTTACCTTTAATAATGTGTGGATGCACCCCGATGTGTTACGCATTCTCCAACGCTCCTAGGCATGCTTCTGATCAGGTGGTCAATGTCCTCCTTTGGTATCTCATTCCAGGCAACCACTCACTCCTCTTGAAATTTTTCTAGAGTCTGAGGGGGACGTTGCAAATTGAGCGATCTTCTACTTATCATATCCCACACTTGCTCAATTGGGGATAAGTCGGGAGATCTTGGTGGCCAAGATAACAATGTGACATCATTATGTTGAAAGAAGTCTATTGTGACTCTTGCTACATGTGGTCGGGCATTATCTTGTAGGAAAGTTGGATTTGCCAGGGTGTCAAGATAGGGTAAAAGATGGGGTTCTAAAACTTGTTGGATATAACGCTGCGCGTTCATTTTACCTCTGATGAAGATTAAAGGTAATCTCGAACCATAAGCTAGAGCACCCCAAACCATACCTCCAACAGTTTGATGCCTTTCAACAAAAAACCGTGGATTTCTCCTTTCACCACTTCGTCTTCTAACGACAGAGTGACCGTTCTTTGCACCACTCAAGGCGATTACGTCGGTGTTCTGGAGTTAAAGGGAGGACCCGGTGTGGTCGGTATGAAAACAGGCCAAAACGTCTTATTCGTCGGTGAACACTTCGCATGCCAATAGGTCTTCCGTGATCTGCAAACCATTCATTTGCAATGGACCTGGTAGTGGAGAAACGGTCCCCTAAGGCCAATAATCGTAGGCGGCGATCTTCACGGTCTCTTGTTCTACGTGGGTGTTCGGAGCCCCTTGCTTTTTGCGTACGGCCTTCTCGAAGCCATGCCTGACAACACCTAACCACGGTGTTTACACTTCTTTGCACTCTGCAATTTCCCGAAGTCCCACTAAACGACCCCTATCAAACTCACTAAGTTGACGAAATCGTATAGGTCTCCGTACCCTAGACATCGTAACCAATCGCAAAGAATTTCATGAACCAAAATCCGAAAAATTTGGATCTTTACTACGGCTACAATATTTATTTTTGGATTGTTAGTGGATTTCAAAAAAAGCAGTATAAAAACCGGAATCTTCTACTGATAAGGCTGAAAATTTTATCAATTGTTTATTTTTTCAGTAAAATATATAAATTTACCAAATTTTATTAAAATAAAATCATTTAAACGGGGTGTTCGTATTTTTATTGCACTTAGTATATACAGGGTGATTGATTAGTGTGAGGAAGCTCAGTAGATCTGTAATAGTAAAAATTACAAAACAAAGTTATTAACGAAAATTGTAGGCAGCTTTAAACTCCACATTTTAAAATTAGTTAAAATCTTTCAGGGCGTTCCATAAGATTGTGGCACCCCAAACTTATGTTTTTTTAAATGGAACACCCTGTATTTTATTTTAAATTTGAAATCTGCTTAACTTCCACATCACAACAATGTAAAGTTTTATTATGTTATACCGGGTATTTAAAAAGTTATAACCAGTATTACCTGTAAATCATATCAAGTTTAACCCCCTGTATAATTAAAAAGGAGAATAGGAACATTGATTGATATTGCAAACATAGCTTTTTAATAATTGTTAAAAATTATAAAACATATTCGTTTTCATAAAATTCGTTAAATCGAATACAGGGTAAGTTTAAATGCAAGTACATTATTTTCTTGGTAATTTTAAATAGAACACCTTGTATTTTATATAACTATCGAAAAGTACTAATATCATTCTTCAAATTTTATGAAGTACTCCCTATACCTAAAGTTATCAGTTTTCTAGATATTTTTTTTATTTTTTTCATCGAAGTATTCGTTTGGTAGATATTTTAACGTATACCAATAATTATTGTGAGTTGGCCATGATTGGTGTGAGAAACTGACAGTTTGACAATTGTTTATTAATTCAGTAACGAAATAGCGTCACAGAAAATTAAACAATTTGTTGTGCGAGTACGCCCCTGTCGCTATGACCCAGACGCGAAGCTGACAGATGACGCGAGAATATTCCTGAATATACGTTTCTTTCAACGGCGCTTGATGAGCGAAGCGTAAGAAGCATCTAGACGATTCCCAGAATAGACTGGAGTATACTCGAACAATATTTACCTATATAAAGGACCGATTCGAATATTTTGAGTTAGTTAGTTAGTGGTATGTTGTTAGATAAATGCGAATAGAAATATTGTCTTACATAAATTAAAGTATTGTAAATAAATTGTGTTATATAAATTAAACAGTGTTAGTGATTTAAATAGTATAAAAATAAATTAAAAAGACTAGTAAAAATAAATAAACGTTACAAATTTATTTCAAATAAAATTTATAAAAAATAACCGACGGAAAATTAAAAAATAAATAACACATAAAAAAATAAAAAAAACAACAGTAATTATCTTATTAAGTAAGGTGTTCAAAATGACCTCCCAAATGATATTAATGAATTTTTATTGGATTCCCCTAAAATCCAGATCATATCTACCATTTCATCAGTAGTTAAATTCATTATTGCTCATTTAAATTGAATTAATTACTGAATTACTAAATAATAATTGTTGCTAATTTACGGTGTACCACAATATGGAATTAATAAACAATAATGTCAAACTGTCAGTTTCTGACAAACCAATCATGGCCAACTCACAATAATTATTGGTAAACGTTATAATGAAATTGATTGTGGTAACCGTTCAGTTATTTATTGTTCTTAGTTAAACGTTAAAATATCTACCAAATGAATACTTTGATAAAAAAATAAAAATATCTCCATTCCATGTGTGACGGCCAACGAAGAAGGTTCATCCGTTGTTTTTCTAGTCGTGTTAATTATTTTTTAGGTTTTTTATTACTTATTCCGAGTGCCAAGTTTTTGTGATACTACTGGTATGTGAGTTTTTTAAACTGATAGATACTTTCAGTATTGTTGAAACATAAAATAGACCAGTACTTGGCGGCCTAAGTGTGACAATACCTAGGCTAGATACCTAGGAGCACATGAAATAGAGGAAGGGGATCTACCTAATTTGAAGCCCGACGATGTCCTAAACTTCCTCAGGAAAATAGGACTCGAAGAGCTGCTATAAGTCTGAGGAAATATCAGAACATGGCAAGTAAAGGGGGACGCAATAGATCCTATAGGTCGCAGTGTAATTATCACTCCTAATTCATACATACATACAAGTGTGACAATATTTTTGTTTCCAAAATATATTACACTACTCACAATGTCCTCAACACAACCGAATATTCAACCCAGCTTCTCCACAGTTACCAAAAGCAACATAAAAAAACCTCAACCGCCACCAGCATCTTTTCCTAGCAGAAATCAGGCTATTGTCATGAACGCACTTCCAGATGTCGTCCTTTTTGAGTACATTCAGGCGATCGGCGCAGATTCTTGCCCAAATCCAACACAAATCTCTCCATCCCTTCCACATCTAACAATATTGGCCATAAACCCAATAATATCTCTACTGACAACAACTCTGCCTCTCCCACGTCAACTCATGAACTTCTGCTAGACGATTCTAACAATCCATCTATTGTCACAGAGGAACCTCAACCTTTAACCCTCCTACCCATAATCACTGGCATTAAAAGAACTCATTCAACTGACACCAGTCTTGAATCTCCTCTCGTTATCACTACAACTCCTATTCCTCCCCTTAATGATGACAACTCAGCTTCCTCCTCAACTGCAGTCTTCCAAATCCCCAAAGCCACCCCCAAAAAAACCAAAACTGCTGAAAAAGATCCCTGTAAAATAAGTCCTACCTCACGAATAGCCATCGAGGAATTAATCAAAACTGACCCAAATGCCTTCTCAATAACATCCATACAGTTAATCGCATTTCTGGAGAACTCTTTCGGTAGCAGTGACCCCTTGTCTGAAGCGTTCAAATACACAACGAACGTAAAAGCATTTTTAGAAGACCTATCACAAATCTACCCATCTATACATGACAGATTACTAAAAAACCGAATTACGAGGCTGCAAAAAAATTAAACTTACTTTACAACCTAATGATACCTCTGACATTGTAAGTCTACATTCCACCTGTTCAAACGACAGTGATTCCAACTGTGATGAAACCGAATTATCTCAATAAGGTATACCTATATCATATTTTATACTTAAAATTCACCATAATTCAATGGAACTGCGACGGATACTATCCGCGCCTTGAACGACTCTAAAATTTGAACTCCTCTACCGCCCCGACTTCCTTTGCCTACAAGAAACCAATTTCAAAACAACCCAAAAGAATATGAAGGTTATCATCATATTAGAACAAATTGCATTAGAGCCAGCGGTGGTACGGCAATATTCGTTTCCAGAGAACTCTACTCTTCTCCCTCTGACCACCAATCTTAAAGCAATTGCCATCACAGCTTCCTGTCCTAATAAATTAACCATTTGCTTCCTATACAGTGTGTAAAAGGCAAATGAAATAAATTCATTATTTCGGTTACTGTACATATTTATAAAAAATCCCGAAACACGTCAAATTTAAATTATAACTTGACATTCTTTAACGTGAACATGCAACCCCTACCTTCAATCCCCTTAGGTACAATCCCCAATTTTTTAAATGGGAAGTATAGGCTTGTGATATATCATTTGAAAGGTCTCTTCATTCTCTATTCAAAAATGTTATTGTTTTTAAATTTAATGCAAAAATTAACATAAAAAAATTAATATCATGTTGTTACCGAAATTCGCTACAATACAATCAAAAACTAAAATGTAGAACGCGAAAAAGAACTATGAATGTTTATGAAGTAGATGTTCAAAATGTTCTCCGCGAACGTCTTGGCAACATCCTAATCTCAAATAAAACTGTCTTCTAACATTATTTAACATATCAGGCGTGATAGACCTAATCGCAAGCGTTATTCGTTCTTTTAAGTCATTTAAATCAGAAGGTTTAGTTTTGTACACTTGGCTCTTCACATATCCCCATAAAAAGAAATCTAATAATGTAAGATCAGGTGATCGCGATGGCCATTCAATCGATCCTCGCCTCCCTATCCACCGATTGGGAAATATTGTGTCGAGGTACTGCCGGACATTAAGTTGGTAATGTGGTGGTGCTCCATCCTGTTGAAACCATATCGTATTCGCTGGAACTTGAGGGTTACCTGGATCAGGATATAAATTTGCCAACGTTGGAATGACATCATTTTGAAGTAGTGCCAAATAATTGTTGCTATTCAAGTTGCCCTCAATAAAAAAGGGACCGATGATATTGTTCCCTACAATCCCTGCCCAAACATCAACCTTTTGAGGGTATTGAGGGTGTTCTCTCATCCAGTGAGGATTTTCCGTGGACCAGTAGCGGCAATTTTGCCTATTAGCATGACCGTTAAGTAAAAAAGTACACTCATCAGAAAACATAACGTCTTCTAATTGGATAATATTGTTATCCAACATGTCCATCATTTGCTCACAAAAAAAAGTTCTCCTATCAATATCGTCTTTCACGAGCTCCTGAGTAGGTATCATCTTATACGGATGCAATTTATTTTCTTTCAATGTTTGCTATCGATGTATGGCTAGCATTGAATGTAGTGGATGTCTGTCTACTCGATGTATGTGGGTTTTCCTGAAACTCAAGCAACACATCTAATTTGAGTTCATCACTCAGTGCATTGGCAGCTGCTTTTTTTATCTGCCTTACATGACCAAACTCGCGAAATTGCTTTTCTATTTTACATATTGTTCCTTGGGATATAGGCGGTAAATTAGGAAATTTCTCATGAAATAGGCGAGTTACTTCCTGTTGTGTTCGGATGTTATCTCCGTAACCAATCATTTGTAAAACTGTTATTTTATGCATTTCCGTTAATCTACCCATTTTTCAGAATTGATTTGAACAAACTTTATACTTAAATAACAACAATGATAACTTAAATAAAAGAATTTACTACTGCTTGTTAAAATAGCGTTGCCACGAAAATTCTTTAAAGTTTTTTAATGGTTATCATCTAAAAACCACATTGCTATGGTTTTTGTTCACTTTCTCATTATCAAGACCTAAACGGGAAATAAGTTTTAAGTATATTGTAATAAGTTTCCAGTATATTTTAGCGAATTTCGGTAACAACATGATTTTAATTTTTTTTTATGTTAATTTTTGCATCAAATTTAAAAACAATAACATTTTTGAATAGAGAATGAAGAGACCTTTCAAATGATATATCACAAGCCTATACTTCCCATTTAAAAAATTGGGGGTTGTACCTGTCATTCTAAGGGGGTTGAAGGTAGGGGTTGCATTTTCACGTTAAAGAATGTCAAGTTATAATTTAAATTTGACGTGTTTCGGGATTTTTTATAAATATGTACAGTAACCGAAATAATGAATTTATTCCATTTCACTTTTATACACTGTATATTCCCCCTGATTATGCTCTAAAAGAAGAAGAACTATTCGATCTCATTTATCAGCTCCCCCTCCCTTTCATACTTACAGGTGATTTTAATGCCCATAACAGTATGTGGGGCTCATCGCGTACATTCGGATGAGGTAAAGTTGTAGAAAATATACTTAGCTACACTAACTCATGTCTACCCAACACTGGATCCAATACACACTTCAACATCTCGTCTGGCACCTTTTCTGCCATTGATTTAAGCATATATGTGACCCCAAAACTGCCCCTTCTCTAACATGGCAAACATCAGACGACCGTCACGACAGCAATCACTACCCTATTATAATATCTAACAGCCTCAATGAACAAGC
Organism: Ophraella communa; assembly: GCA_035357415.1. Taxonomy (NCBI): domain Eukaryota; kingdom Metazoa; phylum Arthropoda; class Insecta; order Coleoptera; family Chrysomelidae; genus Ophraella; species Ophraella communa. The sequence continues at coordinate 22,915,915 of CM068989.1, forward strand.
AATATACAGAAGTTACTGGCGCCTCAATAAAGCCAAATGGCGAGGTCGACACACTCCTACAAAATATTCCCTTCTCGAACAATAAAACCGCCGAATCTGTGAAAGTATTTGCTAACTCCATTCTCACAGCAGCTAAAACCCACATCGGCAAAACTAACATCCACAATCATAAAACTGTTCCCTGGTGGAACTCCTACTGCGAAAATGCAATTCGTCAATCAAAAGCAGCTCTAAAGCACTATCAAAAGCACAAACTCCCTGAGAACTTAATTCTATACAAGACTAAAAGCCAAAGCCAAATATACTGTCAAACAGAGCAAAAAAACCTCTTGGCAAAATTATGTATCGACCCTAAATGATAACTCTACCCACTCCCAAACCTGGAAAAAAATTTGGCAAATTCAAGGACAAAAAACAAATCTTAAAATCACTGCAAATCATTGCAAATACACTTGCCCGTCATTTTGAATAAAAGTTTAAAAATAAAAACAAACCCACAACACTGGCCAAACTCCCTCACTTCTAAACCTTCATCCGTCACTTAAACAAGATATCGAATACATCAATTTGCCATTCACCATTACTGAACTTATGTCTTCCCTCTCCTCCTGCAAAAATACCGCTGCTGGAACTGATGAGCTCCCGTATATACTATATACTATACGTATATATATAATATACGTATATACTATACGACTATAGTCTCTCAAGAAAATTAGACATATTTAACGCCATCTCTAATCCTAGTAACCCAGTACATCCTTTACTACCACACACCCCTAATACTTCCCCACCAAGATCAATTATACATTCAATTCCTCTCCTTATTTCACCACTACTTAAAAATATAAATCTCTCCAAAACTAGCCCCCGCCCTCACTCTCATGCTCCTCCATGGTTCAAGACTCTCCCTAAAGTAAATCTGTCCCTCAGTAAATTCAACAAAGAAGAAACTAGTAAGGAACTTATAAGGAACACCTTCCTTGAAATCATTAATAAAAATCGTTACGAAATAGTTCTCTACACGCATGCCTCCAAAAGCGATACTGGAGTCGGATGCGCTGTTTCTACATATCAAGTGCCCATCGGATCATTCCAAATTTCCCTCTCCTGCAGCGTTCACACTGGCGAGCTATATGCTATCCTTCATGCCTTCAAATACATCTCCCAACCTAATGCACATCTTGCTATATGCACAGACTCACTCTCACTAGCCTCTGTACAATCTATCAATGACATATTTACTAAGCTATCCATGGTAAGTACCAACAGTCACTATTATATGGGTCCCCTCAAACATATGGATTACAGGTAAGGAACAAGCCGATCGCCATGCTAAAGAAACTGCAACTATGCCCACTACCAAGTTGCATATACAAGTTTGCAAAGATCTTAAAATTGCCGTTAAGAGGTTAACTAGAGATACCTGGTAGGAAAACTGGGACCAAGTAACTTCAACGCTATATGGCATCCAATCGACTATAGAACCGTTCAACATCCGTGGTCTACCAAGAAAAGAAATGGTCAAGGTAAGAAGACTACACATTGCTCATACCCGTCTCACTCATGGCCACCTCGTGTCGGCGTCATCTCACCCTAGCTGTCAACATTGTCATAATAGACTACATGTCAAACACATCCTCGTAGAATGTCCACATTACGATACTCGACGAAATCAACTCGGCCTAAAACCCAACATTAAGGATATCCTCAGCAGTCCAGACCAAATATCTGTAAACAACATATATTTCACACACTTTATTTTTATTTACTAAGTATATAGTTTTAATTATTACATTTATATATTACTTTATAATAACTGTAACTCGTGCAAATGGCTATAGCTGTCTTATTCTATACGGACAATATGATATTGATAAAACGGACTCCATACTATACTGGCATATTCTATTTTGGATCTTACAAAGGCATAGTATAAGGTTTTCAATGTGGACGTATTACGAAAATCGCGAGAGCAGCGAACTATAAAACCATATAAACGATTTGCGGATTAAATGATGGTATCAATATGTTTGTTAAAGGATAGAGCTGAGTCAAATGTTACTCCAAGTTCAGTAAAAGTTTCTAGTCGATGGATTAGAATGTTGTCTATGCAATAGGCAAATTTAAGTAAATCCTTTTTGAGACCAAAGGACATGACATTGCATTTATCTGGATTTAATGCTAGATTATTGCGTTTATACCATTGGATAACTGCAATTAAATTAGCGGATATATTTTCACAGTTTTCTAAAGTTCTTACACAACTGTAAAGTCATCGGCATATAAAAGAAAATCTATATTTATGGCTTCTGAGGTATCATTTATAAAGATATTAAATAACAACGGACTCAATACAGAACCTTGCGGAACTCCAGAAGATTCTGTGTAAATATTAGATTTAAATCCATTAATTTGTACCTACAAACTGCGTACGATTTGAAAGATACGATTCAAAGAGCTTTATTAAGGAATCAGACAAACCATATATGTTTAGCTTATTCAGGAGTAAACCATGATCTAATCTATCGAAAGCCTTTGAAAAATCTGTATAGATAACATCCGTTTGAATGCTGCAATCTATAGAATCGGCAATGTATTGGGTTATTGTCGGCAAATTAATGGTTGTAGAACGGCCTCTCATAAAACCATGCTGGTTTATTAAAATTATGTTATGAACATGATGATACAAAGCTCGTTCCAATCAAATTTCAAATACTTTTGAAAACTTACAATTTATGGATATAGGTCTGTAGTTGGATATTTCAGATTTGGCCGTGCAAAAGCAGCCGCACAATCCTTCAATAAAAATGCTGGAAAGTTATCTGGACTAGTGGTCATCTTTGTTTTCAAAGCTCTTAAAGCCATATATCACTCATGCTCGCTAAAATGTTGTATGTGTAGAAGAGGACTACATAACTTGCTTAAATTACCTGAATTATTTACAAATGTGGTTGAAGTAGCATAGGATTGACAAAAATAGTTAGCAAAGGCATTAACAATTTTTATAGAATTATTATGACTTGACCTTCATAAGTCCTAACCTGAGATATTTTTAAAGAATTTAGTTTGTTATTTACAAAACACCATAATTTCGAAGGATTAGTGGATACTTCATTTTAAGTTGAATTGAGAAATTTTTTTATAAGACAGCTGTATGGTAGCGTTAACCTTAATTTTTTTAATAATGTCATTGTTGAACCATAAGGGGTATACATTCTTTGAACGAGTGGAGTACTTCGAACAGCAAAGATGTAAAACGTTGTAAAGTTCATTACAAAAGTTATTGAATGTCTCCACGAGCGACCAATAAATTGATGATATTAAATTGTACATCAGTGGATAATTCTTTTGAAACAACTGGATCAAGTAATTTTTCCACCTCACATGTACCTTTGAAGAAAAATAAGTAAAGAAGTTTTTTTGTAATAATTAAAGACACGGTTGCACTGAGTAAGTTCCAAAGATTCAGAGAAGTCATTAACAATTCTCTTTTAGAAGGTACACTACTCAGAGTAATGTACCTACACTACCATTTAAATAATCAGTAAAACAAGAAATGTTAACATCGCCCACAATAATACTGATACCATCATTCACTACACAAAAATAAAAATTGTCTCACACGTCTTAGGGGGTACGTAAACATTAATTAAATAAATATTTTAAAACGACACTTTTATATTAACTATGACGACATTAACGAATCTGAATGAGGGGAAATTGTGATTATTCAAATTAATATTTATGTAGTGTTACTAAGAGCAAAATTACGATCCATTCAGTATACGTTAAAATAATTTGGAAATACTTCAGTGTCATTAATTGTTGAATCAAGCCAAGTTTCTGTAAAAGCAAATATACTATAATTACTCTGAGCTATCGAATTAAAAAAACTTGTACAGTTTTAGTTTTTAGGCCTCGAGTATTCTGATAAAATATTGATAAAAACTGAGATTTATTTTATTTACTTATGTGAAGTTTTATTTGAATTTGCGGGGACAAACGGAGAAGTTGACAGTGATGGCTATTTTTTTAAGACCCATATTGTTTTTAATTTTTTTACATGAATTAATATAATTAGTACATTTATCCTTTTCCCAAACAGCATGATTTATATCAATACTAGCATCAGAACCGGAACTAGGATTCAAGCGCCTGTGGTGAACTATCAAAATGCACCCTTAAAGACATTCGTTTCTGAATATAAATACATTTTTTTCATAATTGAAATTTATTGATTATATTTAAAAGAAGTCTTTTATTAACAATGATCTCCCATGTTTCTTATAAGGTAATTGACAAAAACTCTGTAAGTATTCTTATTCTTAACATCCTGTAGATTAAGTTATTAATTATATAATTATATTTTACTATCCCAATCCTTGCAAACTTGCAAGAATTATTGTAAATATTAAACACTCTACTAACCTAGTTTTAATTCTGTTATTGTTATCATAATTTTGAAATGGAATTAATAAAAATACATTAAAGTAACAAGACGTATCTTTCCGAAAGTAATCCCATTACATGGCGATCCTGCTAAAAAGAATCGATTAATGGGAAATAAAGTAAAATAATGGAAGTAACTATGGTTAAATATTAAAAATGGGTTCTACTCAAAGTAAAGAAGAAATAATACTTACTCAAGCTGGCAATAGTGGTGGAATATCGAATGGTCTGTCCCAAAATGGTACGAAATTATCCACTGGAGAAATACTGGGAATAGTAGCATTTGGTATAGTTGCAGTAATGGTTCTAGTTATTTTATACAATTATATAAAGAAGCGAGTGGAAACCAAAATAAGAAGAGAAATTTCCAGAAGCAAGGAATTGGTTTAAAAGAGAGCTTAAAAATTTTTATGGACTAAGGAAATCAAATTGGACGATAAAATTAGCGTATGAAATGATTTTTTTAAGGTAAATTTAATTATTTGTAAAATATAGCGTAAATTAGGACTCCCTTAGGTATAGAAAATATTGTTAGTTATATGTAATGAGCTCAGTTGAACCGTTTCGACATATACATGAAGAATTAAAAGTATTTTTAAGAAATATAAATAAGGATAATCAAGATAGGCGCGTTGATCATAGTAAAACAAGGAAAAAACTAAATAAATTGGATCAAATTAAAGAGACATTGCAAATTCAAAAAGATCAATTTAATAGTAAAAAATATAATAATCCTGACGATATAAAAAACGTAAAACTAATTTTAGGTTTTATTGAAAAGTTAATATTAGATAGGTATAGCAGATATTTTAAATAGTAGGTTAGAAAGTTCTCAAAATAGTATAATGGGTGAAAAATTTGATATTAAAACTGCGACAAGTCTGTTACCAATAATGAATGGTACAGAAAATATAACCAAACAGCTCATTGTCTTCAAAATATGAAAACAATAACTTATTAGTATCAGATTTGAAAAAGTATTTTTTAACAAAAAAATCTTCGGCAGTACTATCGGTTCAATTAAATAATGCTAGGCAAGGAACTAGGACTGTTGAAAAATTCGGCCAGTATGTAGATTTATTGGTAGAATTAACGGCGTCACAGTCAGATAATAGTGAAAATAGTAATAAAATTTTGGCTGCAGTTAATGAAAAAATAGCTATAAATGCTTTCGTTAACGGGCTTCAAAATAATGATATTCGCACAATTGTTAAGACAAGAAATTATATTAAACTAAATGAAGCCATTAGTGGTGCCAGGGAGGAAGAAATGTCACACAAGGATAGCCAAAGGTTATTTCACATGCATTCTAATAATTTTCGATACCCCAGGGCTGCTATTTTGGTATTCATGCGAATAAATTCGCATGCGAGCATTCGAATGCGGAAGGTTTTCGATTAACTTTCAAATTGCGTATTTTCGAACTGCATGCGATTACAGTTTCGATTCGTTCAATTGCAATTCGAATACAAAAGTGGCAACACAGCAATGTAACAGTTTTGCCACAACTAAAAATAAATATTTTGTTCCTTAAACTACGAAGGTGGAGGCCCATTAGACTAAAGAAAGAATAAGAATTGTGTTTAAAATCCTTTTTCAAGTTTTATTATTTATTTTCATTTATCTCGGAATAGGACTAAGTAATTATATTTATTAAAAAATATTTCTTTATTTTTTGGTTGTGGTATTACACAATGGTGTAAGTTTCTGCCAATATCCGCACTTGCCAAAAAATAAAAATAAATTCTAATGTATAAGTATTAGTTTTAATAAATAAACTTTTCTTGCAATACTCATTCCATATCCCTTCTTAGCGGTTCTACAAGGGTGTTACCATATCTTTTAGATTTTCTGTTAATTCTTTAGTAAGACGATATTGTTTTACAAAACTAATATCGCTTAAATCATCCAAAGGATTTTGAGTTTGAGGAAGCCTCCTTCTAAGTGGTCTTCTAAGTGCTACTATTTCAGCTTTCTCTAAAGCACCTATTGCAGCCAAATTAATATTATTAAACATTATTGTCAAACGATATTTCACACCTATATAATAATTAGGAAAACCAGAGACACAAAACCAAATAAATAAGCCATAAAGTAATAATAAACAATAAACGACTACGACTACAACACAATAAATACAACGGAATCGAAAAAAAGTCACAAAACACATACTACTAAGCTATTATAATGTCAACAAATTATTAATTCGAATGCGAATTCAACAATTCGTTTGACTTAACCCATGCGATGTAATTCGTTTAACAATATTCGTGGACGACCGACTTTCGATTGTTCCAAAATCCAGTTTATGGTATTTCAATCGAAAGCTGTGATTTTCCGCACACGGATCGGTTTCGCATAGCATAGCCCAGGGCTGCTATTTTGGAATTGGACTAAGTAATTATATTTATTAAAAAATATTTCTTTATTTTTTGGTTGTGGTATTACACAATGGTAAGTTTCTGCCAATATCCAGCTGGTAGCTACCACTTGCAAAAAAATAAAAATAAATTCTAATGTATAAGTATTAGTATTTAATAAATGAACCTTTCTTGCAATACTCATTTCATCCCTTCTTAGCGGTTCTACAATATAGGGTGTTACCATATCTATTAGATTTTCTGTTAATTCTTTAGTAAGACGATATTGTTTTGCAAAATTATTATCGCTTAAATCATCCAAAAGATTGAGTTTGAGGAAGCCTCCTTCTAAGTGGTCTGTTTGCTACTATTTCAGCTTCCTATTGCAGCCCAATTAATATTATTAAACGTTATTGCCAAACGATATTTCACACCTATATAATAATTAGGAAAACCAGAGACACAAAACGAAATAAATAAGTAATAAAGTAATAATAAACAATAAACGACTACGACTACAGCACAATAAATACAACGGAATCGAAAAAATGTCACAAAACATATAGACGGGGAGCTGGCTACAGAAAACAGGGTCGATAAGGTGCGCGCCATTTCATCTTGTAAACTGAAGGGCCCAACTTAGTACATCACCAAACGCCACTTCTTAAGGTCAGCACAGGTCGGATATGAAAATGCCAGCCGGTTTTCCCGGACGAAAAAATTGGGTGAAAAACCTCATAACGTGCGCGAGTGAAACCTTTTGCAACGTGTAGTTTGAACCTCAAGTAAGAGCGGTGTAATAGCGCAAGAAGTTTTGCGGGCCGGAAAACCCTCGTAAGAAGTGATCGAAAGTGTCGGAAAATTCATCTGAAAAACCTCATAACGTGCGCGCGCGAAACCTTTTGTAACGTGCTGTTTAAGCCTCAAATAAGAGCGGTGCAATAGTGCAAGAAGTTTTGCGGGCCGGAAAACCCTCGTAAGAAGTGATCGAAAGTGTCGGAAAATTCATTTGAAAAACCTCATACCGTGCGCGCGCGAAACTTTTTATTAAGTTTTTGGGGTCTCAACTAAGAGCGGCGTGATAGCGCAAGAAGTTTTGCAGGCCGGAAAACCTCCGAAAAAAATTGAGGAAAATCAGCGTACATTTGAAATGAAAATTTTTCGTATTCGGCTTGACGGAAAATTTTTTTTTATGTCTCCATTCGAAATATCTTTTCGAGCTACCCGAAATTAAAAAAAAAATCATCAGGATACGATGAAAACTCGCTGAAATATAATCATTTTCCACCTGTTCGAGCGCCGCAAACAACGCAAAAAACGGGCTTCTATTTTTTTTTTTTAAAATTCATTTACAGCACCAATTATCAATTGATTTTGATCAAACTTTTTTAAAACTTCTGGGAATAGTTATACTTTTTGAAAAAATTGCTCAATATTGAGTAACGGCTCGTGGTGCCCCAAGAAAATTTGAGGAACGTCTAGGCAAGATGGTAATCTCGGCACTCGCCTCTATTGTTGCAAAAATGCGTTTTTTTTTCCGACACTTTCGATCACTTCTTACGAGGGTTTTCCGGCCCGCAAAACTTCTTGCACTATTGCACCGCTCTTATTTGAGGCTTAAACCGCACGTTACAAAAGGTTTCGCGCGCGCACCTTATGAGGTTTTTCAGATGAATTTTCCGACACTTTCGATCACTTCTTACGAGGGTTTTCCGGCCCGCAAAACTTCTTGCGCTATTACACCGCTCTTACTTGAGGTTCAAACTACACGTTGCAAAAGGTTTCACTCGCGCACGTTATGAGGTTTTTCACCCAATTTTTTCGTCCGGGAAAACCGGCTGGCATTTTCATATCCGACCTGTGCTGACCTTAAGAAGTGGCGTTTGGTGATGTACTAAGTTGGGCCCGTCAGTTTACAAGATGAAATGGCGCGCACCTTATCGACCCTGTTTTCTGTAGCCAGCTCTGGGACTAATACACTATTAAACTATTATTATGTCAACAAATTATCAATTCGAATGCGAATTCAACAATTCGTTTGACTTAACCCATGCGATGTAATTCGTTTAACAATATTCGTGGACGACCGACTTTCGATTGTTCCAAAATCCACTTTATGGTATTTCAATCGAAAGCTGTGATTTTCCGCACACGGATCGGTTTCGCATAGCTACCAAAATAGTAGCCCTGGCCTAATAACAAATTTATCCGCGTAACAACGTTCCACAGCAAAATAGACAAAACAATAATGACCGCTCAAATTTTAATAGAAATACGAATAGACATGGATTTAACAATAATCAGGGTTTCGGGGCTAATAATAATCGGGGTTCTTTCCACACGCCTAATGCCAGGGGACGTGGCAGTCACCAAAGAAATTATTATTATTATGCAAAATGTAAATAATAAATTCAGATGATCGGTTTTTCCGAGAATCGCATTGTGCGAAAGCACAATTTTAGAAATGAACGGATTAAATGTAGTAAGAATGAAAAATGGGGTTAATGATTTGAAGCTTCTTGTAGATACGGGCGCATCTATTAGTGTTATTTTTAAGTCCAATGTTATGGAAGGTCAGTTTATTGATAAAAATAAAAATATTGAAATTCAAGGAATTGCTGGTAAAACAAACACCTTAGGTTGTATTTCACTTTCACTTTGTGTTGATAATATTTCGTTGAATCATAGTTGATGACATTGCATCCGAATTTAATGGGATCATTGGGTCAGATTTTTTTTATAAATATGGTGCAATTTTAAATTATGAGGAATTTTCCTTAAAAATTAACTATAGAGGAAACTATGTAATTATTCCCCTTGAATCTAACATAAGTAACTATACAATAATTCCGCCTAGATGCGAAATTATAAAGTATTTTTCGGTAAAAAGTATAGAAGACGGTATTATTTTATCAGAAGAAGTATGCGAAGGGGTTTTTGTAGGAAAAATTCTTGTAAGACCTAAAGATAATCGAATTCCAGTTAAATTTTTAAATACAACTGATAGGGAAGTCAATTTAAAACATTTTGTGCCTACTGTTGAAAGTCTTGAAAATTTCTATTGCTATGAATTTAACAACACCCTAATGTCTGTTGATCGCGTAGATAAACTCTTAGATTTAATAAATACGAAATCCTTATCAACAGAAGAGAAACAAGCTGTCCATAAAATTTGTGCAAAATTTGCAGATGTATTTTATCTGGATGACGATCCAGTTACTGTCACTAATATATGTAAGCAAAAAATTCAATTAAAAAAGGGCGTTTCTCCATCTTATATAAAACCGTACAGATTACCATATGCTCAAAAAGATGAAATAGATAAACAGGTTAGCAAAATGTTGGCTAATGGAATAATTGAACCAACAAATTCGCCAAAAATTGGAGGATAGTAATTGATTATAGGCAGTTAAATAACCGTATTGAAAACGATAAATTTCCTCTTCCCAATATAGAAGAAATTTTAGATGCATTATCTGGTGCCATTTACTTTTCACATTTAGACTTATATCAAGGATTTTATCAAGTAGAATAAGAATGAACTTCTAAACCTTATACAGCTTTCACGACCAATAAAGGGCAGTTTCAAATGACCAGACAACGCTTTTTCTAGGGCTATGACGATAGCTATGTCTGGGTTAAATTATGAGAGTTGCTTTATTTATCTAGACGACTTAATTGTTTTTGGAAATAACTTAAAAAATCACAAAATTTAGTTCTACAACGCTTAAGAAAATTAAATCTAAAACTTAATCCGATTAAGTGCAATTTTTTAAAGAAGGAGATATTATATTTAGGTCATGTCATATCGGCAAACGGTATAACGCCAGATTTAGAAAAAATTAAGGTTTTAAAGGAATATCCTGTACCAAAAGATGCGAATGAAACTAAACGGTTTGTCGCTTTTGCAAATTATTATAGGAAATTTATTAAGAATTTCGCTGAGATTGCTGGTCCACTTAATCAGTTATCTAGGAAAGGAGTAAAATTCGAATGGACTCAGAACTGTCAATTAGCTTTTGAAACCTTAAAGAAATGTCTTCAAAATCCGCCATTGCTTCAATATCCTGATTTTTCGGAAAATAATACGTCTATTTTAAAAACAGATGCTTCTGGTATCGCTATAGGGGCAGTTTTATCAAATGGGGACGATAGGCCAGTTGCCTATGCGAGTAGAACGCTTAATAAGGCTGAAAAAAACTACAGTAGAAAAAGAAATTTTAGCTGTTGTATGGGCAGTATCTAAATTTCGACCTTATCTCTATGCAAGGAAATTTCAAATTTATACAGACGCGAGATCATTAATATTTTTATTTGGTACAAAGAATTCTACTAGCAGACTTACAAAATTCAGATTATTATTAGAAGAATATGATTTTACAATTAGTTATATTAAAGTTCAAAACAACGTCACAGCAGACGCTCTCTCTAGATCGAAATTGATTCGAATGAACTCAAAAGTTTGTCTCAAAAAACTTGATAGTAATATGTATGTTTTAACTAGGGCACAAACCTTAAAAAATTCTAAAGCAGATAAAGAAAGTAATGACAATGAAAGGATTGATCACCCCGGAATTGTTGAACTTCTTAAACCTCCTTCAGAAGGTATAGAGGTACAATTAGTTAATACAGATAAATTTAGTGAATTATTAAAATTAAATGGAATCACAATAATGAATAATATTATTTATAATTCAAAGTTACACATTATGGTTAGGTTAGGAATATCCCCAATGAATTTGGGGATACTCGATCAGCGTCAGCTCTCGATGCGTCGCTGAGAGATCTTCAGACGATATATGTATAAAACATAAAATAAAGGAGTTAATTATAAATAGAAATCAATCAAGCGCGCTAACACAAAAATTGTATGAATTATTAATAAATAACTCCTCAATATTAAAAGAAGCCGGCATAAAGTTATCAGTAATAAAAGGAAAAAAAGTGTAACTAATTTAGAAACAAGACAATTAATGTTAAATGATTATCACATCTTACCAACTGGTGGTCATGCAGGAATAAACCGTACCTACAATAATATAAAGAAACATTATTTTTGGCCAGGTATGTTTTAGGATATACAAAAATTTATTAATCGCTGTGATAACTGTCAAAGACATAAGTATTTAATTCCTAATAAAGAGCCAATGGTCATTACGACTACAGCCTCTTACGCCTTTGAAAAAATACTTTTAGACCTCGTAGGCTCTCTTACTTTAGATTCAAAAGATAACAAATATATATTAACACTTCAATGCGACTTAACCAAATATGTTGAAGCTTTTCCTGTTCCAAATAAGGAGTCAGAAACAGTTGCTAAATCATTTACAGAAAACTTTATATTAAAATACGGGATACCTAAAGAAATTTTAACAGATCAAGGTACAGAATTTATGTCACAAATTTTTAAAGAAACTTGTAACATTTTAAACATAAATTGCTTAAATTCAACTGCTTATCATCACGAAACCTTGGGTGCAATCGAAAACTCGCATAAAAACTTGGGAGCCTTTTTAAGGATATATTCTTCCGGTAATCCTGATACTTGGAGTAATTGGATACCGTATTGGACATTTTCTTATAATAACATCGTACATTCAGAAACAAGTTATACTCCATTTGAGCTTGTTTTTGGAAGAACTTGTATTTTGCCTTCAAATTTAACATCTAATATAGATCCAGTGTACAAATTCGATAACTATCCAATTGAGCTGGGCATGGGATGATTGTAAAAATAATCTAATTAATTCAAAAACAAAAAGGGAAAATAAAATTAATCTTAAAAGTAATAATATTGAATATAAAAGTGGTGAAAAAGTTTTGATAAGAAATACATCAACCAATAAAAGTGATCCAATTTATTTAGGTCCCTATGAAGTGGTCACTTCAAAAAGTCCGAATATAGTTATAAATTTAGGTAATAAAATTGTAGAAATTCATAAAAATAGATTTAAGCGTTATTTAAGTTAACTGAAAAAAAATGTATGTGTATATACAATTTTTTTTAACGCCCCCGGGGAAGGTGTATTATAGTATAGTTAAGTATTCTTATTCTTAACATCCTGCAGATTAAGTTATTAATTATATAATTATATTTTACTAACCCAACCTTGCAAACTTGCAAGAATTATTGTAAATATTAAACACTCTACTAACCTAGTTTTAATTCTGTTATTGTTATCATAATTTTGAAATGGAATTAGAGTTGATTCCAAAATTATAGCGACATCTCCAGTTTTCCCACCTATCTTTACCGTCGACTCGAGCGCTAGCGATTACCCAGTTCGAGAAATAGATTCCAGTGGCCCAGCTGCCGCTGGGAATAAGAAATACCGCACACGGAATCCGCTTAGCAATTGTTCTACTAGAATTCTTCGACTGCGCTGCGGCGCGCGCCGATCGGAGATCGTCGGCGAATACCCCCACATTGCCGAATTTTACTTGAGCTGTCGCGTTATTTATGGAATCGACTCTAATAAAAATAGGTACATTAAAGTAACAAGACGTATCTTTCCGAAAGTAATCCCATTACAACTCAATAGGTAAACAAAATAAATGGAAAACGATAAAAAATATTGTTATTTATTCTCAAAGTAATATATACTGTAATGGAATGTAAAAACTTTTCTCGTCTCTCTCGAGGCCGTTAATACATTTCTTGATTTTCTAAATTTTCAATAGCAATTAATAAAACTGCCATTTTCTGTATACAAAAATATCTGAAAAAGTACCAAACAAAACTATTGATAGTTTCTGTATATTCCTTATGGTGTATTCATTTTATGTTTTTTTAACGTTGAATTCAGATTTTCTTCGACAAAGAGGATTTCTCGCATGCGACAAAATATGTCACTGTTTGAGAATAGGGTCCCTGAAGTGTCTCTGTCACGAACAATATTACATTGCAGCTAACTTTTATTGTGTTGGTTAATATAAATTGCCGACTTTTTAGGTTATCGTTATATTTATTGAAAGATATTTATTATTATTAGTTTTATATATTTATTATTATTATTATTATTATTATTATTATTATTATTATTATTATTATTATTATTATTATTATTATTATTATTATTATTATTATTATTATCAAAAGACTTATGCACTTACTCAGCTTTCGCTGGTAATATTTACCTATCCCGAGCGTAAACGCAAATGGGATTAGGCTCAAAATTTACATATTTAAAAATTTCCGAACAGTGTGACATGTGTTTAAAATTGCCGCTTTTTGCAAGTCAATAAAAGTGTTTTTATGAAGATCGAGTTTTTAAGACTGTCTTCAAGACTTTTGGGGATGAGTCCAGTTGATGATACGATGATCGGTACCACCTCCACTTTTTCTGCATGCCACATCTGCCCTACTTCTATAGCAAGATCGGTGTACTTTGCTATCTTTTCATTATATTTGTCCAAAATATTGTTGTTGTTTGGAACTGCAACATCGACTAACAGCACTGAATTAGCTACTACAATGTCGGGTCGATTATTCGTCACCTGTCTATCGGTGATAATGGACCTATCGTAGTAGAGTCTAAAATCTGCATTCTCGAGCACTGCCTGTGGATTGTACTTGTAATACGGTGTATATGTATTCAGCAGTCCATATTTGTTGGCCAGTTTCTGGTGGATAATATTACACAGCTGGTTGTGCCTGCGTAAATAATCCGTGTTGGCTATGGTTGAACACCCTGATGTGATGTGTTGTATGGTTTCCGACGTTTGTTGGCACCGTCTACACTTGTCCGATGTAGTAGTTTGGTCCCTGATAACAAATTTTTCTAGTTGTTCGTATTAATTACTTGATCCTGAATGGCCATCATAAATCCTTCAGTCTCTGGGAACAAGGTACCGTCAGCAAGCCACCTATTTGATGCTATTTTGTCAATGTGCGGTTGGTTAAGGTCGTGATGATGTCGACCATGTAGAGCTTTTTGGGCCCATTTTACGTGTTTCTCAGTATCTGTTGTTACTTCTAAATCCACATTAGGACCTGCTAAATTTAGAGGGGAATAATTTTTATCTGCTCCTACAATAAATTTGTGTAAATTAGATGATGTTGATTTAGTAATAAAGAAGTCTCGTAATTTATTTATCTGCTTATTGTGTAGATTGATTATGTCACATAGAGCTCTTCCTCCCTCCTTTCTCGGCAATGTGGTTCTAAATACCGAGGATATTGGATGGTGATATCTGTACTTGGTCATCATAGTCCTTGTTGTTCTCTGAATATCTTCCAATTCAGTTTTTGTCCATCTTAGAATCCCAAACGAATAAGTTAACACAGGTACGGCATATGTATTAATTGCTCGATTAAGGTTTCCTGCGTTCAGTTCCGATTTTAGTAATGAACTAACCCTCTGTGTATACTGATCCTTGATTTTGGACTTGGACTGTTTTTGGTCTAATAATCTGGCTTGTTGAAATCCCAAGTATTTATAGGTTTCCCCATTCTGCATGGCAGCGATTATATCTCCATTAGGCAGCGCCACATCTCCATTGACAATTTTTCCCTTTTCGATGTTTAAAGTTCTGCACTTATCTAAACCAAATTCCATGTGTATATCACTGGAGAACCTTTCGGTTATATCCAGAAGATGTTGAACTTGTTGTTGATTAGCAGCAAAAATTTTTATATCATCCATATAAAGAAGATGGGAAACAGTGCAGTTGGTGTTTCTATTAGTCTTAAGATTGAAGCCATATTTTGTGTTGTTGAGCAAGGCAGAAAGTGGATTCATTGCCAAACAAAACCACAGTGGACTAAGTGAGTCACCTTGGAATATTCCTCTGCGAATAGCGATTTCATCGGTTTTAAGATACTGACCATTAATATTAAACTGAAGGTTTGTTCTCCATTGTTTCATCGAAGTTTCAAGAAAATTAACTATGCTAGGGTGTACTTTGTAGATTTTTAAAATGCTTATGAGCCAGGAATGGGGCACGCTATCAAATGCTTTGCGGTAGTCAACAAAAGCAGTCGAGATGTTGCGAGATTGCTTTTTGTGCTTGCTTTAGGATCACAGAGTCAATGATAAGTTGTTCTTTACATCCCTGGTGACCACGTTTACATCCCTTTTGCTCCTCTGCCAAGATGTTATTTTGGTCGACATGCCTATAAATTCGGTTAGTGATGCAAGATGTTAATATTTTGTAAAGCGTTGGAAGACATGTGATTGGTCTATACTGCGAAGGATCCTGAGTGTTAGCTGTTTTGGGGAGCATATGGGTCAAACCATGAGTAAAAAAGGCTGGAATGTCTTCTGGGTGTTGAAGGATATGTGTAAATTTTGATGCTAGTAGTTCGTGTAAGCTGTCAAATTTTTTGTACCAGAAATTTTGAATGTTATCAATTCCCGGAGCTTTCCAACTATTAGTCTCTCCTATAGCTTGGTTTACTTCAGCTCTTGTGATCTTATCAAACATCATTGGAGCAATGTTTGACTTGTCCATCTCGGATTCTATCCATGCTGCACCCTCGTTGTGTTTTTTGAGGATTGGACCATATTGAAGACCAATAGTCAGTAAATTCATTTTTAGTTGGAAGGTTGGAGTTGTTGTTTGTACCACCAGCGCTACTAAGTTGTCTATAGAACAGCTTTTTCATTGTTGTTAAATAAATGATTTTGCTGCTTCTTTTTGTGCATTTAACGTATCGAGATAATCGTTTGGATTTCGCCTTTAGCTTTTGTCTAAGAAGGTCCATATATGAGCATAGATGTTCTTTATACTTTGGATGTCCAGTGTGGGTTTTAATCTTTTTAAAGATTTTTCTGACCCTATTAGTTAAGCGTCTGGAAGGTTTTATGCTATTTTTAAATTCGGTAAGTTGTCCCAGCTCCTTTCGTATGTCGTTAATTGACTTCTCAAGTCGCTGTTGCCACCAAGGTTTATGTTGCTTATGATGTTCAATAGATTTTTGGTTTGAAAACCTGACTTGTTGGTTGTGACTTCGGATAACTGCAACTGCACCACAGTAGATAAGAGTATGGATCTCTTCCAGAGTTCGGCAGTTCTTGGCACGATCCTTTAAAAGTAAATTAAATAGTGCAAGGATCCCATTGGTGTTCCTATTGGATTTCAGTTTGGGTAAAATTGGTCGATGAAGTGGGTTGCTACCATCAAATTCTAATATTGCTTTAGAGAGTTCGGTAACAGCATTTTCGTGTTCGTCAGGTTGTGTGTTACTGTCTGTGTTTGGGTTTTCGTCTTGATCAATGTTTGGTTTGTCTTCGCCAGTGTGGTCATCAAGTCTTACATTATCCTGCTGATCATTTGTATGTTGAATAACATTATGATCGATTTCTGTTTGGAGCTCAAGAAGTACTTCACTTCGTATTTGTTGCATTATTGGACCAGGTAGTAAATTGTTTTTAATAATTGTTCGACGCTGGTCAGCAATACGTTGCTCAGTAACGTGTTGAAACTCCGGATATTGTTGTGTAAATCCTCGATGAAGGGCGAACCTGTATGTTGTTAAATCAGTCTCATTTTTTGTTATTCTAAAATAGGAGCGTATAATAAATGAATTCATTTCAGTAGTCCACTTCATACGCTTCCTGGGCTTTCCGGCTTTAGTGGTCATGAATGTACCGTCCTGCGATACTCCAGAAACAGCAGAAACCGGTGGAGGATCTTCGGTGATAGTTTCCTCTTGTGTTGTCGCAGTAGCCATACTCGATGTCACGCTGCGCATGCCGCTAACCGAGGAAGAAGATGCATCATTTTTCGAACAAGTCCTTCTGTCATCAACTTGAACGCGACAAGAGTTGTAGGTGTTGCCATGTCGATTCACCTGGCGATTCCTAAGTGTTAAGGTATCGGTATTAATCGAATTATTGCTCCCCCCAGAATCCGTGGAGCAGACAGCCGACATACTAGGTACACCGGCCGTGTGGGATTGTGAGCGTAGTACTCTACCCACCTGGGGTAATTTAGTTTTAAAACTCGACATTGTGGTTGAAGCATTTTATACCTACTGCCAGGTACTACCATTTTTCCCTGGTAGCCCAGGTAACTCGGACCCGTGGGGGCGTCACTCCCCAGGTAGAAAAACTACCCCGTGCGGGTTTATTATTATTATTATTATTATTATTATTATTATTATTATTATTATTATTATTATTATTATTATTATTATTATTATTATTATTATTATTATTATTATTATTATTATTATTATTATTATTATTATTATTATTATTATTATTATTATTATTATTATTATTATTATTATTATTATTATTATTATTATTATTATTATTATGGAATGATATTGTTCATTTTGATTTACTTCTTGAAAATTTACAATTCTATCACAAACACAGTTTGACAGTTTCAACACTACTAACCAGGGCCCGTTCACTCCCCACGCTTTGACAGGTCTGAGGTTTTAGTTAGGCAACGCATCACTGAAGGCGCTAGTGTAGCAATATTCAAAATTGCCGCCACGAATTGTTTCCGTCCGTCAGCTGACCGGCCATAAAACAAGAAGTCAAGCCAGGAAAAACAATATTTAATTTTATATATTATCCTTGATCTCTATACTCAAGGATATTATTGAAGATTGAAGTGTTTGCTTTGTGGTCGTGTTTATTAGTACTACTATTATTATCGAGTGCTTTATTCCAGATAATAATTATGGTTCACTGTTGTTGTGTTCCTGGTTGTAATTTAACCAGCAAAGATGGTAAAATGCATGTTTTGCCCAAGGATCTTGAGGTAAGGTTTTATTTATTTTTATTATATATAAAATAAGGATTTATACAGAATGTTTTAGTCTTAAATATAAACATATTCATAAGCCTACAATTAACAACAATGATAAGCAAAAAAGAAGTGCATTGTTTTATGATTTTTTTTATACTTATGACTAAAACAATTTGTTTAAATACAACTTTATAGTTAGACATTGTGTTATTGAGTAAGTAATAATTTAAATATATGTGCATTTCCACTTTTATTTGTCAGTACGTCAATAAAAATAATATAAGCTGCTTTGCTTTAATATTTTATTAACAAACTTATGAAATTTCAGCTACGAAAAGTCTGGTGTCTTCAAATCAACAGGTAGGAGTTATTAGATATGGATGAGAACAAAAGACGGAATATGTACAGGGTGTGTGACACACACTTTAGTAATGAGGATAAGTTTTCATCATATCATAACAAAACAAATTTGGGGGCCACAGCAATTCCAACAATTATTCCTGGTATGTTCAAATTTTTTATCTAAATTTTGGAGTTAAAAGTATTAGTTATTTCTTGTTATAACACAACTGAGGTTGTTTTGTTTATGTGCCATTATTATTGTTATTGGTTTATCTGCCTGTAATTCCTAACAATTTCCTGTAATTTTAGAATGATCATCTTAAGAGGAAAGAGGTATGCCATTAACTTCCAGAACTACAGAGCCAGGTGCAACAGAACAACAGTTATTGTCAGTGCCTTCTACTTTAAAAATAACAGGTAGAATAAATAGGAATATTGAGCAATTTTACTTTCCTTCAATGCAAACATCTTTTAAGTAATACTGGAATATACTTTAACATCCCTAATTGTTTAACATCAATTCTAGATGAAAAATGGACTGAAAATGTTATAAACTCTTTAAAACATATTGGAATGTAATATAAGTTGTAGCAATTGTGTTGCTCATTGGTAGTTGATGCAAACAAATAAATAAAAAAAATTAATATATGTTTGTTTTTATTATATTAATCTCTAATTTATACTTCTGTAATTTACCTAACACTATGATGGCAAATTTGATGATTTTCAAATTCATAAAATTTTTGTTATTTTCGTGTTAGGTAAATTATAAAAGTATAAAAAGTATTTAAACTTAAATTCAGGAGGTATGCAACTAGCTGTACAAAAGTGTTAGTTCGGGCAACGCACCGCTCAAGGCGCTGATGTTCAATTTCGAATTCGCGGGAAAGAGGGAGTCGGCTATCTTTCCTTGAGATGATTTGTGCTCCTAACGTCGAATTTTTAGATCGGCGTTATTTTAACAGCGAAAATGTTAAAATACATCGATGTAAATTACAGTAAGAGCGTACAGAATAGCATTTTCATAACATCTCTCGACCTTGAAAGTTTACAACGCTGTTACCGCCAACATTTTTGTACAGAATCAGCCCATTATTAGCTAAGCAGCCGCTGGTTAAATAACTCACGTTGGCAAACAAATTTGTTCTGAAATCACTGGGTTTTAGATTGAAAAAATAAATGATAACCATGTATGGAAAACGACTTCGTCAAAATGACAACATGCCTTCGATGTTTGATATCTACCGTAAGCCGGTCTTCGATGATTCCATTCGAAAGGCTGAATACAAAACCTATGCTCCATTTATCAAATCATTCAATTGCAGTGACATTGTGTGGAGTTTAGCATTAATCAGGTTGATTCGTTCTTTGCAATGAGCGAAACTTTGTTGTGCATTAAAGGTTCCTCGAAACACACGTACAGTGAAAGTGCCAGGGAAATGGAAACAGTTCGAGATCCTGGAATTGTAAGTGCCGTACGTGCCATGACTTGTTATAACCAAGAAGATTCCAATCATATGGCTATAGCTGGCTGGAATTACCTGAAAGATCCTAATCTAAATGTCAGCGACAAGTCCTTCAACCTTCAAATACCTCTCAAACATATTTTCAACATTTTTAACGATCATTCTATGATTACATGTGGACGACAAACAATACGATTAGTTCGAGGCACGAAATGATAATGATTGCATATATATTACCTACCGGCAAGTCTGATACGGTCTCCAGTACAACTGCTAAAATTAACATTACAAGTGTTGAATTAAAAGTTAAACATATCTTTCTCAATGATGATATAAAGATAAATCTCATTAAATCCATTCAAAAAGATCAGCCTATAGTTATTCCATTTAGAAAGTGGGAGTTACACGAATTGCCCTCAATTAATAAAGGTGCAAGAAGTGAGGTTTGGGCTGTTAACACATCCACTTCAGTTGAAAGACCGTTTTGCTATTGTTTTCTTTCAAACTGACAAACATAACGTGAGCACAGCTGATCCTACTTTATTTGACAATGCAGATGTACAAAGTATAAGACTGTCACTTAATGGTGAATATTGGCCCAATGAAAGAATGCAATTGGATTTTGGTAAAACTGACTACAATGAAGAATATTTTAACTATACTGAATTCTATCCCAACTACGCGAACTCCACACAGAAGCGCCCCCTGCTGGATTATTCCTCTTTCAAGAAACGGGCATTGTTTGTTATCGATTGTTCCAAACAGGAAGAAAGCATGAAGGCGTCCACAGTCGATGTGAAACTTAATATTGAAGCAAACATAGGCTTTCCCGAAAATATCAAAGTCTATTGCATCATAATTCATGATTGTGTAATGGAATACTTCCCCCTCACCGAAATTGTTAAAAGTTTAAACTAGACGTTAGTGTTCGAGCAGACGTCAACATGAGAATAGCTTTTGTAGACATTCAAGGCTTTGTCGTAGATGGATTTTTCGTTGTCAAAGAACTCGCCATAGAAATTGGTTTCAAAAGTTCACATTACATGTTTTTACCACCTCAACCGTTTTCTACATTAAATAATGAGGACAAAAAGACTGCAACCTACTTGGAAAAAAATGTGCACGGAATTCGATACTCTTCAGGAGATGTAGAATATTCTAAAGTTAATGAAATATTGGAAAGCAAGCTATTGTATGTTGCAGACTACATTTACGTTCGTGGTCAACAAAAAGCCAAGTTTCTGCAAAATAAATGTAACATTTTCAACGTTTTCCCTCACATTTGCGAAGTCGGCAAGTTCGATGGTACACCGTGTGCAACAGTAAACTTTGCCAAGGATCCAAACCCCTGTCACACCTCTGGACTATATTCTTGCACCGAACGAAATGTACAACGTCTCCGCCACTGGTTTTTAAATACTGTATTACCATGAAATAAATAAACCTTAACCACAAATGAGTTTTTATTTTATACACCACTACTTAGAAATAAAACAAGTTGTTTATTCATCAACTTCAAATTCAAATTCACGTTTAACAATTTTTAAAATAATTTTTAAAATTAAAATAAAGACAGATGCTTAAATTATACGTGACATAGCAAAAACATTATTAATTTCATTTTTTATGCCCTCTTCTTCTGTTTTATTGAACATGGTTGAATACGTTGAACGGATAAGTAGTTTTCGGTAATTTACGGCAATCCCAGTTTAGACTGCTCCACGTTGTTCTTGCTTCCCTAGTTTGTTTCATAACCTTACTATTATCTTCATAAAAAGCAATGTCTTCAATTCCATGACTGTGCTCTTCTGAAGACATAATGTAACTGGTCGTTGTCGATCGCATGACCCTTGTAAAATATGTGTGATGACGCCATAGCATCCTATTACTGGTACCCTTTTGACAATCGTTGTGTCGTAATTTTATATCCTAATTCATTCCCGTATATATTATAAAGAGAGAATTACTGTTCGATCAGAAAATGGAGAACCGTCATATATAGTATTTTTACGATAAGTTGACAATGACGTCAGAGCATAAAATTTTGCGGTGTTGTCACGCAGAGTTGTTTTTCCTTCATCTAGGTTAACTGGTAGTGCTGTGCTAATATTTAAGTTATCAAATGGGAATATTGTGGTTTCCAATAATAATGATAATAAAATTCATTTATGAATGAATGCAAAAAACATATCTCATATTTATAAAAAAATTTATGAATAAAAGAATCGGGCCTCTGATTAATTGTTGAAAAAAATCGGAATGTGAGAACTGAACGCAAAATCAATAAAACAATTATCCACAATCAAATGTCAAACGTGTACAATACAATAATGACGCGTGGCAATTGGCTCGTAGCAACAGCGCGAATTGTTACCAATCTGTACACGTTCAATTTTCCTAGCTCTTACAAGTAAATCTCATCTACTGTCAGTTATTTTTAAGTTACTTTGTTGGCAATATAATTAACTAGGAATGACGTCATGGTCAGCTTATCGTAAAAATCCTTTATATATAAACATTTTTTATTTGCCACATACCCCGTAACCGTTTCCGTATTAAGAATGATCATAATCCGATATTTCGATGATCTAATTCGCGACAAACCCTGTATATGCAGACATATCCCGTATGAAAAATAGACTTAAACCGTACCTCTTACGAATGATCTTCGCGATGTACCCTGTACACTCGAAATTATCTTTTACCCACATCATAATGTAGGATCTTCTCTAGTTGTCTAGGAATATGATTGATTAAGAGTTTCTTCACAGTTTACAAAGTTTATTTACAGGATTAATGGTCCACATGTGATACATACAAACGAGTTTAATAAAGAATATATAGTTACACAGTACTGAGAATATAAACTTGTACTAAAGGAGCTGTTGGTTATTTCGTCAAAGATAGTTCGTCTTAATAATATTCAGCGTCTTATAAGTCGTCTCTAACCTTGGTCGTCTCAAAGTCGAATGCCGGCCGTTGGCGCGTTTTCGCCCCTTCTGTCGGCTTTTTGCGTGCTTTCGCCCCTCCCGCCGGTTAACGGTGGTGCCGTGAAGGTAGAAATTCGGGATGTGTGGACTATACATAGGCGTAACGGAAAAAGTAAAAATAAAACGTATACATAAATAAAACACTTCCTACACTCGGCCGTCCTGACAACAATCCGTCTCCATCAATCCATGGTTTCATATATTCCGCGCATGTTGATGTTAAGTTAGGACCATGATGCAGGTCCACTTTGGCAACGTCATACCTGTCATGTCTTTTCGTCTTGATCACCTCATAGGGTCCTAAATACTTCTTCTCCCATTTCAATCCTGTACCGAACTGTGTTCTTTTTATAGCTACCAATGAACCGATCTTGTATTTTTTGCTTCCTTTCTCTTCTTATTAAATCCTTTTCTGTTTTCTTCCTGGATTTTAGTAATTTGTTGGCGCGCGTTCGCTCTCAGTCTGTCTCTGTTTTCATTAAACTCATCTAAAACCTCTTGTTCTATCAACTCTTTGATCTTTAGATCCTCTTTATTCCTCATTTTAGTGCCTAGCAGGATTTCAAAGGGGGTACAATCTATTCCTCTTTGATACGTCGAGTTTAGCGCTTTTTGAACTTGCGGCAGATGTTTATACCATTTTGTTGGATCGTCGAGACTTAGTTTGGTTAGGATAGGAATAAGTATTCTGTTGATCCTTTCGACTTGGCCATTTCCTCGTGGTACTCCAGTTGTGATAGTCAGGCGTTGGATACCTTCATTACTGCAATATTCGGCGAAGTCGGTCGATGTAAAGGCCGTTCCTTTGTCAGTAATCAATCTCTTAGGTGATCCAAAAATTTGTTGCTGTCTGGCGAAACAATTAATAACCTCTTTAGTAGCGGTCGACTTGGTCGGGTATAGCCAAGTGAACTTGGAAAAATCGTCTATAATCACTAAAATGTGTTTGTAACTCTTATTCGTCGATGTCAGCGGTCCTAAATGGTCTGCGTGGTAGGTTAGTAATGGTCCTTCTTTAGGAAGTGGATTCAGGAATCCTTCCTTTTTCCCTTCCTTTTTATTACCTAAAATGCATTGTACACAACTTCTGAGAATATCTTTAATTTTGTCCTCCAATTTGTCTATGTAAAATTCTCTTTTAACAACCTCAGCTGTTTTTGTAACGCCGAAATGTCCCATCTCGTGGGATTTTCTTATGATTTCATCTTGCATTGAATCAGGTACCACTAATAATTCTTTCCCGTCGATATATTTATATAAGATGTCGCTTCTTAAAAAATAGTCGTTGAAGTCGGTTCCTTCTTCTAATATCTTCTTTATCGCTTGTAGGTGTTCACTTTTTCCTTGTGCTAACTTCATCCTTTTTCTTATACTTTCCTCTACCATGGGCTCTTCCGTTAATATTGCGCACTGTCGGCTGAGAGCGTCTACGTGAGACATCTTGTTTCCCTTTCTATGTTCTATTTCGTAGTCGTATTCCTCAAGTAGCAATGACCATCTTGCTACTCGGGTGACTAGGTCTTTTTTCTCCATTGTTTTCTGAAAAGCTTGGCAATCGGTAACTATCTTGAATTTAGTTCCTAATAAATATATTCTGAATTTCTTAACAGCTTGGATGATGGCTAACACTTCCAGTTCATAACTCGAATATCTTTCTTCGGCTGGTGTCGTCTTTCTGCTCATATAATAAATCGGGTGGAGGTTTCCGTCTATATCGGATTTCTGTAACAAGCACGCTCCAAAGCCGTGTTTACTAGCATCCGTATGTATTTCTAAGTAACATCGAGGCTTATAGATGTGTAAAATGGGTTCTTCGGTAAAAAGTTTTTTCAGGGTATGGACTGCTTTTTCTTGTCGGTCTCCAAATTGGAAAGGTGTATCTTTTTTCAGAAGATCACTCAGTGGTTTGGCAATTTGTGCGTAGGACGGAATGAACTTTCCTGTTAATCCTAGGAACGCCTGAATTTGTTTTACCGTTGTGGGTGTCGGATAGCGTTCGATAGCTCTCGTCTTCTCTTCGGATGGTTGTACTCTTCCATCTTCTACAATCAATCCTAAAAACGTTACTCGTCTCTCCAAAAGTTGGCAGTTTTTCTTTTTGATTTCTAGTCCGTATTCTCTTGCTAATTCTAAAACCAATTTCAATCTGTCTAACCCTTCTCTTTCGGTACTGCTCAAAATGATAACGTCGTCCATATAGTAAAGTACTATATTTTTCTGGGTAAGTCTTCTAAAAATATGGGCAATATATCGCTGGAACACAGCTGGACTATTACATAGACCAAAAGGACATCTCAAAAACTCGTACTGTCCGTCCGGCGTGACAAATGATGTATATTTACGACTTTCCTCTTGAATGGGTACGTGAAAAAAACCATTCCTCAAGTCAATAGTACTAAAGTACTTAGCTCCTTGCAATCTGTCAATTACATCTTCTATAAGTGGCAGGGGAAATCGGTCTTTTATGATATTTTTATTCAGTTTTCTATAATCACAGCATATGCGGGTTTGGCCATCTTTCTTCTTAACCAGCACAATGGGGCTTGCGAAGTCTGAGCAGCTTTCCCGTATAATGCCTTCATCTAACCATGCCTTCATCTGTTTTTCCACTTCTTCTCTTTCCGTCATTGACAGTCTTCGTGGACTTTGAAAGATAGGTTCTTCACTCTTCAAAACTATTTTCATCTCGATTTCTGTAGACCTGGTCTTTTCTGGTTTATATTCTCTTATTAACTGGACTATTTCTTTTTTGCACGACTCGTCTTCGATGTGATTTGATGGTGGCACATCTTCTTCATCAACCTCTGTTGTAATATTCATCAAAAAATTCCCCTTTTCTTTCCTGAATACAAATATTTCATTATCTCTGATACTAACGTCGGCTTTTTTCAATAAATCATTTCCAACAATCGCCTTGAAACTGGAGGATTCCGTCGGGATTATGTGGAATTTCAGCTCAACTTCCTCTTCATTAACTTTAGCAGGTTTAGTGAACGATCCTAAAGTCGAAACTTTGTTGTTGCCAATTCCTTTGAGGTTAAGCACATTTTCTTCGAGCTGAATGTCTCGAAAATAATCCTCGTATACATCTTTTCTTAATGCCGTGATGTCACTTCCGGTGTCTAAAAGAGCCACTAGCTGTATATCATCTATTCTTAGTTTAACAGCGTTGCTTGGTACAGTTTCTACAGTCGACACATTAGCTGAACTATTACTAGCTGTCTCCTTACTGGTACTTGGTTTCTGTGGACATTTATTGGCGGTGTGCCACAACTAAAGCACTTCAGCCCCTTACTCTTAAGCGGGCACTCTCTGGATCTGTGACCTTTGTCTCCACAATTATAGTAGCTATCTAGTTTTCCTCTTTTTTGTCTGTCATCTCTTCGGTTATCCTCCTTCTTCATTTCTTTCTTAAATATTCTTTGCTCTGGAACTTTTTCTTTGACAGTTACCTTTGACTTCCTTTGATTTTCTCGTACATCTTTATTTTTTCTTTGAATTCGGCATAACTTCTGGCTCCGTAAAGAATAATTTTATTGTTATCCTCCGGCATTCCGTCGATAATGTACTGTATGATTACTTCTTCTTCTATGCTAACTCTACTCCCTATCTCCTTCATCTTAAGGACATATTCTTGGATAGATTCATCCTTTCGTTTTCTTCTGTTCATAAGGGTTTTGTGGATTTCTGCGCTGCTGACTTTCTCTTCGAATTCGTCTAAAAGTTTCCTCTTCAAGGTTGACCACGTCTTTCGGATTGCACGAATAATTTTGCCAGCCCTCGTAGTAAGTTTTTAGCAAATATTAGTTTCTGCAAATCGTTCCATCCTGTGATTTCAGCTGTTTCTTCGAAATCTTTTATCCATTTTCTGATGGGGTATTTGTCTTTTCCATCAAACACACGTACACTATCTTCGACGTCTCGAAAAGTTAGTGCAAATGATTCTTTTTTAATTGTTCGTCTAGGATATACTTCTTGTAGATCGTCGCTTACGTCTTCTTCTTTATTATGTTCGTCTTCTATATCGTCTTCATCTTCCTCATCTTCTTCGTCTTGCTCGTCTTCTTCTGAACTTCCTTCATCCGAAACATTCAGTTATTTACAGAATAAAATACCTAGTTAAGATTTCTTACAGTTTTTAAGAAATAACACTATAGAAATAAAATACAAAAATAATAAATTCTTATACAGCCTCAAATATATTATTCTTCCAGTGTGAAATAATATAAACAATTGTCTGAATACTGTCTTATTTAACCGTCAATTAGGTAATATAAATTCAAAAAGTTTTTCACAAAAAAAACGAAAAACTTGAATCGCTTTTTACGTCGGTGGCTTCGTTGATAAAATTGGAAAAATAATTATTTCCTACCTTGAGTCTGGTCGTCTTCTTTAAGATATAAAGCCTTACTTTACAATTTCTGCAATTCGCCTTCGTGTAAAACTGTATCTCGGTGGAGTCTCCAAATGTAGGATCTTGTCTAGTTGTCTAGGAATATGATTGATTAAGAGTTTCTTCACAGTTTACAAAGTTTATTTACAGGATTAATGGTCCACATGTGATACATACAAACGAGTTTAATAAAGAATATATAGTTACACAGTACTGAGAATATAAACTTGTACTAAAGGAGCTGTTGGTTATTTCGTCAAAGATAGTTCGTCTTAAGAATCCGTTTACGCTACACTCGTCGGGGATCTCTGCGGGACAAGGGTAAGAGGGGGCACCGTCGAGGGCGGAGACTTATGCATCCCTACTAGCGAAATTATTGTTGAACGTATTCAGGCAATTGTCGATTCTAGTTATATTACGATTATTTTACAGTTTTACAAATAGGTAGGTATACTTAGGCAAGCAAATTCAAACAAATAATAAACCTGTGATACCGTTTATTTTCCAAAAAATATTTAAAACTTAATAATTATAACAAACACATGGTTATAAATAGAAAATTAAAAATTAGTATAATAAAATACAAGTTCTTAGATTTACATTGTTACCTATAAAAAAATTCAGACTAGTCAAATTCTAATTTCTATAAATTAAAAATATGGGTTTTATCATTTAAATTATTTCGTATTTTGACTTCTAATATAAAATTATTAAATTATTATTACAATCATTAAACACATGTTTATAAATAAAAAATTAAAACGAGAAACATAAAAAAATGTGAGTAGTTTTTAGATTTACATAACTTGGACGAAAATATTGGCTTAACTATTAAAAAGAAATTACTTGAATGGGAAATTTTATGAAAAAATATATGATATAATGTATATATAAAGGTGATAATTACAGGTAGTTTTCCTATAAAGGACGGATCCTTGTTGCTGTGGTTTTTATAATGAGGTTCCTCTTACTATTAACAATCCTGTAGAATTTCTAAGAAGTTCTTTTGTTCTATGTACATAAAATTTTTAAAATCTCTATACCAATGAAACACCATTTGAATATAATAATTTATTTTTTATTTTGAGCATCTAAAATATGTGGAGGATCTTTTATTTTTAATCCACGTGTATGTCTGGGATCAATAATTTCTGGAAGTAAACAATTATAATAAAACTTCTCTAATTTTGGTACCACTGAATTTTCAAAAAATAAATTGTCAACCAAAATTTCTATTTTTCTAAATCAGAGTCATTTTTGTTTAGAAGTTCCTGTAAAAAATGTCTTTAAAATTAATGAATGTCGATGTTTCCATATCGGGTATTTCACTACATTTGCCGTATTGGTTATCGGGATCATGTTTCTGTGATGTAAAAAATATTTCTTTTTTGACACACTTCTTGGTTTTTAATTTTATATTTCGTTTTGTTTTAAAATGTTTCCAGGAGTGGGGCCGCTAATATGCTTATGAACTGTATACAGTGGCATCTTCGTATTTTTTGCAACTACAGCAGCAAAACACCTTCCTTGATAACTCTGGTATCAAGGCAATAATTAACCCTTTTTCCACTAATTTTTGAGCTATCATTGCATTGAATTGCTCAACAAGATTATTGTTAACATTTTCCAGACAGAGTCTGGTTGGGTCTTGGTACAAAAATATTTTAAATTGGCACAATTTTTATGCTCTCCAAAAATGTGACTTAACCGTTCAAAATATCACATCTAACATTGTGAATTTGTTCCTCGTGTGTCTTCTCTTTTTCATTTTTTCTGTATATCACTGCTTTCATTACGGCCGATCAAATTTTAAAAAATATTATTCAATAACACATTTTTTAAAACTCCTGGAACACCTTTTACTTTTTGTAAGATCTCTAATTTTGTTACAAAAATTTCGTAATAAATGATTCCGACACTCTATTTTTTGGACAGTACAAGTTTTATATCGATTTTTACCTAAAATCGTTTTATAGCAGCTGCTATCTCCGTCAGCAATCAATTGATAATATATTAGATTGTACATTTCCTGACTTTTACAAAATCCCTCAGCTATTCATACTAGTTGAGGTACCTGTCAATTTTTGTAACAAGTATGCTCTCTCACTTCTTCTTTATTTTCACCTCGTTGACATAACAAGCAGTATTTATTTCGAACACCCAAATATATTATTTTGCCAGTTTTTAAACCTACAATAGAAGCAACTCCAGAAAGAGAGTTATAATTACCACCTCCACGATACGACCTTTTAGCCCAACTATCTTCACATACTACTTTTATCATTGGTGCCCCATTTTTATCAACAATAATAATACAATAATAATACCTGCCACTGCTGCTGTATTTATATCAACTGTGAAAGGATTTTCTAGACACGTATAAATTTTCTTTTTAAGAGCGCACATATTACATTCTAAGCTAATAATTGATTTAAATCCTATTTTATGCTCCTTAGTTTTGAAAATATTGCTTAAAGTACATCCATAAGGCGAATGATTGCTGAGACTAACTAATTGGTCGAAAAATATTGAAAGTTGACAATTCGATTGCCTTCCACTGTTATTTTCCTAAAAAAAGAAAAACCGGAATTTCACATTTTATTTAGAAATAATCAAAAAATAAAAGAAAGGTAAGTTTTGTATTTCTAAAAACCAAAGCGCTTTCGTCTTACAAGGCAATTATCAAAGCAAAGTTGCCTCATAGATATAATCTCTTATCTGTCTTACTTTATCTTCGATTTTTAGATATATAAAATGTACCTTCCTTTTATTATAAGTCACTAAATAATTAAAAAAATTATTTTATCTTATTTATCTACCTTTGTCCACTATTGAGTTGTTGAGAAAATCCTGTTTCTAAAGCAAGGTCTTCTAAATCCGAATCACTAAAAGTAAAAAATATATATATATTTTTATCGATAAGTTGATATTTAGTTATTTAACAATAATAACAATTTTAGTTTTTATCAAATATCAAAATTACTTTTACCTTTGAGTATAATTCTGTAAGTTTGAACATCCTGCCGCCAAATTCAACTCATCTGTGCTAGAAAAATAAAAATTTTGTGTTGTAAGAAGTGGTACTTTTCGTCGAAATTAAAAAAAAAACTTAAATATAATGAGTCTACATTGGTTGTTCGTAGATATTCGGCGAAAAAGTATTTTGCTAAATTCCGACATTTGGCTAAAATATATACAGGAGATTCATATTACGAACCTTAAATTAAATAAATTTTTGAATAATTTTTACAAGACGAATAGAAATTAAGCGCTAAAATTTAATTTATATGTTTTAATTTCTTTATTATCTAAAACGTGTTTGAAAGGTTTTTTAAAATGCTTTGTTTATCATTTAAAAAATAAAGTGTCCAAAAATCTTTCTAATACTTCTTATATTATAAAGTAGATAATGAAAACAATTGTTGCTCTTAATCGTCTTGTAAAATACAATCAAAAAATTATTTTACTGAATGTCTATAATTTGAATTTACCTGTATATATTTCATCCCAATGCTGAAATTTTGCGAAACAATTTTTTACTGATAGTATACCAAAAATCACTGAAAACGAATGTGATTTTTTTTAATTATTGCGATTTTTTCAATTTCAGAGTACGTATTTGTCTTAATTGTCAAATCTCTTAAATAATTACTTAACTCCGACCAAAATTTATGATTTGTTATTATAAAAAAATGTCCTCTTGGTAACTTGCATATCTTAGGATATAAGTAAATTAACTAAAAGAAAAAACCTTCTACTGGAACATAAAAAATAGGAGGTTTCGCTATTCAGTACCTGCTCTAAATATCTTACTGCAATATTAATTTATTGGGAATTTATGCTTCAGACTTATTATATTATACTCACTTTTCAAGTTCTATTTGCTGAGAAGTTAAAATATCTTTTGTTAGACAAGGAAGTTCTGTCCGTCGACACCTGCAAAATAATTAAAATTAGATATAAAACGTTCTTAATTTTCATGAAGAAATATTACTTACGCATTGTACTTTAAAATATATGTTTTGTCTTCTTTCTGACTGACGATAAACGCAATCTTGTTTTATGTCCTTTTCTTTTTAAATTCATTATTTTTTAATGAAATTATAATCAATATACTTTACAAACTTTAACACAAAATATTTGTACACAAATAGTTTAAACACAAACACTTGACTTGAAAATCAAATCATACAAAGGGCTATTAAGGTCTGGTCCGTTACTGTTCTTCGAAACTAGGCGGTCCTTAACCCTTGTTAAGCTAAAATCTATCAGATGGCAGCATCTTACCGGCAACTTTTATTTGATTTTTATGCGGTGCAGGGCTCCAGAAATCCCTTTAAATTTTTAGGTAAATTTCATTTAATTAATTCAAAATTATAGTAAAACGATAGAAAAATGTCTAAGCCATGCTTGTCGTGTAATAGTTTTTTAAATTAATTAATCAGTCTTGAGAAAATAAATGTCAAAGTTTCCCATATTTTTGATATTTTAATTTCTTTTTTTAGACGAAATGAAAAACTTTTTTAAAAAAATGTTACACGACAATCATGCATTTGACTTTTCTTATTTATACAGTCTCTGTCTCATTATCGTATGTATTGGCGTTTTGAAATAATAAAGGATTTTGTAACTCTCTGAAATCGCACTGATTTCCTTGCGTGAACGGACTCTTAATAATATTCAGCGTCTTATAAGTCGTCTCTACCTTGGTCGTCTCAAAGTCGAATGCCGGCCGTTGCCCGTTGGCGCGTTTTCGCCCCTGTCGGCTTTTTGCGTGCTTTCGCCCCTCCCGCCGGTTAACGGTGGTGCCGTGAAGGTAGAAATTCGGGATGTGTGGACTATACATAGGCGTAACGGAAAAAGTAAAAATAAAACGTATACATAAATAAAACACTTCCTACAATAATATACTTCTTACGAATGATCGAAT
This sequence comes from Ophraella communa, assembly GCA_035357415.1. Taxonomy (NCBI): domain Eukaryota; kingdom Metazoa; phylum Arthropoda; class Insecta; order Coleoptera; family Chrysomelidae; genus Ophraella; species Ophraella communa. The sequence goes on from CM068989.1 coordinate 22,948,557, forward strand.
TGACATTTTTAATATAAAATTCACGACCATACCCTCGTTAATGTACCGACATTTTTTATTTGCCACATACCGTTTGCGTATTAATAATGATCATAATCCGATATTTCGACGATTTAATTCGCGACAAACTCAACTCCAACTCCAACTCAAAAGGACATTTGACCCGTACCATATCATCAAATTGATATTTTAAATACAAACACTTACTAATAAAAATCTCTTATTCTTAGGTTATTCCTTATTTAAACTTAGAATAGTTATTCTAAGTATAAGCTTGGTATAAATTGTTCACAAATAAACTCGGAATAAATTCGGTATAACCATTGTATAAACAGACATAGTAGGACAACCCAATGCTTTATTTTCTTTGACACAATTTGGGACGACCACCAGATGTCGGTAAAGACTTGGTCCCAATTTTAAAAATAAATACTAATTTTACTAATATTTGGTAGATGGCGGTGCGTCAGAAAATAAATTCTCACTATTTTCTATAGGGGTAATCGCAATTGTTGTGCTCTTGTTGCAAAGTTTATTATTGACGATCTTAGTATCAACTGATTCGTTGTTATAGTTTGTGGTTTGCGGTTATTTTGTTTTTGGAGTGTTTGTATTATAGTTATAGTTTATTTATTATTAAAAAACTTTACTTAGTGACAGAAAAACTGAATAGTGTTGTGATTGATTTTTTATTTTGAGGTAAGCATAAATCAAAAATGATTGCTATTCATTAGACATACATTTATATCCGGTAAATAATACATATATAAATTTTACAGATGTCAGGACATTATAGTATGTTTACTACCAATGCGGTAATTCCACATACAAAGATTCAACTATCAGAATGTTTCGATTCCCATACGCAGCAGTATGTCAACAATGGATAATAAACTCAGGTAAGACTAATATTTTTTCAAATAAAAAATAATAAATTTATACCCTTAAAATAATTGAATTATATTAGAATTTTAAATGACACTAAGACGGATTAATTGTTTTTAATCAAAAATCAAATCAAAAACATTTTGAAATATATATAATATAATCAATGTCTATTTTTAACTTAATAGTTGTTAAAAGTGTTTTTATATTTCGCACTTATAAAAATCTTCATTATAAAACGCATTTGCGTATCGTAATGTAACTTTTACGCACGCAAATTTTTGTTTTAAATGGTTGGCGACATGAGTGAAGTTTCTAAAGGCAAGACTATTGACAATGACATTTGTGGCTAATAGCAATTTATTAATTTTATATTGTTCTTTAAGAAAGTATCTGTGAATATGAATATAATATTTTACTTATATAATATATTATTATTGGTATATTATTCTTTTTAAAATATTTTAAAACATTAACATTTGATAATTTAAATGTCACAACTGTCAAATTTTATAAATTACACAGTGCTGCCGACATACTTTTTAAAATAAAAATTTTCGTAATTACATAAAAATAAAAAAATTAATTTAAAAAATGGTAAAAAGGGCAGAATATAAAAAATATTATAAACAACTTATTTCATATGGCTGTTGTGACACTCGTTCTTTAAAAAACTCATCGCTTTGCGATTCGTTTTTTAAACTTGAACTCGTGTCATAACAGAATTCCATATGAAATGCGTTGTTTAATATACTATTATGTTAAACTATGTTTAATATAAAAGTCTTAAACCGGTGATTTTTTAAATGTTTTTTCATTACAATAAAGAAATAAAACATAAAATTTGAAAACATTAAATTAATTTTTTTATTGAAAAGTAATGTATATCGATACCGTGGTCCTTGACACAGTTCTTATAAAACTATAATATGTACATTAAGACTATGACACTGGAATTTTGTTAATTTGAAATCAGCTGACTTGCATAAAGTTTTTTGTATTACGGAAATAAAATTTGTTGATATATTTTTAAAAATGGACCATCCTGGTAAAGACAAGTAGTAGAGTTAAAAAACTAAAATTTTTAAACATTTTTCTAAGAGCAACAATTTGATGTAAACTTAATTTTTAATTTTGTTCGACAAACATCAAACAAAAAATCAACTGTCACTTCATAATAAATGGCAACGTTGTTATTCTTTTTTATGTATCTATGGTTATTACCATTGTAGCATTATTAAATTTTATATGTGTACTTGTAATTAAAAAAAAAAACGACTTGAATTCTCTTCACTTGGCTACTTTTTTAAAAAATTAAAATATTTTCTGCTTTAAAAGTTTTATAATTGAAAAATATTAAATAAATATAAAAATGTAATTCAATTTTGGACTGGCTTAATAAACATTTTCGTATTTTTTCTTGCAAAAAATAATTTTGATAATTTATTAGCTTAGACAATAAATTTTTGTTGCTATAAACAAGCCGTTATGTTAAACCCCATGATTCAACCTCTACTTTAATATAACAATAGGTACCGTTTTCTCCACAACAATTTTACCGTACTTCCGGTAATATCGATAATCTCAATAATTCTAAATAAACCAATAATTTATGAATATAAAAATTTGGTCACTCAACATTGTACAACAGTGTACAAGATAAAATTCCTAAAAATGTAGTTAATGGCTTAAACGATTCGAAATAGTTTTAGAAAAAGAAGTATTTTTATTTTTTCGGTTAAAAAATTACAATTGTTATTAGCAAAAAACTGTTGGAAAAAAACCCCACCAGCTTCTTCCCAATACCTCCAAAAAAGTATAACTGATTGTTTAAATAATAAAAAAAATTCTGAAAGTGCGGTAAATTTCAACAAAAATTCTCAATTCACGGAATTGTAACTCTATACTATTTTCACCATGTACTAGCGTGAAAAAATAAAAAAAAGAAATCGAATTAGTGCTTTGAATTTGTCGCGCTTAACAATAATAATAATGATAGAATAATAATAATCTTTAATGTTTCTAAACAAAAAATTACAGCAACGGTTTGGTTACATATATTTTATTATTACAACATAGTTTAATAAATCATATTTATAAGTTTTAATTAAATTAGATTATAAAGTTATTGGCATTTTTAATTATTTACATTGCAGGAAATGCTTCTTTGGCGACCCTGAGTTCGAATATTCTGAAGGGAAAATTTATATGTAGCAAGCATTTCGATCCTGTACTTCTGAATTCCAAACGTTTACCAAAGACTGCTGTTCCACAAAAATATGATGATCAAATGCCGTTTTCTGAGTTATCTGTAGCAGCAGGTTTGCGACAGTATACCATCAACCAATAAAAATACTTTTGATTGTGACGAAAGTGAGAGTTTGAGCGAAACGAGTACAAAAACCATCGATCCATTTATACTCCAGTTGATTGATATGCCCTCATCTCCTCTTCTTTTGGAAAAAGATCATAAAGAAATAACGACTCTTAAAAAGCGTTTACAGGAGTTTCAAAAAAAATTAACAGATTAACAAACTAACATAAAAAAAGTCAAAATTCTCAAGAAGTAAAAAAAAACTCTAAGTTAGCAATACTACAAAACAAATAATGTTATCTATCCATCCTAAAATATATTTTAAGTGATATAAAATTTTTACATAAAATCCTTGTGTATTTAATTTTAACGGAATATTTCATTCCTATCATAATTTTAGGCAATAAACCGCAGGTAGAAAAAAGGTTTGAAACAATTTTAAAGATATAACGGAGAACAATTATTACTAACATATTTCTGCATTGTTAAGTACAAAATCCAACTATTTTTTTAATTTACATTTACTTTATGTATGATTTTTACTTTAATAAATGTTTTTAGTTGCTCAGAACGAAAAATGTAATTATATTATTATTGTAGAAACTTTTTGTAAAAATCCATGTTATTATAAACCACACACAAAAATGTTTAACGAATATTTCCACGATTTATTAAAACATTTCTTTTTATAAATCAATCATAGTTGCTTAGAATCTGACGATGGTAATTATTATCCAAACAGCTCTCATTGAATTATTGAATTTTTTTAATAAATCGTTGAAATATTCTTTAAACATTAATTTTTTTTGGTATTTATGATGATGAAATTATTTATGAATAAATATTTTTTGTAGTATTTTTTTATTTATTGTAGAAATCCTTACTTTTTGGAAATCCGTAATATGAAAATTAAACAAATACATTTTTAGTAAAAATTCCCACTATGTATTATTCTAACAATCCTTTTTATAGTAAATGACAGCTTTTTCGACTAAATGAAAGATCGTCATAATGAAATTACATTTTTTAAGACAACAATTTTAAAGATATATTATTAGCCCTAAGGAATAATCCTGATCCTAATTTTTACTATAACTTTATGTTTTATCAATATATAAACTGTTTGTTTTGATTAAGCTTAATTTTATAAATAGATAATACAATAAAATATTAAGCTATTCTAAGCATCAGTACGATATAGTTTTCAACTGTTTTTTCTATATCATTGCACAGCGCTGATCTTAGATGAAAACATTTCCGGGATAATCACTTTTTTTCAAATCCCAAAAAACGGTAAAATTTTTGAAAAATTGAAACGTACAAAGAAAGGTCATAAAATGGTACCTAGGTCCGAAGGTACTTTAAAATAACAATACTTTTTATTTTAATTAGCTAATATGTATTAAAAAATTAAATTTAATTTACTTTATCTTTACAACCCTGTAATTAATGAAAATCAATTTTTACAGATAATTTATGCTGACTTTCTGCTCTCAGTACCAACAGAATATTTCTTTCTATGTTTAATTTTTTTAAAAATACTTACTCACTTTTTTAGTATTAAAAAAAATCATTCTATTTAAAATGTATTGGCTAAAAGTTTTACGCCTACATCTCCATGAAGAAATTCGGCTAAATAATAAATTTATCGAACAACCCCTATTTTCTTTGCGATCAAAAACTGTAATTTATTTTGTATATTTACTCTATTCGTCACCAGGTACCACCACGTTACGGGCGTACAGAGCTTCAAAATTATCTACCATAAGGATTGTCCTACTATGTCTTTTTATACAATGGTATAACTATTCCCTCTTTATTCCAAAATAATGATTTTGCAACGTAGCAAAAGTCGACAAACAGTGTCAAATTAAATTGTTACGGTATATCATTTTATAATTGGAATTCATCAATTTTTATATTTTTGCAATTGTTACTGTTTTCATAGTTATTATTATACACTGTACTATTCAAATCCTTTGGTATTTAAAATACAAGTAATTCAACACTGATAAAGAGGTGATTCAGATATACTGTTACTTGTTAAGGTTTTTGTGTAATGATTCACCGATGGGCCACTAAATAAGCAAATTAAGTCTATTTTAAGTTGTACATTTCGTTCAGTAAAAGTTTAAATATTCGTGAAATAAAAACGAGTTTTATTATCCTATCTGCAACATCAGAAGTGGGATAAAGATCTTTAACGTGCCGAGGTGTTAATTAGCATATTAAAAATGAGTGACGACGAAAATGTGTTATACCAAAGCCTGCTGGAAAAGCACATAGAAAATAAAATTAACCAGGTTTTCCAACGAAGATTTCGGCAACAGGAACTAAACAGTGAAGATGATGTTGATATGTGTAGTCAATCTACGCCAATAGTGTCTGTGCGGGGCGATATTGTGCCAGTTTTTGATCCTGATGATAAAACTTCCACGATAACAGGGTGGCTACAAAAAATTGACCAACTAGGTGAAATTCATGGGTGGTCTGATTACCACAAAACGGCCTATATGCAGCAAAAACTGCGTGGATCAGCTCGTAGTTGGTTTAAGCGTCTAGATGACTATAAAAAGTCTTGGGATGAGTGGAAGATAGCGCTCACCCGTGCTTTTCCTAGATGTATCGACTATGCTACTGTTTTGGAAGAATTGGTTAATCGTAGAAAGAGATCTAATGAAACAATGACACACTATTACCACGAAAAACTTTCATTGATCCAACAATGTAGGCTAGATAATGAAGCGGCTATTTCGTGCATTATCAGAGGATTACCTCTGGAACTTCAAGCAAATGCTCGTGCCTTTCAGTGCTCAACAACCGATGAACTTTATGCTGGTTTTATTGCGCCCTTGGAAAATTATCAAAGTCCTAGAGATATACCGAAATCAAAACGAACTTCATATGAAGCAGCTGAGGCATCTTACAGTGATGCCAGAAAACGACCAGCTTTGGAGTGCTACAACTGTAGAAAACCGGGCCATATTGCAAAGGAATGCCGCATGAAAGGTACCATTAAATGTTTTCTTTGCCATCGTTTTGGACATAAGAAAGAAAACTGTCGATTACGTAACCCTAGTTCGTCCACAACTAGTCCACCCAATAATGCAAGTGAAGCCAAAACCGTGCGATTAGTAAACAACACCATTAATGATATTTACCAAAAGCTATGTTTAATTAACGGAATGGAGGTTCGGGCATATATAGACAGTGGTAGTCAAGAAAACATTATTCATTCAAGTATCGTGAAAAAACTGAACATTCCTACTTATGTAACCAACAAAGTTTTAACAGCATTTGGTGGTAATTCGTATGTCATCAGGTCCGCTGTTAAAATCCACATCACCTTGGATGGAATAGAGCTGGAGACTTCTGCATTAGTAACCGAAACAAAAATGGGCGACTTCGACTTGCTGGTGGGCCAACCAATCATAAATGCAGATGGGGTCTCCCTTGTTGTTCATTCCAATGAAGTGAAGCTGACCAAAGACATCGTCGGCTTGTTGGACAAGCTCACACTTGATGCCATAGAGCCACGACCCCTTATTCGACTAGAGGAGTCCAAGGTCCTTAAACCATGGACCACAATCATGGTGCCAGTATACGTCACTGATGTCAGCGAAGAGGAGGACATTGTGATGGAGGGCAAGAAGTTCCGGGAGGGGCGTTCACTGATTTGCATTCCATCGACAGTCTTCAAAGGTTCTAGTTCTATGCTAGCGGTTTCCAACATGAGCGATGAGGAGATCACTTGGGCAAAAGATCGACTGATTGGGCGTGGATGTAAATGCATTGAAGCTCCAAGGTTGAAGGGAAAGACTGGGGTGAGTAAATTACAAAGTAGTAGTACAATTTGTAGTATAACTGTTGATGAAGTTAATATGAATGATAAGTTAGATATAAAAATTAAAGATGATTTGTTGAATCTTTTGAATAAATGGCAACACTGTTTTTCTAATAGTACGGGGCTGTGAGTTGAATATTAGGTTAGTAGATGAAACAAAGCCAATTTGTTACCGCCCTTATAGGTTGTCTATCAAAGAAAGAGAAATAGTTAGAGATAAGGTAGATGAGTTGCTGGCAGCATCTATAATTAGGGAGTCAAAGTCAAATTTTGCTAGTCCAATAGTCCTGGTGAAAAAGAAAAATAATGAGTATCGTATGTGCTGTGATTATAGGGCCTTGAATAAAGCCACCATTAAAGACATTTACCCTATGAGTAACATTGAAGAGCAATTAAACTTATTGGGGGGAAAGTTATTCTTTACTAGCTTAGATTGTAATCAGGGTTTTCATCAAATATCAGTAGCTTCTGATTCAGTTGCAAAAACCGCGTTTATTACTCCGGATGGACATTTTGAATTTCTAAAAATGCCGTTTGGGTTAGTAAATGCTTCTGCAGTCTTTCAGAGAGCAATAAATAATGCTTTGGGTAATCTGAGATATGGATGATTTATTAGTACCTTCAGTCACCGCCGAGCAGGGTTTAGAGCTACTCGAAGAAGTTTTTCAGTTGTTGTACGATACAGGGTTCAAATTGAATTTAAAAAAAATGTTCATTTTTGAAGCAGTCAATCCAGTTTTTGGGGCATGAAGTTGGTGCAAATGGCATTTCTCCAGGCGAGGCAAAAATCGATGCTGTTAGGAATTTTAAACAACCTATTAATTCCCATGAAGTTCGACAATTCCTCGGGCTTGCTGGATACTTTAGAAAGTTTGTTCAAAACTTTGCTTCTATCGCTGTTCCCCTTACACAGTTAACCAAAAAGAACACCGAGTTTAGGTGGGAACAGCCCCAAATATCTGCTTTTTATAAATTAAAGGAATTGTTGATTGCTAAACCCATTCTAATGCCATTCAGTCCTAAGTTATCAATCGAAATTCATACTGATGCCAGTTCAAAATGTTTGGGAGGCATATTTTTCCAGGTTCATGAGTCCAATAATCTTAAGCCCGTAGCATATTTTAGTCGTGTGACCAGTCCAGCTGAACGAGTTTACCATAGCTACGAACTAGAAACTTTGGCCATTGTTGAGAGTCTAAGACGTTTTAGAATATACATCCTTGAACATCATTTTAAAATTGTTACAGATTGTTCAGCTGTTCGTTATACATTTTCGAAACGAGACTTAATTCCCAGAATTGCTCGTTGGTGGTTATCCGTTCAGGATTTCGATTTTGAGATTGTACATAAACCCGGGGTTTCCATGAAGCATGTCGATGCTCTCAGTAGAAATCCTTCTAATGTTCTCCAAATTAGCGCAAACGACGATTGGTTCCTATCAGTTCAAATGCAGGATGACACTTTAAAAATATTATTGAGCAGCTTCAGGAAAATACAAGCAGCGATCTGAAAAGGCAGTATGTTTACCGGAATGGACGTTTATATAGGAAGGTCGTAGATGGCGAGAGGCTTGTTATTCCCAAGTTTGCACGTTTTCAGTTTCTTCAAAAATATCATGATTCCATTGGACGTTCAGGTTTTACGCGTTGTTTAGGTTTAATTAAAGATCAATTTTGGTTTGCTAAGATGACTCGGTTTGTCAGAAAATATGTTAACAGCTGTTTGGTTTGTGGCTACAAGAAGGGCAACTATGGAAAAACAGAGGGTGAACTTCATCCAATTCCTAAGCGCGATATTCCCATGCATACAGTGCATATAGATTTTGTTGGTCCTTTTCCAAAAAGTAGGTCGGGATATTCGTATATATTGACATTAATTGACTCTTTTACCAAATTTGTAGTGGCTAAGCCATCTCGTACCCTAGGTTCCGCAGAGTGTCTTAGAAATTTAAGAGAAATATTCGGTGGATTCTTGGGTTACCCTAAGAGAATTGTATCTGATAATGGTCTCGCATTCACAAGTCGATATTTCAAAGAGTTTGTGGATAATAAACAAATTAAACACGTAAAAACAGCCACCGCAACTCCGAGAGCCAATGGTCAGGTAGAAAGGTTTCATCGGACATTGTTAAATGCAATCCGAACAATGACCGATGATAATGACGTTAATTGGAATGAAAAAATACCAGAAGTTATTTGGGGTATCAATAATACTGTTAATGATAGTACTAAACAAAGTCCTTTTGATTTGTTGTTCGGGTATAAGGGTAATCTCCAGGGCGATTTAGAAACTTCTTGCACATCAGTTGAGTTTCGCGACAAAAGGAAGACAGCTTCGAGCAATTTAGAAAAAGTTGCTAAAAGAATGAAAAGTCGGTTTGATAAAAAGCATAAGTCCATTAGAAAATATAAGAAAGGTGAGTTGGTATTATGGAAGGGTGGTAGTTCATGTAATCAGACAGGCGTAAACCATAAGTTGACTAGAAAGTATTCCGGGCCTTATATTATAGTCAAGGTATTTGATAAGGATCGATATAAAATTAATAGTGTAAAAGGAATGAAAGGTTATAAGAAGTTCAATACGATAGTAGCCGCTGACTCTCTTCGCCCTGTACGCGGTTTCTGGAAAAATGGAAGTAGTGAGGAGAGTAGCGACTCGGAGAATAATATCAGGGATAGAGATGATTTGATTGACTTGTTAGAAAGCTAATTTTTTTTTTGTATATGTTGATTTGACTTCCAGCTTGGTTGATCTTTTCGGTTAAAGTCGGGCAAGACGACTATAAAGGGAACTTGCGAGTATATCAAATTGTAGAAAGTCGGGCAAGACGACTATAAAGGAAACTTGCGAGTATGTAAAAGTGCAGATAGTCGGGCAGGACGACTTTAAAGGAAACTTGCGTAGGAATGTTAAAAACAATGAGGTAGTAAAGTGAAGAATAAGTACATCATACCAAACTGGAAATTCAATTACCTTAAAGGATCAGTGTGCTTTCTCAAGCGGTTTTGTATTTCAGCATATTACTTCGCATCAGAGTAAAGTTTGAATCCAAGGAATCAACCATTTCCGAGGACGGAAATTAAATTAGGATGGCCGAATTGTTACGGTAGGTATATCATTTTATAATTGGAATTCATCAATTTTTATATTTTTGCAATTGTTACTGTTTTCATAGTTATTATTATACACTGTACTATTCAAATCCTTTGGTATTTAAAATACAAGTAATTCAACACTGATAAAGAGGTGATTCAGATATACTGTTACTTGTTAAGGTTTTTGTGTAATGATTCACCGATGGGTCACTAAATAAGCAAATAGAAATGTTTAAGTTAGTCAGTCTATTTTAAGTTGTACATTTCGTTCAGTGAAAGTTTAAATATTCGTGAAATAAAAACGAGTTTTATTATCCCATCTGTAACAAAATGATGTATGACAGTAGGACTATTAAAAAAAATAAAAAAGTTGTTGTCGTCGGGAATCGAACCCGCAGCAGCTGGGTGAAAGGCGAGTACGTAACTTAATACACCACAAGTAACTGTGGATAGTTTTAGATTTTTTTTGCTTTATAATGTAAAAAATTTTGTTTGAGAAAAGCTTTTTGTGGAATTGGTTGAAATTTACCTTACCTTGCAGGTTTTATTATAAAAATGTCTTTAACTGATCTCTTTTTGGTTATCTTCCAGTTTAACCATCCGCTAAAAATTCTCTGCACAAAAATATTCGAAATTGACAGCGGGACAGCCGCACAGTGTTGTCAGTTCAAATATTTTTTCCTGAAAGCGAATAGTTTAGTTTTGATTTAGTAAATTTGATTATAAAAAGACGCACGTTAATAAGGAGCGTTACTGCTAAAATTCATAAGTAATAATTAAGATGCTAAGAACAACAGTTGAAAATATGAATAATAACGTAGGTGGTACTTCCCTTCGTTATTTCGAATTAAATATATTGTAATATGCGAATATAAAACTCTCACGTTTTCATGGTATTCTGTGGTTTTCATTTTTAGAGCAATGGGGCAATGAGTTGAGCTATAAAGAACAAACCTTATATAACAATGGTTTAAAAAATTGAAGTAAAACAGGTGTTATTTTTTAGTTAATTTAGATAAAGTATAATATTAACATCCCTTGTTTTAATGGTATTCTGTAATTTTAATTTATTGCGGTTTTAAATTAATGAAAAATATTAACTACTCCAATAAATGCAATCTGTTAAATAATGTCTATAATTTTCGTCTTTCCAATGTCTATTCACTCACTTTATTTATTCATACATATGTGGCAACGCAGCTCGAGATTTAAAGTTTGCCGCTCCTTATCAACCAATCAAATTATCCTTGATACTTCAAATTTTGTACACGCGCAGAGAATTTTTATCGGATGGTTAAACTGGAAGATAACCCACTTTTTACTTATTTCTAGTAAAACATAAATTAAAAATCTCTTTGTTAGAGTATATTGTAAATGGGTCTATTCTTTCTTTAAAAGCTTTTCTTTTTCTTGTATATTCCATATCTATGTCCATATTTATTAAATTATTAACCTCCTCAACAGCTTCTACACCTTATCGCAAACATATTTTTTAGGTTATACTGCACTTAAACAAGGCTTAGGGTAGGTATAACTTTATACTGAGTTTTTATTCCGAGTATAAGTTGTTCCATATTTGTAGACATTTTGCCTATTCCGAATTTATTATCGGTATACAATATTTATTCTCGGTATAAATATTTATAATCCGTTTATTAGTAGATATGATTCCAAAAGTATCGCGACAACTCCGGTTTTCCCACCTATACCGTCGACTCGAACGCTAGCGATTACCCAGTTCGAGAAATAGATTCCAGTGGCCCAGCCGCCGCTGGGACTAACAAACACCGCACACGGAATCCGCTTAGCAATTGTTCTACTAGAATTCTCCGATTTCGCTGCGGCGCGCGCCGATCGGAGATCGTCGGCGAATATTCCCACATTGCCGAATTTTACTGGAGCTGTCACGATATTTTTGTAATCGTCTCTAAGGCTTGTAATGATCAGTTTGCCAAAAGTGTAACAACACTTAACCCCTTTTATGCAAGCACAAAAAAGGTGAAGTGGCGAACTATTGACACTGGCTAAATGAAACAGATGCAATAAAAATTAGTTTAACCAGAACTTCCAGGCTAATCTCAGGGATGGGATCGCTGCTGGTGTTACTAAGGGTAGGTTAGGGAAGGTTACACCACACTTTATCTTAATATTTGAGCGCCACCTATGTTTTGATTTTTACTCCTAACAAAACAAGGAAAACAATGGAACGACAATAGGTGCAATCCTACCAAATGTTAAGATATAATGTTCGATAAGGTATTGTACAGTGACACTAAAAGACAGAAATAATTTTATATAATTTAATAATTACAAAAAAAATAATGAACAATCTTTAATTAATATTTTGACAAAGGTTGTATATTAATATTGAAATAATGAATTGATAGCTAGTTATTGAAATGAAATTATGTGAAGTTAAATGTAAATATATATAATGATGATGTAAATAAAATTAATAGAAATTACTCAAAAGTTAAATTAGATTACTTACAAGTTAGTTTTGACTCTACGTTTGTTAGAAACCCTTATTTTAATCACATTGATTGTTCCGACTGATTATTCACCAGCTCCTGACGGTAATAGGGTACTGGTTGTACTATTTATTAATCCCTGGGGATGGCAGGTTTCTTCAGCCCTTTGTGTCCACTCAGGAGTTTCAACGTCTCTGGTCTTGGGACTCAAGTTCGGACCATATCATGAAAATATGATTAAAATAATTAGTATTGTAAATAGAGTTATTAAGCACCAGCACTATGAAATTTGGATTATGTGGTTTTACTTTTAAGTAATTCCTTAAGTAGAACAGCTACTAGGGATATGATATCCCAGCAAACCCTAGTATATAACTAGTAATGATCATAAAAAATTAATGCATCTATAAATTTTGAATACAAAAGAAAAACAGCTCAACATGAGCTAAACATGTTCAGAAACTAAATGCTAAACAATAATGCTTAACTAGATATTATTACTAAATCCAATGTAAAAATTACAAAAATGAACTTAAGTTATACTAACTATCGAAATTGAATATCCAGAGGTGGTTATCAAACACAAATGATAAATTCAAACAATAGTTACTAAACAAGATATTGTTTAATACCAAACTCTGATATTCACATACTAATAATGAACAGAAATCAAAATATAAAGTAATAGGTATATAATATAGTAATGGTAGTGCTGACACTTAGATTCAGGTACAGTTATTGTCAAATTGGCTTTACAGACAATCAATAAAAAGAAAAGGAATAAGTTAACCTCAGTAAAGGAAAACTCAGATGATTTCCCAAACTCTCGGATTGAAAATAACGAGCAAGGTATGTAATTCTCTCTAAAAGAAATTGCAAAAATGCAATTAACATATATTATTAAAATAATAAAGAGATGTACATACCTGTCTCATCCTGAAACTTCCAGTGAACAATCCGGCAGCCAACGAAATCCTGAGATGATCACCTCGTGGAAAGGTAAAAGTTATCTGAAGTTCTATATCACTTCCAAAAGGTCGTAGCTGAGGCACATCTTCCAATCAATCTAACAAAAGATTTAAAAAAACTGAGAAGGTCGGTAATTAAATCACATTTAAATAAGATAAACTGTTTAGACAAAACTTAGATATTAATCAAAGGTTAGCAACCCATCTGATTACAAAAATATGTATTGAATTCGATAAATTGAATATATATTATTTTAAATTGCCATCAAAATAATTCAAATCTATAATGATTCAATAAATAAATAGAGATTTAATACGATACCGACATTTTTGTTAAAAAGCCAATCTTTTCATAACCAACCCTTCTCGTCAGTCAACCTATCGAACCGGCGTCCCGGTCAAGAGAGCGACCTCAGCGAGCCTCTGCATTGTTCAAATCTCTTGCTACGTTCGATTTCCGATCTAGCGTTCGATGTTATTGAACTAAAATAATTCTGCATTGATAAATCGAACAAGAGATATACAACACACATAACACCTGTTAAAACGAAATAAGTACCTACATTATATTATTTATAGCTTACCTTCAACTAGCTATCGTCACTATGGGTTATCACAAATTATAAAATTATGTTTAATAAAATAAACAATAAAATGTAACGAGTTATCGTTACACATCATCCTTCCCTCCGAAAAAAATTAACACCAGTTAATTTTTTTTCGCAAACTCCCATAGTCAATAACAGCCAACCAAAGATAACTATTACAATACTTAGTAACTAATCTTAAAAGTTTAAAAAAAAAGATATATATTATAACTACCCGTAATATTATGATATATTACAAATGTATTACAAATGGATTGTATTGATTTGACTCCGGCGTTCCCAAACAAAAGCCAATGAAATGAATCCTTGCCTAGCAATTTCAGAATGGACCTCGCTAAAGATGTTATAAAGCGTCGTGGTTAACCATATCTGAAACCTCACACCATACTTGCCTGACAAGTGCTCATTCCAAAGGTAATGATGAAAAACCATCACCAAACCAATACATCCCATTTTCTTGGTCAGTTTGACAAAATTCTTTTAATAGAATTTGTTTGTTAGGAAAAAAAAGGGTCACCAAGCAATACCCTAGAACATTATAGTATGTCCCAAACTAAAATTGACTCTATATTCGACTTAACTTTAAGAGGGTGCTCCTTCAAAAGTACTGCGAGAAATCTTGAGAAATGACAAGTAAAGCCATGTTCATATAAACACAGTAGTAGAAAGCCCCCATAATTGACAACATCCCTTGGGAATAACTTTGCCCGAAGACCTAAAACCCCCCATGAATCTATGCTGGAATTACTATTACCATTTAAGATAGTCATTTCTTAACCCTCTCGCACCCACTAATGAACGGCCCTATAAAACAAATACGCAAAAGCAAGACCAAAAATTACTAGTATGTAGCCACTAGAAAGCTGAAAAGGTTTTCACACCTAACGTTACGAAAATTATGAAATTTAAATACTTTAATGTTATCCAGCGATATACGGAATATAAAAAACTATAGAACAATGTAGCAATACATGAACCTTGATACAGCAGTAGCGATATACCCAACAAAATCCCAAAAATTCTGTTGAAAAATTTAACAGATAACTTCCTGAACTAAAACCTGCAAACAAGCTAAGTGTTACCATCGATAAGGAACAAAATTTCCGATAAACAGAAGATTTCCTGTTTAATAACATATACGGAAGTGTAGAAATTCGATAAACTATTTTATCAGATAAGATACGATAAATTTGTACGATACGATACTGAAGAACGATACGATACTGCAATCCGATACGATACTGTAATACGATACGATACTATAATACGATACGATACTGTAATATACGATACTTTAATACGGTAAGTCACACAGCAACATACTGTGTCATTAACCACATGGATAAATATTATTTAACACAAATCATAAAAAAACATTATGAAGAAATGTAACTCTCAATAGCGAGACAAATACAATAATAATTCTTCATAATTTTCAAGAACATGCAAAACTAAATAAAAGCTAATATCTGTATTAAAACCGATCCTTAAACTGGACGCCATTAATTACTTTACATGTTTGAAAATAATATGCATTTGCGTAAATATTTCCCCAATAAATAAAATAATTCTACACTTCAAATATAAAAGGTATATCAAGAAATTCTGTTGTTTTTACTGACAGGTAACTACTACTGTAACTCAAGCTAAATATCACTAACAACTGTTTCGGAATCCGATACGTCACCATCAGGTAAATTTTCATCATTACTGTAAAAATGTTCTTTTAAATCTTTAATATGGAAATTGCCTAAGTCATTACCATCCATGTCCTGCAAACTGTAAACTAAATTAGATAAAACTTTAGTAACTATACACGGTACAAATTTTGGAGCTAATTTTGCTGTGAAATCATTTGCTTTAGAAGACTGAACAAAATTCTTTTTCCATACCCTGTCTCCTACATGAAATTTAAGATCCCGTTTCCTTAAGTTATAGTGTTTTGAATACCTAGCATAAGCTTCTTTTAATTTATTCCTAACATCTTCATATAATGTTGGGTATTTTTGAATATCCTCATGTAACTGTAACTTATCACCAATAGTAACTACATTATTAGCATTATCCGCGATTTTCCCATAGTAATCTCCCGATAAAGGAATATTTCTACCAAAAGTCAAAAATGCTGGAGAATACTCGGTTACATCATGTTTAACTACTCTGATTGCTTGTGCTATTTTATGAATATTAGTATCCCACGTTTTATGGTTTTCGTGTATATAACATCGAATAGCTGTAACAATGACTTTATTAACCCGCTCGGTATGGTTTACTTGAGGTGTATAGGAAGCATTATAAAAGATTTTTTGAACGTTATAATTATTCATTAGGTTTTTAAAATCTCTACTAACAAATTGAGATCCGTTATCAGTAGCTACTATTTGAGGTACACCATAAATAAGAAAAACTTGATTTTCCATGAATCTAACAATGCTTTTTGCGGTAGCGTTAGGCATAGGATGAACGACCGTATATTTAGTAAAATAATCTACTACAACAAGACAATATCGATTCCCATTTTTGGATCTGGTATAAGGACCTATTAAATCACACGAAATCATTTGAAAAGGAAAATTAATATTTCTAAAAGAACCCATTAAACCAGCCTGTGGTAAATTTGAACTTTTACAAGCAGCGCAAACTTCACAGCTTTTTACATATTTATAAACATCTTTCCTAATTTTTGGCCAATAATAAAGCTCTAAAATTCTAGACAACGTTTTGGAAATGCCAAAATGAGCTGCTGTAGGATTATCATGATATAACTTGAAAATTTCTTGACGATTTTTCCGCGGTACTACAAATTTCCAATTAGATACATTACTTTCAATAGGTACTTTCGAAAACATATGTTTATATAAAATGCCATTTTCTACTTTAAAAGAAGGGTATTTTTCAGGATAAGTCTCTACCTTTGTTAGCATAGATTTATACCAATTATCAGGAATAAAAGAACTTACATCAATAACAGAAATTTCCGGCAAAGATCTACTCAAAGCATCTGCAACTACATTTAAAGCACCTTTACGATGTTTAATTTCAAAGTTAAACTGCGATAATCTCAAAGACCAACGTGCCAATCTTCCGGAAGGGTTAGATAACTTGTGTAAAAACAAAAGACTGGAATGGTCCGTCTCGATAATGAACCGAGTACCTTCTATAAAAGATCTAAATTTCTCTACGGCAAAAACGACAGCCCATAGTTCCTTTTCTGTTGTTGAATATTTCCTTTGACTAGATGTCAATGTTTTGCTTGCATAAGCTACTGGGTGATCAATTCCATCATTCTCCTGGTAAAGAACTGCACCGACTCCTGTGTCGCTTGCATCACATTGTATTGTGAAAGTTTTAGTAAAATCAGGTGACGCCAAGATAGGAGCTGAAGTTAACCTAGTTTTAATTTCTTTGAAAGCTTCATCTGCCTGTGGTGTCCAAGTGATAGACTGACCTTTCTTCTTGCCATGCAGAAGATCATTAATTGGAGCACAAACTGTAGCGAAATCTTTGATGAATCTCCTATACCAGCTAACAAGACCAACTAACCTCTTTATTTCAGTGGTATTTTTCGGAACTGGATACTCCATTATAGCTTCAACTTTTCCTGGATCTGTTCTGAGCCCATTATGATCAACGACAAAACCTAAATAAGTTAGAGAAGGAACGCAAAATTCACACTTTTCCAAATTTACAGTTAATCCTGCTTCTTTAAGTCTATGATATACTTCTTTTAAAATTTCAATATGTTTCTCAAAACTAGGAGTTGCAATAACCATATCATCAAGATAAACAAAAGCATAAGGCCATAGGGATGGTCCAAGAACTGAATCCATTAATCTACACATTGTTTTGGGTGCGTTTGCTAAACCAAAAGGCATGACATTAAATTCAAATAGACCTCTACCATATACTGCAAATGCGGTTTTTGGACGTGAAGATTGTTCTAACGGTATCTGAAAAAATGCACTCTTCAAGTCAATCGACGACAAATATCTAGCATCTCTCAGTTTATTCAAAATACTGTCTATTAAAGGCATTGGATATGGGTCTGGAACTGTAACCTGGTTTAACTTCCTGCCATCAAAACATACTCGATATTTTCCATCTTTCTTCGGAACTAACCATAGCGGACTACACCATGAGCTCCTGGACGGTTGAATAACCCCAAGTTCTAACATCTCGTCAATATTCTTGTTAAGATGCTCCTGCATTGCTGGTGAAAGAGGATACTGCCTCTGTGCTATTGGCTTAGTATCACCAGTATCAATAGTATGAGATAAGATATGTGTTCGACCTAACTTGTCTGGAGGAGCTATGTCCTTAAAACATTGTATAACCTTATTTAATTCTGCTTTTTGACTGTCTAATAAACTATCAAATGGTTGAATTGTATTAACAATACAAATTTCAGAACTTAATTCAAAATTTAACTGTTTATAATCAATTTTAAGCCCAAAAAGTTTATGAAAATCCATCCCCAAAATTAATGTTTGCCTTATAGAAGGCACAATCAAAATTTTCATTGTAAAAGTTACATTATTTAATGAAATAGGAACAAAAACATGGCCTAACAAATCCTGAAAAGTACCATCCGCAGTTGTAACACTGACAACATTATCATATTGAATAGGTAAATTTAGTTTCTTTAAAAGATAAAACCCATCAGATCCTAAAATCGTTGATGTGCTACCTGTATCAATAAAACCTAAGACTGATTCGTTTAAAAATGTGACGTTAAGATAAAACCTATTATCGTTGGGTTTTTGAACAAAAACTGGACTAAGCTGGATAACATTTAAGTTATTTTTGTTTGACATATCATTATTAACATTATTACCTGATCTGACAACCTTATTATTAGATAAGACACTACCATTACTATCATTTTTAGAAATATTTGTAGTTAAAAACTGTTTTACAAACAACAAATATTCGTTCCATTCTGACAACGAAGTTTTTATTGTGTTTTGTGGAATTTGTTTCTCTTGCTTTGACTTTGTTGAGTTTGTGATGGTACTTTGGTTTTCGGTTTGTGAAGCGGAGGATGTGCTTGCGTTTAAATTTACGTTTAGACTGGAAACCCTGGTTTGATTTCCAGTACCTTTCCCGTTTTTTGAACAATTAAAACAGTTCCTTTTCGTTACATTTTTATTACCACAACCAAAACAAAATACTTGTTTGCTTTTGTAGCATTTACTGAATGTATGACCTAGTGAATCACAATTCCAACATTTCAAAACGTCAATTTTAGAAACATTATGGGTGTGTTCGGGGAGCACGCTTTCGAGCTATGTAGCGCCAAGAGCCATATAACGCAAACGAGGAATAGTACTACATAGCGCCAAATGGCGCAAATAGCGTGCTCCCCGAACACAGCCTATGTCTAGATTGAAAAGAAGGTTTATTGACATTTCTACTTTCAAATGGTCTACTTAAATCGGGTTCTAACAATCCTACACTTGAACTAGATGGTGGTTTATACCTTTGAGACCAAGAATTGGACTCCTCAAGTTTCCTGCAAAGATCTGTTAACTCGGCAACAGTCAAAGGATTTTGTAATGCTAAACTTGAAATATAAAAAGGTAAAAGATTTCTCCGGATCTTTTTTACTCTAGTTACTTCATCTAATTTATAACTTAATCTATTAAAAAGTCCTTCCATTGAAGCTATGTATAAAGCTACCCTCTCATTTGAACCCTGAGTTCTATTATTAATTTCAGTTTCTAAATCATCATCATAGTAACATGGTAAAAATCCTCTTTAAGCCTATCAACTAATTGATCCCAATTTGCAACTTTATCCCTAATACTTAAATACCAAGTGAAAGCAGAGTCTTTAAACAAATCACAAGCCGAATAATATAACTCATCTTTAGAAACTCCTCTAGCAATTGACAATATATTAACCTTTTCTAAAAAAGAATGAACTGATTCCTTATCATTAACCCCAGTGAAATAAATGTTCCATTTACAAGGAGGAACTGATTTACGATTACTAAAGAAATGTTGATCATTAGGATCATTAGGAGTAGACGTATTACGTGTCGTTTTGAGTGCAAAATCTCCCTCTAAAGTTAAAACTTGAGTAAATAAATCTTTAATAACTGATTGTTCCTCATCATCACATGGCTTTAACTTACTAACACGATTCGATAAATGAATTAATCTAGAAGAAATTCTTTTAAATCCAATATCAGAAGGTACCCCATTGAACTCTTTAATCACTTTAGTTAAATCTGAAATTGTAATTTTTATTTCTGCAACCTCATCAGCAAAAGGCATTACATTAGGTACAGACATTATAAAACTACGATTAGCTTTTTCCTGACTCAATGCTCCTCGCAAAATTTTCCGGTTATTGTCTACATTACCCGAAGGTTCTAAACCCCTAATATTTATTTCGTATGCTAACTCATGAGATTTTAAATGATTTGGCTCCATCTTATATAAATTCCACAAAACTCCCTAAGAAAATATATATGAATACTAACTAATTAATAACTAAAATAGGCATGATGACAGTAAGTAAGAATCACTAAAATATTGATTTGTTAGAATTATATAAGATACGGAGATTCTAAAGAATTTACTCATTTTTATATTACATGTGTGATTACATTTATTTTAGTAAAAATATAAGCACTAAGTTTAACAATCCGCCATATTAGCTGAAACACCAATCAGAAGAGCGTGACGTCGTACTTTCGTAAATATTGTTGACATTGACATTTGTCACCTTCCTCCTCGATTTGGAAACTCCACAGGAGAGATGGAGGACAGTGTTGCCCGATTAGCTCAGTTGGGTGTGAGTAAGGGTAGATTTATTTTGGAAAATAATTAGAAACTCAGATTTTCAACTAATTATTTTCAGATGTTATGATGCTCAAAATATGTTTATTTTGGGCGCCATCATATCTGACTTCTTTTTTACTAAAAAGAACAAATATTCAAACAAAAAAAATAGAATGAAGTTTGGTATTTGAATAGATAAAATAAAGAAATAGCAAATTCAATATATTAACACTTTATTAACGAATAAATTTACTATTTATACATAGGTTATACAATGAGTGGAAAAATTAACATAATGAAAAGAAATATTATTTGTGAATGTGAATGTGAATGGAGGTGATATTACTATAAGATCAAAACTGTTATTTTTAAAATGTCAATTGATTCTTGGCTGAAGGCCTAAAACTATAAATTAAAGATTAAATCACTTATACCACTAAAAATTAATTTACTTTGAAAGTTTGAAATTTATAAAAAATTAAGCCACAGGTTACAAAAATAAGAAATATAAATTAACTTATCTAGGTTAGGATGGTTCGATCAACAGTGAGGTTTCTTCCACATGGTAGAGGTGCCGATGAGGATTCCGCAATGACTTTTTCTTTCAGCAGTGACGATTGCTCAGCAAGAAGCAGCAGAACAAGCTTAGTTCTTTATTATGGAGGCTGGTTGAAAAATCGATACATGCATGCAAGCAGGATGATATATTCTAAGTACTAAGTCTAGTAGCAAGCAGTAAAGCCTAGTAGCAAGCAGCAAAGCCTAGTAGCAAGCAGAAGGAAAAGCTGAAGCTGTCTACGAGGGTGGCAGGTCTGGCAGTTGACGGAAGTACCTCTCTAGTAGTTCAAATCTTCTCAGATTAAACCTCAAGGATAAGAAAAGAAGGAAGGAGCATCAGTTTTTATTAAACAATTTAAAAAGAGGGCCCTCAGATAAAATTATCCTGGGGCGTAATTTTAATACTCTTATCGAATGTTATTGAAGTTAATAATTTTAGAACAAATAAATTTAAAATAAAGAAATTTTCGTTAAGAAATTAGTAATTGAAATGAATAGTTTTAAATTAGAATTAAACATAGAAAGTAAGTGTATCGTTAAGCAAGTATATCAAAAAATTGATATAGAAAAAACATTTAAAAAGCTAAAAAAATATTATTTTATAACAAATAGTTTAAATCCTTTGTAGAAAACTATATATTCAGTATCGAATGATTTGAATTGCACGAGAACTAAAAAGTAGCGATACGACTAAAAGTACGATAACTACCAAAAGATAAGAGTACGAAAACAAGGAGTTTTTGATGTAGTTGTCGATACAAAGTAGACGTTCAATCTAATCGTTCATTAAGAGAAAATATTATAACAAAATTATGAACGTTACTTAGACATATTTCTTAGTTATTTTTTAGCATGCAAGAATTAGAAGGAAAAAATATGACCGAGTAACGTTTTAAATTAATTCAAAAATATCGAAACCACTAATAAAATTTTAAAATAGTTAAGCGATGGTAAAAGAAAATAAAGAAAAAGATAAATTACTTTAATTTTAAATAGCCACGTGAATTTTAATAATTAAATTTACAACGTCTTACCTTGATCGCAGTCACACCAAAACTGAATAAAACCTACAGATATCCCTTCCAAATCCGCTCTTCTTGCAAAGTCAATTAATAAATTATATACTGGACTAAACCAAAGTAGTTAAACAGTTCAAAACAGCGGAATATGGAATTTAATTTTTCGGATTATTTAATTTTTCGGATTATTTAATTTTAATAAAGTTGACGTTATTAACGTCACACCCCCTTTCCTTGGGCAAAGAAAATATTTGAAAGAAATTCAAAAATTTTCTTAAAAAAATTTAAAAATTTTCCCAAAAAAATTCAAATATTTTCTTGAAATCTATTAAATACTAAATTATATGTACATTAACTAATATAAATATTTATATATCTCCAATATACAAGAAAAAATTAGGTTGTAATTATATCAGAAATATAAATACCTATCAAAATTTTATACTATAGGAAACAAAAACTAATAATCATAAAGAGAATCTTAAAGAAAGTAGGCAAAAAAAATATGTAGATATAAAATTGTAAGTCTCTATAAAATGAAAACAACAGTTTTATGAGCCCATTGCAAAATTGCATCACTTGATGAAAATATCGCTTATCCAAGCAACACAATATTAATATCAACTTACCTTGATACTAACACAAAAGATAAAGTTATTGTGTACAAAAGACATTATACAAGGAATATTATCTCAGTCAAATGCTTCTAATTTATCATCTCGGTATAAAAACTTAAGCATCTGATTCTTAAAATTTGTATATAACTTCCTTTAGTCAAACACCTATTTGTCCGATGACATTACTGGTAGTAACTGTATTTCAAAATTGAAAGTTAAAAAAAAAAACTCAAGTTTTATCCGTTCAGAAATAATTATTAAATTTCCTTTAATTGAAATATCAAAATGTATCAAATGATTTTACTAAAAGTATTTGCATTTCAAAGCAGAAAATTTAAAGAAATAGCAATTTGTATTGAGAAAAGTGACTCACATTTATTCAAAATTTCGATAAATTTTAAATAATATAAATATGTGCTCTTAATATCATACTAAGAATGAGGCAAAAAGGTAATTTTTCAATAAAAGGTATATTTGATTTAAATTCAATTAAATCAATTTCTACATAGTAAATTCAGAAAATAAGGAAAAATTTCAAGTAACTTAAAATATTTTGCAATAAACTCTAAACAGTTATTAATTAATCAGGTAAACTATCACTTTCTAAACCACTTACAAACAAAAGCAAAAAAATAAACTAATTTATTAGGTATATTATTCAGTGTCACTATTGACTATTGAACAAGATTCATCATTAGGTAAATTATCGTCAAAATCAGTAAAATTAGGTTTTAAATCGGAAACGTGCCAGTTTCCCAAATCTTTGCCATCCAAACTTTTAATATTATATACTAAATTTGAAACAACTTTATTTACTACGCAAGGCACATACTTAGGTGCAAATTTGGCAGAAAAATCATTAATTTTTGAAGAGAGAACATAATTTTTTTTCCATAAACGGTCCCCTACATGATATTGAACATCACGTTTCCTCAAATTATAAATTTTTGCATTTTTATCATAGGCGTCTTTAAGTTTTTTTCTAACGTCGACAAATAGTTTAGGTATAGTTTGCAAATCGTCAACCAACTGAAGTTTTTCACCTACTGAAACTACATTATCTGCATTATCAGCAATTTTGCCATAAAAATCACCTGATAAAGGGACATTTCTGGCAAAATTAAGAAATGATGGCGAGTACCCGGTAACTTCATGCTTGGCAGTGCGAATAGCCTGAGCTACTTGATTTATGTAAAGATCCCATTCTTTGTGGTTATCATGAATGTAACACCGAAGTGCCGTAATAATAGTTTTATTTGTTCTTTCGGTGTGATTAATTTGAGGGTGATAATTAGCATTGTAAAAAATTTTCTGTACCTTGTATTTACTCATTAAATTTTTGAACTCATGACCAACAAATTGTGATCCATTATCAACTGACATTATCTGCGGAACACCAAATAAAAGAAAAACGTGATTTTCTAAAAATTTAATTATACTATGAGCAGTTGCTTTCGGCATAGGATGGACTAGGCAAAATTTGGTAAACCAGTCGGTTACAACAAGTGCATATCTATTACCACTTTTAGTTCTTGGGTAACAACCTATTATATCCGCGGAAATCCATTGAAAAGGGAAATTGATGTTTTTATATGAACCCATAAGGCCGGCAGTAGGTAAATTTGTAGTTTTACATGATGAACAAATGGTACATTTTTTAATATAATGGTAAACATCCTTTCTTAATTTGGGCCAGTAATAAAGTTCCGAAATTTTAGCTATTGTTTTAGATATTCCCAAATGTCCACTAGTTACCTGATCATGAAACAATTTTAAAATATCAGTTCTATTGCTAGAAGGAACAACAATTTTCCAATTTGTTAAATTACTAACAATGGGGTTAGATGAATATAAATGTTTATATAAGACATTATTTTTTACTTGGAAGGAAGGATAGGATTCTGGGTTTTCTTGTACTTTTTGTAACATAGATTGGTACCATTTATCAGGTTTAAAAGTAGAAATGTCGATAACAGCAAGTTCTTCCGTTGAACGAGATAGAGCATCGCTAACGACCATTGTAGAGCCTTTCCTATGTTTAATATTAAATTCAAATTGCGACAAACGTAGTGATAAACGAGCTAAACGTCCTGAAGGATTAGAGAGTTTATGTAAATACAAAAGAGAACTGTGGTCAGTCTCAAGAGTGAAGACTGTACCCTCTACGTAACCTCTAAATTTTTCTATCCCAAAAATGACACCTAATAATTCTTTTTCCGTAGTAGAGTATTTTCTTTGCGTTTTTGACAAAGTTTTACTTGCGTAAGCAATAGGGTGATCAATTCCATCCTCCTCTTGATATAGAATTGCACCTAACCCTGTATCACTTGCATCGGTTTGGATTATAAAGGGCTTAGAAAAATTGGGACTTGCCAGAATTGGAGCTGAAGTAAGACGTTTCTTAATCTCTGTAAATGCTTTATCCGCTTCGGGTGACCATTTTATTGGTTGGCCTTTTTTTCGGCCGTGAAGTAAATCGGTTATGGGAGAACAAATAGAAGAGTAGTCTTTAATAAATCGGCGATACCATCCGATTAAACCAATTAATCTCTTTATTTCGGTGGTAGTCTTAGGTATAGGGTAGTTAACAATGGCAGATACTTTTCCAGGGTCTGTACGAAGGCCTTGTTGGTCTACAATAAAACCCAGATATGTTAAAGATTCTCTACAAAACTCACATTTTTCAAGGTTTATAGTTAAGTTAGCCTCCTTCAGTCTATCAAAAACCTTTTTAAGAATCTCTATATGTAGTTCAAATGTTGGGGTTGCGACGATAATGTCGTCTAGATAAACAAAACAATATGGAGCAAGAGAGGGTCCTATTACTATGTCCATGAGACGAGCCATAGTTTTTGGACTATTAGCCAGGCCAAAAGGCATAGTACAAAACTCGAAAAGTCCACGACCATAAACAGCGAAAGCAGTTTTGCATCTCGAAGATTTTGTTAAAGGAACTTGGAAGAAAGCTTTACGAAGATCTATAGAGGAAAGGTACTTGGCATCTCTCAATTTATTGAGAATGCTATCTATCAAAGGCATAGGATAACTATCATTAATGGTCACCGAGTTTAGCTTACGACCATCAAAGCAAACTCTGTATTCTCCAGATTTCTTTGGAACAATCCATAACGGAGAGCACCAAGGAGAGTTCGAAGGCTGAATAACTTTTAAATCCAACATCTCGTCTATTTCTTTATTGAGATGCTCTTGCATGGCCGGAGAGAGGGGATACTGTCGTTGAGAAATGGGTTTAGCGTCACCTGTATCAATATGATGTTGTATCATATGAGTACGACCGATTTTATCTTTAGGAGCAATGTTAGAAAAAAGATTAATTACCTTTTGAAGTTCTTGGGTTTGAAAAGCTGAAAGACTAGATGCTGGTTGAATTGCATTTATAACACAAAGAGATGAAAGTAAAGTGTAGGAAAGATCATGAAAATTTATATCCACCTGGAAAAGTTTTAGAAAATCCATGCCCAAAATTAATGTTTGAGTTACTGAAGGAATAAACAAAATTTTAAAATTGTAACTCACATTATTCAAAAATATAGGAACAGTTACAGAACCTAAACATTGTTGTTTTTTACCATCAGCTGTAGTAACACAAACTGATTGATCATAATCCACAGGGACGTTAAAAGAATGAAGTAAAGAAAAAACCCTGTAAACCTAAAATTGTGGAATTACTGCCAGTGTCCACTAAAGCTAAAACTTCTGTATCAAAAATTTTTACATAAAGATATGGCCTGTTATCATTTGGTTTCTTCACAAATACGGGACTAGTATTATGACAATCAACATTAGGTAGCAAGTTGTTTTTGAACTTAAAATTGGTCTTTATCCAAATTTTTATTATTCTTGGAATTTAAAATTTGTTTACTGTCAAAATTATTATTATTTTTCGAGTTTAAAAATGTACTATTATTAAAATTTTTATCTTTTTCATTATTAGATAGAATATTAAGGAAGGACTTTACAAAAGACAGATATGTTTTCCATTCTTCAATGGAAGTTTTAAATTGTACAGTTTTTTC
This sequence comes from Ophraella communa, assembly GCA_035357415.1. Taxonomy (NCBI): domain Eukaryota; kingdom Metazoa; phylum Arthropoda; class Insecta; order Coleoptera; family Chrysomelidae; genus Ophraella; species Ophraella communa. The sequence goes on from CM068989.1 coordinate 22,975,761, forward strand.
TTTTACATGTTGTCCCGTGATAAACCTGGTCTGTTTTCTGACTTTGTTGACTGGAAACGTTGTCCAGATTTGCATTTCCAGTACTTTTCTGGTTTTTTGAATTACATTTTTTACATTTACTTTTTACTGTATTCTTTTGACCACAACCATAACAAAAAACAGTTCGAGGTTTATAACATTGATTATATGCATGACCAGATCTAGCACAGTTCCAACAAGTTATAGATTTAGATATCAAAGAAATATTTGTATGGCTTTTATTAGTATTATTATTTGTACATACTGCATTTAAATCAGGTTCAAGTAATCTCGAGGTAGAAACAGGAGGTGGTTTATATCTTTCTGACCAAGTTCGCGATTCTTCGATTCGTTTACATAGCTCAGAAAGCTCATCAATTGTTTTAGGGTTATGTAAAGCTAAATGTGAAACAAAAAAAGGCAATAAATTTCTTCTAATTTTAGCTACTCTAGATAATTCATCAGGCTTAACAGTAAGTCTATTAAACAAACCCTCCATTGAGGCAATAAAAATAGCTACACTTTCATTAGGGCTTTGAGTACGATTATTAATTTCTAATTCTAAGTCATGATCATAATAGCAAGGTAGAAAATCAGACTTTAATTTAGTTACCAATTCATCCCAAGAATGTACTTTATGTCTATTATTTAAGAACCAAGTAAAAGCAGTTCCCTTAAACAAATCACAACTTTTCATGAACAATTCTTGTTTTGAAAGTCCTCTAGAAATTCTTAGCATTTCCACTTTTTCCAAAAAATGAATGAACTGACTCTTTTTGATTTGATCCTGTAAATTGAATGTTCCATTTATAAATAGGTTCAGACGAAAAGTTATGATTGTTATAAAATGTTGCAGGGCTTGACGATTGAATCGGGGTTGAGGTATGTGGGTTTACTTTTAAATCAAACTCAGCTTCTACACCTAAAACTTCAAGTTTTAAATTTTCCTTAACATTGTTTTCATCATCTGTATCTACTGTTAATCTTTGCAATCTACCAGATAAATGAGATAATCGTGACGAAATACGCCTAAAGAGGATCAGATTTATCACCAGAAAAAGTACTAATAATGACTTTTAAATCTAAAAGAGTTTCTCTAATACCAATAACGTCATCTTTATGACTATACTTATTAACAAGTGCACCAGAAAAACTTCTATTTGCATTCTCTTGGCTTAGTAAACCTGTCAAAATTTTACGTTTATCCTCTACATTTGTAGGTGGTGTTACATTGCGGAGTTTGATTTCATAAGTAAGCTCGTTAGTTTTAAGATGTGCAGCCTGCATTTTTTAATCAACCTGATTTAAATGCCAGAATATTAGTAAGAAAACATATAAAATAATTAGTAATTATACCAGTTAACGCTTTCCCAAATTAAGAGAAAAAATTTCAAAGAGAAAATTAGCAATATTTTAGCCAATTTATGAGAAAAAAATCAACTAGAAAATAATTTTCTTCAAAAAAAAGTAAGATAATAGTAACCATGCAATTCAATTTGTTATCCGCAAAATATTGAGAAAAATTCTTTATTTTACCTTAGCCAAATACCAATTGTTTAAAAATGTTTAACTTAAATTTCTTTGACAAATTAAAAAAATATATCAAACTATTTTGAGCAAAGCTACCAAAAATTTTAGATAATCTAGTTGGGCGCCAATTGTCACCTTCCTCCTCGATTTGGAAACTCCACAGGAGAGATGGAGGACAGTGTTGCCCGATTAGCTCAGTTGGGTGTGAGTAAGGGTAGATTTATTTTGGAAAATAATTAGAAACTCAGATTTTCAACTAATTATTTTCAGATGTTATGATGCTCAAAATATGTTTATTTTGGGCGCCATCATATCTGACTTCTTATTTAATAAAAAGAACAAATATTCAAACAAAAAAAATAGAATGAAGTTTGGTATTTGAATAGATAAAATAAAGAAATAGCAAATTCAATATATTAACACTTTATTAACGAATAAATTTACTATTTATACATAGGTTATACAATGAGTGGAAAAATTAACATAATGAAAAGAAATATTATTTGTGAATGTGAATGTGAATGGAGGTGATATTACTATAAGATCAAAACTGTTATTTTTAAAATGTCAATTGATTCTTGGCTGAAGGCCTAAAACTATAAATTAAAGATTAAATCACTTATACCACTAAAAATTAATTTACTTTGAAAGTTTGAAATTTATAAAAAATTAAGCCACAGGTTACAAAAATAAGAAATATAAATTAACTTATCTAGGTTAGGATGGTTCGATCAACAGTGAGGTTTCTTCCACATGGTAGAGGTGCCGATGAGGATTCCGCAATGACTTTTTCTTTCAGCAGTGACGATTGCTCAGCAAGAAGCAGCAGAACAAGCTTAGTTCTTTATTATGGAGGCTGGTTGAAAAATCGATACATGCATGCAAGCAGGATGATATATTCTAAGTACTAAGTCTAGTAGCAAGCAGTAAAGCCTAGTAGCAAGCAGCAAAGCCTAGTAGCAAGCAGAAGGAAAAGCTGAAGCTGTCTACGAGGGTGGCAGGTCTGGCAGTTGACGGAAGTACCTCTCTAGTAGTTCAAATCTTCTCAGATTAAACCTCAAGGATAAGAAAAGAAGGAAGGAGCATCAGTTTTTATTAAACAATTTAAAAAGAGGGCCCTCAGATAAAATTATCCTGGGGCGTAATTTTAATACTCTTATCGAATGTTATTGAAGTTAATAATTTTAGAACAAATAAATTTAAAATAAAGAAATTTTCGTTAAGAAATTAGTAATTGAAATGAATAGTTTTAAATTAGAATTAAACATAGAAAGTAAGTGTATCGTTAAGCAAGTATATCAAAAAATTGATATAGAAAAAACATTTAAAAGCTAAAAAATATTATTTTATAACAAATAGTTTAAATCCTTTGTAGAAAACTATATATTCAGTATCGAATGATTTGAATTGCACGAGAACTAAAAAGTAGCGATACGACTAAAAGTACGATAACTACCAAAAGATAAGAGTACGAAAACAAGGAGTTTTTGATGTAGTTGTCGATACAAAGTAGACGTTCAATCTAATCGTTCATTAAGAGAAAATATTATAACAAAATTATGAACGTTACTTAGACATATTTCTTAGTTATTTTTAGCATGCAAGAATTAGAAGGAAAAAATATGACCGAGTAACGTTTTAAATTAATTCAAAAATATCGAAACCACTAATAAAATTTTAAAATAGTTAAGCGATGGTAAAAGAAAATAAAGAAAAAGATAAATTACTTTAATTTTAAATAGCCACGTGAATTTTAATAATTAAATTTACAACGTCTTACCTTGATCGCAGTCACACCAAAACTGAATAAAACCTACAGATATCCCTTCCAAATCCGCTCTTCTTGCAAAGTCAATTAATAAATTATATACTGGACTAAACCAAAGTAGTTAAACAGTTCAAAACAGCGGAATATGGAATTTAATTTTTCGGATTATTTAATTTTTCGGATTATTTAATTTTAATAAAGTTGACGTTAATAACGTCACACATTGGAACGTAAACAAATATTTTGTTCCGAGTTTTTATTGATATATTCTTATATTGTGGAACCGCACACCATCGATACACATTAGGATTCATGACTATGATAACTATTATAATCGCACAAAATAAGTAAAAACAAAATAAACTTTTTTAAACACTCTCTTTTAACCTGCAAAATGTTTGAAGTTTGACGTTTTTACCACAGAATCCGCAGATGACACGGGTCGCAGTGTAGTATAAATGGTATTTACGAATCGATGATGTCATAGATAGACGCCATTACTATTCTAGCGTTTTGGCGGAAAATTTAAAATGCATTTTTAAAAAGTAAATTTCTCAGTTAAAAACTCTTTTTTTGCAAAAATAACATTTATATTAGATAAAGTATATACGTAAAAACATCGTGGATCAGTTTTTAAAAATCAGTCATCATGCCTATTGTACCAAAAATATACGATAAGATATATTAACACAGTATGTAAAAACGTTAATCAGAAATGAAAGTAAATGTTGCAATTTTTAAACCAACTATTTTAACGATAAATGTAATACAAAAACTATCAGATTTTAAAATTATACCAATATGTGCCACTGTAAGGAGAGATAAAGGAAGGGTAGACAAAGTAAGGATGTAACAAAATGTATTTGCTGTTGTAGCCCTTAAAAAACACCAAAATATTAGTTGGGCGCCAAAAGTGTAATGATCAGTTTGCCAAAAGTGTAACAACACTTAACCCCTTTTATGCAAGCACAAAAAAGGTGAAGTGGCGAACTATTGACACTGGCTAAATGAAACAGATGCAATAAAAATTAGTTTAACCAGAACTTCCAGGCTAATCTCAGGGATGGGATCGCTGCTGGTGTTACTAAGGGTAGGTTAGGGAAGGTTACACCACACTTTATCTTAATATTTGAGCGCCACCTATGTTTTGATTTTTACTCCTAACAAAACAAGGAAAACAATGGAACGACAATAGGTGCAATCCTACCAAATGTTAAGATATAATGTTCGATAAGGTATTGTACAGTGACACTAAAAGACAGAAATAATTTTATATAATGTAATAATTACAAAAAAAATAATGAACAATCTTGAATTAATATTTTGACAAAGGTTGTATATTAATATTGAAATAATGAATTGATAACAGCTAGTTATTGAAATGAAATTATGTGAAGTTAAATGTAAATATATATAATGATGATGTAAATAAAATTAATAGAAATTACTCAAAAGTTAAATTAGATTACTTACAAGTTAGTTTTGACTCTACGTTTGTTAGAAACCCTTATTTTAATCACATTGATTGTTCCGACTGATTATTCACCAGCTCCTGACGGTAATAGGGCACTGGTTGTACTATTTATTAATCCCTGGGGATGGCAGGTTTCTTCAGCCCTTTGTGTCCACTCAGGAGTTTCAACGTCTCTGGTCTTGGGACTCAAGTTCGGACCATATCATGAAAATATGATTAAAATAATTAGTATTGTAAATAGAGTTATTAAGCACCAGCACTATGAAATTTGGATTATGTGGTTTTACTTTTAAGTAATTCCTTAAGTAGAACAGCTACTAGGGATATGATATCCCAGCAAACCCTAGTATATAACTAGTAATGATCATAAAAAATTAATGCATCTATAAATTTTGAATACAAAAGAAAAACAGCTCAACATGAGCTAAACATGTTCAGAAACTAAATGCTAAACAATAATGCTTAACTAGATATTATTACTAAATCCAATGTAAAAATTACAAAAAAATGAACTTAAGTTATACTAACTATCGAAATTGAATATCCAGAGGTGGTTATCAAACACAAATGATAAATTCAAACAATAGTTACTAAACAAGATATTGTTTAATACCAAACTCTGATATTCACATACTAATAATGAACAGAAATCAAAATATAAAGTAATAGGTATATAATATAGTAATGGTAGTGCTGACACTTAGATTCAGGTACAGTTATTGTCAAATTGGCTTTACAGACAATCAATAAAAAGAAAAGGAATAAGTTAACCTCAGTAAAGGAAAACTCAGATGATTTCCCAAACTCTCGGATTGAAAATAACGAGCAAGGTATGTAATTCTCTCCAAAAGAAATTGCAAAAATGCAATTAACATATATTATTAAAATAATAAAGAGATGTACATACCTGTCTCATCCTGAAACTTCCAGTGAACAATCCGGCAGCCAACGAAATCCTGAGATGATCACCTCGTGGAAAGGTAAAAGTTATCTGAAGTTCTATATCACTTCCAAAAGGTCGTAGCTGAGGCACATCTTCCAATCAATCTAACAAAAGATTTAAAGAACTGAGAAGGTCGGTAATTAAATCACATTTAAATAAGATAAACTGTTTAGACAAAACTTAGATATTAATCAAAGGTTAGCAACCCATCTGATTACAAAAATATGTATTGAATTCGATAAATTGAATATATATTATTTTAAATTGCCATCAAAATAATTCAAATCTATAATGATTCAATAAATAAATAGAGATTTAATACGATACCGACATTTTTGTTAAAAAGCCAATCTTTTCATAACCAACCCTTCTCGTCAGTCAACCTATCCAACCGGCGTCCCGGTCAAGAGAGCGACCTCAGCGAGCCTCTGCATTGTTCAAATCTCTTGCTACGTTCGATTTCCGATCTAGCGTTCGATGTTATTGAACTAAAATAATTCTGCATTGATAAATCGAACAAGAGATATACAACACACATAACACCTGTTAAAACGAAATAAGTACCTACATATTAGGTCTGTTCCAACCAAGCAGAGAACCGTTCTAAAATAGTAATTTTTGTGCGCAGTGGAGTACTGAGTTGCGCAGTGCACTAATTTGGTCTCGTGAGTGGTAATATTACCGTTCTAGAACGGTTCTTTGCTTGGTTGGAACAAACCTTATATTATTTATAGCTTACCTTCAACTAGCTATCGTCACTATGGGTTATCACAAATTATAAAATTATGTTTAATAAAATAAACAATAAAATGTAACGAGTTATCGTTACAGGCTGTTATAGTACATCTACTTCTTATATATTCACCATCGATTTTCTGGAATATTTCCCAAATCCTTGTCTGGGAATGCTGAAAGATTACCACCAATTAAAAAATGTCCTGGTGTTAAAGGGCCTAAATCGGACGGATCATTTGATAAAATACTAATAGGTCGTTCATAACACCCTCAAGGCAAACCAAGACTGTCGAAAATTACTCAAAATTTTAAACAGTTTCACCAATAGTTTTAATTAGGTGATGCTTTGCAACCTTGTTCAGTGGATAATCCTGAAACCAATTCTATGTAAACGCACTTAGTAGTCATACATACAAATATTGCAATATATGCTTTAACATTAGGGGCTTTGTGTAAATTCGAGGTTTTAATGAACAATGGACCACCGAAGTCTAAACCAACCTTTAAAAATGGACGACAAACTGAACCTCAACCTTTAGGTAGGTCTGCCATAATTTGCTCAGCGCACTTAGCTTTAAATTTAAAACAAGAAATGCATTATGCGTTTAACAGCTCTAAGGCCATCTAAAGGCCAATAACGTAGTCTAAAGTTAGTTAACACGGTTTGAGGACTGGCATGATATAATTTAAGGTGCTCTCTTCGTAGGATTAAATCAACAACGTGAAATTTAGCAGGCAATAACACTGGATGCTTTTGTGCAAATGGCATATTAGCATTTGACAATCTTTCCCCAACGCGGATTAAACCTTTCAAATCAATAAAAGGATTTAAAGAACTAAACTGTTTGTTTCGAAGGAACCCTTTTGTTTTTTAATAACTCTTTTTCTTGAGAAAAATAATGTTGCAAAATTTTCATTAAAAGTTGTACTCATTTTTCGTTCTTCAGGAATTTTTTGAACACTTTTCTTCTTAGCTATGCCGTACTGATGAAGTCTAAGGAGACAGAAACACGTGTCTACGGCTGCATTAGCGGGCTTAACCCAATATCTTCATTTTTATATTTAATTCATTCCCGCAAATATACTACTACCATTTGTATTTATTCTTGGGCAACGGTTTGTCACGCAGGTGGTTATATCTGCCTCCGTGGCGATGTTGGAATTTCGCCGACAATCAATCGGTAATTCCAATTGAAACCACAAATGTGCGGTTGGCCCTTGTGTTGACTCCGTTTGTGTGATTTATATTGTTTTCCATCATTCAGTGTTTTTTGGTAATTTTCTTCTTAGCTATGCCGTACTGATGAAGTCTAAGGAGACAGAAACACGTTTCTACGGCTGCATTAGCGGGCTTAACCCAATATCTTCATTTTTATATTTAATTCATTCCCGCAAATATACTACTACCATTTGTATATATATATATATATTTTTTTAATTTGACAGTTCTATCTCAACAAAAAACAAAATAAACATGACATTAGAAATTAAACAGTAGGGTTGTTATGTTTCCTCAATACATGTTCATATACCCATTTAAATATTGCTTCTGTTACTTTTTCATCCATTGACCTAAGTCTGTGTGACTCCAGAACTGCTCCTACTTTGATCTGGCAAACAACGGATGATTTATATGATAGCGATCACTACCCAATAATTATCCGCAATAATATTGATAAAGAAGCTTTTGAGAGAAGTTATTGGCGCCTCAATAAAGCAAATTGGGAGGAGTTTTCCACTCAAGCCGAATCTCTTTTACGAGAATATCTTTTATCCAATAGTAGCGGCATTTCCTTACAATCATTTAATAAAGCCATTATTGCAGCAGCTAACAATCATAAGTCCACTATTAATCTCAAACATAAATTTGTTCCCTGGTGGAATCCTTAATGTGAACAAGCTGTTCGACAATCTAAAACCGCCCTTAAGTATTACCGCAGACATAAAAGTTCTGAAAATTTAATAAAATACAAAAAACTTAAGGCGCATGCTAAATATGTCATTAAAAATAGCAAAACAAAATCTTGGCAGCAATATGTGTCCACCATGGGTGATAACGCAAGTGTCTCTCAAACATGGAAAGAAATTCGACAGGTGCAAGGTCAAAAGATCAACACCAAAATATGTTTAATTTCCAACAGCATCCCCTCTAGCAACAAGCAAATTGATAAAGATAATTGATAAAGAAATTAAATAAATGTAAATTTCAAAATAATACTAAATTAGTATTAATAGATGTAACTTATATGTTCTCTAAAATACCTCCTAAAAAATGTATAATTCAAGTTAATAAGCTATTAGATGAAAGATATATTTATCCAGGTATAATATATAATATCAGGTATAATTGACTTATTTAATAATATGCATTAGTAAAAATTATTTTACTTTTGATAACAAAAAATTGTTCGGAACTTCGTAGTGAACGGACGTGATTTTAAGTGTTTATTAATTGACTTTTAATTTCTGTTAAAAGTAACATTTTTCTGTTCTATTAAATTGATTGCATGAGTGAAAATAGTGATGGAAAAAGTATACTGCCCAAAGAAAGGTCAAACGTAGATTTGTCGGTAAGTAAGAAACCTAGAAATCAATCGGTAAACAATGAGGATAAAGAAATAATTAACCAACCGATTATACTGGACGGTGTGGAGACTAGGTCAAAAAAAATTCTAAAAAAGATAAATCTACTTTTAATACATACAGGGGCCGGTCAAATTCTTCAACAATGATTGTTGACGAAAATGGATTAAACAAGGATATTCAAAAACACAATTATGAAAAGATTACTGTTAATATGGATGAATCTGAAATATTTAAACCAAGAATTTCATTATCACACTCCCCATCCCACACTCCAAACGAAAATGATAAAGAAGGCCATAAAAAAAGTGGAAAAAGAATAAGATCAAACACAACTCCTGAAGATAATGAAAAACATAAAATTAGAAAACAGATAGAAGATGATAATAACATAGACTTAAATTTAGAGCAGAATCTCAGTGAATTTGAAGTGAATGAAGAATATACATTCAAATCCATTGAAACAGTTCTAAATTCCCTAGAAGTCATTCATTCTTTGCTAGAAAATGGTGATTCAAACCAAGTAGTGGAATATGAAAAAAGAGAAGCTAGATATGCTCTTTTTAATATTCATAAAATTATGACTAACATGGCGTATAAAATTGGGCACTTGGAGATAGAAAATTCCAGACTGGCTAGATGGGTAACCACGCTTACTAAAGAAAACTTAAATGTCAAGAAACATACAGAATATGAGAGTGTGGAGGAAAAGACGTATAGTCCCATGACGCAGAGGCAAAAAACAGAAAATGTATTCAAACAAAACCAGAAGCGAGAAGAATGGAAAACTCCCCCAAAAGAAACTAAACACGAAATGAGAATAAGAATAAATGAACAAACAGACGCCAAAATGGTCTTGCATGAAATTAAGCAGAGTTTTGTAAAAAATAAAGTTACTGAAAATGTCAAAAGAGTCGCTCAACTACAAAGTGGGACTGTAGTCATGGAGTGTCACAATGCGGAACAACATACTAAGATAAAAGACATACTAGTCAAGGAAGGCGGTTTCCTACTAAAGGAAAAAGAAAATACAGATCCTATGCTATTGGTTACGGGAATAGAAAAAGGATATGACCCAAAAGAGTTTATAGAAGAATTAATTGAGCAAAACCCAGAGTGCAAAATATGTTTTGGTGAAAAATTAATCGAAGATATAAGATATGTAACAAAGAGACCATGTAGAAATCAAAGAAAAGAAAACTGGGTACTGCAAATGAGACCAGAAATATTTAAATGGTTCATAAAAAATGAAAAAATCAGTTTTGATTTAATGAAATTATATGTTTAAGAGTATTATAACATTGCCATGTGTTTTAAGGGTTGTAACTTTGGACATGTTGCGAAATATTGTAATGCTCCAAATTGTTGTGCTAAGTGTGGTGGGATGCATGAAACCAAGCACTGTGCCGAAAATACAGAGCTAGACTGCCCAAATTGTAAAAAACTAAGACTAGCTGAGAGAAAACATAGTGCACGAGATATAAATTGTCCAGCCCACATTTTACACATTAAAAAGCATAGTAAATATGTCAATTACTCAGATCCTGAACAAAATTTTTAAAACCACATAACGGGTCAATATTAACGAAAAGCCAACAACCTACAAAACAATAATTAATCTCAATAATACACCAAAACCTACAATCAATTGGTAACAGTAAAGACGAAATAGAAATTCTATTAAGTAATGAACCTTCTTGTAAAATTTTTTGCGCTACTGAACATTGGAAAACAAATGAGCAATTAAAAAATTATAATATTCAGGGATTCTGGCCAGTAACAAGCTTTTGTAGAGAAGCGGAAAACTCTCATGGAGGAAGTGTCATTTATGTGTCGGAGAAGCTTCAATGTAAAGAAAGAAGTGATATTAATGTATTTGCAATAGAAAATATCTTCGAGTGTTGTAGTTGTGAAATAAGAAATAACGGTAATAAAATAATAATGATTTCCTTCTATAGACCGTCAGGTGCTGATATAACATCATTCTTGGAAAGGCTTGGAAGATCTTCTGTTTCACATTGCAAATGAAAAAGCTTGGATTTTTCTGGTAGGTGACTATAACATAGATTTTTTATGTAGTACTAAATATTTGCAAGATCTTTTATCTTTATTAGATGTATATAATCTGCACTATACTATTTGTGAACCCACAAGAATAACAAGTACCAGTAAAACCTGTATAGACAACATTGTTACAAATTTTGAGGGTGATTTTGAAGTATCTGTTCTTTAATTTCGGACCATTCTGCGCAGAAATTTCAATTTCTTTCATATTTATTTGGTCAATGTATTGTTTAAAACTTATATTTGTTGGTTATTCAACATTATTTATTAAAACAAAATTCAAATCATACATGCAGCGCTTAAAATTGAGAATAAATAAATTGAGAATTGTTAAATTATATTTTTATTCGAGATTTAATTAAAGGGAACAATGGTAGACGTAGACTAGGTAATTAAGTTTTATTGTCTATACCACACCCGTATACAGCACACCGCATTTTAATTAATTTATTTTATATTTTCCCGGAGAAATTTAAAATTATAACCTGTAAACAAAGGCGTCTGGTCACAAGGTGACGTCACTAATTACGCCTCAAACATGCGCGATATGTTATCTTGTATTTATTTGTATCATGGGGTATTTTTATGGATAATTTAGAAAAAATAATCTTTAATTCTAGTTAAAAAAACAATATTGTATTTTGGTATAGATATGTTGATGATGTGTTAGCAGGATTTGTAGGTAGCTAACGACAGATATATTTTTTAATCATATTAATACTAATACCTTACCTTGCATCCTAAAATTAATTTTTCCTACGACCACATATGAAAGTGATAGTTTACACACTTATTTGTACTTAAGAAAGTAGCTAATATCAATACTATTACAGCCTTACTAATAAACGGAGTATGTAACGGGTTAATATATTTATTAACAAAAAAAAACAAATTACAATAACATTTAACACTAAATAAAAACTAAAAGTAAAAGAAAAAGTATTTTAAGAAACAGTAAGCAGTTTTATCACGTAACCGTGGCGCTAGGTCCAAATCGGATGCAGTGGCTTTGCTTGCTTCTACCCCTGCTGTCGTCTGAAGGTATAGGATCTAGTCAGATCTCTGTCGGTGTAGCACTCGCGTCCTTATTGCGCGCCATCTATGCGCGGGGCGATGAGGTGTCCTCCGTGTACTGATGGTTGCAAGCTAAACAGGGGTACATTGCGTCGCATAAGTATATGACCGCTACAGCCTCCCCCTCTGACGTCGAGGTCGTCTCGATGAGGCGTCAGAAATAGTAGTGGGCGACTGTGAATCTGACTTGCGAGGCCGTCCTCTTCTCCTAATCTCTCGCAATGGTTTATGTACGTCTTCTGAGTCTCCAGAAGACTGATAAGGAGTCAGGTCGCTGGTATGATAAATCCCTATTGGGGTGGAGTCTTCACTCGACTCGGCAACTTCGTAGCTGGTGGGCCCATGTTTACGAAGTATGACGTAGGGTCCGTCGCGTCGTGGTGCCAATTTCGTTGAGTATCCTTTTGTAGCATTACTGAGGAAATGTGACTTGACTAGCACTTTGTCACCAGGTGCGTAATCCGGCCCATGACGCCTATGTTTATTCACATATGCTTGATTTTTCTCTTGTCGTTCTTCAGTAAGCTCCTTGGCTAGACGGAGAGATCTAGATAAATTTTGTAGTCTGGGTGTGATTTCAGCGACGAAATTTTCGTTACGCACGATGGTGCTAAGGTCGTCTGTGACATCTTGTACAGTCCGCAGCTCTCTTCCGAAGGTCAAATAGGCCGCCGTATGGCCCGTACTTTCACATCGGGCTGTGTTGATGGCGAATCTTATAGAGGATAAGTGCCGGGACCATGAGAGGTGCTCTTTGCCAACTAGTATACCTAATTGTGTTTTTAAATCACGGTTCTTTCGTTCGACTACATTTGATTCAGCGTGATATACAGGAATTAGGGCATGTCTGATGTCTAGACAAAACGTGAGTTTTTGCATTACGGCGGACACGAATTGTGTCCCGTTGTCGCTTATTAACCGCCGTGGTATTCCATAGCGGAGAAATATTTCATCGATTAATACTCGTGCGCAATTCTCTGCCGTAGCGTCGGCTAGCGCAAACAATTCAACCCAACGGCTGGTGGTATCTTCAATTATATAAATCCACCTTTTGCCGTCTTCACTCAACGGTAATGGTCCGAACAGATCGACTGCTATAACTTCAAACCTTTGGTTGGAGACTACTGTTTGTAATAATCCCGCGGGCTTCCGGTTATCGACTTTGTACCTCTGGCATTCTAAGCAGGTGGATACATGTTTGACAATGTCTTGGCGCATTCCTGTCCAAAAGTATCGCCTTGAGACTCGATTTAGCGTTCTATCTACGCCGTAATGTCCGGCGGTAGGGTCGTCGTGGTATGCTCTCAAAATTTTTGGACGTTCCTCCTTTGGCACCACTAATCGTGCGTTTTCATCTTCCTGTTCCTGAGTATACCGATAAAGTACTCCCAAATGCATGAAATAACCCCGTTTAATCCATTTAGCGTTCCTTTCGTCGTCTGCGGCGTCCTCTAGGGCCGCAATAATCGGGGCAGGTGAATACTGGTCGTCGTCGTCGTCAAGTGCATAAGTCGGTCGTGGTGGCGTGCGAATCTCTATTAGTGTGCCAACGTCATCAGACTCGGTGATGAGGGATTCATGCTCCATCGGCAACGGTGAAGCGAAGAATTCCAGAAATGGCGATTCTTGCCCCTCCTCGATATTCACTGCAAGCATTGTACTTTTGGTGCTATCAGGCAGTGCTTCCCGTCGTGGATGGTTATTTCTGATGTATTCGGGTGTCTTACCCCGTTGTACATCGAGGAAGTTGAATATCTTATTGGGTTTGTCGGCGAAATACCATGCCCGTTGAGGAAGGTTCAGAATTAAGGCGGCTTTTTCGAGGAAGTCGATGCCTAACAAGGTGCGGTTGTCCTCTGCGTCGGGTAGTATTACAAAATTTATCGGGAATGTGCGATCACCGATATCGATTTGGGTCGTAGTACACAGCACTTCTTTGGGTGTACAACGCCCGTCTGCGAGTGTGACGTCTACTAGCTGCGTTTTAAAGTCGCAAGTTTGCTGTTGTTTCAAATATTCGTACAAGGATGCGCTAGCTACGCTCGTTCTGGCAGCTGTGTCTATATGAGCAAGGCCGTTAACCCCATTTATCTTCACTTGAATGGTAGGTACTTGGGTTGTGAGCTCGGTTAGCGTATTCAGGCTGTAGAAGTGGACCGAATGGGTTGACACATCGGGGCGAGATTTTTTGAACAATCAGGGCAGTTGTTTCGGAAATACCCTTGTTTGCCGCATCCGTAACAGGAGATTTTCGCCGGTTCCTGTTTGTGATGGGTCTCTGCGCTATTTTCTTTTGCGGCTTGGCGTTTTCGGCATTCGTTTATTGAATGCCCTCTAAAATGGCAGTAGGCGCATCTCGGCTTCTTACTCGCGCTGGGTTTCGGTACACTGGGTGGTCCCATGGTTGCTGTTTCCTCCAGTTGAATATTTTCGATTTTCCTGGCTTGTTCCAGTAAGTGGTCGAAAGAGCGAATCGAGTCTCTTGGGATTTGTTTACGAATATGGATTGCCAGCAATCCGTAAACCATGTCGAGTTTTGACCTCTCATCGTGACGGTTTGGTGGTAACTGTGCCAACAGTGCTCTCTTTTTACATATGAAATCGTCGATTGGAATGTTAGACTCTTGGCGATGATCAAATATGTCGAGATACACTTGATAGGCTGGTTTAGCGGGCGAGAATGCATCTCTTATTAGTCGCGTGGCATCATCCCAGTTGGTCGCTTGGTTTTCTACCCCGCGCCACCATAGTGAGGCGTTGTTGGTGAGAAGTAGGGGTAAACCTTTAAGTGCGTCGGCGTCACTTATTTTCTCAATCTCTTTATATATTGAGATGGTAGTTATGAATGTGTCGACGGTGTCGTGACATCTTTCGCCACTGAATCTTGCGGTGCAGCGGCTGAAACTGCCTGTGTTGGACGTCGTCGTCGTGGCGTTCGTATCGGAGATCTTCTCCAGCAGTTGTCTAAACTGTTCCTCATTGAAAGCAATGGACATCATGCTCCGTAGTCTCTGACTTCGTCGAGGAATGGTTATGCAGTTACTCTGTAAAGACGGACTGAACAAAGCCAAATGAGCGAGTGTTTATCGTCGTCTAAATTTTAGGGTAGAGCAGTATTGCGAATACCTTGACAGTAAAGCAGGTATGCGACTACCAAAAATGAAAGACAAGGCAAAACAGCAAGCCAAAATATGGCGAAAGTTCTATCGCAGTCTTTCGAAGCTCTGTATAAATCTTGAAAATTTCTTAAAATTGACAAAACAAAGCAGGAATCTGCGAATGTTTTGATCGAATTTTCAGAAAATTTATATTCACAAATCTTCTCGTCTAGCTTCTATAGGCTTTACGTTGAGCGCCAATTGTAACGGGTTAATATATTTATTAACAAAAAAAAAACAAATTACAATAACATTTAACACTAAATAAAACCTAAAAGTAAAAGAAAAAGTATTTTAAGAAACAATAAGCAGTTTTATCACGTAACCGTGGCGCTAGGTCCAAATCGGATGCAGTGGCTTTGCTTGCTTCTACCCCTGCCATAGATAACCGATAAAAAAAAATAGATGGCCTACTCTCCTGAATAATATCAATCAGTCATTTTAGTTATTCCCCCTGTCGCTAAAGCGCTGCTGCTAGAAGTCCGGGCTTTTTGAAATATATTAAAATTATTATTTTAATCACTTATTTTAAATTGCTAGAAATAGTGCGTACTAATACATTTCCATGCATCAATGAGCTGGATAATATATTAGTTTACACATAAAATCGAAATTTTATGAAAAGTGGATTTAATAATTCAAAATAAAACAATGTTTAAATATATTATTTTTATTTATAAAACAACAAATCAATACAAATCATAAACCTCATAATTATCCATTCTGACTTTTCTTAATGTTTTTAATTGCTTCCTTTTTCTTTTTTTGTTTTTCATACTTAACTAAAGCCATTTTTTTTATAATATCATTTATATTTCTGGAATCATCACCTTTTAAAATTTTGTTTATATTTTTTATCCAACAATATATGTAAAAATGTATAAATTTTTGTGTGAATATGTTTTTTAAATTGTGTTTCTTGCAACTAAAATTAAATGACACATATTTATTAATTTTTTCATTTAATTTTACCTGCAAATTTTGTTTTTGACACATAATTGGCAAAAAGTGATGCAGTACTTGGTTGCATTTGCTAAATATTTTACTAAAATTTGTATGTGGCCTTAAAAGAGCTTTTGGACCATATTCTCTTAAACCAATTAACTGGTGATGTACTTCATTAACATCACTAACAAGGTCATTTCTGCAAGATTTGCACACTCCAATTAATTTAAGAATGCTTTTAGCCATGTATCCAGCGATATATGAATGAGTTTGTATTTGAATAATATTATTTTCTTCAAATACAAAAGTTTCTGTAATTTCACTGGAAACAGCAATATTTTCCTCATTCCTATTAGTATCATTCCTATCAGTAGATGGATACAAAAAACATTTTAAATTATTTAGAGCGCCTTCATGCATATCCTCCTCACAGTTTGCTCCAGGAGAGTGTGAAGAAACAAAATTATTTATTAACAGACTTTTAAATGAATTGATGAAAGCATCACAAGTGGGGTTGATATTTCTAAACCCATGGCTTCGTATACAACCAAAAAAATTTTCAACAGGATCTTGATTTAGGTTCCTGGGACAAAGAAATTCAAATTTTGTCTTGTTGAGTTTTTGCCAGATGTATATGAAGCCTTGTATGGTTGAAATCCAGTTTTTTATGCTTGGGGGCACATACTCCTTGTCCCCTTGTTTTAAAAAATTTAATTGTTTTCAAAACCTTTATGGCCTCATACCAAAATGGTAAATGGGCTGATGATTTAGAGACTGCACATCGTAGTAACTTTCCATGCTCTGGTTTAAATGTTGAGCCATTCATTGAGTCGAACAGCTTGTCAAAAAATAGTAAAAAATCTGCAGTACCGATACTTGACTTTGGAAGACAATTATTACCTATAACAAAAAATTGGTAATGTATATTCATTTCAAACACTAGTGATACAATATCTTACCATAACTAACTAAGCCCCTTATTGTTGAAGATACTCTCTGTGAAAAAACCTGTGAGGCATGCTTCACTTTCATCTTCATTATTTTGTTTTTGTAAATGTGGGCATCAGTAAGCTTGTAACACATTTTGGTATCAAAATCTCCTACATCTAACTCATAAAAACGAATTATATCTCCCCACATGGCCTTCTGTACACCATTTTTCCAAGTAAATGAGGCTGGAAATAAAAACTAATTTACAAACCTACCTCGGGGTCTTTAGGAAGGAGATGCATTTTAATATCCTTACTTGTATTCTTACAAGTTGGAACAATACAGTAGTGAACCATGATGTTAATGTTTAATAAATAACACAATCACTAGAGATATTACAAAAATGTCTGTCTATACAAATTAATACAAAAATAACAGTATAATACACGAACGAAAATAATCACAACACAATCAAACACAATGCCGGATACAGGTTATGTTGGGTTAGTCTGATGTCAATTTGAAATCTGACAGATCCTAGCTTAAGTAGCGCTCTTAGCGATAGGGGGAAGAACTAAATAAACGTAGATAAAACTATAGTGGGAGTGAACATAGCATGACCCCTGCTGTCGTCTGAAGGTATAGGATCTAGTCAGATCTCTGTCGGTGTAGCACTCGCGTCCTTATTGCGCGCCATCTATGCGCGGGGCGATGAGGTGTCCTCCGTGTACTGATGGTTGCAAGCTAAACAGGGGTACATTGCGTCGCATAAGTATATGACCGCTACAAGTATAAATATTTATACCGAGAATAAATATTTTATACCGAGAATAAATTCGGAATAGGCAAAATGTCTACTAATAAATATGGAATAACCTATACTCGGAATAAAAACTCGGTATAAAGTTATACCTACCCTAAGCCTTGTTTAAGTGTAGTATAACCTAAAAAATATGTTTGCGATAAGGTGTAGAAGCTGTTGAGGAGGTTATTAATTTAATAAATATAGATATAAATATGGAAAATACAAGAAAAAGAAAAGTTTTTAAAGAAAGACCCAAGAAACACAGACTAGTTACATATTAGTCGCAGTAATGTATATATAACTTTGTTTAAAACTGGCTAACTTATGTATAAACGTGGTAAATCACTACAGCACTACGTTTAAAACCACCAATTTTGTGTAACAATGGCGGACATCATTTTATTGGCTAAATCTGTAGAAGGCATCCATATTGTCTTAAAATGTTAAGTTGCAATACCCTACAAAATATACTATAGCAACTACTAAAGTAGACATATACGAAAATTGAAATTACAAATTATAGATTATAGGAGATTGCGTAATATTTTCTGTAATTACATAATTGTTAGAATTATACAGTTATTAAAAGGTTGCAAAATACTACAATATAACCCATTTAAGTATGATGTATTTAATGGTCTCATTTCAGTTGTAATGACAATATTAAAACTTTTTAATTGTCACTCAGGAACGCAGCTATTGAAATGTCAGTCACTCATAACCTTAAAATAAAATGAAACAAATTGATAGGTAGTAATGGGTACTTGGTGTAACAAATAACTGTATAGATATGTATTCTGTTGTAAAAACGGTCGAGGATGGAAATCCCATAATCTTAAGTTATCACGGAAAGAGCTTTCGCTCAATTTTTCATCACACTTTTTTGTTTCTTCAAAATCTTGTAAAATCTCATCATCGCTCTCGACATCATCAATAATGGTGCTCTTTTCTGAAGCTAAAAGAAATTTACTTATTGCACCATTAGGATCGGGTGGTTGACTGCATGAGGATTGATGCACTGTTGAGAAGGAATTGAAATCAGATTGATTGATATCATTTACTAACTGCTGCTGAGGCTGATGCACCAATGATGCAGCTGAGTGGGTTTTTAAAACAAAGTTTTGTGTTTTAACTGGTTGGTTAACATAATTTTTTAAACTTAACCACAAAAGCAACAACACAATTTTTACAATATAAAACTCTATTGAATAAAACAAACAGTTGACTCTTTCACGACAGTCATAATTGGTACAATTAGTATATATAATTTATAAAAATTATATAGTTTAACAACCAACATAATTAAAGTCTAAAAGTAGTCTTATAGTCATCACTAAATCGTAAAATTATAACAGTTTTAAATTTCAAACATATAACCTTATTAAGACGTGATTAGGACTAATTATAAATGTATTACATTTAAGCATTATATAAAATGGTTTTTAAAACTAAATAAAGTTTTAAAAGACACTCTAGATATTAGTCTTAATGAGTTACTTATGTATAAGTCTTGACAACGTTTTTTGAAGTTTTAATATCTTTCTTGTAACTTTGTGTTTGTTGGGGAATGTACCCATTTACAATATACTCTAATAAAGAGATTTTTAATTTATGTTTTGCTAGAAATAAGTAAAAAGTGATCAGTTAAAGACATTTTTATAATAAAACCTGCAAGGTAAGGTAAATTTCGATCAATTCCACAAAGAGGTTTTCTCAAACCAAATTTTATAAATTATAAAGCAAAAAAATCTAAAATATTACATAATCATTCGTGGAGTAATGTTTTACGCACTCGCCTCTCACGCAGCTGCTGCGGGTTCGATTCCCGACGACAACAAACTTTTTTATTTTTTTTTAATAGTCATACTTCATTTAATTTTACAGTGTTCCATGTACTTGTGTCGACTTTTGCTACGTTGCCAAATCATTATTTTGGAATAAAGAGGGAATAGTTATACTGAATTTATTCCGAGTTTATTAGTGAACAATTTATACCAAGCTTATACTTAAAATAACTATTCTAAGTTTAAATAAGGAATAACCTAAGAATTAGAGATTTTTATTAGTAACAGTGTTATTGTTTTGTACTCCAAATAATATGCTTTAATTAGCCAACGTTTTAATCACAACTTTTATTGACAGAATGAAAATGACAGGAATTAATCAAGTGACATTTTACAGTATAGGATCAGGTTAATGAAATACAATTAAAATTTAATCGTTTTACATCAATACTTCCTCTAAAACATTAAAGTGATTCCCTGGCAGCTTCACTGGCAGCGACATACTCAGCCTCAGTTGTGGATAAGGACACACACTCTTGACGTCTACTAGCCCAAGATACTGGCCCTCCACTGTGCATGAAAACAATTCCACTGACTAACCGACGAGTTTCCGGTTGACTAGCATAATATGCATCACTGTACGCCTTCATGTCACTTCCTCTAGAACCAGCCTCGTACCTAATACCAACAGAACTAGAACCTTTTATATACCTCAGGATTCTCTTGACCATCAACCAGTGAACTTCTTCCGGATTTTCCAAGAACTGTGACGCATAGCTAACTGCAAACGATATGTTGGGTCGAGTTGCTACAGCTAAGTACATCAAGCTTCCTACAGCTTCACGGTGAGGAGCAGATGTTCTCAAACCAGTTTTCTCTTCCAGTTGCACGTACTTGTCGATGGGCGTCGAAACAGCGTTGGCTTCTGCCATGTTGAACTTCTGAAGAAGACTTTCCGCATACCTCTTCTGACTCAACCGGATGGAACCAACTTCTTCACGTTCGATGAGCATATTCAAAAAACAGCCAAGCGGTTCATGGGTAATCTTGAACTCCATCTCCAGCTTCCTCAGGAACTCTTGAATCATACTCTCTTTCGTCGCAGCAATCAAACCATCATCCACGTACAAAACAACGATCAGTTTATCTTCACCAGAAATACAATAGAATAGACACGGATCAGCTTCACTCTCAACAAGACCAAACTTGATTAGAATCTCCTTGAATCGATTGTTCCAGCACCTTGGCGATTGTTTCAATCCGTAGCGACTTCTAACTAGTTTACACACACGACCAGAACCGTCCTCAAATCCTTCAGGTTGATCCATGTAAATTTTCTTGGTCAGGATACCGTTCAAAAATGCTGTCTTGACATCAAATTGGGCCAATTTTAGATGTTCCTTGGCAGCAACACTCAGGATCGCTCGGATAGTGTCGAAACGAACTACGGGACTGAAAGTTTCGTTATAATCAACACCTTGTCGTTGACTATAACCCTTCGCAACGAGTCGAGCCTTGTAACGGCTGATGTTGCCTTCCACATCTCGTTTGATACGAAAGACCCAGCGGTTAGCAACTGTCTTCCTTCCTGTTGGTAATGCCGATAAAACCCAAGTGGAATTTTTTTCCAGCGAAGACATTTCTTCTTTCATCGCAGCCTTCCAGCGGACACGATCAGCCGACTCCATAGCTTCTTTGTAGTCTCGAGGTTCATGTAAGTCAGCAAGAAACATCTCAGCTAATCTTTTAGGTTTTCGAATGGTACTTCTATCAAGGAGACATCGTTGAGTGGTCTCTTTCGCTACCTTAGGAGTTTCAGCAAAATCTTCAATTAGCGGTTCAGCAGCAACAGCTTGACCATTCCTTGGCAACACAGGATTCGGAACTTCAGGAGCTTCAAGTAGGTTTAGGACTCCAGGAGAGTCCAGACGTACTACAGGTCCTTTGTTTTCTTCAATGACCTCCTGATGAACGGGTTCAACAGGATTCTTTTCTGAAGAAGGAAACAAAGCCAAAACTTTAGAAGGTAGCTCTAGACCAAACACTACCTCTCGGCTACGAATAACCTCCCTTGTGTTCTTGATCCACACACGAAAACCATCGATATCGTCTGAATACCCGACGAAAACTGCTTCTTCACCTTTGGGATCCAACTTCCTCCGACGTTCTTTGGGCATCATCAGCCAGCAAGCGGTTCCAAAAATGTGGAACCTGTTGAGATGAACATTCTTCTCAACGTACAGCTCGTATGGAGTTTTGCCTTCTACACGGCTTGGACCGGTTCGATTGAGGATGTACACCGCAGCGTTAGCAGCTTCAGCCCATAGAAACTTCGGTAGATCCTTGCAATGAAGCATGGTTAGTCCTAGCTCTAAAACCGTCTTATTCGTTCGTTCAGCACAACCATTTTGTTGAGGAGTATAAGGGTTGGTAACCACCATCTTCGTTCCTTCAGATTTACAAAGATTCTTCACAGCCTGATTGTCAAATTCTTTTCCACCGTCACACTGGAACACCTTCACTGGACGACCGCGTTGATTCTTTACAAGCTGCTACATTTCCTTGACCTTGTCAGCCACCTCAGATTTCCTCTTCAAGAAATAAATCAGGCGAAATCTGGAGTAGTCACACGTGAAGCACACAAAGTATCTGGAACCACCAATCGATTCCGTTTCCATTGGATCACAGACATCAGCATGCATCACTTCTCCATGCACTGTAGAACGCTGTTGACGTGACTTGAAAGAATCTCGATGTTGTTTACCTTCAACGCAGCCTCCACAGAACTTATTATCAGATTGAACATTGATTCCGTGTTTCTTTAGTTCTTCCACAACATGACGTTTATTCTGGTGACCTAAGCGTTCATGCCAACTTGAAGAGAATCCTTGGACGCCAGGTTAGCTTCACTCACGCAGCACACATCTGGTTCGTTGACTCTGAGCATCATCTTGAACAGCTGACCAGTTCGTACACCTTGAGCTTTGACAACACCATTTAGCAAAAACTCACAGCTATCCTTGGATGAGCTGAAAGTCATACCTCTGTCCAGAGCACGCGTAACCGAGAATAAATTTCTTCGAGCATCAGGAACATACAGCACGTTTTCCATATGGCAAGGAGTCCAACGCCCATTCACCAGCGCCTCGAACTTGATAGTTCCTCTTCCCAGAGCATTCATCACCGAGTTGTTCCCAATACGAATCTCTGCTGGAATCGAGAAAGCTTCGAAGAACGAATACCACTCCTTCTTGAAAGTCATATGATCTGTTGCACCAGAATCAATGATCCAAACATAATTCTTGCTCTTTGCGCTGAACACTTCACTAACCCAAGCTTGACTTTAATTTTCAGACACATAGCTCTTCGACTTAGACTTCTTCTTCAGTGATGGACAATCTCTTCGAATATGACCAACCCCTTGGCACGCATAGCACTTGTAGGTAGACTTCTTCCCCTTCTGGTTGGGCTTGGAGTCATCTTTGGTCTGCTTGCCACCTGCACCGAGTTGACTTGAACCTTGCTTGCTTCCACTCGCACCCTTGGATTGTATCTCCAACTTCGTTGCCATCAAAGCAGTCAAATTGTTCTCTCAAGCTTCCGCCTGTGCTCATCAGGTGTCAAAACGTTGATCAGGTTGTCCAGGGTTTGTTGAGCATCCGATCTGGCCCACCAGGCTTGCCTGAAACTCTCAAAACTATCAGGCAAAGTCTCCAGCAACTTGACCATCAACGCTGACTCGTCGGGCTTCACCTTCAGCTGCTGCGAAGAATCAAACCTTCAAATTTAGCTATATGGCTTACCATATCGTCCGCTAAATTCATGTCAAAGCTGAAAAACTCGGTCTGCACTGAATGAACAGCTTACTTGGTTTGTTGCTCATAAATAGCGTGCAGATTAGTCCAAATCTGATGAGCAGTCTCACAAGCGACGATCAGAGTCGTGACACTTGAGTCAATTGTCTTGACGATGATTTGACAAGCGGCGCGATCTGCTTTGTCCCACACCTTCATAGCTGCTGTGTGAGTCGCGATTTGATCCGCCGTAGTATTAGCTACTAGTACCGGTTTAGCTAACTCTCCAATACTCATTTCATACGCCCCATCAGTTGCTCTCAAAAGATTGCGTACCATGAATTTCCAAATATTCCAGTTTTTCGGACCTTTCAGCTTATCAATACCTTGAAACTCCATGATTTTCAGTCACCAAAATTCCAGCAACTATCACGACTAGATTACGAGGCGCATACAACAGGAGTAAAACGTAAATGAAAATGTTCAAAATAGGTACTTTACTAACACATAACATATCATATCTAAATAATTACCAAATAAATTATTTTGATATACATTACATTTTAAATTTTACCGAAAAAACATTAAAAAAGTAATCTTATAATATATAAATATACTCTCATAACTTACTTTTAACAGGTGGACTTTCCTAAAAAGATGTATCGACACCTATCCACTTATTTATATCACTACACTGTTCACATTCTATGTTTTATTTAATTAAAATCTGCACCATACAATATTTATATAATTAAATATAGGAAAAACTAAATCTGCAATAATTATAACTCGTAACCATCTTAACAAAAACATTTGTTGTACCATGAAGGTAAATTATAACCATTAAAATCTGATTGGTTAACGTTATTTTCAAAAATAGCGTATAAATAAGTTTTATACGGTATAATTTTTACTACATTTTTATGTTATAGTTTATAACGGAAATTTTTATAACGTAAAACACCTTACCGCAAACTCTCTATTATTTTCAATCCTGTTAGGTATTTGCAAAAATTTATAATTCAATAATAAACAAGAAGCTAGAATTATATTGCTCTGCACTGATTATAAATTAAATTTAATTTGTAGAATCAAGTACTTTTTTGTGTGCTTTTTGTTAAGCAGTAAATAGAAGGAAATCTTGAATATTCAATGTTACTAGGTATATAAAATCAGGTTTACCAAGGCTTTGTTCATGATTCTTATGGTTATTATGTTTCTTAGTTTTGTTAATTATTTTTAGCGATATTTTTTAAACTTGCACTAGTTACATATCATATGTCATCTGTAACCTTGATTTTTAAGGTACGATAACCGCAAGCTATGTTTACAAATTTTACGATACACTACAGTATAACGTAAAATAGGAGTCTAACGTAACGTAAAACGACCGACCGCAAACTCTCTAATGTTATTAAACAAAATACTATTTGTGTTAAGTGCGGTGCCGAGTGCGGACTTTCTGATAATCTGGAATTTAGATGTCAAAAGAGGATACCAAATAAAAAAAAGGAAAAAAAAGTGTAATTTTTTCTTATTGGGTAAAAAAGACACTTTTTTGAACAACGTTCATTTAGATGTGGAAACCCTTTTTTATTTAGTATCTGTTCTTTTGCATTTAAAACCTCCTAGACAAGAATTTTTTCAGCGTGAACTGGGTGTTTCCTCTACAACAGTAGTGGATTGGTACTCTTTTTGTAGAGAAGTATTTGTTCATCATATGTCAAATGTTTCTCAACAAATAGGAGGGCCAAACACTATTGTTGAAGTTGATGAAGCGAAATTCGGTAGACGGAAGTACAATCGGGGTCGTCTTTTAAAAGGCCAATGGGTTTTCGGCGGCATCGAACGAGGTTCCCGTAAAACATTTTTGGTTTCTGTGGACACTCGTGATGCTGATACATTGTTGAGAATAATTCAGAGGGAGATTCTTCAAGGAACTACGATTTACAGCGATTGCTGGAAATCGTATAACTGTTTGAACCACGAAGGTTTCCAACATCAAACAGTGAATCATTCTCAACATTTTGTTGATCCAGAAACAGGTGTTCACACCAATAATGTTGAACGGGTATGGAGAGAAGTAAGATCTTCGATTCCACGTTTCGGTGTCCGAAAATCTCATTTTATTGGATACCTCGCCGAATTTCAATTCAAAATGAAATATCCTGAACACTCTGAACGAATTCATTATTTTTGGAAAGCCGCCTCAGAGTTATCACCACAATATTAAAAGTAAGTAAGTTAAAATATATTTAATTAGTATAAGAATGTTTTTTGATATATTTTCACTAAAATTTAAAATGTAACACGTTCATCACTATTGGCGTATTAATATTTACAGACGCCATAATGCTAAAAATGGCAGCGCGATCGAAAAATAGTTCCAACTTTAAAAATTAATTTTGAAAAAAATATGCTTGAGCGCACTAAATAAACACTCAATTCGTTGTTTTTAACTATTAATTAAACAATTTTTATAAAAATTTTGAAGATAGGCCAGAAGTAGCTCTTCTAAATAATTACTCAAGTTCCAATTCATTTCACCAACTGACCATTTTACTTTTAATTTTTATAGATCCCACAAAAAAATTAATATGTCATTTAGCTAATAAAGAATTTTGATGTGAATTCCTGAGAAAGGTGGTTATGAAAAAATTATCCAATGTATGCAATCCAGATTTGGTAGAGAAGATCTACAAATAGAGGTGTACGTACGTGAGTTATTAAAACTTGTTTTAAATAATTCTATTAGTAAACAAAAACTTGTGAAATTTCTAAACTCTATGATCAAATTGAAACCCAGTTACGCGCTTTAGGTACTTTAGGCATTACAGCGGACAAATATGCTGCAATTGTTTTTCCGTTAATAGAATCCTGTTTGCCACATGATCTGCTAAGAATTTGGCAGCGTTCATCATTTAATACAGGGGGACTACGCCAGCAATAATTCTGAAAATTTTAACATTGACTGTACGCTAGAGAAAAAGCTAGAAAATCTTTTATCATTTCTCTGTTCTGAAGTGGAAAATGAACAAAGAATTGTATTAGTAAGTGAGAGCTTCGGACTGGCATCTGATTGCAATAAAAGGTCGAAATCTGGAGACGTGCTGCGGAAAGAAAAAATCTGCTCTACCTACCCCCTACGTCCAGTTTCCGTAAAGTGTTTTGTAATCTTTTTTGTGCAACTCTGTAATTGGTCGAAAGAGGATTATGCCCATCTATCCATGGCAACCTTAGTCATATATTTCTCCCGACAGATTGATAGGTCCCAGTAGTTCTAAATTTGTTCGGTCTTTGATTGACACCGGCTCACAACGTTCTTATATTTTGAAATCAACCATACCATTTCTTGGTTTGCAAGTCAAAAGTTCCCAGAATCTGGTGCATAGTTTATTTGGAGGAAAAGAGATTATAGCTGCACATAACTGTTATGATGTTAGTATTTCTGCTGATAACTTTTCATACACTTTTGAAGTATTAGATCAAGATAAAATTTGTAAAAAACGTTAAACCTGGATAAGCGAATTGGATAAATTTAATATCGCTATATCTGATTTAAATAGTGAAGATCCCATTGAACTTTTGTTAGGTGCAGACGTTGCAGGAATTTTATATACTGGAAACATACTTTAGAGCGTGGGTTGATAGCAATTGAAACGCTCATGGGATGGACTGTTATGGGAAAAGTACCTTGTCAAATTTCACATTCCTATTTATCAACTTCTGCTTTGTCTTTGTTTGTGAGTGCCTCTATTACAGACTTATGGGAATTGGACGTTTTGGGCATTAAGGATCCTGGTGAACAAAAATCTAAGGAAGAAAGAGCTTCTGCCACGATGAAACTATTCTCAGATACTATTATTGTAGATAAGGAAGGACGTTATGAAGTAAGGTTGCCATGGATAGATGGGCATAATCCTCTTTCGACCAATTACAGAGTTGCACAAAAAAGATTACAAAACACTTTACGGAAACTGGACGTAGGGGGTAGGTAGAGCAGACCCTTGTTACGATTTTTTCTTTCCGCAGCACGTCTCCAGATTTCGACCTTTTATTGCAATCAGATGCCAGTCCGAAGCTCTCACTTACTAATACAATTCTTTGTTCATTTTCCACTTCAGAACAGAGAAATGATAAAAGATTTTCTAGCTTTTTCTCTAGCGTACAGTCAATGTTAAAATTTTCAGAATTATTGCTGGCGTAGTCCCCCTGTATTAAATGATGAACGCTGCCAAATTCTTAGCAGATCATATGGCAAACAGGATTCTATTAACGGAAAAACAATTGCAGCATATTTGTCCGCTGTAATGCCTAAAGTACCTAAAGCGCGTAACTGGGTTTCAATTTGATCATAGAGTTTAGAAATTTCACAAGTTTTTGTTTACTAATAGAATTATTTAAAACAAGTTTTAATAACTCACGTACGTACACCTCTATTTGTAGATCTTCTCTACCAAATCTGGATTGCATACATTGGATAATTTTTTCATAACCACCTTTCTCAGGAATTCACATCAAAATTCTTTATTAGCTAAATGACATATAAATTTTTTTTGTGGGATTTATAAAAATTAAAAGTAAAATGGTCAGTTGGTGAAATGAATTGGAACTTGAGTAATTATTTAGAAGAGCTACTTCTGGCCTATCTTCAAAATTTTTATAAAAATTGTTTAATTAATAGTTAAAAACAACGAATTGAGTGTTTATTTAGTGCGATCAAGCATATTTTTTTCAAAATTAATTTTTAAAGTTGGAACTATTTTTCGATCGCGCTGCCATTTTTAGCATTATGGCGTCTGTAAATATTAATACGCCAATAGTGATGAACGTGTTACATTTTAAATTTTAGTGAAAATATATCAAAAAACATTCTTATACTAATTAAATATATTTTAACTTACTTACTTTTAATATTGTGGTGATAACTCTGAGGCGGCTTTCCAAAAATAATGAATTCGTTCAGAGTGTTCAGGATATTTCATTTTGAATTGAAATTCGGCGAGGTATCCAATAAAATGAGATTTTCGGACACCGAAACGTGGAATCGAAGATCTTACTTCTCTCCATACCCGTTCAACATTATTGGTGTGAACACCTGTTTCTGGATCAACAAAATGTTGAGAATGATTCACTGTTTGATGTTGGAAACCTTCGTGGTTCAAACAGTTATACGATTTCCAGCAATCGCTGTAAATCGTAGTTCCTTGAAGAATCTCCCTCTGAATTATTCTCAACAATGTATCAGCATCACGAGTGTCCACAGAAACCAAAAATGTTTTACGGGAACCTCGTTCGATGCCGCCGAAAACCCATTGGCCTTTTAAAAGACGACCCCGATTGTACTTCCGTCTACCGAATTTCGCTTCATCAACTTCAACAATAGTGTTTGGCCCTCCTATTTGTTGAGAAACATTTGACATATGATGAACAAATACTTCTCTACAAAAAGAGTACCAATCCACTACTGTTGTAGAGGAAACACCCAGTTCACGCTGAACAAATTCTTGTCTAGGAGGTTTTAAATGCAAAAGAACAGATACAGATAAATAAAAAAGGGTTTCCACATCTAAATGAACGTTGTTCAAAAAAGTGTCTTTTTTACCCAATAAGAAAAAATTACACTTTTTTTTCCTTTTTTTTATTTGGTATCCTCTTTTGACATCTAAATTCCAGATTATCAGAAAGTCCGCACTCGGCACCGCACTTAACACAAATAAATAAATCTGGATTGCATACATTGGATAATTTTTTCATAATTCATTAAGGGAAAACTTTCTACTAATTGACGCACTCTAGTACCTGGAACTGTGGCTTGTAGCAAATAATCTATTTTATGAGAATTTTCAAATCACGATCTTCATAAACTTTTTTAAATTTTGACCAAAAACTCAACCAACTTTTAATACTGCCATCATAACATTTAAATTCGATGCGCGGCAACTTAAACTTTCTTTTCGTTGAATTTTCGTCAACAAGGCACAAGGCATTCCTACTGTATCAGATTTATGATTAGAAAAATAGGTGTATATCTTACTTTTAGTTCGGTGTAACTTTTATAATAAACATCACCTTGTTCCATATCCCGTATCATGTCTTCCTCTGACGCTGTCTCTAAATGAGCTTCATGTATACGTTTTTCACATACTTGCAAATCTTCATATTTTGTTTTCAAAATATCCCAAGAAACCTCTAAATCCAGCAAACATTATTCTTGAGCACGTAGAAAACCTTCAAATTCATTAGCTGCTTTGGCACTTTACGTGACTTCTTCAAGCTGTTTAGTATTTCTACTTCAACAGACATCGTGATATAAATACTATTACTATGACTTAAAATGTGCCGTAACTCCTGTCACGGTCGCCAATGGACGCCGATGGACAAAGTACCCGTTATTCCCGGCCTAGACGGTTTAAATAATACACCTACGGCACTTTTATGACCTTTTAATCAAAAAGTGTATCAGACTAAAAACTCTTAAGAGAGGCGTTTCTAATTTGGTAAGACCTGAATTTAGTGAACAATATGGTTATTTTTAAATTACAAGAATATAGAGTAGATGGCGATAGTGGTTTCAAATTAGTATTTTTATTATAAATTTGAATATTTTTAGAGCTTGTTGACTTTTTTTTATCTAAGACAGTGATAAAAATATGAATTTTGCTTCGTAAATCATTGAATGTTTCCACGACATTTGACGACATACACTTACATTTGACCTTGAAACCATAAACAGATGAAAAATACCTGTATATTTTTTATTAATTAATTAATTTTATTAATTTGGATACATTTTGGAAGTTTGTTGTGTTATTGTTGTGTCATAGGCGTAATAAATTAATTGTTTTTAGGATTTAAAATATCGATATAAAAAAAATAAGATTTAGGCATACCTAACAAATAATTAATTAATGAAATTTATTGTACTAACCAGAGTAGGGTCGGATATTGAAAAAAAGTATCTGGATACCGGAAAGTTCGAATACTTTCATTTAAAAATGTATTCGGATACAAGTATCGGGATATTTTTATCGGATACTTCCTAGGATACTTTTTTAAAAACGACATAAATTATTAGTATTAAAACTATGTAATGTGCATGTATTTTTAATGTAATATATAATAATAAAAATACATTAAATGATGAGCTAACGAAAAACTTTTTCGTGTCAGTGCCTGAGCTTTTGATATTGAATTTGGCCAGCGTCGGACCAGCCGAGTTTTCAAATTTTAAACTTTTTAGGGGGTGTACTTATTTGTACTTGTAGGTACACTATAATAAAAATATAAATATTAGGATGTCCTTTATTATAATCCGAAAAATAATTTCTTCTAATTATAAATACAGGGTACAAGGGGGTTCTTGAAAAGGGAGATATAGAAAATATAAAAAATAAATGTAAGTAATTAATTAAACAGCGTACTTATGAAGATTTATAACTAATTATTTACTGCCTAAATAAATAAATATCATTTATTTTTTAGAGAGTATTGAACATACCTATGTAAATTACCACCCAGATCCATGATTTAATGAAAAGTGGAGTACAAACTAAAGCACACCCTACAATAAAGCTTATAGTTTACTTTTTTGGAGAATGTGGCACAAGAAAAAAATATTTCCATGTTTTCAATAACCTAATAATAACCTAACAATAACGATAATAACTAGCCAATCTAGTATCTATAGAAATACACTTTGTGCACCTGTTTTCAAGATGCCTGAAGAAGCTGACTATCAGCAATAGGCTAACAATACTCTTGCATGTACTAAACATAATTGTTAATGTTATAGTTATATCTTAATAAAACTAATTGTATCATTAAATTATGACTATTAATTATATTCCAAAAATGTCAACCCCATACTTTGTGGAATCAATTGAAATTAAAATGTATCCAATAGGATTGTAACTTTAATTTTTTAACTGGTATCTTTCACACAAATGAAAAACTCTGAAAAATCTTATTTATTTTATAACGATCCATATTTTATTTACATTTGAAAGCACTTTCCGTCTAATAATCAGAAGTGATAAAAGGTAAGTTTTAATTTGTTTATCTACTGGTTTAATTTTTTACAATTAATAGGTATTGATTATTTATTTTATTATATATGATTCAGATCTAAATATTAAATTTAGTTTTAAAAGATATTTTGGTATTTTAGATATATGAATTTTCTTCTTTTTGAGTACCTACCAATAGTATTTAGCCCATGTTTAAGTATTTTATTTGGAAAATTGAAATCAGTGGTATTTTGTATACTACTGCTACTGTGTGCTTAGTCCCCTGTGAATTTCTCTCATTACCTGGATAGCATATTTCTTTGGTTTCATATAAGAGGCTTTACTAGTGTTTAAATATAAAAGTAGATATTTACTTTATAACGTTTAATATAATAATCTATTAATTGACAAAATGTCACCTAACTGTCAATAACCTGGTTACTATCCGCGTTAACCATAGATATAAACTATAACATCTCCCCTTTTTGCACGAACCATATCATCTCCCTTCCCCAAGATTCGGTTAGTACTAAATTCCAGGTATGGGTCGTAAAAATTTTCTATTCCGTATATATATTTTTCCACTCGCGGTTTTTATCGTATATCTTCGATATGGTCCAACCTCCACAATAACTCCAGTACAATCCCATTTTTTTGATATTGGATTCTGTAAAAATACATTTTGGCCAGGTTTAACTGGAATTAAATTTTTTGCTGATTTATTATATTTTTCTGCTAATTTTAATTTTTCATTAGCTTTTGCATCCTGAATAAAAGTAGCATTTTTCCACACTGCAGCAAAGTTATTTTGATGAGTTGGGATCAAAGATCGAATTGGTCTACCATATAAAATTTCAGCTGGAGATTTTCCAAAAGCATTTGGTGTATTTCTCCATTCTAGTAAGCCTTTATAATATTCTTCTTTGTTGAAATTACCATTATTTGTGCATTTTATTATTAGAGATTTCATTGCTTTAACAGCAGCTTCGGCATGTCCATTACTTGCTGGATAATGTGGTGTTGATGGTGCAAAAACTACATTCCATTTTTTTAAGAATGTTTTAAATTCTCGGGAATTATATTGACCACCATTATCTGATCGAAACCTAACAGGTACGCCAGTATCAGCAAAAATTTTGAACAAATCATTTATAATCTGTGAACTGCTAGGATCTTTGTTATTGTATTGGTTTACTATTGTCCATCCCGAAAGTCTATCGACATAAACCATAAAATGTTTGCCTCCCGTGGTAAATAAATCTGATGAAACGTCTTCAAATGGTCGGCTTGGTAGGTCTTCAATCAAATAGGTCTCTTTTGAAAGTGATGCTCTATTTGTCTGACAGGACTGACAAGCTTCCACGCAATTCTGAATATCGCTCTTCATTGCAGGCCAGTATACTGTCTGACGAGCTCTTCTTAAAGTTTTTTCGATTCCTTGATGTGATGCATGTAATTTTTCAATTATTGCTTTGCGACAAGATTTTGGAATTAAAATTCGAGTTCCTCCTTTTATAATTAGTGAATTATCATAACTCAGTTCCCGGTGTACCTTCCAATAAGGAAGTAAATTTGACTGTAACTTGTTTTTTGATATTGGAAATCCGTTTTGGATTAAATCTTTTATTAGTTGACATTCCTCATCATTATTTGTTGCTTCTTGTAACTCTACAATCATCGGGTCTTGTAAATGAGAACTTCTACTTTCATCCGCAGTATTATCCGCTATAGAAATTTGGTGAATAACTAATGAATTTAAATGGGTTGCGGCCTCTTCTGCCAGTAAGTCCTCTTTATTTGGATCGCAAACAGGTGAACGAGAAAGTGCATCAGGTATAAAATGTTCCTTGCCTTTTTTCCATTCGGCGATAAAGTTATATCCAGCTAGTTTCTCTTTTAACCTTTGAATCCGTGGATTTTCGATTTTGTCTAACGTATAGTTGTTTAATATTGGTTCTAACGGTTTATGATCAATGACAATAGTGAATTTTGGTAATCCTAATAGATATAGTTTACATTTTTCAACAGCCCAAGTTACTCCCAACATTTCAATTTCTATCATTGCATACCGTGTTTCGGTTTCTGACAAGAATCGAGAACCGCATTGTATAAGTTTCCAATGATCTTCATCTTTCTGAAGAAGCGCAAATCCCAAACCTTTAGTACGCGAAGCATCGGTATGTAAAACGATTGGTTTCGTTTGATCAAAATGCGTTAAAATAGGCGGTTCTGCTAATGCCTTTCTTACATTGTTAAAAGCTTCTTGATGACATGAAGACCATAAAAACGTATTTTTAGTTTTTAGAAGTTCTCTTAACGGTGCAGCTGCCTTGCTTATTTCGCATGAGAAACTTCCAAGCTGGTTGACAAGTCCCATAAAAGATCTAAGTTCCGTGATATTTTTTGGTGTCGAGAATTTTTCTATAGCTTCCAGTTTTTTCTTATCTGCTTTAATACCATATCTACCAACAATATAACCAACATATGGTAGTTCAGGCTGGGCAAAAATGAATTTTTCTGGATTAAGAGTAATGTTTTTAGCTCTGCAACGTTCCAACAAGCAAATAATTCTTTGATAATGTTCTCTAAAATATTGTGTCATGTAAAAGAATGTCATCGACTACCTTTTCTATGTTTCCAATATCTAGCAGTGCTTCATCACCCCTACGACAAAATTCGTCTCCGGAACTTACCAAACCCATAGGCGTACGTAAAAATTTAAATCTTCCCCAAGGCGTCAGAAAAGTTGTTAAATCTTGACTTTCTTGATCCAATACAAGCTGCCAATAGCCACTTTTTGCGTCCAATGTAGAAAAGTAGTTGGATTGTCCATCTATATTTGACACTGCCTCCCATGGAGTCTTAAATGGATGTGTAGGTCGTTTAACAAACCGGTTTAGTTTTGTATAATCTACACATTCTTGGTTCTGCAAAATTCTGTAAAATGTCCTTTCCTGTTACAGTGCGTGCATTGAAAATTTATTGCAGGGCATTCTTTTAAATGAACATGCCATTTTTTGTTACAACGTGGACATTTTTTTGTATTTTTAAAATTATATTTAGGGTTTACTTTTTGTATTTTACTGTTTTTTGATTGATTTTCTTCTAATTTGGCATTTTCTTCTAATTCACATAATTTTATAACTTCGTTCAAAGTAGTTGAATCCGGTAGTTTTCTGCATTTTTGTCGTATTGTTGGATCGTATATAGACTCTATAAGATGATCAGTAAACGTTTTATCAAAGCAGTTTGTACAAGGTTCCGTTAAATAGAACAGCTTTAATTTTTCTCTGTAGAAAATTGAAAAAGATTCACCTTCTTCTTGTTTATAATTCATAAATTGACTGCGTCTTATTCTACCATTTTCTTTCTTTTTAAAATAGTTTTCAAGTTGGTCCAAGATTTGTTTTGCACTGATTTTACTGAAATCTTCAATTTTCAAAATAAATCGAACAACGTCTAATATATCTTGTGCAAAAAATGATAATAGTGAGGCTGATATTTGTCCACTATATTCCATTTTTAATCCTTGAAAAGCTATGTAGTTTTCATATTTAATTCTCCAGTCCATAAATTGTCCCAAGCTTCTAGAGTCGTCTAGTTTTTCTGGAATTGGCACATTTGTAGGTAATTTAATATGGCCAATATCAACAATACTTGCATTTTCCATATTAGGAATATTACTTTCACTTTCATTGGAAATATATTTATTGGCTATTAACTCCATAAAATTTTGTATTTGTGAAAACTGTTGTTCCATCTTGTCGAATTTTTCTGCTGTGGAATTTTCTAAACTTCGAAGGACTTGGTTTGTTGTTTCTAGAGACATTGAACCTTCGATTTCCGGATTTCGAGATTTCTTGGTCTTTCTAGAGGTTGGCATTATGCAGGTGTTTTCTAAATAAGCTTTATTCTTTATACTGACTGCGCCATGTTTAAATATAAAAGTAGATATTTACTTTATAACGTTTAATATAATAATCTATTAATTGACAAAATGTCACCTAACTGTCAATAACCTGGTTACTATCCGCGTTAACCATAGATATAAACTATAACAACTAGGGCATCTTAGAGAAGTGTTAATGCTACTCTTCCTTTGAGCCATCCTTTGTCTACTTTAAATACTAGGAGAGACCAGGAAGAATATTAGTATCTTTTTCTAAATCAAAACTATTTGATTAATTTTTTATTATTGTATTAGGTGGAATATGGTAAACAAAATATTTCTACAAGATTCAATAGGTTACTACTTTTCTATAGTATTTCAAAAATGTCCTGAAAATACTATTTTTAGCAATATACTTTTTCTGGCAACCATATATGTTATTTCATCTATGTTTAGATAATTAAATTGTTGGAGAAATAAACCGACGATTTTCAAAATGTATTCTACTGTTTCCTCGAAAACTTTGGACCTCAAGTAACTGCCTACACTGGTTGTATTCTGTTGATAGTAAGAAGACTGACAAAATTTGTGAGTTAGTAAAGTTATGAATAATTTTATATTTTATTTCTAATCTTTAATTTTTTAGAACTGTTTCCTCAAAAACTCTGGACCAGTAACTGCCTACAAAGTTTTTATTCTATTTATAGTAAATGTTAAATACTATCACATAATCAAATAAGTAGGTTGTCACAAATGTCTGTACAAATGACTGTACCATTGCTTGCAAAGGAGTCAAATTATTTTGTGAAGTCTGATCTTCCGTAGTTCCAGGTACCGGAGAGGCTAAATTTGTTTGTGAACTATAGAAGTCGCAAGAATAGTTAGAGTTGGAGTTAGGAGACGGTATGTCAGTTTGTAAAATGTTGGGACCCTGAAAATAATAATTATAGTTCTAGTTAGAAGACGGTACATTAATCTGCGAATTGTAGGGCCTATAGGAGTTGTTGGAAGTAGTGTTGTTTCCAAGATGTGCAGAAAAAGGTGACGGGACCATTGAGGGTTTAGTAACTTCAATATTGCTTATGTAGTTGTACTTTCCTATTTCGGCATCAAATATTTTTATAGCAATATGTTGTCCAAAAGTCGTACATTCGTCTTTTGTAGTTTCCGAAACTTTTCTGAGTATGTCGTATGCATACGCCATTCTGGGATCTTCTTCAGTTGACTTCTTTTTGGGAAGTGATATCCTTTTGGGGGACAAAAATAGTTTTCTTTTGCGAGTGGGTCCTGATGGGCGATGCTGTGAAGTCGAAGGAGTAGGTAATGCTGATGGTGCCTCTTCTATCTCTGATTTTGTATTACTCGGAACGGATTCTGATTCAACTAAACTGTCTGCTTCTGCTTCAGAATCGCTTAAAGGCTCAGCAACATAATGGTCACTTGTATTCTTAAAAAAACAAAAAGTCGTTTTATATTATTATACTCGTTTTAAATGAATTTTTTGATAGCAAATTACAACGATTTCTGGAGTTTGGAAAAATAATACCGAAATGGAATAATAATATATCTTTCACAATGTTCGTAACCCTGATAGCACAAAATATTAAAAAAATATTATAATAATGTTTATATCTCATTTAAATATTTGTTATGTAAAAGTAATATTTAAATAATATTTTATTTTAAATATTGATTTGGTAATATTATTATAATATTAAATTAATATTTTTATATAAAACTAATATTAAACAAATCTTTGTTTTAAAATATTTATTTAATATAAGCAACATAAAATTCTCTGCAATTTGACTATCACACCTAAACTAAT
The DNA here is from genome assembly GCA_035357415.1 of Ophraella communa. Taxonomy (NCBI): domain Eukaryota; kingdom Metazoa; phylum Arthropoda; class Insecta; order Coleoptera; family Chrysomelidae; genus Ophraella; species Ophraella communa. The sequence continues at coordinate 23,013,092 of CM068989.1, forward strand.
TCATTCTCACCCGGTATAATAACTTTTAATTCATTAATTAATTCATTTGTTTCAGCTTTTGACTAGTACAGAGCAGTGGTTAGCAATTGTTAAAAGATTTGAACAACAGTGAAATTTCCCACACTGTATTGGGGCGATAGATGGGAAGCATGTCGTGCTACAGGCCCCTATAGGCAGCGGAAGCGAGTACTTCAACTACAAATCGTTCTTTAGTATCGTATTATTTGCCCTAGTTGATGCGGACTATAATTTTGTGTATGCTAATGTCGGTTGCCAAGGCCGATGGTGGGGTCTTTAAAAATACTATTTTGTGGAAGAAAATTGAGGATGGAAGTTTGACATCTCTAAAACCAACACCTCTTCCAGGACGAGAAAAAGATATACCATACTTAATTTTGGTTGACGATGCATTTGCTCTGCACGAAAATGTTATGAAACCATATGCAGGTGTGCATCAGAAGGATTCCCGAGAAATAATTTTTAATTATAGACTTTCGAGGGCGCGTAGAGTAGCTGAAAATGCCTTTATTGTATCAGCAGTATTTAGGGTCTTAAGAAAACCTTTATTGCTACAACCCAATAGGGCAAAAACGATTCTATTATCTACTATATACCTACATAATTTTCTAAGACAAAGTCAGACCTCAAGAAATATTTACACTCCTAGAGGAACATTCGACAGCGAAGAAAATGGACAATTCATTGCTGGAACTTGGAGACAAGAACCTACTTCAACCGAATCTTTACTTCCCCTAAAGACATTTCCTGGGAAATCTCCACTTTCTGCTCGAGAAGTTCGTAATGAAATTGAAGAGTATATGATAAATGACGGAAGAGTGCCCTGGCAGAACGACTATGCCTAATACCTTCATATAAATTCAGAAAGACTAATATGATTAATTACTTACATTTTCAGTATCTGTTGTTTCTTTGATTTTGTCCTTTTCCATTACAAATGCAAAAGCTGGAAATGCAAACCATTTACTAACGTAGACTTGCTTTGTCCCTAAAAACAAAAAATAAAGGTCTTTACAATAAAATTTTAGTTTTTTATGTTAATTAATAAAAAAACATAAGTTTCTACGCCACTGCAATTTGCTTCGGGAATAGCGAACGAATTATTATAGAAAAATAAATGTAAATTAATAATAGGTACTAATTTAAATTACCTGTTCCTGTTTTTAAAGACTTCTTCATTTTCACTTTTTCTCTTCGAAAAGAGGATAACAAAGAAGTCATCTTTCCCTTCACCACATCTATATCACATTCTAACTCCCTTGCAATTTCGGTCCAGGCTTCGTGCTTTTTATTTCTCATATGATAATAATTGGTAATTGTGGGATCCCATAGTTCGGGTTTTGTTTCATACATACCGACCAGTTTTAAAATTTTGTCGTGATTCCAGTCACCCATAATTTTCAACTTTAATAATTTATATTAATAATTTTAAATAAAACTGCAATATACACTAAAACACCGTGGAAACTACGAGCGCGTCAAAATAAAGTGCCCCAAAACAAACAGACGTCCACACTGAACAACATTCATCGCGCACTTTTCTTTGATGTACCGACTCCTGGCGGATCGTGTTAGTTCGCGCGCAGTTTACTGTCCACATCAACTAAAAAGTCAATGTTTGGCACGGCTCGGCGCGGCGCGGCGCATCAGTGAGGACGCACCTTAACAGCTTGTCGTCGAATATTTTATCTAACGGTTAGTCGTATTGGTCGTATGAACATCCCTCTCACCGACAAAGTATGCAGGTGTTCATCTATTTTTAGCTTAAAATGACGGCGGTGACGTTAAAACAACTCTTGGGTTGGAACTCGAAAACAAAACATGAAATATACAATATACGCGGTCCTTTAACAAAAATGAGCCTACATTAGCAAACGGAAAATATTGATTAATTCGAATACCAGGTAGATCCCCCATTTGATATTAACAAATTCTGGGATTGAGTTTGAAGCAAGTGAGAAAACTGTGTACAGCTTTTTTTGCTAAGTTATATCCTGAAATTAACCAGTATTTTTCTCTGACTGCAAAATAAAGCGCTTGCGCTCCGCAATGTAACATTCTCTCGTGTTCATATTTGAATATTAATTTGGATAGATTGTGTTTTGGAGATATTAATAAAGGATGGCATTTGTCGAAATTACCTGAAGAATTTTTAATTCTGCCTCCCACTCTTAATATTTTTTTTTTTCATCCATGAAGGGATTTAAACTAAGAATCTGACTATTAGAATTAATAGATTTATTTGCCAAGAGTCGCTGATACTCTGAAGGAAAAGATTCCTGTTGAGCCAACCTAACTACAAGTTTAAGGATGTATTTATTTCATTTAAAGTGGTAACTGCATTAAGAGTCCTATTGTTGAAGGAAACTCGTGAATTGTAATAAAATCGAAAAATAAATGCAACGACAGCTATGAGTTTTGACAATGTTGAGAATTTACTAAAAATATTTAAATTGTCGGAAAATAAGCATACATGAGATAATGAAATTGATTGTGTTAACCTCTACTTTTTGGAAGTTCATCTTACTAAGAACAATAAATAACTGCACAGTTAAACTAAACTTCCACTATTTATTCGAAAAATTCGCTTTAAAATTCAATTACAGCTGTTTCGCTATAACTAGCATCGTCAGATTGACATAAAACATATCAATATAAAAATCATTTTTTATAATTGTGGTGGACTCCGGATAAGTAGACTCAAAATCAGTTACTAATTTTTGTAAACAAGATACGGTGCTGAAGCAGTACCGTAACTTACGGTATTTAGTTCATAAGACTCTGAAGGGGTTTAACTGTTTTCTCTACATAATATTCTTTGAAAACAGCGTTCCGTTGGATTAATTAAAATCTGCCTATACATTTTTGATATGTCAGCAGTAATTACAAAATAATACGTTCTGAACCTTAAAAGAATGTCAAATATGTCATTTTGCAATTTGGGCCCACAGAATTGTGCATCATTGAGGGATATACCTGTATCTGATTTTGCTGAACCGTCAAATACTACACGTAACTTTGTTGTTACTAGAGCTTTTTAATACCGCATGATGTGGTAAATAAAAATAAGTTCCTGGTTCAGGCAATGTATCAGTACGAATTTTATTCATGTGCCCTAATTCGATATATTCAGATAGGAATCTGGAATATTCAATTTTTAATTCATTATGAGTGTTTAACTATTTTTCTAAAGAAAAGAATCTATTTTTTGCCATTTGTAGAGTCTCCTAAATGATTTTTTAATGTGTTAAACGGAATATTGACAATAAATCTGCCTGATTCATTTCTACAAGAGGTTTGATCAAAATAACGTTCACAATATTTTTCGGATGTCGAAAACGCGCTTGGTTTTGAAGAAACATTTTCAACATTCCAAAACTTAGTAATTTCTTGATTAATAGAATTATCTCGAGTAGTGTTTAAAAAAGACATACTTTTACGATTATTTTGATTTAATTTTCCGGCATTTCCTGCAACTATCCAACCTAGCTGAGTTTTTTGTAATACCGGCATCTCTGGGCCTAATTTAATTTGTCCCACGCATATCAATGACCAAAATTCTTGAGAGCCTAATAACAGGTCAATCTCTCTACTTTCATTGAAATTTGGATCAGCTAGTTTGAGATGTTGTGGAATATTCAAATTTTGTACAGAGAATGATTCCAATGGTAAATGCTCCGTTATTGTCGGCAATATTAAACAATTAATTTTTGCTTGAAAATTATTATAAGATGATTTTATTGATACATTTACTTTACATTTTTACATTTACTATTTATGTTTTGTAATTTTTCACCTACTCCTTTTATTGCAAAATTAACATTATTTGGGGTTATTTTTAATTTTTCACATAATTTTTTAGTAATGAAATGACTTTGAGAACCACTGTCTAACAAAGCTCTGCACTTATGAAAATTATTTTTGTTGTCTTTTACTAAAATTACGGCAGTGGATAAAATTATTTGTGACGCTACTGTTGGTTGCGTGAGTTATAAAATGTAAAAATGATTATTAATTAATAAAATTAAAACAATAACAATATTTATTTCGTAGTCAGCAATGTTAACATGGTAAATGTTTGTATACTTTTTATTCAGAATGATTATAGACTTTTAACTGTAATAACCTAATAATATTTTGTAATTGTAATTTAAATAAAAGTTGTTTTTTAAAAAATTCTTTTTGAAAACCAAATTCAAAAAGTGGCGCAGTCAGTAGGATACTGAAAGGAATTTCGGTTTCAATCGTTTTTTCAGTGGAAGAATTTCGTCGCTCCGTACGAAGAAGCTCCAGATAGAAGTAGAAGCTAAGTTGTGGTGAAGACAGCTACAATACTGTAAGTTGCTCATCCTTTTATTCCTTTTTATTTTATCCGGTCTATGTCATTCTCCTCACATTCATTTGAATCCATAGAGGAAAATAAATATTGTGTGTATAGTTTTAGTATTGAAAACGAGTTAGAATTAGAAGTTTCAAATTTATTTAATAATTTATCATTAAGTGACTCATCAAACACATTTGATACATTTATTGAAAACATGGCTTTACCTCCTCCAGAATTTGAACCTAAATTATTAGAAATAGTGCCAAAATTTGATGGCAATCCTTTAGAATTATCATCATTTTTAGAAACAGCAAATACAATTATTATAAGTATTTACTGGGATAAAACACCAGGTAGTGAAAATTGTGTTCAGAATATTAGTATAATTTATGGTATTATTCTAAGTTAGTAGGTAGTGCTAGGGAAGTGTACAGTATATGCATTAATAAAGATTGGAAATCAGTTAAAACCGCGTTAATATCTCATTTTGGAGACCAGCGTGACGAAAATGGCCTTTTATTCGATTTAGATCAACTAAGACAAACAAATACAGAAGACGCTTTGCATTTTTATACTAGAGTAATGAGTAATTTTAGTGCGCTTCATAATTATTTAGATACACATGGACATAATAATGTAAATATAGTAAAAAAAGAACTTTATAACAATCATGCTTTAAAAATTTTCCTTGCTGGGTTAAAAAAACCATTAGGCTCAACTATTCGTGCAATGAGACCATCCACAATAGCTGAGGCTAGACAATTCATAGTTGCTGAAAATAATATTAGATATTTACAAAAAAATTCAGATCATAATAAGTCTAAATTTAATTCAAATTCCAGAACATATCAAAACTTTCAACCTCGTTCAAACTTTCATACGACTAGTAATAATTATCCATTTAAAACTTCACAGAATTATCAATACAACCATAATTACCAAATTCCTCCTCAATTTATGCAGAATTCAGCTCCACAGAATAATTTTCCTAGAGGTCCAATTAATATTCAACCCCGTCCGGTTGTCCCACAAAGATTTCCAACTAATCAACAAGTTTTTGGTCCCCCAAAACAGTCCACAAATGTTTGGAGATCAAATCCAAATCAAAATCAATCACTACCCGTTCCAATGAGTGGTATATCTACAGCCACAAGAAGACCACCACCGCAAAATACAAATTTCTTTAAACCTCAATCTCGAGCTACTTTTACGTCCGAACAATTACACAATATGGAACAAAATCCCGACTATCCTGACAATGACTATAATACAGACATGCAAAACTACAATGATAATTACAACGAGAACACATCTTACGAAAATAATTATTCCTATGATAATATTGACACAGAATTACCTACTGAAAATTTTCATCAAGTCCGCCAAGAAGAAAACAACAGATAGAGTTACATTTACTTTTTGACCGTAAAGATCTTCCATATATAACAATCACAGATCCTCCTCTTAAACTACTAATTGATACTGGTGCTACTAAATCCTTTTTAAATCCTGAAATAGCCTATAAACATTTTGATAGTTTTATTGAAAATAAACCTTTCACAGTAAGCTAAATATTTCAAACAACTTCTCATGATCAGTGCGCTGATTCCTGCTTTTCCTGAACTCAACTCTAATAAAAAGATTAAATTTTATTTATTTAAATTCCATCATTTCTTTGACGGTTTGATCGGATACGAAACATTAAAAGATTTATGCATAGAACTCGATTTAAACAAATCTCTCTTAAAAACTCCAACCGCAAAGTTACCATTAAGTCATTACGAAGCTAAAGGAAAATTATTATTTTTTGCAGGAATTGATCCTCATTCGATAGTATTCGCTAAAATTCCAGTATCTGTAAATTCAAACACTATAATTATTCCTCAAATAAATTTATTAAATTGTATAATTAAAGAAGGTATTTCCGAAGCAACAAATTCTTATGCACCCGTAGATATAAATGATACAGGTGACATTCAGGAAATTTATCTTTATAACCCAATAAAAGTTCAACCTTTAACAAATGATTTCGAAATTTTTAATATGTCAGTTAAAACTAATTCCAATCTAGATCCCCTTAGTAATATAGGAAGTGTTAGAATGGATCATTTAAATTCAGAAGAAAAGTCACATTTACAAAAACTTTGTACAAAATTTTCCGACATTTTTCATACTAGTAATTATAAATTAACTTTCACTAACCAAGTAAAACATAAAATAAAAACTACCGATGAAATTCCAGTTTATTCAAAAACATATAGATATCCATACATTCATAAACCCGAAGTAGAACGCCAACTTAATAAAATGTTAGATCAAGGTATCATCAGACCGAGTGAGTCCCCTTGGAGTAGTCCGATGTGAATAGTAAGTAAAAAACCAGACGCATCTGGAAAACAGAAGTGGCGAATTGTTGTTGACTACAGAAAATTGAATGAAAAAACTATTGATGACAAATATCCTATTCCTCAAATAAATAACATTTTAGATAGACTCGGACGCTGTCAGTATTTTTCTACTCTAGACCTTGCTAGTGGTTTTTTCATGAAATAGAAATGAACCCTGATAATATTCAGAAAACTGCTTTCAATGTAGTTTGTTAAAACGAAGAGTTTTTTATTATTCTTAAATCAAGAATTAGTTAAAAGTTCATTTATAATCCATTTTTAGCTTACTCGTAACGTTTGTAAATAACTTTTGAATATACCAGATGAAAGAGAATTGATTTTTCTACCTCTGCGTAAAATTTCATTTATGGAAATTGTAGTGTTCTTTATTTATGTATACTTTTTATACACTCTATATGTTCATTTGTAGAGAAAAAAACAAGTGACTGAATAGTTGTCAATCAATGTTGAAATAAATAAAAGTTAGAAAACGTCACATTTTCAAAAGTCTCATTTAATATATATATTTTCCAATCAATTATACCACTCAAACACAACAAGTTTGGCGACGAGGTGAACAAGATTCAGAAAAGTCAGTTTCAACATGAACGCACAGCAGTTTCAAGAATTCATGGACCTCCAAAATAAAATGATGACCAACCTCATATCTCAATTACAACTGTCTCAAATTCCAGTTAATGTTAATAAACCTTCCAAAGAAGAGAATGGAATGAATACCGCACTACTGCCTAACTTCGATAGTTTTGACGCCAAAAAGGAATCAGGTTAATTTGAATAAACCATATTGTGCTCAGCTGCTTCTCAATTCTATTGGTGCCCAAAATTTCAATATGATCACAGCTTTAGCTGCTCCTAAAACTCCTGATCAATTATCATATGACGAGCTCATCAAGTTATTAGAAGAACATCTCGCACCTAAGAAAAGTATCCTGGTTGCCCAGCATAACTTTTTATCCGTTTTTCAAGGAGATCAGCAATCAATTTCAGAATTTGTTGCGACACTCAAAAGTAATATAAGTGACTGTGAATTTACATGCGAGTGCAAGAAATCAGTTGCAGATATATTCCTGCGAGCTCAATTCATTCGTGGACTTCATGACAGTAGCATTCGTGAACAACTTCTCCAATCCGAAGTCAAGGATTTCAAAGATATTTTCACGAAAGCAACCGCCCTCGAATCTTCAAGAATTGATGCACGTACAATTGCTCAGCATACGACCCGATCATCTTCCACTGTTGATATCAATAAGGTTAACCGCTCAATTCAATCTGATCATCACAGACATAGGAGTAATTCACACCAACGCTCCAGCAAACTACTGCCACACGGATCACACAATCGTAAATTCAACCTCAATACTCTAGGATTGCAAAACGTTTGTCTCAGATGTGGGAAATCCAAGCATGCTACTAAAGATTGTCATAGTAAACAAACGTCACTCAAATGCATGCCATGGCATAAAACAGGTCATCTATCAAAAGTTTGCATAACTTCATTGGTAGCCAAAAAGTCAAAATCCAATTCAACTAATCAAATACAGGATGATGAAGATTCTCAAGACATCCGACAATATGGCATACAACATATTGTTGATATTCATCAAAATCATAATATTCATGATAACGATATTAGCCGATACTACGCCTTTGTCAAAATAGAAGGCAAACCAATCAAATTCGAAGTCGATTCAGGATCAGCTTATTCTTTCTTGCCACGTCAACAGTTTGAAGAAATGAATCTGAATATTTCCCTTCAACCAACAACCATAGGATTTCGTTCTTACACTCAAGACGTTTTTATACCGGATGGAAAAATACGAACGCGTGTATCATATGGAAATATCAGTATAGTGGATGACATATATATTGTACCCGATAATTACGCAGCCATCCTTGAACGCGTTTGGATTCGGCGTCTAAACATAAATTTGAATCAACTTGAGCAACAGACATTGAATTCGGAACCCCAATACAGCGTTAATGTACGGAACATTGACGAATTGAAGGAAAAATACCCAAGCGTCTTCGATCAGAAAATTGGTTGTGTTTCTGGTTTCAATGTGACTCTAAAGTTACGAGAAGGTGTAACGCCATGTTTCTTTCGGGAGCGTGAAGTTCCATACGCACTCACTTCATTGGTAGAACAAGAGCTGAATGTACTTGAGGCAGAAGGTATCATAACGAAAATATCAACATCAGATTGGGGATCGCTTCTGGTCATAATACCCAAAACAGATGGAGTTGTACGATTGGCTGTCGATTACAAGATTGGTGTTAATGAACGACTCATGAATTCACATTATCCTATCAGGAAAATTGAAGATATTCTCCATAGCCTCCATAACTCCAGATACTTCTGCAGACTTGACTTATTCAAGGCATATCTTCATATCAAAATTTATGAGAAACCAAGTGAAATTCAGACGATATCAACGCATAGAGGAACATATCGCATGAATCGTCTTTCATTTGGGATCAAAACAGCCCCATCGGAATTTAACCGAATCATGGATCAAATATTACGAGAAGTACCTAAAACAGAGTTCTATTTTGACGACATTATAGTTCACGGCATCACCAGAGAAGAATGTGCTTCAAACCTAGATGCTTGCCTTGATCAACTACAGAGATATGACCTACATCTCAATTTACGTAAATGTCTATTCTTCCAAGAACAGATAGAATTTCTAGGACATGTGAAATTCAATTCGATTATGAAATCACCGGAAAGCTGCAATTCTAAATATGCCAATGCCATTATCGGTGGAAGAAGTTAGAAGATTCTTAGGTATGGTAACATATTACGCCAGGTTCATTGCCAATGCCTCAACCAAAACTGCTCCTCTACGTCAATTGCTGAAAACTAACACAAAATTCAAATGGTCAGCAAAATGTGAAGAAGCTTTCATCAAGCTAAAACAAGAAATAGCCAGTGACCAGGTACTCATGCCATTTAATCCAACGTTACCAGTGCAGCTAGCATGCGATGCGAGTCCCTATGGAGTAGCAGGGGTTTTATCACACATTGTTGATGGTATTGATCGACCTATAGCCTTTGCATCAAGATCTTTAACTCCAGCAGAACAAGGTTACTCGCAATTGGATCGAGAAGCATTAGCAATTATTTTTTCTGTGGATCATTTTTACCAATATTTATTTGCACGACCCTTCACCCTGATCACAGATAATCAACCATTAGTTCGAATTTTTTATCAACATGCCAAAATTCCGAAAATGACTTCAGCACGACTTCAGCGATACGCAACATTTCTATCTGGATTCAATTATACAGTGTCATTCAGAAAAGGACAAGATAATTCAAATGTAGACTGCCTTTCAAGAGCACCTGTTCAAGCAAAACTTCGAATGGATACGGCTATTAATAATGAGGTTCATTATTTATGTGAATCCTATATCTTTAAAATATCATCAGCAGAACTTACTTACGAAAAGTTGAAAAAGGAAACACAAAATGATGAAACATTCTCATCTATATTGAAAGAACTCAAAGAAAATCCAAACTGGAAAGCTGAATTCACAATCGATTGCAACCTTTTATTCAAAGGTCAAAGAGTTGTCATACCTGCATCATTACAACCAGCAGTTTTGGAAGAACTTCATAAAACACATATTGGAATGACTAAAATGAAGAAACTAGCAAGGCGTTATGTATACTGGAAATCCATCGACAAAGAAATAGATCGTATGGTAAGAAATTGTTCATCATGTGCATCTGTTCAGCCGAATTGTTTGAAAGCACTACTACATCCTTGGATGGAACCAGCAAACAACTGGCAGCGGATCCACATCGATTACGCAGGACCCTATCAGGGATATAATTTTCTTGTTGTTATCGACGCTAAATCTAAATGGGCTGAGATTATCCCTTGTAAATCAGCTCCAAACTCCTCGCACACGATAGAGATGCTGCAAGAGATATTTGCACGAAATGGATTTCCTGATGTCATCGTTTCTGACAATGCCACTATATTCACGAGTGAAGTGTTCAAAGATTTTTGTCGAGCAGCAGGAATTTTTCAAAAATTCATTACCCCCGGGCATCCAGCTACGAACGGTTTAGTCGAACGCTACGTTCAAACTCTCAAGCATAGACTTGCTGCTATGGCTAATGAACATTGTGCAATGCACCAGAAAGTTCGTGAAATTCTATTTCGCTACCGTGCCACACCATTGGCAAATGGAAAAACACCATCTGAACTTTTCCTAAATCGACAGATTCGTATCACGCTTGACGCACTGAAACCTATTCATCATGAAAAATCGCCGCCTTCTAAGAAAAAGGTTTGTCAATTTAGCGTGGGAGAAAGGGCTCAGGTCAGATATTATTCCAATAATAAACAAATATGGAAGCCAGCAACAATCGTCAAAAAGTTTGGTCATCTTCATTATAAAGTTAAACTTGATAATGGAAATGTATTCAAAAGACATATTGACCAGATGCGATGTACCAACATTCCGGAAAAGAAGTCAGTTACCTTCTCTCCTGAAGTTGAGGACAACGAGAGAAAACAAGCAAATTCAGGCTCGTCCATTCTATCAGATTTGGTAACTATTCCATCTCAAAACCAAGAAGTTATTGAGTCTGACAATATTCGAAATAAGTCGAATGAACCAGACCAAAGTCTACGTGAGGTACAGTCGGCTTTAGAATGGCATATACATGTTAAATGTGAATTTCGTTTACCTACCGAAGTTATAAAAACGCCCTTCTTAAACAACAAAGGAATGGCAATTTTTAAAACGCCTACATTAATGGTTTTGGTGTATTAAGTTTATTTACAAGGGTAGGTCATGTCCCGAATAAATAAGTTTTTTTCGCATTTTTACACTGATATAATAAAAAAAAAGGGATTTTAATCCCAAACAAACATTTATTATCGAGGGTTCCAAACTAAGTGAAGATGTGGGCGTGGACAACTGTTTAACTGATTTCAAATTTATTATTATTTAAACCGTGATTGGTTACACAAAATAAAAAGGCTGTCTATTCAATGTAAGCGATTTGAGTTTGAAAATGTATATGCAATTCTGAAGCCGATAGTACAAGATCCACCACCACAACTAGTACCGACAGGATCTCGTAGATCAGGCCGTCCTACGAAGCGTCCTTCCTTCTTGAAAAATCATGTAGTTAGATATAGACGTAAATCAATAAGCATGGGAGATTGTAGTGTTCTTTATTTATGTATACTTTTTATACACTGTATATGTTCATTTGTAGAGAAAAAAACAAGTGACTGAATAGTTGTCAATCAATGTTGAAATAAATAAAAGTTAGAAAACGTCACATTTTCAAAAGTCTCATTTAATGTATATATATTTTCCAATCAATTATACCACTCAAACACAACAGAAATCTTCATTTACCCACCAGTTTCAAACGTTCATTTATAATCCATTTTTAGCCTACTCGGAACGTTTGTAAGTAACTTTTGAATATACCAGATGAAAGGGAATTGATTTTTCTGCCTGTGTGAAAATTATATTAATAATTTTAAATAAAACTGCAATATACACTAAAACACCGTGGAAACTACGAGCGCGTCAAAATAAAGTGCCCCAAAACAAACAGACGTCCACACTGAACAACATTCATCGCGCACTTTTCTTTGATGTACCGACTCCTGGCGGATCGTGTTAGTTCGCGCGCAGTTTACTGTCCACATCAACTAAAAAGTCAATGTTTGGCACGGCTCGGCGCGGCGCGACGCATCAGTGAGGACGCACCTTAACAGCTTGTCGTCGAATATTTTATCTAACGGTTAGTCGTATTGGTCGTATGAACATCCCTCTCACCGACAAAGTATGCAGGTGTTCATCTATTTTTAGCTTAAAATGACGGCGGTGACGTTAAAACAACTCTTGGGTTGGAACTCGAAAACAAAACATGAAATATATAATATACGCGGTCCTTTAACAAAAATGAGCCTACATTAGCAAACGGAAAATATTGATTAATTCGAATACCAGGTAGATCCCCCATTTGATATTAACAAATTGTGGGATTGAGTTTAAAGCAAGTGAGAAAACTGTGTACAGCTTTTTTTGCTAAGTTATATCCTGAAATTAACCAGTATTTTTCTCTGACTGCAAAATGAAGCGCTTGCGCTCCGCAATGTAACATTCTCTCGTGTTCATATTTGAATATTAATTTGGATAGATTGTGTTTTGGAGATATTAATAAAGGATGGCATTTGTCGAAATTACCTGAAGAATTTTTAATTCTGCCTCCCACTCTTAATATTTTTTTTTCCTCCATGAAGGGATTTAAACTAAGAATCTGACTATTAGAATTAATAGATTTATTTGCCAAGAGTCGCTGATACTCTGAAGGAAAAGATTCCTGTTGCGCCAACCTAACTACAAGTTTAAGGATCTATTTATTTCATTTAAAGTGGTAACTGCATTAAGAGTCCTATTGTTGAAGGAAACTCGTAAATTGTAATAAAATCGAAAAATAAATGCAACGACAGCTATGAGTTTTGACAATGTTGAGAATTTACTAAAAATATTTAAATTGTCGGAAAATAAGCATAGGTACATGAGATAATGAAATTGATTGTGTTAACCTCTACTTTTTGGAAGTTCATCTTACTAAGAACAATAAATAACTGCACAGTTAAACTAAACTTCCACTATTTATTCGAAAAATTCGCTTTAAAATTCAATTACAGCTGTTTCGCTATAACTAGCATCGTCAGATTGACATAAAACATATCAATATAAAAATCATTTTTTATAATTGTGGTGGACTCCGGATAAGTAGACTCAAAATCAGTTACTAATTTTTGTAAACAAGATACGGTGCTGAAGCAGTACCGTAACTTACGGTATTTAGTTCATAAGACTCTGAAGGGGTTTAACTGTTTTCTCTACATAATATTCTTTGAAAACAGCGTTCCGTTGGATTAATTAAAATCTGCCTATACATTTTTGATATGTCAGCAGTAATTACAAAATAATACGTTCTGAACCTTAAAAGAATGTCAAATATGTCATTTTGCAATTTGGGCCCACAGAATTGTGCATCATTGAGGGATATACCTGTATCTGATTTTGCTGAACCGTCAAATACTACACGTAACTTTGTTGTTACTAGAGCTTTTTAATACCGCATGATGTGGTAAATAAAAATAAGTTCCTGGTTCAGGCAATGTATCAGTACGAATTTTATTCATGTGCCCTAATTCGATATATTCAGATAGGAATCTGGAATATTCAATTTTTAATTCATTATGAGTGTTTAACTATTTTTTTAAAGAAAAGAATCTATTTTTTGCCATTTGTAGAGTCTCCTAAATGATTTTTTAATGTGTTAAACGGAATATTGACAATAAATCTGCCTGATTCATTTCTACAAGAGGTTTGATCAAAATAACGTTCACAATATTTTTCGGATGCCGAAAACGCTCTTGGTTTTGAAGAAACATTTTCAACATTCCAAAACTTAGTAATTTCCTGATTAATAGAATTATCTCGAGTAGTGTTTAAAAAAGACATACTTTTACGATTATTTTGATTTAATTTTCCGGCATTTCCTGCAACTATCCAACCTAGCTGAGTTTTTTGTAATACCGGCATCTCTGGGCCTAATTTAATTTGTCCCACGCATATCAATGACCAAAATTCTTGAGAGCCTAATAACAGGTCAATCTCTCTACTTTCATTGAAATTTGGATCAGCTAGTTTGAGATGTTGTGGAATATTCAAATTTTGTACAGAGAATGATCCTAATGGTAAATGCTCCGTTATTGTCGGCAATACTAAACAATTAATTTTTGCTTGTAAATTATTATGAGATGATTTTATTGATACATTTACTTGACTATTTATGTTTTGTAATTTTTCACCTACTCCTTTTATTGCAAAATTAACATTATTTGGGGTTATTTTTAATTTTTCACATAATTTTTTAGTAATGAAATGACTTTGAGAACCACTGTCTAACAAAGCTCTGCACTTATGAAAATTATTTTTGTTGTCTTTTACTAAAATTACGGCAGTGGATAAAATTATTTGTGACGCTACTGTTGGTTGCGTGAGTTATAAAATGTAAAAATGATTATTAATTAATAAAATTAAAACAATAACAATATTTATTTCGTAGTCAGCAATGTTAACATGGTAAATGTTTGTATACTTTTTATTCAGAATGATTATAGACTTTTAACTGTAATAACCTAATAATATTTTGTAATTGTAATTTAAATAAAAGTTGTTTTTTAAAAAATTCTTTTTGAAAACCAAATTCAAAAAGTGGCGCAGTCAGTAGGATACTGAAAGGAATTTCGGTTTCAATCGTTTTTTCAGTGGAAGAATTTCGTCGCTCCGTACGAAGAAGCTCCAGATAGAAGTAGAAGCTAAGTTGTGGTGAAGACAGCTACAATACTGTAAGTTCCTCATCCTTTTATTCCTTTTTATTTTATCCGGTCTATGTCATTCTCCTCACATTCATTTGAATCCATAGAGGAAAATAAATATTGTGTGTATAGTTTTAGTATTGAAAACGAGTTAGAATTAGAAGTTTCAAATTTATTTAATAATTTATCATTAAGTGACTCATCAAACACATTTGATACATTTATTGAAAACATGGCTTTACCTCCTCCAGAATTTGAACCTAAATTATTAGAAATAGTGCCAAAATTTGATGGCAATCCTTTAGAATTATCATCATTTTTAGAAACAGCAAATACAATTATTATAAGTATTTACTGGGATAAAACACCAGGTAGTGAAAATTGTGTTCAGAATATTAGTATAATTTATGGTATTATTCTAAGTTAGTAGGTAGTGCTAGGGAAGTGTACAGTATATGCATTAATAAAGATTGGAAATCAGTTAAAACCGCGTTAATATCTCATTTTGGAGACCAGCGTGACGAAAATGGCCTTTTATTCGATTTAGATCAACTAAGACAAACAAATACAGAAGACGCTTTGCATTTTTATACTAGAGTAATGAGTAATTTTAGTGCGCTTCATAATTATTTAGATACACATGGACATAATAATGTAAATATAGTAAAAAAAGAATTTTATAATAATCATGCTTTAAAAATTTTCCTTGCTGGGTTAAAAAAACCATTAGGCTCAACTATTCGTGCAATGAGACCATCCACAATAGCTGAGGCTAGACAATTCATAGTTGCTGAAAATAATATTAGATATTTACAAAAAAATTCAGATCATAATAAGTCTAAATTTAATTCAAATTCCAGAACATATCAAAACTTTCAACCTCGTTCAAACTTTCATACGACTAGTGATAATTATCCATTTAAAACTTCACAGAATTATCAATACAACCATAATTACCAAATTCCTCCTCAATTTATGCAGAATTCAGCTCCACAGAATAATTTTCCTAGAGGTCCAATTAATATTCAACCCCGTCCGGTTGTCCCACAAAGATTTCCAACTAATCAACAAGTTTTTGGTCCCCCAAAACAGTCCACAAATGTTTGGAGATCAAATCCAAATCAAAATCAATCACTACCCGTTCCAATGAGTGGTATATCTACAGCCACAAGAAGACCACCACCGCAAAATACAAATTTCTTTAAACCTCAATCTCGAGCTACTTTTACGTCCGAACAATTACACAATATGGAACAAAATCCCGACTATCCTGACAATGACTATAATACAGACATGCAAAACTACAATGATAATTACAACGAGAACACATCTTACGAAAATAATTATTCCTATGATAATATTGACACAGAATTACCTACTGAAAATTTTCATCAAGTCCGCCAAGAAGAAAACAACAGATAGAGTTACATTTACTTTTTGACCGTAAAGATCTTCCATATATAACAATCACAGATCCTCCTCTTAAACTACTAATTGATACTGGTGCTACTAAATCCTTTTTAAATCCTGAAATAGCCTATAAACATTTTGATAGTTTTATTGAAAATAAACCTTTCACAGTAAGCTAAATATTTCAAACAACTTCTCATGATCAGTGCGCTGATTCCTGCTTTTCCTGAACTCAACTCTAATAAAAAGATTAAATTTTATTTATTTAAATTCCATCATTTCTTTGACGGTTTGATCGGATACGAAACATTAAAAAAGATTTATGCATAGAACTCGATTTAAACAAATCTCTCTTAAAAACTCCAACCGCAAAGTTACCATTAAGTCATTACGAAGCTAAAGGAAAATTATTATTTTTTGCAGGAATTGATCCTCATTCGATAGTATTCGCTAAAATTCCAGTATCTGTAAATTCAAACACTATAATTATTCCTCAAATAAATTTATTAAATTGTATAATTAAAGAAGGTATTTCCGAAGCAACAAATTCTTATGCACCCGTAGATATAAATGATACAGGTGACATTCAGGAAATTTATCTTTATAACCCAATAAAAGTTCAACCTTTAACAAATGATTTCGAAATTTTTAATATGTCAGTTAAAACTAATTCCAATCTAGATCCCCTTAGTAATATAGGAAGTGTTAGAATGGATCATTTAAATTCAGAAGAAAAGTCACATTTACAAAAACTTTGTACAAAATTTTCCGACATTTTTCATACTAGTAATTATAAATTAACTTTCACTAACCAAGTAAAACATAAAATAAAAACTACCGATGAAATTCCAGTTTATTCAAAAACATATAGATATCCATACATTCATAAACCCGAAGTAGAACGCCAACTTAATAAAATGTTAGATCAAGGTATCATCAGACCGAGTGAGTCCCCTTGGAGTAGTCCGATATGAATAGTAAGTAAAAAACCAGACGCATCTGGAAAACAGAAGTGGCGAATTGTTGTTGACTACAGAAAATTGAATGAAAAAACTATTGATGACAAAAATATCCTATTCCTCAAATAAATAACATTTTAGATAGACTCGGACGCTGTCAGTATTTTTCTACTCTAGACCTTGCTAGTGGTTTTTTCATGAAATAGAAATGCACCCTGATAATATTCAGAAAACTGCTTTCAATGTAGTTTGTTAAAACGAAGAGTTTTTTATTATTCTTAAATTAAGAATTGGTTAAAAGTTCATTTATAATCCATTTTTAGCTTACTCGTAACGTTTGTAAGTAACTTTTGAATATACCAGATGAAAGAGAATTGATTTTTCTACCTCTGCGTAAAATTTCATTTATGGAAATTGTAGTGTTCTTTATTTATGTATACTTTTTATACACTCTATATGTTCATTTGTAGAGAAAAAAACAAGTGACTGAATAGTTGTCAATCAATGTTGAAATAAATAAAAGTTAGAAAACGTCACATTTTCAAAAGTCTCATTTAATATACAGCGTTTTTCCCCCGAAGGGTAAAAAACGACATATTTTAGGCCTTGCCTAGGCTTGACCCTATGAGATTACAACCCTGTTCTCCTGTCGTTTAACACCCTTTTCTCAGCGCAAACTATGCTCCCTACCTCTTGTCGTCAGCCATTCCCACTCGTTTCTAGCCGGTAACGGTTCATCTAGCGCGACGAGTGTGGATTTCTTCAGTACCTTCTCTGGGTAAGTCGTCAAGTACTTACCGGGGTCAAGCCTAGGCAAGGCCTAAAATATGTCGTTTTTTACCCTCCGGGGGAAAAACGCTGTATATTTTAGTCCTGTGCCGTCGGCTTGACCCTATGAGATGTGTTTAGGGTCTGACGACTTGAGAGCGTACTGTGATAAGATGATAGACAATGAAAGTCAGAGATTAAAATAAATAAATGTGCTAATAGAACAATCTTTATTTAGATATAGTAAAGTAAGACTTTTAAATAGGTACAAAAGAGGATATACAAATATTATTCGTCGACGAATTGGTCGTGTTTGGTTCAATGTCTTTATAATAAAATTTGAAAAAATTTGTTGAGTTTTTCCAATTCCCGGCTTCTAAAACTTCGTCCAAGGGGACTCTATTATCGAATCGGGATGACGAGACCGCCGATCTAATACTTCCGGGGGAATATTCTATTTTTGCACTATCCAAGGCAGTTCTTATCCAGCCTGCGATGGTAGATCTGGAAGCCGGACTTACCCTACCTCTGGTAGTAATAAAGAGGGACGTAAGATCGTTTCTAGCCGATCGACGAGATGATGAGACTTTAATTAATGTATTGGTCCAGTGAACTGGGTCTAATTTCAAATCTGGGTTTTTTATTAATTTCCATCCAGACTGTCTTCTATTACTTCTGTCTGTTTTGGAGCCATACTCAGGCCAAAATATGATTGATTCTCCATCTACAACCAACCCTTCACTAGTCGACTTTAGTAATGTTAGGTCATGGATCCTGCGGCCAGATGCTAGTAATAAGATGAGTGCTAATCTGCGTGACACTTGGAAGATATTGTTTTCATCTATATCTTCGGACTTCATCCACAAAATTAGTTTATTTACGTCCCAAATCGATTTTCTGTTTGATACAGGTTTAGCTATGTCGATGGCCTTGATGATGCGTTTAACCAATGGATGTTCAGATATTTGACTGCTTTTTATGGGATCGGCAAACGTGGCTATTACGGATTTGTGCAGTTTAATCGTTGCAGGCGCGTATTTTTTGACTCGGAAGAGATATGATAGGTATTGGGCCACGACTTCAGGTTTTGGATTGTTTATGTTGGAGTTTTTGTCTTTAATCCATTTTCGCCATTCTCTCCAAGGAGAAGCGTAAGTTCGAAGAGATGATTCTCTCCAAGATTTCTGGAGCAAGGCTTGGTCATCATGGCACCAGTTTCTAATTAAGGCTTCCCACCCCGTACCTTCCAGGCGACTAAATTCAGCTTGTCGGACTGAGGAAGAATCTCTCCCGTCTGAGCATCCGTCAGATAAGGATGGAGGTCCTGTATTCGATAAGGAGGGGCTATCGCTCTTGATCTTATATCCGGACCCCAAAACACTCTGTCCCAGCTCGGGGCTATCAAAATGAATGTTCCCGTTGATCTGTTCAGGTGATTTAAGACCCGTGGGATTAAGCTGGGAGGTGGAAACATATAGGCTAGACGATATGTCCATATCTTGCTGAATGCGTCGGTAAATTCTGCGTGGTGATCCTTCATGTCTCTTGACGCATACCGCTCCACTACTTTCGACTGGGCGGTCGCAAACAAGTCTATCTCCGGCTTGCCCCACATGCGAAAAATCTTGTCCGTTATGAATGAGTTCAGATGCCAATCCGGAAGTATTTTGTTTCGGGACAGATTGTCCGCAATATCGTTGTACAGACCCGGAATGTATTGGATTGTCACGTCTATCTTCCACTCTCTGGCAAATTTTAGAAGGTTGTACGTCATTTTCATTAAGCTTTCTGATTTCATCCCTCCTTGATTTTTTATGTATGCTACAACTGTTTGGTTGTCCGATTGGATGAGCACCGCTCTGTTCTTTAATACAATCGCTTGTCTTCGAAGCGTCATATATATGGCATACATCTCCTTTAAATTGATATGCCATTTCCTCTGTTCTATCGTCCAGGTTCCTTTCAGGTGTACATTCCCTATCTGGGCTCCCCAGCCGATATTGCTTGCATCGGTCGAGATAAATATCTCCGGACTCTTTTGAAACAGGGGAGAAGACTTTTTCATGTTCTCTAACCACCATTGACATTCTGCTTTTACTCTTGCCGGGATTTTCAAATTCAATGTTGGGTTTCTTTCTGGAAGATTTAGGCTTGCTTTTAGCATATTTCTTAAATGTAATCGGCCCAAGGGGATTGCGAACATGGCAAAATTCATCTTCCCTAATATCCTCTTGGCTGTCTCCCAGTTCCACTGATGAAGATCTATTATCTTCACTAAGTCCTTTCTTATAGAACTCTGTTTCTTCTCCGGCAAACATATTGTTCCATTTTGGGTGTCCCATTTGAGGCTCAAGTACTCCTGTTGAGTTTGAGGTATAAGTATAGACTTTGCTTCGTTTACTTGCCATCCCAGGCTCCTTAGAAACGATACAGCTTCTTTTGTCTGCAGACGAAGTGTTTCGGCGTCCTGATGGGCCAGCAGGAAATCGTCGAGGTATACAATTACCCTTATTCCTTTCTTCCGGAGCTGATCGGCAACCCAATTTGAAATTCTGGAGAATTCTAATGGGGCGCTGGATAGGCCAAAAGGCAAGCAAGTCATGTGATAAATTCTTCCATTGTGCATCGTTGAGAGAAATTTTCGGTACCTCTCTTTGATCGGAATGTGGAAATATGCCTGCGTAATATCTATTTTTGTCATAAAGTCTTTGCTTTGGAGAAACAAAGGAATCTTCTGATGGTTTATTAAACGAAACGATTTCGGTTTTAGGAATCTGTTCAGAGCGCGTAAGTTGAAAATCGGTCTTATTGTACCGTCCGACTTTATGACTGGGAACATACGGGATAAAAAACCTGTTTCGCAGTTCGATCTCTCTAGAACTCCCTGTTGAATCATCTTTTTTATTTCCGCATCCATATTTTTTGAAGAGAAATTGAGTGGGACGTCTCGTAAGAGGCATCTCATTAATGGTTTTCTGACGAATGGAATTGAATAACCCCGTATTGTCTCCAAAATTCTTTTTGGTGCTCCCAGTCTCGCCCATTCTTTTATATAATTCGCTAACTGGCCTGCTCTGAACGATGAGGGGTGATGGTCAAAATTTTCTAGATCGTTTTGACAACTTCTCATTTGTATTGGAGAATGATCTTTTTCGATTAACGGAAATTCTAGCGGAGTGATCTTTCCTTTCGCCTGAAGACGAAGGTGTTTTGCTGGTGGAGAGTCTTCCATTGAAAAACGATTTGCTCGTTTTAGCTTGCCCCTTAAAATCATGGGTTGAGGTACGTCTCTGGGTCTTTTTGAATGAGCTACGAAAGGGCCGAAAGGAATCCCCATATTGTTTAGCTAAATCCGCTAAGGAATTTGGTTCGAAAAGATGAGTAGATGATGGTGGGATCGACTCTAACAAAGAGGCTACTTGAGTGTTTTGTGGAGTAACTGATTTTCGCCTCTGTTCGATAACTTCTGCCCTGCGTCCACATACGTACTGCAAGATATCGTCTGTCAAGGTTCTAAATGACGACTCGGGACTTACTAAAAGATTTTGTACATCTTTTTTGACGACTGGATGATTATTAATGAGAGTCTTCATTGACTCAGAAAATGCCTCTCTCTGAAGCAGAAGTCCATGGAGGATTGTACCTAGGGTTGAGTCAATTTTTGTCATCTGATCCTGCCCGTGTCTATTCATTGTGGACATGTGCGAGAGCTGCTCGTTAATTTTCAAAGCGCCAAATACAGGAAAGGCTTGTAGTTTCTTGTGTACATCTGAATAACGTACCTTGTTAAATGTGGGTTTACCCAGTCTAAGGCATTCGATTCCCTGAATCTCGATATGTGGTTTTGGGGGAGGTATGGTAGGTTCCTGTTCTTTTGTCGCGGGGCCAAAATCAAAATTAAATTGCTCATCGATATTTTCTTCCTCGTCTTCTCTCAAATCTAATAAGGGAGGAATATTTTCCTGGTCTCGCCCCGAATCAGACATTTCCTGCTCAGATTCAATATCCTGTTCAGATTCATGATCCAAAGGTGGCCTAAACGTCTCCAGGAATGACTGAAACATCATCTTACGCTCTTCAGTGGATCTCTCTAACTTCTCAATACGAGTTTCATCATTGCTTTGCGGATGGTTTGGAGCCGTGGAGGATGCTCGTCGGTGGTTATTCGAAAGGCTAGAAGCACGTCCCGAAGTACTGGCTCGGCTTGGCGTTCGTTCATGGTTACTTTCATTTTCAGATAAATCTCCTGAGAGTTGAATAGAGGCTTCTTTGCGAGAAATCATAAGCGGTTTTAAGTCGGAAAGGGCAGCGACAACAAGATCATTAAGTGCAGCCGCTCCTCTTATTCTCGCCGCTAAACTTGATGGTCTTATTATCAAACCCACACAAAAGGGCCAATTCAGCATCCTAATTTTCATGTCTCTATAAGTTCGTTCTGAAAGACTGGTTGCTGTTGGGTAGAAGGCTTGAACCAGTCCCACTGTTGGTAGACCGAATCTGATTTTATTCAAAAGTTGAGTATCATAGTCGGCTCCAAGAAGCTCATTTGCAGTGTATATACCCGCTTTCCACCGCTGCCATCCTTCCGGTAATTTAGAAGAGGCCAAATCTTTAATTCTTCCCAAAATAATAGCGTCCGCTGGATCACTAGGAATGATTTCTGCCAATTCTGCAAGCGTTTTAACAGCAGCCATTATCTGGAAATAAATAAGAGCGGGCGCTAAAAACAAAATATCGAATGTTTGTCCATTCTATTTTAATAAACTTCTTAATTTGGGTTAGTACTTGTCAACATTCCATTAATAGGTGTTTCATTAGGTGGAGACACACTAAAAAGGGAAAGCAAGAATCTCGAGACGACGACTCAAGCTGGATAGGACAGCCGTCCCATCGAGTTGACGGCTCAAGCCGATGGGGCAGTCGTCCCACCGAGCCGACGGCTCAAGCTGATGAGGCCTCAAACTGATGAAGCATTTTCCCATCTAGCCGACGGATCAAAGCGGGCCGTTGGCTTAATTGATAAGCAGTCGTCTCCTCTAGATTCGACGCCCGTCCAGAATAAGCACGACAGGCCCGAAGCGAGCCGTTGGCCGCCCCAATCGGGCCTACGTCCGCCCTTATCGGCTACCACGTCTTAGTCGGAATATGTTTTCGCAACTAGACCTGTAATGGATATTTTATATGGTAGAATATTACAGAGATCTGGACTATGAGTGCCAGGATCAAATGTGTAAGATTTTCTAATTCTACAACTTTTAGGTTTGTTTAACAAACTTTTGAGCAACAGTACCTATGTAAATAAGGGGATTAACCGAAAAAAAATGCAATTTATCTTTACCTGTATATGCTCTATAATCACAGCACAAATAATCACTTTTAATTGCGTTCGTATTTCTGCGTGAGATAGATGTTAACACCAAGGAAACACAAAGCGTACTGAAGAAATCCACACTCGTCGCGCTAGATGAACCGTTACCGGCTAGAAACGAGTGGGAATGGCTGACGACAAGAGGTAGGGAGCATAGTTTGCGCTGAGAAAAGGGTGTTAAACGACAGGAGAACAGGGTTGTAATCTCATAGGGTCAAGCCGACGGCACAGGACTAAAATATATATATTTTCCAATCAATTATACCACTCAAACACAACAAGTTTGGCGACGAGGTGAACAAGATTCAGAAAAGTCAGTTTCAACATGAACGCACAGCAGTTTCAAGAATTCATGGACCTCCAAAATAAAATGATGACCAACCTCATATCTCAATTACAACTGTCTCAAATTCCAGTTAATGTTAATAAACCTTCCAAAGAAGAGAATGGAATGAATACCGCACTACTGCCTAACTTCGATAGTTTTGACGCCAAAAAGGAATCAGGTTAATTTGAATAAACCATATTGTGCTCAGCTGCTTCTCAATTCTATTGGTGCCCAAAATTTCAATATGATCACAGCTTTAGCTGCTCCCAAAACTCCTGATCAATTATCATATGACGAGCTCATCAAGTTATTAGAAGAACATCTCGCACCTAAGAAAAGTATCCTGGTTGCCCAGCATAACTTTTTATCCGTTTTTCAAGGAGATCAGCAATCAATTTCAGAATTTGTTGCGACACTCAAAAGTAATATAAGTGACTGTGAATTTACGTGCGAGTGCAAGAAATCAGTTGCAGATATATTCCTGCGAGCTCAATTCATTCGTGGACTTCATGACAGTAGCATTCGTGAACAACTTCTCCAATCCGAAGTCAAGGATTTCAAAGATATTTTCACGAAAGCAACCGCCCTCGAATCTTCAAGAATTGATGCACGTACAATTGCTCAGCATACGACCCGATCATCTTCCACTGTTGATATCAATAAGGTTAACCGCTCAATTCAATCTGATCATCACAGACATAGGAGTAATTCACACCAACGCTCCAGCAAACTACTGCCACACGGATCACACAATCGTAAATTCAACCTCAATACTCTAGGATTGCAAAACGTTTGTCTCAGATGAGGGAAATCCAAGCATGCTACTAAAGATTGTCATAGTAAACAAACGTCACTCAAATGCATGCCATGGCATAAAACAGGTCATCTATCAAAAGTT
This sequence comes from Ophraella communa, assembly GCA_035357415.1. Lineage (NCBI taxonomy): Eukaryota > Metazoa > Arthropoda > Insecta > Coleoptera > Chrysomelidae > Ophraella > Ophraella communa. Next base: position 23,037,954 of record CM068989.1, read on the forward strand.
TGCATCACTTCATTGGTAGCCAAAAAGTCAAAATCCAATTCAACTAATCAAATACAGGATGATGAAGATTCTCAAGACATCCGACAATATGGCATACAACATATTGTTGATATTCATCAAAATCATAATATTCATGATAACGATATGAGCCGATACTACGCCTTTGTCAAAATAGAAGGCAAACCAATCAAATTCGAAGTCGATTCAGGATCAGCTTATTCTTTCTTGCCACGTCAACAGTTTGAAGAAATGAATCTGAATATTTCCCTTCAACCAACAACCATAGGATTTCGTTCTTACACTCAAGACGTTTTTATACCGGATGGAAAAATACGAACGCGTGTATCATATGGAAATATCAGTATAGTGGATGACATATATATTGTACCCGATAATTACGCAGCCATCCTTGAACGCGTTTGGATTCGGCGTCTAAACATAAATTTGAATCAACTTGAGCAACAGACATTGAATTCGGAACCACAATACAGCGTTAATGTACGGAACATTGACGAATTGAAGGAAAAATACCCAAGCGTCTTCGATCAGAAAATTGGTTGTGTTTCTGGTTTCAATGTGACTCTAAAGTTACGAGAAGGTGTAACGCCATGTTTCTTTCGGGAGCGTGAAGTTCCATACGCACTCACTTCATTGGTAGAACAAGAGCTGAATGTACTTGAGGCAGAAGGTATCATAACGAAAATATCAACATCAGATTGGGGATCGCTCCTGGTCATAATACCCAAAACAGATGGAGTTGTACGATTGGCTGTCGATTACAAGATTGGTGTTAATGAACGACTCATGAATTCACATTATCCTATCAGGAAAATTGAAGATATTCTCAATAGCCTCCATAACTCCAGATACTTCTGCAGACTTGACTTATTCAAGGCATATCTTCATATCAAAATTTATGAGAAACCAAGTGAAATTCAGACGATATCAACGCATAGAGGAACATATCGCATGAATCGTCTTTCATTTGGGATCAAAACAGCCCCATCGGAATTTAACCGAATCATGGATCAAATATTACGAGAAGTACCTAAAACAGAGTTCTATTTTGACGACATTATAGTTCACGGCATCACCAGAGAAGAATGTGCTTCAAACCTAGATGCTTGCCTTGATCAACTACAGAGATATGACCTACATCTCAATTTACGTAAATGTCTATTCTTCCAAGAACAGATAGAATTTCTAGGACATGTGAAATTCAATTCGATTATGAAATCACCGGAAAGCTGCAATTCTAAATATGCCAATGCCATTATCGGTGGAAGAAGTTAGAAGATTCTTAGGTATGGTAACATATTACGCCAGGTTCATTGCCAATGCCTCAACCAAAACTGCTCCTCTACGTCAATTGCTGAAAACTAACACAAAATTCAAATGGTCAGCAAAATGTGAAGAAGCTTTCATCAAGCTAAAACAAGAAATAGCCAGTGACCAGGTACTCATGCCATTTAATCCAACGTTACCAGTGCAGCTAGCATGCGATGCGAGTCCCTATGGAGTAGCAGGGGTTTTATCACACATTGTTGATGGTATTGATCGACCTATAGCCTTTGCATCAAGATCTTTAACTCCAGCAGAACAAGGTTACTCGCAATTGGATCGAGAAGCATTAGCAATTATTTTTTCTGTGGATCATTTTTACCAATATTTATTTGCACGACCCTTCACCCTGATCACAGATAATCAACCATTAGTTCGAATTTTTTATCAACATGCCAAAATTCCGAAAATGACTTCAGCACGACTTCAGCGATACGCAACATTTCTATCTGGATTCAATTATACAGTGTCATTCAGAAAAGGACAAGATAATTCAAATGCAGACTGCCTTTCAAGAGCACCTGTTCAAGCAAAACTTCGAATGGATACGGCTATTAATAATGAGGTTCATTATTTATGTGAATCCTATATCTTTCAAATATCATCAGCAGAACTTACTTACGAAAAGTTGAAAAAGGAAACACAAAATGATGAAACATTCTCATCTATATTGAAAGAACTCAAAGAAAATCCAAACTGGAAAGCTGAATTCACAATCGATTGCAACCTTTTATTCAAAGGTCAAAGAGTTGTCATACCTGCATCATTACAACCAGCAGTTTTGGAAGAACTTCATAAAACACATATTGGAATGACTAAAATGAAGAAACTAGCAAGGCGTTATGTATACTGGAAATCCATCGACAAAGAAATAGATCGTATGGTAAGAAATTGTTCATCATGTGCATCTGTTCAGCCGAATTGTTTGAAAGCACTACTACATCCTTGGATGGAACCAGCAAACAACTGGCAGCGGATCCACATCGATTACGCAGGACCCTATCAGGGATATAATTTTCTTGTTGTTATCGACGCTAAATCTAAATGGGCTGAGATTATCCCTTGTAAATCAGCTCCAAACTCCTCGCACACGATAGAGATGCTGCAAGAGATATTTGCACGAAATGGATTTCCTGATGTCATCGTTTCTGACAATGCCACTATATTCACGAGTGAAGTGTTCAAAGATTTTTGTCGAGCAGCAGGAATTTTTCAAAAATTCATTACCCCCGGGCATCCAGCTACGAACGGTTTAGTCGAACGCTACGTTCAAACTCTCAAGCATAGACTTGCTGCTATGGCTAATGAACATTGTTCAATGCACCAGAAAGTTCGTGAAATTCTATTTCGCTACCGTGCCACACCATTGGCAAATGGAAAACCACCATCTGAACTTTTCCTAAATCGACAGATTCGTATCACGCTTGACGCACTGAAACCTATTCATCATGAAAAATCGCCGCCTTCTAAGAAAAAGGTTCGTCAATTTAGCGTGGGAGAAAGGGCTCAGGTCAGATATTATTCCAATAATAAACAAATATGGAAGCCAGCAACAATCGTCAAAAAGTTTGGTCATCTTCATTATAAAGTTAAACTTGATAATGGAAATGTATTCAAAAGACATATTGACCAGATGCGATGTACCAACATTCCGGAAAAGAAGTCAGTTACCTTCTCTCCTGAAGTTGAGGACAACGAGAGAAAACAAGCAAATTCAGGCTGGTCCATTCTATCAGATTTGGTAACTATTCCATCTCAAAACCAAGAAGTTATTGAGTCTGACAATATTCGAAATAAGTCGAATGAACCAGACCAAAGTCTACGTGAGGTACAGTCGGCTTTAGAATGGCATATACATGTTAAATGTGAATTTCGTTTACCTACCGAAGTTATAAAAACGCCCTTCTTAAACAACAAAGGAATGGCAATTTTTAAAACGCCTACATTAATGGTTTTGGTGTATTAAGTTTATTTACAAGGGTAGGTCATGTCCCGAATAAATAAGTTTTTTTCGCATTTTTACACTGATATAATAAAAAAAAGGGATTTTAATCCCAAACAAACATTTATTATCGAGGGTTCCAAACTAAGTGAAGATGTGGGCGTGGACAACTGTTTAACTGATTTCAAATTTATTATTATTTAAACCGTGATTGGTTACACAAAATAAAAAGGCTGTCTAAGCGATTTGAGTTTGAAAATGTATATGCAATTCTGAAGCCGATAGTACAAGATCCACCACCACAACTAGTACCGACAGGATCTCGTAGATCAGGCCGTCCTACGAAGCGTCCTTCCTGCTTGAAAAATCATGTAGTTAGATGTAGACGTAAATCAATAAGTATGGGAGATTGTAGTGTTCTTTATTTATGTATACTTTTTATACACTGTATATGTTCATTTGTAGAGAAAAAAACAAGTGACTGAATAGTTGTCAATCAATGTTGAAATAAATAAAAGTTAGAAAACGTCACATTTTCAAAAGTCTCATTTAATGTATATATATTTTCCAATCAATTATACCACTCAAACACAACAGAAATCTTAATTTACCCACCAGTTTCAAACGTTCATTTATAATCCATTTTTAGCCTACTCGGAACGTTTGTAAGTAACTTTTGAATATACCAGATGAAAGGGAATTGATTTTTCTGCCTGTGTGAAAAATTTCAAAGGAAATATCCGAATTTGCGTTAAAAATTCGCTTATAATTCATTTTTAGCCTACTCGGAACGTTTGTAAGTAACTTTTTAATATAGGTACCAGATGAAAGAAAATTGTTTCTTCTACCTCTGTGCAAAATTTCTTTCATGGACATCTTCATTTACCGACCAGCTCCAATGAAGGAATCAATAATATTTTTCGTTTACTATTAATTCAATGATTTTCAATTTTTTTATTATTGTTGTTAAATATTTTTATGACTTTCGACCTTTTTTAGTATTATATAAATATTAATACTAAGAGTTATTAGTATAAAGTTATAACATATTTTAAATATTACGTAACTCCCTCGTAAGCGGCGGACGGAATATATCGCGGAGCGGAGTTGCCAAATCGATTTTACCGTATTGGAGCCAGAAGCCCACTTCTCCCACGTAAATAACCGATCCAAAAATTATTTACTACGTTAAATAGACCACCTTATGACAAAAGACCGTCGACGTACGTAACTAATGTTAATGTTGTTTTTCTCACTAAAAGAATTAAAAATTAAAACGTAACATATTACGCAAATATTTTTATAAGATACAGGTTTTATATGTCTTACGTTAATTCGTCGATGCGAAAACTCAAATTTCTACTAGGATAAAAATGGACCAACTTGAAAACTCTCTATTGTTTAATTAAAACATGGCGTTAAAGATTTAGGTACCTAATTTATACTAATTCAAAATGATCTATACATTTTTATATATCTGTGGTTTACGTATAGGGATTTTGGGTAGGGGTTATGGCGCAAGTCAAAGAAAAATCGATAAAAAGTCATAAAAGAATTTAGGTAAATAGTAGCTTCAGTCAGTCTAATGCTACAAGTTTATAGATAATTACCTAGTAAAATGCTTTCATTTAGAGTTAGTAGTGAATACAAACTAAGCTGAACATGTTAAGTAACAACCGCAACTTACTATTTAAAGGTATTATTTTAGCATTATGTATAATATCTTGTGTTCATTTGTTTCTTTTTCCTCTATTTGAAACGGATACTGATTCAAACCTAATAAGAACTTATTTGGATTTTGAAAAAACGCTCTGTGTGAATAATATTCGTAAAAAGAAATCTTTGAATACAGCAAAGTGTCCACAATATGGTATAATTACTGTAATGCAAGGTGGTAGATTGGGTAACCAAATATGGGAGTATTCTTCAGTTTGGGCTTATGCCAGAGAAACTGGTTTAGAACCTTACATTCCTCGGTGCATTAAATTGAAACTGGAAACAATTTTTGATAAATTATCTCTACCTACATTTGATACTATTAGTCACTGTCTAGTGCAAACAGATTTATTTTATCTTCCTTCAGCAGAAGCTTTTCCAAATAACACATTAGATGCCTGGCATTTCACTAACCAAAGTATCATTTTACCAAGATACATTACATCACCTGAATTAATATCAACTTGGGTCCAAGATATCCTTCAAGAGCTAAGTATAAAAAAAAGTTTGTTAGACAAAAGTCATAAAATATTACAGATGGGTGTTAAATATTTAAATATACCAGTTAAAACATTTATAGGAGTTCATGTCAGGAGAACTGACTATATTAGTTACATAAAAAGAAAATTTAATGCAAAACCTGTTGATTCAAAATTCTTTTTATCTGCAATGAAAAATTTTGAAAAAAAATATCTTGATATCGCGTTTATTATTGTCAGTGATGATCCTGGGTGGTGTTGGAAAAAGTTTAAATTTAAAAAGAATGCTTATGTTGTTGGAAAATATCACAGTGGCGGCTCTCCTGCTTTAGATTTGACAATTTTAGCTTCTTGTAACCATACAATTTTTGATTATGGAACTTTTGGGATGTGGGGTGCCTTTTTAGCTGGCGGAGAAACTATCTATCATACTCTAGGTTCTCAGTATCCTACAAACAAACTTGGAAGATACATGAAAAACTGGCATAGTCTTTGAATCAACAAAAACCAAAAACACAAGTCTGATAACTTTTCTAGATAACTTATTTTTATAAGAAAAATATAAAAATTTTATTGATGATAGGTTATTTCAAACAGGCCTCTTGTTGTGCAACAAGTTTACAACTGTTTAGAAGGTAAAAGCTGTGTTTTTACATTCAGCAAAGTTGAGAAAGTTGGATTTTTGTTGCTTGTTATGATTCTGCTATTAAATAATAATAAATAAATATAATTTTTTTCTGTATATGTAACTAATTTAGTCCTTAAAAGTAAATCATTTCATAAATCTAAATTTAATACAATATGAAATTAAAATATTATTTTAAATAATCTGATTTCACACTGCACTCTATTAAACATATAAGATTATTATAGGACAAGTGCCTTATGATTTTTATGGGTCACTAAATGTGCTACATTTAAATTAACAGGATATTGAGCAAACTGTAACTTGAATACCACATGCATGTGCTGTTTTCATGTTATGGAATGATTTATTATTACAACTATATTTGACACATAAAAGGCTGTTTGAAAATCCATTGTGCCAAAATGTAAATTTTGTTTTCCAAAATTTGTATGAATTTATGTTTTGTTAAAAATATTCTCAGGTATATGCTCATATTTTGACTGATAAATATACAACTTATTTAATATAGAAAACTGGTTATTTTTGAAAAAATATTTTTTATTTAAACCCGAATGCAAAATTCTGCAAAAATATATATTTTTGTTATAAATAAAATCACAGTGTTGGATTTCTTTCACCTACACATTCAAAGTTTGTTTCTAAATCATTAGAACTGGGTTTACAGAAAACAATGTATAAATTTATTAACTAAATTGGTTCGTAGCTCTAGCACATCTCTTATTTGTCATTAAACACTTTTTTAAAGTTTCAATATTATTATATTATTTATTAGATAATAAATACGTGCAGTAATTTTGGATTCAGGAAGTCATAGGTATTTCATTTTATATTATAGGGAAAAGTTTGGAAAATGTATTATTTTTGTGTCAAATTTATAAAAAATAACGTATAACCAAATATTTTTAAAATTTGATATACATACGTTTAAGTAATATTCGTACTTATTTTTACTTCTCCTGTAGTAAAATGTAAATATATTGCGGGTCATAAAAAATACAAAAGCTAGAAGTTATTAGGTTTACCCCACTAATGCAGTGGCAGATACGTGTTTCTGTATCCTTAGACTTCGTCAGTTAGCATAAGAAATGTAGAACAATAAGAAGAAAATTTAGAAGATAACACAAAAATTAAAATAGTTATAAAAATCCCCAAAAGTAAGAGTGAACCGCTCATTTGTATTGGATTACGGTTTTTCATGCAAAAAGTTATATATTTAATATAATATAAATACCGACACATGCAACTTTTATTTGATCATATACGCACAAAAATACAGTTTGAAAAAATACTTTTTTCACTACTAGCCTATATACCTAACTTTATTGATTTTTGTTGAGATGGTAAAGTTGTTCATATTTAACCAAACTAGAAAAAGACAGGGGCTACTTGATTAGCAACTAAATCTCAAACCATTTGACAGAATGTGACGTTAACTGATGCAAAGTCAAAATGAAAATAGTATATTAAACAACGCATTTCATATGGCTTTCTGTTACGACACGAGTTCAAGTTCAAGTTTTAAAGAACGAGTGTCACAACAGCAATATGAAATAAGTTGTTTATAACATTTTTTATATTTTGCAATTTTATCATTTTTTAAATTAATTTATTTTTTGCATATAATTACGAAAATTTTAATTTTAAAAAGTATTGTAGTATTATAATATACCAATAATAATATATTATATTGGTAAAAGATAATTTTCATATTCACTAATACTTTTTTAAAGAATAAAAGGCTGATTTAGACGATGCCAGTAGCTGGCGCCAGTTTCACTGAAACGCCAGCACTGGCCCCGTGTAAACATTTTTCCTTACCAGTCCAGCACTGTCAGACAGCACTGGCTTGAATAGACCGGCCGCCTATTTTTCTTGCCAGTAACTTAATCGCCAGCGGTTTTAGACACGTCTAAACACGTCGCGCCAGTCGCTGACTCAATTAAGGCTGATTTAGACGATGCCAGTAGCTGGCGCCAGTTTCACTGAAACGCCAGCACTGGCCCCGTGTAAACATTTTTCCTTACCAGTCCAGCACTGTCAGACAGCACTGGCTTGAATAGACCGGTCGCCTATTTTTCTTGCCAGTAACTTAATCGCCAGCGGTTTTAGACACGTCTAAACACGTCGCGCCAGTCTCTGACTCAATTAATGTGTCAGTCGCCCAGGTTCGTTGTTGTATTAATACATTCGTCATTTGATTAGTTTGACTGTTTCTTTTTCAAAATGACACGAAAACTGAGTGAAGCTGAAACTTTAACCAGATTCGTTTTGAATTCATTTTTTAAAAGTCACAAACACGTGGGTTTCGAGAACTGGATCTTAGCACTCGGCAATCTAGAGATTCTAACTGTCGACAGCCACAGGCGCCAGCTAGTGGCATCGTCTAATCAACCGGTCCAGTCCAGTGGCACTGGTGCCAGTTACTGGCGACAGTTATAGGCGCCAGCTACTGGCATCGTCTAAATCAGCCTTAAATATAAAATTAATAAATTGCTATTAGCCTCAAATGTCATTATCAATAGTCTTGTTATTAGATGCTTCACTCATGTTGCCAACCATTTAAACCCAAAAATTTTCATGCGTAAAAGTTACATTAAGATACCCAAATGCGTTTTATAATGTAGACTTTTATAAGTGCAAATTATAAAAAATATTTTTATTACTCATTTAATAGTTCACCTATTTATTCAAAAATGAAAATCAATTAACTTATCCATGTGTTTTCATAGCGATTTTAACGATACAATATTTATTATCAAATCAAAAAACAATACTGTCATGTTATGTGAAACGGAAGTGACTGGTGACACGTCAAAAATTTTTATTAGTTCTAGAAACTAATATTTTTAAAAATATAATTCTGGTGGTGAAAAAAATGCTGTATGACCCACGGTAGAAAAGGTTCCATTAAAAACCTCACTTTTCTACCTTGGCGCATAATTACTATTTTATTTAAACCCGAATACAAAACTCTGGGATAGTAAAAATTTTTTTATAAATAAAACCTGTGTTGACTTTATTTCACCTACACATACACATGAGTAAAACATTCAAAGTTATTTTCTAAATCATAAGAATTTAGGTAGTTTACAAATAAAAATATATAAATTTATTAACTATTTGGGTTCGTAACTGTACTACATCCTTCTTATTTTTCATTAAACACTTCTTTAAAGTTTCAATTTTATTTTATTTTATTATTTGTTAGATAATAAATACGTGCAGTAATTTTGGATTCAGGAAGTCATAGTTATTTCATTTTATATTATAGGGAAAAGTTGGGAAAATATTTGTGCCAAATTTATAAAAAAAGCGTAGGTGTGCCTATTTTATACAAAATGAACTTTCTAAATTTTAAACAAAATATCTTATTTTGAGGATAACCAAATATTTTTAAAATTTGACATACATACGTTTAAGTAATATTCGATTTACTTACTTATTTTTACTTCTCCTTTAATCAACTCTATTAAAATGTAAATAGTGAATATGCTAGTTGTCGGCCATTTAGAAATATTAACTTCGTATATCTTTAAAAAATGTGAAATAATAATATTTTGATAAATAGCACCATAAAATTGTTGAAAGTCGGCATACAAAAATAAAAGTATGTAAATATTTCTTCTCAATGTAAATGTTATTTTAAAATTACGTTTTAACCCGTATTCGGCCATCTTATGCCAATTACCGGCCAGGCCTAATCAATTTTTCGACGGGGTGGCCGAAAACTCCCAGATCAGCGGCCACCTCATGGAATTGTACGATTTTTTCTGGTAGTTTTAGAACAAATAAAAAACTAGGAAATTCTTTTTAAACAATATAAAAAAAATAATACCCTTCTTTTATCAATATTAAATTAACAAACAACAATAAACAATAGAAATATTTAAAATGAATAAATTTTTCCTATAACAGTGATTTGTACAATTTTTATTTGCACAATCACACTTCTTGTAATCTTTGGTTGAGGCAACTGTATACGATAAATCTAAAAATTCGGTACACAACCAATATTTTTGTCTTCGTCCTCGTCAGTATCGCTGGTTGAATACTTCTACGTACCTATAATATGCAGTAGAAAATCTTTGTTTTCAGTACTTTTATTGATCTCATTTTTCTCACTATTTTCTTTGCTTTTCTTTTTCACTATTCTCATTAATTTATTCTTAGTTGCCTCTCTTTGGTTTGCTCAACCTTGCTCTCTGTCGGCACGAGAAACCATTATTCGATCACCTACTTTATTTCATGTATATTTCCTGCGGATTTGTAAACAGAGGTTGGTCGGAAACTTATAGGTACTTACATTACAGACTCAAAAGCACACTACCAAGAGGAAAAACAAATATTTCATATAATTACTTATAGAAAAGGACATCAAATTTCGCGACTTTATCCCGTTTTCGGCCACCCATGCATTTTTATATATCCAAGAAATATTTTTAACGGATTTCTTAAAAACATTGTTTTTCTGAATTAAATCAATGGTAAACTTACACGCATGTGGCAAATTTGCAGAAAAATTGCATTATTTCTAATAAAAAGCAAAATATTTGCTAATTAAGGTCCAACTATATACTATATACAGTTCGTTAGAGGTAGCCATATTATAATCAGAATTCTAGTTCGGAAGTGCCCCACATATTTATCACAAATGGCAGGATTGTTCAAAATTGTTGGTCGAAAGAGGGTATATCATTAGAAAAATTAAACAAAGGAATATAATGCTATTTTATTGGTTCTAACACTATGCAACTGATGCAGCCGTACTAGTCGCAGATACGAGTGTCTGTATCCTTAGACTTCGTCAGTTAGCATTATGATATATAGATCAATAAGAAAAATATTTATAAGAAAACACAAAAATTGAAAATAATTGTAAAAATTCCCAAAAGCAAGAGTCAACCGCTCGTTTGTATTGGATTACGGTTTTTCATGCAAATAGTTAAATATTATTGATACAATATAAATACGGACCCACTACCCAATTGTAAACCATACGTATATAATTTGCTTATGCAAATTTTATTTGATTATTATGTACAATCATATAATTTTCATTTAACTTATAAGCGACGTGGGTCGGTAATTATATTGTATCAACTTTGTCGCTTCTTGTCAATATTAGAATGTGTCCAATGAATGAATAAATTGTTTATTTTCTCTTTTTTGATCTATATTAGAGATATTTACCCATATCTGTAGATCAGCTGTGTCGTATACTGAAGAAGTCTGAGTAAACAAAATACGTGTGTCACGTGTCTGGGACTGCATTAGTGCAATAACTTCTGTTATAATAAATATATATAATATATTTTAAGTCGGATTATTTATTTATAAGTGAGATTTTAGAAAATTCATATAAGGTAGATACTATTAAAATACGATTTTACCCATGTAAAAACTTCTAGATGTAGCCTATATTTGTGGAGTCTTCATAAATTATCTTTTGTTATAAACAATTAATAATTAAAGTATTTTAACTTTGTTCTGTATCCTTATTAGCATACGAGTCAATCATTAGCATTAGATAGAGAAAAATCAGCGACGGTACATTTATTTTAATAAATAAACATTACCAATAATTAAAAATGTAATAAGAGTATTCTCTTATATGTACAAAACATTCTTAATATCTTATCCATACTCGTGTCAGAATTTGGGTCTGTTGATTGTGCTAGCAATGGCAATACACCTCAGTTCGTAGGTACCCATGCACTAGTAATTTATAATCAGTTCGAAATACGGAAGAGCATTATTTATTATAAATGAAGTTTTGATCTGTAGTTAGCAAATGAAATGAATAAAAATGTCCCCCATACCATACCTTTACCAGCTGTGAAATTTGATCCTCAAGCTTCATTCACAACCAGCAAATTATAATTAGTACTAAGAATTAGTAGTAAATGCTTGGTATATGGGTAACAATATGATCATTCCAAACTTTTACCACTAATTGTAATTGTGAAATATCAAAATTCTTAAATAACCTAACTTTAGAGGTTTGGTTAATGATGTTTATACCTATATATTGTCATGATATGTCTCATAGACAAAAAGATAATTATTTTAAATTATAGCATAAAAAAAATTCAAAATAAAAAAAATAGAATTTAAATATTTATTAATAAAATATTACATATTACATTTAGATTATCAATATGAGAAATAAGGTAGCAATAAAATGTTAGATAAACTATTGTTAATAAAAGTAATTTTCAGGGTGAAATCAAAATTTATTTTAGTTTAATTATTATTTTCGGAAATATGTCAAAATTTGAAGTTTATGTCAAATTTAAATTATTAGGTTAAATAAAAGAAAATTCTGTAATGTAAACAAATATTGTATTAGTTTTAAGTATACATAAGAAGTGTAGGTTATAGCTCGAAAGCGTGCTCCCCGAACACACCCTTTGAAGATGAAGAAGTCACGTAGATTGAAAAAGTATGATTTAAAAGAAAGTTAATGTCGAATAGAAAAAGTTTTAATTAATGGTAAAAAAGGTATGAAATCCAAAAGCAAATAAAAAAGTATTTGTTTAGAGTAGAACATTGGAGAAGGTTAAGAATAATAAAAAACTCTTCGTTTGAACGCAAGTTCCACGTTTATTTGAAAAATGATTAGACCTGTAGTTTCGTATGTTAATACTCCTAATACAAAGGTAGGTAGCTAAAAAATTAAATACTATTCTAAATAATTATGGATACACATCTAAATATTCAGTACAAAATTCATTAGATTTGATAAAGAAATTAAATAACTGTAAATTACAAAAAAAATACTAAATTAGTATCGTTTGATGTAACTAATATGTTATCTAAAATACCTCCTAAATAAGAATGTATAGTTCTAGTTAAAAAGCTATTAGATGAAAGAGATATCCATCCAGGTATAATATCAGATCTAAATTATTTTACTTTTGATAACAAAGTATATATTCAAAATGAGGATCTTCCAATGGGAAGTCCTATTTCTCCAATTTTATTGCATTGGAAATACTTCCACAATATGTAATATTTTTATAACTTTTAATTTCTTTAGTTTGTTTAGGAAATATTAGGTTTAGTGACACTTTCTGTTCTTTCTTATTAATTAATGTATTTATCAAATGAATTGGGTAGCCATTAGATGTAGCTATTTGTTTTATGATATCAATTTCTTTATCAAAGTTAATTTTGTTCATTGGAATTGAAAATGCCCTATGTATAATAGAATTATAAGCTGCTAATTTATGCGTTATAGGATGATTTGAATTATATGCTATGGTTACATCTGTTTGTGTTGGTTTTCTGTATATTAAATAATTTAGTAAATTATTAACTGTTTCAATTTTTAAATCTAGAAAATTAATTGAATTATTTTCTTCAACTTCTAAAGTAAAATTAATTTAGGATGCAAGGTATTAATTAATATTTCCTAAACAAACTAAAGAAATTAAAAGTTATAAAAATATTACAAATTGTGGAAGTATTTCCAATAAAATTTCAAAAATAATATCTTCGGCAACATCAGCATTAATATTATTTAAAACACAAAATAATATTGGTACAAAATTGTTAAATGTAAAAACAAAATTACCTAAATTAAAAAAATCTGGTGTTTACAAAATTAATTGTCCAAAGTGTAATGCTGTATATATAGGTCAAACACAAAGAAATTTTGAAGTAAAGATTTAACGAACATTTAAGAGCATATAGATTAAAACAACCAGATAAGTCAAATTATGCAAAACACCTACTTGAACATCCAACCTTACTCTTACACATCAATAACATCCAAATACTACACACTTGTAACAAAAAAAGAAAAGCAGATCCACAATTTAAAGTTGTTAATGAACAAATAAATCTGGGAAGTTCTCCACTTTTAAAGTGTTTGCTTTGATTGAGTCTTCATTTTATATATAGATAAGACGTAATTGTAACACAAATATATTAAGTTATTGTAAAGATCAGCATGATATAGTTTTTTCCTGGTTTTTCTATATCATTGCACAGTTATACTGATCTTAGAGGGAAGTACATCCAGGATAATCCCTTAGGGCTCATAACATCTAGGCTTTAATATTGTTATATCTTATTACTTCCATACTTGGTCTAGCCTTATAACTACCTAATAAACATCAGGTACCTAGCTACAAACAAACAAAATGTAACTTCAATATGCCAATCTGACGATGCTAAGTCTAGCGAAACGGCTGTCATTAAAGTTAAAAAAGCAATTTTTTAAATAAATATTGGGAGTTTTGTTAAATGAAGAGTTTTTTATTATTCTTAATAAGATGGACTTCTAAAAAGTAAGGGTTAGTACAATTAATTTAATAATAGAAACAGTAATTATTATAACTATCAAAATAGATATTAAAGAAGGAGTGTAGAGAGACATTATGACAGACATGATAATAATAGAAGTAATGATCAACAAATTAACTCTATTCAACTAGACCAGACAGAACCCAGGGATAATTCTAGAAATTAGATAGAAATATGTACTGAGCAACAAAATTTTGAGAAACTAACCTACCAAAATTAAAAGAAAATAATTTTCAATATTGCACAGGGATATATCAACATCCAAGAGAATTTGTAAATATTGAGAAAGAATTTTACATTAGAAGAAGCAAAAGGTTTATTAAAGATATTAGGAAAATTTCAAGAAAAAAATTTAGAATATTTGATAGACACTGGTTCTGAAATATCCTTATTAAATTCCAAAATTATAAAAGAACTAAATTTAGAACATTTATATTACAGTGTACCGGGAACAATTTTGGTAGGTGCCAATAACAAAAAATTATATGAAGTAAACAAGAGAATAAGTGAAAAAATCATATTTAATAAAAGAGAGTATAAGTATATTAGCTACAATTTTTATTCATAGAAAACTTATTGCATGATGCAATAATAGGGACAGATGAATTAAACAGACATGGGTTTGTCATTGATTATGAGCATGGACTAATACAAAATGGGGAAGAGATAATTAAATTTAAAAAAAAATATTGAAATTGATGAAGAAACTCATATAAAATCAACAAATCACATACAACAAGAAGGTTTAAGTGAAAAAGACTTTAAAATAGATATAGTATGTGGTGAAAATAAAGAAATAGAAATGGTAGATTTATTGAACAAATATAAAAATTTAGTAACAGATGAAAATCGAATAGTTGATAGGTATGTAAACAAAATTAAGGTAAAAGACATTCAAAATTTTAAATCAAAAAATTATCCCATTCCTTACAAATTTAGAAAAGAAGTTAAAAATTAAATTAAAAAAATGTTAGAGCAAAATCTTATTGAAAAATTTAATTTAAAATTTATAATATTTTGTGTAATAAAATTAAGATTTTATTTATTAGGTTCCAAATTTGTTATTGAAACAGACCATATATTATTAGTAAATGTTATAATCAATAAATTGTTAAACAATAGAATACATACAGGAATATAATTTTGAAATAAAATATATAAAAGGAAAGGAGAATATAGTAGCAGATGCACAAACCAGATCAGATGGCAATCATAAGACAGAAAGGAGTTTACAAATAGAATTTAATGCTTTGAACGAGAAAGAAGGAATATTTTCATTGAGTCAGATTATCAAAGATCAAAAACAATTCAATGATAAAGATATAATAAGCTAATGCACAAAAATAAATAATATTTGGGCAAAGAAAATCAATGATCAAGAATTATATATTATATGGCTTATGTTCAGAGAAAGTTATTTTTGTACAGAGGACATGTCGATAATAAAAGAAATAACAAATTCTTGTTCCATTTGTTAGCAATATAAGAGTAAGAATTATATAAATATTAATATACCTAAAACATAATAGTAATATCAAAGTTAGAATGTATAGCCATTGACTTCATTAGTGAACTAATAAAAACTAATAATGAAAAAAAGACACATACTAGTAATAGTAGATTTATTTACAAAATGTTGCAAATTGTATTCATGTACAAGAACAAATATTAGAACCATAAAGAACTGTTTACAACAGTATTTTGAGAAGATAGGAAAACCTAAAAAGTTTATAGTGGATAATGCTACATATTTTCAAAATGAAAAGTTCAAGACATTTTGTAATCAAAATCAAATTAATCATTTTTACCAGTATTCGACACCTAGAATCAAATCCTTCTGAGAGATACATACAAGAGGTTATCAAATTTCTTAGTATTCTTTCCAAGGATGATCATAATAAAGATTGGGAAACAAAATTACCAGAGGTTATATTATTTTTAAATGAAATACCACACACAGTAACAGAGATAAGTCCATATTTTCTCATGACAGAACAGATATAGAAAATGGGAAAATCAAGTTAATAAAACATTAGAAGATGTATTAGAAGAGGTGAATAAAAAGTGGAAAAAAACATCTAAAAAGAATGGAAAAAAGAAAAAGCCATAATAAAGTAAAATATGAAAAAGAACAATTAGTTTTGCTAAGAGCAAACAGGGTAACAGATGTTAAAAGAAATATTTGTGTCTACCAGTTTTTGAAGGACCTTATAGATAGTGATAATAATGTAAAAAGTTATAGATTAAAATATACAAATTAAGATAGAATTGGAGGTGTGTTTGACATTCAACAAATATCAATGATATTACTTGTTCAGACCTGAAATTAGTTTACCAAAGATAAATAATCAAACTTAATTACAAACAAAAGTTTAGATAAGGAAAATTGAGATGATTATTCTCACATACTTAATTTAATTTCTGAAAATTAATTCTTAATTTTAAAATTTTTCAAATTAATGTAGGGTTCTATGAAAATTTATTTTTAATAAATAACCAAATAAAGTTTATTTTACCTAAACATCTGCCTAATTCCTATCTAACTTATCTGTCTTATCTTAACTATCTAATCTAACATTATCTATCTACAGCAGTGTTCAATTTTAAAGTTTTCTTTACTTTTTTTGATTATTTCTTTTACCTCCTTGTACTTTCACCAGATCCACCTTCTCCAATGTTGTACTCTAATAAATACTTTTATCTTCTGTTTACTTTTATTCAGGTTATTTATCCTTTGATAGTATATAACTGTAGATATTATTTAAATTATCAATATCTGATATTTTATTATATATCTTTAATTTTCTTTCATTTCTTCTTCTTTTTAATTAATGATTTTAAATTCTGATAGTTTATGTCATAATGACATAATCGTCAAATTTTGATTTTGAACATTTATTCTAAATTAACATTTCTTTTAATTTAATTTATTTTTTGTATTTTGGTAAAAATGTTTTTATAATGTGCGCATTTATGAGGCCAAATATTATTTAATCTCACGATAGTAAGTTTTTAATTTAACTATTATAATATTAACCAGAAAGGACAGGATAAGAAACGAGAAGATCAGGGAAGAGCTAAATGTAGAATCAATTTTGAAATTCGTCGTAAACAAACAACCAAACTGGTGGGAACACCTACAAAGGATGGGTGAAAATAGACAGGTAAAAAATATATGGGAAACAAAAATAATGAATAAAAGAGATAGAGGTAGGCCAAAAATTAAATGGGAGTCCATTATCACAAAAAGTATAGAACAAAGAGGAGAAACAATAAGACAAGCAAGAAGAACAGCAATGGACAGAAAAAAATGGAAGGAATTCGCAAATAAATAAGATAAAACGTAGAAGATACCCCTACACCGAAAGGTAGATGGGGATAAGACTATATATATATAATATTTTGTTAAAAGTTTATTATAATTTTAGTTTGTGCTGAAGAAGAAAATAAACATTTTCGAAAGCTTCAGAAATATAAAGAGTTTACATTAATTGCCCTTTTATATTTGACTGCTTACCTCAAAAAAACTTTTAATTTCATATATATCAGTCAAGACTACCCTCCTTTATATATATATATATATATATATACTAATATACTAATTTTAACTGTAATTTGCTGGTTGTGAATGAAGCTATAACCAACCAGAATCTGTTTACTCTTATTATTATTAAGAGAGAGTGCTAAAAAATAAAAATAAATCTATATGTACGTACCTAACAATTAAATTATGCTTAATAAAACTCTAGTGCCAATGTGTGGCTGTTAGCACAAGTTCAAGTATTATGAAATCTGATTATTATAAGAATCTTTATGTCACTGTGATACACGTAAATAAATAATATTCTATAAATATATTCTATATTAGGTAGGTATATTACAAACCAATATACTTATATTATAGTTGAACATTTTCCATGTAGTTAATTTTACTTTTTAATATATTTTATAAACTTATCTTTATTAGGGTTTTATAACCAACCGATTATAATAACTTTGTATTAAATGATGTGAAAATTTGGTTTAATAAAGACTAAATAACATTTTGAATTACATAAACCTATGTATTCTTAACATTGTTAAGTTAAAACCCAATTTAAACTACAAAAATGTTCGTGAGCTGCTGGATTCCACGTTTTACTAGCGTACAAGTGTCCTGTGAGCAAAAGTAGGTAAAAGTATTGTAGAAATATACAATGGTACAATATAGTAATAAAAAAACAAAAATAACTTCAAATTAAATAATAGGAAGTTCAAGTAAAAAATGAAAATTTGTAGTCAACTAACTTCATAAACTTTGGAGTTGAAGTATTTTCCCAAAATGAGTTTTAAAATATGCTAAAGAAAATAATTAGTCCAGTTAAGACTATAGAAATACATTTATTACAATATCAAAATTGATACAATATCATTCATACAAAACTTGTTTATGTATACATTGTTTTGAAGTCTTAATGAAAAATATCTAATATACCTAAGACGCAAAAAAAACCATTTATCCCTCTCTCACTGTATACTATCACACAGTAATAACAGAGACAACCCCGTGACGCCCAAGTACATATGAAAATTAGTTCGGTAAGAACATGAGAATTCTTAGTCTGATAAATTGGAACTACATAAATACATCTTTGTTTAATAATTTAAAAGGTGAAAGCAGGTGGCGGTAGTAGCGCAGCAACTCAATTTGCTGTTCTATGCATTGAAATTCCGTTTATTACGCCACATTATTGTGACGTTGCTTAACATAAGTCATAGCATTATATCCAAACAAACTGTGGCTTATGGTAGTTAGTTTGCATTGAAGTTTTTTGTATTGTGGATTTTCTTATTTTTTGTAGAGTTTTTGATTAAATTTATTGTACTAACTCTTACTTTTTGAAAGTCCATCTTATTAAGAATAATGAAAAACTCTTCGTTTCAACGAAACTTCCAAGTTTATTTCAAAAAATATGTTTTAAATTACAATGACGGCCGTTTCGTTAAGAAGCATCGTCAGAATGACATTTAAGTTACATTTTGTTTGTTTGTTTGTAGCTAGGTACCTGATGTTTAGGTAGTATTAAGGCTAGACCAAGTATGGAAGTAATAAGTCGTAACAATATTAAAGCCTAGATGTTAATAGCCCTAAGGGATTATCCTGGATGTAATTCTCTCTAAGATCAGTATAACTGTGCAATGACATAGAAAAACCAGGAAAAAACTCATATATCATGCTGATCTTTACAATAACTTAATATATTTGTGTTTTACAATTATGTCTTATCTATGTATAAAATGTAAACTCAAAGTAAACAGTTTAATAGTGGAGAACTTCCAAGATTTATTTGTTCATTAACAACTTTAAATTGTGGATCTGCTAGATGTCTTTTTATTTCAAGTTCTTCAAGGAAATCTAAATTTCGTTTTTTATCACGTGTAGTATTTGGATGTCATTGGTGTGTAAGAGTGAGGTTGGATGTTCAAGTAGGTGTTTTGCATAATTTGACTTATCTGGTTGTTTTAATCTATATGCTCTTAAGTGTTCATTAAATCTTACTTCAAAATTTCTTTGTTTTTGACCTATATATACAGCGTTACATTTTGGACAATTAATTTTGTAAACACCAGATTTTTTTAATTTGGGTAATTTTGTTTTTACATTTAACAATTTTGTACCAACATTATTTTGTGTTTTAAATGATATTAATGCTGATGTATAAAAGTATACAATTTCAACAACCTTTTCTGTACTCTATCAACTACCAATGAGTATTGCATGTATATAGGGTTCCATATTATAGAAGCATATTCTAATTAACTTCTTCAATTTCAATTTCAATTTATTCATGCTAAAAATTTCAGTACAATAAATTTACAAATATTTCTGATTTTATTTAATGTTCCCGATAACTTAGCATTGCCTAGGCAAGATTTGCCTGTATTGCAGTATGCTAAATCTGGGAACATTTTTTTACATTGTACTTAATGATTATAAAATTAGGTTGAGAACTAGACATTTGCATCGGGATAAGACAGACAACAAAAAACCTACATAAGGAGAACTCTATTGAATACCAAGTTAGTATTTTTTTGGTTTAAGATAGAATTTCTATAAATGACTGTAAGTGGTTAGTTATATAGTTTATTACTAATTTTTTAAATTTAAATAGTTTAGGTTCTTGTTTAATATTTAATGGAATCAAATTATAAAATTTTGGGCCAAAGAAAAAAAACGATCTTTGAGTTAAAGTTTTTTTGAAGCGCCTAATATTCAGGTTCATATTAGTTATTGATCGATTTGAACTGCTAGTTTTAAGATTAAATTTGCAGGGGTTGTTATATATGTACAGGATGCAACTGTAAATATAAATCGATTTAACATTTAATATATTAGCCTCTTCATATAGATTTTTTCTTGGATATAGTTTAAATTTTTTGTACATAATTCTAAGGAGGGTGTTTTGAACCGTTTCCAAATTTTTAATTGTTGTATTAAAGGTTCCACCCCAGGCAACAATGCAGTATCTTAGAACTGATTCTGCGAGAGAGTTATACACTGTTTTTAGTTTAGTTTCAGAGACGATATTCCTTAAAATGTAAAATTTGTGCATCAAAGCTCTTAATCGCTGAGTGACATTTGCAATGTGGTCTGACCATCGCATATGCTGGTCAATAAAAACACCCAAGTATTTTATAGATGAAATTTTATCTATGGTTGGACAGAGACAATTATCTGGTAAGCAGTGTGGTTCATGTAATTTAATTATACAGTTATTTGGTTGATCAACGGTTGTAGGACTGAAAGTGATATATTTAGTTTTCTTAATATTTAGTGTTAGTTTATTAAAATTTAGCCCCAGTCTTATTTTTTTTAAGTTACTTTCTGTATTATTTGTAACACTATCCCAATCTTTCCCAACAAAAATTATTGCAGTGTCATCAGCATAGCTAATTAGATGTCCACTGAAATTATTTATTTTTGAGATGTTGTTTAAATATATAATAAATAATAGGGGGCCTAATACTGTACCCTGTGGTACACCGATTTTTATTATAGACTTAGAGCTTGATTCAGTTCCTACTTTTACTCTCTGAAATCGGTCTGTTAAGTAATCTGATATAAGCTTTAATGCAATTCCTCTAATACCATAATTATTTAACTTATCCAAAAGGATTTCATGAGATACCGTGTCAAAGGCCTTGGCTAAGTCAAGAAAAACTGCAATGCATTTTAACGACTCGTCCAAAGCTGACACAACATTTTCAACGAAATCAACTACAGCATTTTCTGTACTTGAGTTTTTAATAAAACCGTACTGTTTATTTGTAATTACATTATTAATATTAAAAAATTCAAGTAATCTCTCTTTTAAAGCCATTTCAAATATTTTAGCGAAGTTATTAATTAGTGATATGGGTCTATAATTGTTTATTTTACTGGGATCGTCCGACTTAAAGATTGGGGTCACTAACGAACGACTCCTTCCATTGTAAGGGGATTTTTCCACTCTCGAAACATAAGTTAATTATGTGAGTTAAGGGTTGTGAGATCAGCTGATGAATGTATTTTATTGTTTTTACCTGAATTTTATCTGCACCAGGTGCACAGTTATCTTTTAATTTCGATATTAAGATGATTATTTCGTTATTATTTACTGGCTTCAAGAAAATATTGGATTCAACTTTATCATTACGTATAAAATTATCAGGTAAGTTGTCACTAGTTATTTTATTTGCCATTTTAACACCTATATTCGAGAAAAAATTATTAAATAAATCAGCCTTTTCTTTGTTATTATTTATTTGAACTTTATTGTCATTTAGAATCGATGTATGTTTAATATTTTTAGATTTTTTTGTAATACCTGAAATATCATTTACAACTTTCCACATTTTTTTTGTGTCACTACCTGCTTCATTCATTTTAGTTTGATAATAGTTATTTTTAGTTTTTTTTTAATAAGGCGTTTAGTTTATTTCTGTAAGCTTTATATTCTTCGAGTAATTCGACAGAAAAATTTCTAATTAATTTTTTTTTTGAGGTAGTCTCTTCGTTTAATAGAATTTATTAATCCAATTGTTATCCAAGGCTTAATTTTTAATATGTTTTTACAATTTCTTTTAATTTCTGTAGAGGCGTTAATATAATTATTTAGTTTATCTATAAATATATCATATGCTACTTGCGGATCTGTGTTATTATGAATAACCTCATTCCATTTTTCGCTTTTTATGAGATTTTGCAATTTATTAGTATCGATTTTTGGTTTTGTTTCTATGCATCCAGATCTAATGTGTTTTTGATTAGGAAAATTTATGAAGACGACTGGAGTAAAGTGATCTGTCATGTCCGTATGAAATACTAGTGGAGTTATTTCAATTTGGTTTTTAAGATTATTTTGAGCCCTTATGAAAATATGATCAATAGTCGATTTTGTGTTATTTGTTACTCTGGTAGGTTTATTTATAAAGGAAACAAAGCCGTTTGAGTTTAGTATATTGAGATAATCGTTAGTGGAATTTTCATGTTTTTTCAGGTCAATGTTTATATCACCAACAAACAATTCAAGATTTTCATTTTTAATTGATTTTAAGTATATATTTAAGTCGTTTAGGAATTGATCTGTATCTGTTGATGGCAGTCTGTAGATAGCAGTTATGCCTATTTTTTTTATACTATTTGGAAAAAAATGGTTAGAAAAAGTTAATCTCAAAAATTTGTAATCATTTATGGGTATTATATCAATAGCTGCAGTTAAGTCATTCTTAACATATACAACAACACCATCACATTTATTTATTACTGATTCGTTATAATACAAAGAATAGTTGGGAATTGAGAAGTCATTTAAATTATTAATTTCTCTTGTTTCTGATAAAATTATAATATCAAACCTGTTTTTGGCCATTTCAACGTAAAGCATTAGTTCATCAAAATGTTTTTTTTTATACTTCTTATATTAAAATGTACAACTCCCACTAAGCAGTCATCATCGTCTGCAATATCCCTTATGCAATCATCGAAATTGTCGAACACCTTTGTGTCGATCTCTTCGTCATCTAAAACATTCAAATATTCGATCATCTGACATAAGTGTAAGTGTAAGAGCTCCCGTTTCCAATTAATTAACTAATTTAAATTTACTAAGTGAGACCTGCTAAGTATTTAGGTTAATCAATTTAAACAAAAAAAAGAAACAATGCTAATTTGTTATCACTATTTTAAGCTTGTTAAGAAAATAAAAAAAATGAAATTAAATCAAGAGTAAATTCTATAGGAGGAATGATTTATAAATTGTTAAATATTATATAAAATTTTAAATAAGAAAGTCTAAGAATTATACTGTTATCTTCATTAGGTCTTCTTTGCTTCTTATGATCAGTACTTTCTCGTTTTTGTAAATGTGAATTTTACCATTTTCGGTCCATACGTTTTTCAAGCCGAATCTATCTATAGCTTCATTTAGCATCTTCACTCTGTTACTAGTTAAATCTTCCCGTATAACAATTCCAGTGCCTTTAAGTAGTTTTTTCTTACTATAAATTAGTTGCTTCGTGGCAAGATCGTTTAGTTTTAAGTAAATTCCTCTATTTTTTTCTTCTTGAACCTTACCAATTCTGTAGCATAAGATAACATCCGTGTCAGCAAGTTTTATAGACATTTTTTTGTTAAGTATATCGATAATATCCTTTCTTGTATTTTCCTGACGTTTTTCCGACACATTAAATATTCTCAAATTAGTTGACCTCATAGATTGATCAATTTGGTCCATTTTCCTCTGAGAGATAGTATTAACCTCCTCACTATTGCTTAATTTCTTTTCCAATTCGCTGATTTTAATTTCAAGTTCTTGATGTTTTGTCTCATTAATTTGTTTTAACTCCGCCACTGAATTTTCAATCATTTTTAATTTCTGTTCAATTGTTTTTATTACTGATTGGGAGACTTGTTTTGATATATCCTTGATAAAAATGTCGTTTTTTATACATTTGTTAATGGCAGAACTTACCGCTGTTTCTATTTCATCTCTTATTTCTCTTGTAATCACCATGATTTTTAGTTTATGATTGCACTCAATTATAAAGAAAAATTTCACTATTTATTAGGTGAAGTTTCAATCTTATATTTGCAGTAAAAACCACTATAATTTTTAATTTGTCAGGAGCACAAACGATAATCGACTATTCGACAGCAACCATAGCTAGAATATAAAGAAGTTATAACAGACAAATCTTCAATTTTTTTACAATTTCGATTAATAAAACCATAAGATCGTTATGCGGAATTAGTAATAATGTTGATGTGAAGCTGTTAATCAAAGTAAACTCCTAGATCGTTAATATGATAAGTCCGTTCTAACCTTACATTATCAATATTATATGGAAATTGAATCTTTTGTACCTTGCGAGTATATGTTAAAATTTTGCATTTAGATTTATTTAAATTGAGTTTATTATTCAGACACCAATTCTGTAACAAATTAATTTGATCCTGTAGCATTCTACAGCCATTTACATTAGAAACCGATGCATATATTTTTAAATCATCTGCAAACATCAGCCTCTTACAGTTTAGTGAAGTACATAGATTATAAACAAGATTATAAACAACAAAGGTCCTAAGTTGGATCCTTGAGGTACTCCACTTGTTGCAATGTATAGATTTGATGAGAAACCATTATAAGAAACAAATTGCTTACGTTTATTTATGTATGACTTAAATAGTTTACAGTAAGTGTTACTGAATCCCAATTTAACCAACTTGTGAAGAAGAATGCTGTGGTCGATTTTATCAAAAGCTTTCGAGAAATCTGTATATATCACATCTACCTGCCCTCTACTGTCTAGCTTTTCACAAAGAAACTGGCTGAAAGCTAATAAGTTAGTTACTGTTGAACGATTATTCATAAAACCATGTTGGTAAACAGATATAATGTGTTTTGTAGATTGATAAATACGGCCATACAAAACAGTTTCGAGAAGTTTTGCAAAATTATTTAAGATTGATATGGGTCTGTAATTGTTAATTAATTTACGATCCTCTGACTTAAATATGGGGCAAACCTTAGCGATTTTCCATATATTTGGAAAAGTTGAAGAGGTTAGGATTAAATTAAAGAGAGTTTTTAAAGGACCAACCAGAACTATTAAACAATCCTTAAGAAGAAATGAAGGTATCTTATCTGGTCCTGAAGTAAATTTGTTTTTTAGTTTTTTTCCGGCGTCCAATATTTCCTTCTCAGTAATTGGTTCACAATTTATGTCAAGTAAAGTATTATGGTCAAAGTCAAGACTGCTATAACCCTCATCAAGTTGAGGTAAAGAGTATGCGCCTTTAAAGAACCTACTAAAAGCATCCACAATCGCTTGAGGATTATTGCAGCTATTATTTTCAAACTTCATTATACCAGGTATTCTAGATGTTTTATTTTTATTGTTGATAAATGACAAAAAAAGTCTCGGTTCTTCTTTTAAATTACTTTGAATATTGAATATTTTGTAGATAAACTTTACATGCTTCTTTAATTTTAAGTTTTATTCACATTCTTAATGTAGGTACTAAATTGAATATAAAGCGAAAAATTATTTGAATGTTTAAATTTTCGGTGCAGTTTAGCTTTTTCTTTAATAAGTTTTATGATTTCACCAGTATACCAAACGGGGTAATTATGCTTAAAGTTTTTAAAAAGTGGAACATGGTTATCCAGAATACTATAGAACTTATTATAGAAGTTATCAACAGCAGAATTTACAACGGAACTAACATCCAAGAGGCTCCAATTGGTATCAAGAAATTGATTGTACAGTGAATTGTAATCTGCTTTTTTAAAATTGTATGAATTGTTATTTATGTTAGAATTAAAGTTTTTTGGTCTGTTTAATAGTTGTTGAAGTTCAATAGATAAAGCAGGATGGTATGAATCTTCATTTACTAGTGGTAAAAAATCGCGAGTTACTAAACAGTTTAAGGTAGTTATTACTAAGTCTAATAGTTTGTCATAAACGTTTACAATATTATTACATTGATTTGCATTTAAACATGCCATTAAATTTTTTATTGATTGTGTTTTACGATCGTCTAAGTTACTATTAACAAAATTAGAACAGTTAAAATCACCAAGTACAACAACCATATCATTATTTAAAACATCCCAACCTTCCAAGGCCTCAAGAAAGCTTTCAAATATATCAAAATCCAAAGAAGGTGGAATGTATACAACTGCAACATAAAAAGTTTGAAAATATACAGTACACTTGCACAATACTAAATCAATTTGAGGAAAATGTAAGTCGAATTCAGTAGAGTTCATAACTTCTGACTTTATACAAGTATCATATTCAAAATGAGGGTCTTTCAATGGGAAGTCCTATTTCTCCAATTTTAGCAAATATTTTTATGGATAACTTGAAAACATAATCTTCAATTCTAGTTATAAAAACAATATTGTATTTTGGTATAGATATGTTGATGATGTGTTAGCCGGATTTGTAGGTAGCGAACGACAGCTAGATATATTTTTTAATTATATAAATACCTTGCATCCTAAAATTAATTTTACTTTAGAAGTTGAAGAAAATAATTCAATTAATTTTCTAGATTTAAGAATTGAAAAAGTTAATAATTCATTAAATTATTCAATATACAGAAAACCTACACAAACAGATGTAACCATACCATACAATTCAAATCATCCTATAACGCATAAATTAGCAGCTTATAATTCTATGATACATAGAGCATTTTCAATTACAATGGACAAAATTAACTTTGACAAAGAAATTAGTATCATAAAACAAATAGCTACGTCTAATGGCTATCCAATTCATTTAATAAATAAATTAATTAATAAGAAAGAACAGAAAGTGTCACTACAACTAATATTTCCTAAACAAACTAAAGAAATTAAAAGTTATAAAAATATTACATACTGTGGAAATATTTCCAATACAATTTCAAAAATAATAACTTCGGCAACATCATCATTATCATTATTTAAAACACAAAATAATGTGGGTACAAAATTGTTAAATGTAAAAACAAAATTACCCAAATTAAAAAAATCTGGTGTTTACAAAATTAATTGTCCAAAATGTAATGCGGTATATATTGTAATAAATTACAATTATTAAGTATGTACTGATTGCATAAATATTGTTATTATTGATGTAATTATTAATTTTGTTGTTTTATAATTTGAAATTTTTATTTTTAAAGTTTTGTGGGGCTATTCTTTATATTTAAATTTGTTTCAATTTTAATTTAATCCTTTTTTAATCTAAAACACCTTAAAATTTCTTTATTTTATTGATCCTTCTGTTTGAAAAAATAATTATGTTATCAAATTTAAAATATGTAATTTTGTTTATCATTTATTATTAAATTTTATATATCAAAATCAATTATTTAGCATTATAGACTCATAAACTCAGTAGTCAGTTCAAATGTAAGATTTAACAATATTTTATTCATTAACTTTGTTTTCCCTAAAAGAATAATATACCCTTGATCTCTTCAATGATACGGCTATGGCAGATTTTGTGCGCATCAACCCCCGCACACAGAAACACGTGATACATAACAGTAATTTCTGGGGTGAAAGTTGTTGGGACTCGTGTCGTGTGTCTATTAATTGTTATAAAATTCTTAGTGATACAGTGTTCTCAGATCGAGATTATAGAAAATTTGTTTAATGATATCGAAATATATTACTCACAATGTTTATAATATTTGTGAAAATGATATTAGTGAATATAGTTAAAAAACATGCCCCAAAGCACTTGCTAGTTGACGGTGATAAGTGGAAATTTTCCGTAGCGGCTTTCCAGATTCAGCCTCCTTTCCAATGGTAATCTACAACACGTACAAATGTTTCCTTGGATGGATATTAAACAGGATTATGACCACCGGATATTATTTCTCCTTGGTTTCTTCCGGAATTTTTATATTGTAGTTACAGGTTAGTCAAAAATATTTAATTTTTTTTCTTCTTAGGGTTTTATTTTATTAGCTGGTACAATTTCTATTTACAGTTTTCCAATAAACTTTGTTTTACAATATTTCATATAATTGATTATGTTAATTGTCAGCCATTTTTAATTTTTAATAGTCATCCGCCATTGTTTTTACAATAATTTTAAAAAATACTGACGTGGATTGGCCTTTTGATAAATTTAGAATGCTCCCGAATTTTCTTTTCCAAGGGCTTATATACCCTCGGTCAAATTTTTTATAATGGCTGCCTTTTCGAGTGTGTTTTGTTTTTATATAACCTCTCTTACATCAAAATTTTGAAAAATTGACTTTTTAATTATACATTTTCTGACCTTAAAATTATTACAAATTAAATCTGTACAATTTATTTCATTATAAATTAACATTTTTAGAATTTTAAAATCAATCTTTCTTTATTAAAACAGCTGGCTTTTTGGAGTAAACAATGTCAGCCATTTTGACAATTATTGATATCAAATTTAACAATTGTGAGCTAATATCTCTTTTTGGCCAATATTTTTAACAAAAAATGAAATTTTACATATTAAAATATGATCAGATAGCTTTTATTTTCAATGAAACCGCTTATATTAGCTTTTATTTGCTTTTAAAAATTTACTATGTCATAGCGATTTACATACAAAATTTATCAAGTAAACGAATTAATAACATCCAAAACATCAAACAACAACTTAAAATTAATTACTTTACAAAAACATACAATTACAACAAATAGAAACATCAATTAAACATCTAATACTAAGTTTATGTCTTTCTCATACAAGCACCTTTTTAAAGTTTATAGTCAACGTTTTTAATCACCACATCACTATTTATAGTGTTTTTTTCATTGAATTTATCATTCATAAAGTCTTTGATCAAGCTTGATTAAATAGTCTTAGCTTGTAAACACAAACATCACTTTCTCACAGCTTTATTCTATCATGTAATATATTTCAATATCTCTCTTTTTAGGTTCTGTCTTAAATAGTGTATTTTTATCAAGTCTGAGATGTTCAGGACATTGGGACTACTAGACTTGTATTGACATCCGATACATCATACTACAAGACTCATCATTTGATACTTAATTGGATTTGAAAATATTGTTTAGGGTAGGTAAGTAAAATTTATTTATCAAATTATAATCATTGTCTCTGATTCATTTAATATGCTCAAATATTTAAATTAGTTTGTTGAGATTTAAATTTTTGTATCTTATATTATTGACTGTATACAGTTAAATATTCTCTACTTCATATAATAATTTTAAATAACCTATACCTTACTTATTCTCATTTTATAGCTACTTATAAAAAAAAATATTATTAAAATCATTATTATTATTAACCTTAATTATTACTTATTTAGCTTTTGATCTAACTAACTTAATATAACTAATATAGTTGGTTTCTTACTAATATTGTATTCCTATGATTTATTATTAACATATTCTAATACTTTTTTTTTTATTTTTTATTTTTAGCTTAAACAAATTAGTGTTTTGGATTTTGATTTTTGAATCGACCACTGGTGTTAGCATTCATTCATTATAAACTTGTTTTATCAAGATGGTTTTTGTGTTCTTGTGTATATTATGGTTTACTGGATTGGCTCTAATAAAGAAATTTTTTGTGTATTATTCATTTAATGAGAAGATTTGTAAATAACATCCATGTTTAATGGTTTACTTCAATTCAAGTTATTTATTTGGTAAGTTATATTTACTATTAATTTTTTTTTTAAAACATTACAATATATATACTCTGGGAAAAAAATCACGGTTAAGCAACTAGAATTCATCGCCTGGATTGCTAATTTCAAATCAGGAATAAATTAACCGCAATATGCTTAACTGTAAATTTGGATTAGGATATACGTCACGGATTTAATGACGTCACAAATACATTTTCAGTTATTAATATAAAAACACGATTAAGATAAAATAAATTCAACTTTGAGTTTTGAAGATTTGATGTTATATAATATAATCATATTTTTAGTTTTATTAAATGACTTTATTGGTAACTTAACTGTGTTTTTATATTAAAATAACCTTGTAAAGCTTTTTAATTTAAATCAGATTTAAATAAATGTACTTGATTTTTACGATTCTTTAGTTGTATATTTGAATTCAATTATTTGTAAATTTGAGTTAATTTAAATAAATTTTTTTATTATATTAATGTAAAACTAAAATTACCTTTTTTCTAAATTTTATTTATTTAATTCTTCATTGATTCCATATATGTAATCGTATTTCAGCCCATTGTTGCTCATTTAAAGTTGCAATTTATTGTTATTTAATATAATTATATTTAATATTATACTTATATAATTAATTGTATTTAAGATTTAAATCCTTTATAAAATTTGCATGATTGAATTATATACGTACAAAAATACAATTTTTATTTAACTGACGTGGGTCGGTATTTATATTGCATTAATCATATAATTATATTAAATTCCAATTAATTGAGATAATTAAAAGAGCCATTAACAATGGGCTAAAACACCATTACATAATGGAATAAATGAGGAATTAAATAAATAAAATTTAGAAAAAAATTAATTTTAAAATTACATTAATACAATAAAAAATTTTAATCAAATTAACTCAAATTTACAAATAATTTAATCCAAATATACAACTGATTAAAATTAAGGAAATACTTACATTTTATGTAAAAATGCGGATTATATAGAAAAACTACCTATAGCGGTATCAAAAAAACAAAATTCATTTTCATATCCAAAATATATTTAGTTATGATAGTCGCTATAAAATCAAAATTGAACTACACATACAAGAACAAAAAATATATACCTATATTTTATACAAACAAATGGTATTAAAACATAAACATAACTTTTTTAAAATCATTCCTACATTATTACAAATAATTCTTGATTTACTTATTATTACTATTTAAATAACATATTGTTAAAATGCTCGGTTTTTTCTGTTTTCTTCTGTATCCCTTTCATCCGTGGCCAAAATTGCTTTACCACTCTGTGTTTTTTGTAGAATACTGGGACACTGTAATAAATTAAAAATATTTTTTCTATAATATTAAAATAAATTATGTTTATAAAATACTCACAAAATTTTCTGGAAATAATGATTCTTCTTTATTTTGTTGATTATTATTATTCGTAATTATGGCTTGATTAAGCTCCTGAAAACGCAAATAATACATTAAATTAATTGTTAATTTGTAAATGTCTACCAAATGGCAACTATAAAATAATTCCAGTTAAAACATGTAAAAGGAATTACAAAATTTATAATAACTACAGTTGATTATCTTTAAGCCAAACTTTTAATTTCTGCCTGAACCGGGACCTAATACCAATAGTTGGTATACTGACTGAATTCATCTACATCTACAGCTTCTCCTGTAAGAAATGAAAATCACGAAATAAAACACAAGACAAAATGAGTACAAAGTTAATTTCATGCAGACAGAATATTGTTGCTTTTAACATTTTATGAACAAATGAATAAAAAATCTAAAAGTAAATGTAATGAAGAAAAATATTTTAATAGTTTCTGTTAATTTGCATAGATACATTACGGTTACTTACGTTCAAATGTAGGTATAAGGTCGTTAAGCCCCCAATCGTTTAACAATACTTTAGTTATTTCGTCCATTTAAAAGCCTATTAAGATTAAATTGTCCACATACGTTGAATATGTAATAACGAAACTTCACATAAGAAATAATATCGACCCTATTTGCACTTTCACTTTCTAACAAGTAGCAAAGTACTGAACACGCCAAAACGTAATAAAAGGTAGGGGTAAGGACCGTTATAACTTAACTGTGATTCTAAATTAAATAAGCCTAATTTAAAGAGACATAACATATTATTTGGATTAAACAACCGCATTTTAAGATTAGAAATCGAAATTCCAAAGTAATAAGTCAAAAATACTGTTGTTTAACTGAAAATATGAAATACAATTTTGTGTAATTGAAATTTAAAATTATTTCTCATTAAATTTAAATATAGCCTTCCCAAATTTTAGATTGCTTAAACTAGTATAGTTTTAACGTATTTCAGGTTATTAATTACTATTTTAACTTGTATTAATCTTTCTTTTTTGTTGGTTAAACGTAAATATGCAAGTAACTTAACAGTAAATTTTGTTTATTATAACATGAACGAATTATAAATTAAAAATATAAGAACTTTAGTATTTTAAAAAGCTAATTCACGATTGTAACTTAACTTATTCATGACGTCACTTACAGTTTGTTACTTAGACAAGGAAAGAGAGAGGACGCGTAACCCGAGTCGTGAAACTGTTACCACTTGCCACATAATCGATGTGGTCAGTGGCGTAACATAATGTTTACAATACATTTTTCCCACATAATAGGTAATAATTGTATGTTTCTTAGATACAAATAATAGGTTGGTATCAAAGGAAGGAAGTGAATAAAATTCAGCAATGGTACATATAGGTACATTTAATAGGTATGATAAAACAAAAAAATCATATTTATATTATAAAATACTAACTATATTATATTAATCAAGGAGTATATAAATAACAAATAAAATTTACTAGTAATTATGAAAAATCTTTATTTGTTATGAAAATATTAACACAATTAATCTATAACTACCTTAATATTAAATAAATACTTAAATTAAAATTGTTTATTTGCTGATATTAATAGTGATGTTTGACTATAGAACATTTTTGTTCACCATTTAAACCATTAGACAAAAAATAGCCAAGTGTCATTAATTGCAACTATCATTAAAACAACAGCTTCTTTGGCAAATTCATTTGAATCGTCATCCAAATCAACCCCAAAATTGACTAACCGTGGAAACTTTTACCATTCCATACCAAGTGCTGCCGAATTGATATCTCATCAATGATAAGAGAACAAAGTAATGGTTTATTTGAATTTTCTATAAGTTTACTCAGAGTAGTGAATGATTCAATTGTGAAACCAGGAGCTGCATAGTTTGCAGCCATTTCCCAATAGTGCTTCTATGGGGCAAACACGTTTCAAATACTGTCCTGATATACTTGTAAGCTTTGTAGGAGAGAAAAAATTTAAAGTCAATGCGAATTTTCGTAATTCAGGTGGGTATTTTTTATTTTTAGACATTGCATTCTTTGTAACAATTGCTTATTTACACTACTCACATTTTCTAATAAAATGGCTTTTTCATTATCAATCAAGTTCTTATTTTTCAAACTGGTTATTAATTGTTTAAGGGAAACAACTTTTCTTTTTAGCCTGTTTATAGATTGTTTTAATACCCTAATTTTTCTAGTCTTCTCTTCTAATAGTTTCTATAAGTAACTTCCATTTCAGTATTTTTAACCAGGACAGTCAGCTGTTGGGTTTAATGACTGTGTTGAGGAAGTAGAAGGACCAGGTTCTGTACTCTGAATATATTCGAATGGTGCTCTCTATTTGGCCTAGAAAAAACAATATTTTTATTTAAATATTTCCAATTCACAAAAAATTTAAATTATGTTTTACTTAGAACTGACAAGGTGTTTTATTGTTATTAGTTATGTAGGTACATACCTTCCTGGGTTGCAGGTATGTGGGCAACTGATGAAAAATTATTGAAACAGCTTCATGGAGCAAATGTAGTCTTGAATTTACATCAGTTTTATATAACCAACATTCCTCAAAGTGTTTTGACCAAAGCCTATCATTTTTAGTTGGTTCCCAAATCCTTAATTTTGTTGTTACCTATCCATAATTTGCGTTTTTATACATCTGTAGGAAAGCTGTAACAAAAAATAAAAAGTTCATAAAATACCTACATGTTTTTCTAGTGAAAATTCTCCTATTTTACAGTGAATAATTCTTTTGTCGTTTTGAGTCAGTCCTTTTTGCATTAATCTCCTATTGAAATGAATAGTTAGATTTATTTGGAGGAACTTAATTAAAAATTGCTTACCTACGCCATTGGTAAAATGGCTGTTTTGAAGCAAGAAATTATATTATTTATGCAGATTTAGAATGAATATTATTAAACCGCGTTATCCAAACACTATAATTAGATGAATTAAAGACTGAATAATTACATACTTAAATATAATTACTCAGAGATAACTCTTTTATCTTTTAAAATAGAAAAATCTACAAAGGTCATTGTATATACAATCGTTTGTTTACCTGTAAAATGAAATTCCTATCTCCTTTTCTCGCTGCGACTTCGGCATCCATAAGCACAACAATTCACCATTATTCAGTTCAAAAATAATTCACAATCTCAATAATTTTCACTTAAAAATTCACAAATAAAGCACACGCTGTATTCGCTTTGTTTGCCACAGAAATAATGGCGGCTGCTAAAAATGTGTCACAGAACGCAAGCTCAAAATAAAGCGAAGTGCGGTATCCATATGCTTTCCTAATCTAAGGTTTGTTACCTATTTTAAGTGTAACAGTATTTTTACGTTTATTCTTAAATGTGTTTTTTAAAAGAAAACAATTAAGTAGTACCAAGAATACGGTTAGCAATTTCAATTTTATATTATTTTGGTTTAACCTTAAATCAAGAGTAGTTAAACCAAAATAAAATCACCAAAATTTTTTCCAGAGTAGGTCAAACACAAAGAAATTTTGAAGTAAGATTCAATGAACACTTAAGAGCATATAGATTAAAACAACCAGATAAGTCAAATTATGCAAAACACCTACTTGAACATCCAACCTCCATCTTACACACCAATAACATCCAAATACTACACACTTGTGATAAAAAACAAAATTTAGATTTCCTTGAAGAACTTGAAATAAAAAGACATCTAGCAGATCTACAATTTAAAGTTGTTAATAAACAAATAAATCTTGGAAGTTCTCTACTATTAAACTGTTTACTTTGATTGAGTTAAATTTTATACATAGATAAGACATAATTGTAAAACACAAATATATTAAGTTATTGTAAAGATCAGCATGATATATGAGTTTTTTCCTGGTTTTTCTATAGTATTGTACAGTTATTCTTTATCTTAGAGGGAATTACATCCAGGATAATCCCTTAGGGCTATTAACATCTAGGCTTTAATATTGTTATATCTTATTACTTCCATACTTGGTCTAGCCTTAATACTACCTAAACATCAGGTACCTAGCTACAAACAAACAAAATGTAACTTAAATGTCAATCTGACGATGCTTCTTAGCGAAACGGCCGTCATTGTAATTTAAAACATATTTTTTCAAATAAACTTGGAAGTTACGTTGAAACGAAGAGTTTTTATTATTCTTAATAAGAGTTTTTGACATTATAGTGCTATATAAACACATTATTATCTTTAAGGAATAGTTTGAGTTATATTTAAAGAAGTTTTAGTTTGTTCTAAGGGAGGAAAAAATTTAAATAATATTACTTAACCTCAAAAGCAAACTTTTTTATATAAAACAAAATAAAACTTCTTTAAATACGACTCGAAATATTCCTTAATGATAATAATTTGTTTATAGGTGTGTTCGAGGAGCACGCTATTTGCGCCATGTGGCGCTATCTAGTACTATTCCTCGTTTGCGTTATATGGCGCTTGGCGCTACATAGCTCGAAAGCGTGCTCCTCGAACACACCCTATATAGCACTATAATGTCAAAAACTCTACAAAAAATAAGAAAATCCACAATATAAAAATCTTCAATGCAAATTAACTACAATAAGGCAAAGGTTTGTTTGGATATAACTGTTGAGTTTTACTTAACTTGGACTATTTTTCTCAGGAAACTACTCAATTTATCATTTAAACTTTATTTAGATAAAAATGACATATAAGATTTATTTAATTGACCAAAGCAACATGACGTTACTAGTAAACAAACTTTTGAATATAATTTATTTATCACTTATATCACAGGATTTATTTTTGATCTCAACACTTCCTCCCAAGAATAATACCAGTTTTTTTCCAAATCAAAGAGATGATTCCAACAAAGCAAGTCCCAACATCTTTCTCATAGTTTGAAATTTAACACTGCTTAACGGCTTTGTCAATATATCGGCAATTTGATTTTCACTGTTTACATGTTGAATTTTCATGACACCCTGATGAAACTTCTCTCGAACAAAATGAAATCGTATCTCGATATGTTTGGATTTCTTATGGAATTCCGGATTTCGAACCAGTTTGATTGCACTAGCATAAAAAGTGTTGGAATATCACTTAAATCGGTGATTTCACCTAATAAACGTTTAATCCAAATCAGTTCTTTGGAGGCTTTATTGGCAGGAATGTATTCGGCCTCAGTTGTTGACAAAACAATACTTTCTTGCTTCTGACTGAACCAACTGATAGCTGCACCTGCATATTGGCATACAATACCAGTTCGTGATCGTCTTGACTGTATGTCACCTGCGTAATCCGCATCACTGAAAACTTTGATGATTTCTGATCCTATATTTGTTCCATAATTCAGTCCACACTCGATATTGCCTCGTAAATAGCGAAAAATTCATTTTACATTTCTCCAGTTTGTCACTGTTGGATTATTGAATTTTTCAGAAACTACACTTACTGCGAAGGCAATGTCTGGTCGTCTTGCAATCATAACGTACATAAGGCTTCTAACTGCTTCACGGTATGGAGTTTCATTATCCAAAGGTTCATCATTTTCATCGTGATGAGTAGAACCTCTTTCAATAGGCGTGGAAACTGCGTTCGACTCATGCATATTGTATTTCTTCAATATTTTGTTGATATAAGCACTTTGATTCACAAAAGTTCCTTTTTCAGTTTGTTTTATTTCTATACCAAGGTAACAGTCTAGAGAACCAATGGTAATCTTGAAATTCTCACGTAATTGAGCTATAATAGTATATTAAACAACGCATTTCATATGGAATTCTGTTATGACACGAGTTCAAGTTTAAAAAACGAAACGCGAAGCGATGAGTTTTTTAAAGAAAGAGTGTCACAACAGTCATATGAAATAAGTTGTTTATAATATTTTTCATATTTTGCCATTTTATCATTTTTTAAATTAATTTACTATTTTTATATAATTACGAAAATTTTGATTTTAAAAAGTATGTCGGTAGCACTGTGTAATTTATAACATTTGACAGTTTTGAAATTTAAATTATGAAATGTTAATGTTTTAAAATATTTTAAAATAACTAATACACCACTAATAATATATTATATAAGTAAAAAATGATATTCATATTCACAAATATTTTTCTTAAAGAACAATATAAAATTAATAAATTGCTATTAGTCACAAATGTCATTGTCAACAGTCTTGTCATTAGATACTTCACTCATGTCGCCAACCATTTAAAACAAAAATTTGCGTGCGTAAAAGTTACATTACGATACGCAAATGCGTTTTATAATGAAGATTTTTATAGGTGCAAAATATAAAAAATTCGTTATTTCCTGTTCGTCATTACCAGCAACCATTCCGTAGTCAACATAAATAACAACTATGCGTTTTGTTTCTTTTCGCATACGATAATACAAACATAAATCAGCTGTGCTGCATATCATCTCTTCATGGTGGAGAAAATTGACAAATTTTTTGTTCCAGCATCGTGGAGCTGGTTTCAGACCATATACGCTTTTATTTAGCCTACACACCCTCTCTGTTCCATCTGAGAATCCCTCTGGTTGTTGCATAAATACTTCCTCCTGAAGTTCGCTATAAAGAAATGCTGTTTTGATATCAAACTGGGCAAGTTTGAGATGTTCTGAAGCACTGACACTCAAAACTGCTCTGACGGTATCGAAGCGAGCTACTGGACTGAACGTCTCTTCATAATCAACACCAAGTTTTTGATTATAACCCTTAGCTACTAGTCTAGCTTTGTAACGTTTAATAGTTCCACTGGTGTTTGTTTTCAGTCTCAGCACCCATTTGTTTGAGATAACTTTCTTTCCTCTTGGTAACTCAACCAAAGTCCACCTACCATTTTCAGATAAAGAATTCATTTCATCCAACATGGTAAAATTACATGTAGATAACTGAATTTTTAATATACTTTGTTTAGTATTATTGTTGCAATTTTATTTTAAAGTCTTATTGAAGTTTTAGTTAAGATTTTATTTAGAATGTTTTACGAGAATCACCTTATGACTTTTGGGTTTGGTTTCCGTGGTAGCGAGGAAGAGAGAGGGCAGAATATTGTGACGGGATATGGAGAAAAGGTTGTCACTGTAATTGGAAAAAGTTCCAGGCTTCAATAAACTGTTGTATCCACCTCTGGAGTATCATTTACCTAGACAAACGAAAATAAACCTACATTTTTGGGGGCTCAACCGGGATACAGTTAAGATTATAATTGAAGCGTGAACGAGTTGACGTTTTTCCTGACGTTTGGGGCGAACGAAAAATTTTATTGAAAGAAACATATTACGGAAGTTGTTCACGAAGGTGAATGTATTTTTGAAGAATAAAGACGGACGTAAGATCTTCAAGTAAAATAATAGACGAGAAAAGACGGAAGTAAGACGACTTCAAGCACAACCAGACGCAGGAGTAGAGCTTGTAGACGACAACGACACATTTGTTTCAACTGAAGAAGACGGAAGTAAGAATACTTCGAGCAAAGCAGCAAGAGACGTGAAAGGACGGGAGTAGACGACTTCAAATACAACCAAACAAAGAAGTAAGGCCTGTAGAACAGAGTAAGAGGACTTAAAGAAAATTTAGACGTAATTATTGTGGAATAAACAAGGTACGATACATTTTTCAATATACGAAGTAGACCATCATATTGCACGAGTTGCTAATTGAAGACGTAATTAACTGTTTTAATAATTTTGGTTTATTATTACATTTTATTTTAATAATTCTGTAAACGTCACAATATTCAAGTTCATTTTGATTTTTCCCAAATAATATAAAATAAGTTGCGACTCGACTTGTTGCATATTAATCTAAATTCTGAGGCATAAGGTGAATTCTCTTTGTAGTATCATTTTATTAACTATTTTACCGTATTTATTTTAATTGCGTTTTTAAATAAAATTTACATAAAATGCCTATTTTGGGAGATATGCCAAAAATCGGGAAAAACATTTCCAGTAGTTCACTCAAAGCAGTAAAGGCTTTACATGTAGTTGCCTTTGGAAATGAGGGAGAAGGTAGGAAAACCCGAAAAGAGGTACGTAACTTTTCTGGTTTCCATTTAGACAAAAAGTCTTTAGAATTTACGCAAAAAATAAATGAGGTAAAGCAAAAAGTGCAGTTGCCTGATCTTATTGCTGTTTGTAATATACTTGATCTTGATTATTCTGGTAGTGATGAAGAAGTAGTTGCACGCATTTGTTCCTTCATGAATGACCTACAGTCACTTGATGAAAATGAAGTAACAGATGATGAGGTGGAAGAAGAATCGGAAGACGAGGTGAACTCCGATGAAGAAGAGAATGAATGTATTGGAGGTAACAGGAGTAATGAAAATAGGAAGCTGAAGGGTTCATTTTCATTGACATTCAAAGACGTTGAGGATAGTATCAGAACTTTTGATGGAAAAGACAATTATCCAGTTCGAAAATGGATTGAAGATTTTGAAGAAATTTCCAAGCTGACAGGATGGAATGAATTGCAGAAGCTGATATTTGCGAAAAAATCATTGAAAGGACTTGCTAGGCTATTTATTCAGTCAGAAAGAGGAATTACAAAATGGATGATTTTAAAAGAAGTTAATTGAGGAGTTTGAAGTGAAAGTTAGTAGTGCTCAAATACACAAATTATTGATGACAAGGAAAAAACGGAGAGAAGAATCAGTACAAGAATATGCACTAATAATGCGAGAGATCGGAAGTAGAGCAAATATAGAGTGTGAAGTTTTGATTCAATACATAATTGATGGTATACAGGATGACACATCAAACAAGCTTATTTTGTATGGTGCAAAAACGTTTGGTGAATTCAAAGAAAAGGTGAAGCTATATGAACAAATTAATACTTCCAAAACTACAAAGTTTCAAGAGAGAAGCCGAGAGGAAAAACACATAAAGGAATGGAAAACTGAAACTAAGAAAGACAAAGACGAGAGAAAACATAAGAAAAGTAATATGCGATGTCGTTTTAACTGTGGAGGCAAAGGTCATTTGTCCAACGAATGTCCCGATAAAGCGAAAGGACCTAAATGTTTTGTTTGTTCTGGTTATGGTCATGTATCTAATAAATGTCCAGAAAAGAATACTGGAAGTGGAAGTTCAAAAATGACTATAGTTGAGATGGTTCCAAAAAATAGTGTTAAATTGAATATTGATAATGTTCAACTTATAGCACTTCTCGATACAGGAAGTGATGTCACTGCGATACGACAGGACGTATATGAAGCATACTTCAAAGAGATAGAAATAAATAAAGAATTTATCACTCTTAGAGGTATTGGGTCAAACAAAGTAGTAACAATGGGATCTTTCAATAGAAATGTCTTCATTAATGGAGAAGAGTTACTTCTGAAAATCCATGTTATCCCTGCTGAAGCGTCAAACTTCAAGGCGATTGTGGGAAATGATGTTTTAGATCAAATAGATGTTATCTTTAGAGATGGTGAAATTGTTGTTTTTAAGAAAGAAAAGCAGAATTTCTTGTGGAAGATAACACTAGACGAAGAAGCTGATAGAAGATGATGTAGTAGATGTGACACATATAAAAAATGAAAAAAAAAATCGAGAAGAAGCAAAGAAACTAATAAAGAATATTATCCAGAGAAGATTATGGAAGCTGATGTT
Organism: Ophraella communa; assembly: GCA_035357415.1. Taxonomy (NCBI): domain Eukaryota; kingdom Metazoa; phylum Arthropoda; class Insecta; order Coleoptera; family Chrysomelidae; genus Ophraella; species Ophraella communa. Next base: position 23,079,078 of record CM068989.1, read on the forward strand.
AAAATGCAGATCCTATTGAAGAACGAAGAGCCAATATACCAAAGTCCAAGAAGGTTAGCTGTACCAGAAAAAGAAATTGTTGAGACACAAATAGAAGAATGGCTAGAAGAAGGAATTATAAGATGTAGTTCATCCGACTTTGCTAGTCCAATTGTTCTTGTTAAAAAGAAAGATGGTAGTACTAGAATATGTTGTGATTATAGAAAACTTAACAGAAACATAGTAAAGGATAGATTTCCTCTTCCTTTAATTGAAGATGTGTTGGATAGATTACAGGCTGCTAAATACTTTAGTACCCTAGATTTAAGGAATGGATTTTTTCACGTTGGTATAGAAGAAGAGAGTATAAAATATACTGCATTTGTTACACATCACGGACAGTTTGAATTTCTAAAATGTCCTTTTGGGTTATGCAATAGTCCAGCAGTTTTTCAGAGATTCGTGAGTACTGTTTTTAGAAAATTGTTGCTGAAAAATATTATGCTTTATTATATGGCCAATATAATAATAATTAGTTCTACAGAAGAAGAAGGACTTGAGAGATTAAGAGAAGTTATTCAGGTTGCGAAAGACTATGGTCTAGACATAAAAAAAAAAGAAATGTCAGTTACTAAAGACGCAGATCGAATTTTTAGGATTTATCATTGAGGGTGGGAGAGTACAACCGTCAAATGAGAAGACTTTGGCAATCAAAAATTTTCCACAACCAACGACTCTTAAACAAATTCAATCTTTTCTAGGTTTAACAGGATACTTTAGAAAGTTCATCTCATCTTATTCCATTATTGTGAGACCTTTAAGTGATCTTTTAAGGAAGGAGCAGAAGTTTATTTTTGGTGACGAACAGAAAGAGGCGTTTGAGAGACTCAAAGAATTTTTATCTTGTAAACCAGTAATAAACATTTACAAGCAGGGTGGAGAAACGGAACTGCATACAGACGCGAGCAAATTTGGTTATGGAGCCTGTCTGATGCAAAAGTCGAGCGAAGATAATAAATTCCATCCAGTTTACTACATGAGCAAGAAAACAACTCCGGCTGAAGAAAAATACTGTAGTTATGAACTCGAAGTCTTAGCTATCATTCAAGCAGTGAAAAAATTTCGAATATACTTACTTGGCATACCATTTAAAATTGTTACTGATTGCTCAGCTTTTCAGAGGACTATGACCAAGAAAGATTTGACCACCAGAGTTGCTAGATGGGCTTTATTATTGGAGGAGTATTTATATGAAATTGAACATCGTAAAGGAAGCAGAATGTCTCACGTAGATGCTTTAAGTCGTTATCCAGTTGTTATGGAAATTACGAAGACGTTGATTGAAGAAGATGGTGTTATAGAACGACTTAGACGAGCACAGGAAATGGACGAACATATATTGGCAATAAAGAAGATATTGAATACAGAAGATTATGAAAATTTTTTAGTTAAGAATCATATACTTTATAAATTTGAGAATGGAAAGGAGTTAGTAGTAGCTCCGAAAGCAATGCAAATGGATATAATAAAAAGAGCACACGAAATTGGTCATTTTGCACTCCTAAGACAGAAGAAGTGGTAAGAAGAGAATTTTATATTCCAAAGTTGAAAGAAAAAATTAAAAAATGTTTGGAAAATTGCATACCTTGTATATTAGGTAACAGAAAGGAAGGAAAGAAGGAAGGGATGTTACATCCAATACCTAAACAGGAAGAACCATTGCACACATATCATATCGATCATTTAGGACCAATGCCTTCAAGTAATAAAAATTATCGTTACATATTGGCGATTGTTGATGATTTCTCCAAATTCACCTGGCTATATACATGTAAATCTACAACTACTAAAGAGGTTATTAGTTGGTTGGAAAAACAAAAACAAGTTTTTGGAAACCCAGGTAGGATTATAACAGATCGAGGAACTGCTTTTACTTCTGAAGAATTCAAAAAATATTGTACTGATGAAGGTATTCAAAGCATAATAATAACCACTGGAGTTCCAAGAGGAAATGGTCAGATTGAAAGAGTGAATCGTATTATCATTCCAGTTCTTACGAAACTCAGTTTAAACGATCCTAAAAAATGGTTTAAATATGTTGAGCGTGTACAAAGAGCATTGAATTCTACTATTCAGAGAAGCATAGGGACTACACCTTTCGAAATTCTGACAGGAGTAAAAATGAGGAATAAAGAAGAAATACTAATTAAGGAATTATTGGAAGAAGCTACAATACAAACATTTGATGAAGAGAAAAAATCTCAGAGCAGAAAGCAAAAAACAGATTTTAAAAGTACAGGAAGAAAACAGAAGAACTTATAATTTAAGAAGGAAAAAACCAAGGTTATATAAAGAAGGAGATTTGGTGGCTATTAAAAGAACCCAGTTTGGAGTTGGAATTAAAATTCATAAGAAATTCCTAGGACCATATGAAGTCACAAAGGTAAATCTCAACGATAGATATGACGTAATAAAAGTGGGTCATCACGAGGGACCAGTGCGTACTTCTACATGTGCAGAATTCATGAAACCTTGGGTTGATAACCAAAGTGAATCCGGGTCGGATTCACAATAGGATGGCCGAGTGTAGATAACTGAATTTTTAATATACTTTGTTTAGTATTATTGTTGCAATTTTATTTTAAAGTCTTATTGAAGTTTTAGTTAAGATTTTATTTATGTTTTACGAGAATCACCTTATGACTTTTGGGTTTGGTTTCCGTGGTAGCGAGGAAGAGAGAGGGCAGAATATTGTGACGGGATATGGAGAAAAGGTTGTCACTGTAATTGGAAAAAGTTCCAGGCTTCAATAAACTGTTGTATCCACCTCTGGAGTATCATTTACCTAGACAAACGAAAATAAACCTACATACATATTACGTTTATTTGGGCCAAGGATCACACTGGTATTGTGGGTAATGAGGTGGTTGACCGGCTGGCAAAGGATGCTGCCATAAATGGAGAATTTGTCAATATAATAACCTCCTTTGATTTATACAAATTTCACAATAACTCCTTAAAGGAGAAATGGCAACAAAAATAGACTAAATTTTCGAACAGCTCCAATAATTTATATTATTAAGAACAATAAAAAACTGAATGGTTAAACTAAACTTCCACTATTTATTCGAAAAATTCGCTTTAAAATTCAATTACAGCTGTTTCGCTATAACTAGCATCGTCAGATTGACATATTGAAATTACATTTTTGTTTGTTTGTAACTAGGTACTTGATGTTGCTAAGTAATTAAGGCTAGACCAAGTAAGGAAGTAATAAGACATAACAATATTAAAGCCTAGATGTTATTAGCCCTAAGGGATTATCCTGGATGTATTTCCCTCTAAGATCAATATAACTGTGCAATGATATAGAAAAACCAGGAAAAAACTATATCATGCTGATCTTTACAATAACTTAATATATTTATGTTACAATAATGTCTTATCTATGTATAAAATGAAGACTCAATCAAAGTAAACAGTTTAATAGTGGAGAACTTCCAAGATTTATTTGTTCATTAACTACTTTAAACTGTTGATCTGCTAGATGTCTTTTAATTTCAAGTTCTTCTAGAAAATCTAAATTTTGTTTTTTTATCACAAATGTGTAGTATATGAATGTAATTGGTTTGTATAAGTGAGTTTGAATGTTCCAGTAGGTGTTTTGCATAGTTCGACTTATCTGGTTGTTGTAATCTATATGCTCTTAAGTGTTCATTAAATCTTACTTCAAAATTTCTTTGTGTTTGACCTATATATACTGCATTACATTTTGGACAATTAATTTTGTAAACACCAGATTTTTTTAATTTTGGTAATTTTGTTTTCACATTTAACAATTTTGTTCCAATATTATTTTGTATTTTAAATGATATTAATGCTGATGTTGCCGAAGATATTATTTTTGAAATTGCATTGGAAATATTTCCACAATATGTAATACTTTTATAGCTTTTAATTTCATTAGTTTGTCACACTTTTTGACCTTTCTTATTAATTAATTTATTTATCAAATGTATTGGATAGCCATTAGATGTAGCTATTTGTTTTATGATCTCAATTTCTTTATTAAAATTATTTTTGTTCATTGGAATTGAAAATGCTCTATGTATCATGGAATTATAAGCTGCTAATTTATGTGATAGTGGATGATTTGAATTATATGGTATGGTTACATCTGTTTTTGTAGGTTTTCTGTATATTGAATAATTTAATGAATTATTAACTTTTTCAATTCTTAAATCTAGAAAATTAATTGAATTATTTTCTTCAACTTCTAAAGTAAAATTAATTTTAGGATGCAAGGTATTAATATAATTGAAAAATATATCTAACTGCCGCTCGCTACCTACAAAACCTGCTAACACATCATCAACATATCTATACCAAAATACAATATTGTTTTTATAACTAGGATTAAAGATTTTGTTTTCTAAATTATCCATAAATATATTTGCTAAAATTGGAGAAATAGGACTTCCCATGGGAAGACCCTCATTTTGAATATAAACTTTGTTATCAAAAGTAAAATAATTTTGACTAATGCATACATCAAATAGATCAATTATGTCTGATATTATACCTGGATGGATATTTCTTTCATCTAATAGCTTTTTAACTAGAACTATACATTCTTTAGGAGGTATTTTTGAGAACATATTAGTTACGTCAAACGATACTAATTTAGTATTATTTTGTAAATTACATTTATTCAATTTTTTGATCAAATCTAATGAATTTTGTACTGAATTGTGTAACCATAATTGTTTAGAATACTATTTAATTTTTTAGCTACTTTAGTATTAGAAGTGTTAACATACGAAACTACAGGTCTAATTGGTTTTGACTCTTTATGTAATTTAATTGTCTTATTACTTCCTTACTTGGTCTAGCCTTAATTACTTAGCAACATCAAGTACCTAGTTACAAACAAACAAAAATGTAATTTCAATATGTCAATCTGACGATGCTAGTTATAGCGAAACAGCTGTAATTGAATTTTAAAGCGAATTTTTCGAATAAATAGTGGAAGTTTAGTTTAACCATTCAGTTTTTTATTGTTCTTAGTAAGATGAACTTTCACAAAGTAAAGGTTAACACAATCAATTTAATTTATATTACCTTCTCTACCCTTCCTTGCCCGAAGATATCCCACACATATTCAGATACAACTTTGCCAAAAACTCATCTGCGACCAGATCTAAGTTAAAATGTAATCACAGTAGGTTTCTTGCACACCTTGCTAGGCTTAACTTAGTTTCATCAGCTTTATGTTCATGCGACAATATTTCTACTTGTGATATTAATTATATTATTTTTAAATGCTCCAATCATAAGCAAAAAATTGAATTGTTTTATAAAACATTGACAGATAATAATATTCAGTTACCAGTTAATATCGCTCATCTGCTATCGCTTAACCAAAAACATATTTTGGAACTCATATGTAATTTCTTGCACAAAATAACTAAAATATTATAATAAATCATTTTGTAATTAAAAAAAAATCTGTGGCAAATGGATTCGTTATAGCGCTTCTTCGTAAGTAGCAGGAACGTCACATTCTGCGAGCAAAACATTATCTTGCAAGTAGGTAGATAATCGGATTTTACAACGACATAAACATAATATTTTGTACCAAAAATGCGCAAATGGTCTATGTTTACTTCTCTATTGAACAATTACTCGATAGGTGATTTATCTTTAACTGGAGTGGGTCCTCTATGATTCAAAACATAGCAGCTTTATTTATAGCTTCAGCCCATAGGTACAGTGGCAGATTTTTGGAATCCATCATGGTTCTTGCACATTCAACCAAAGTACGGTTTTCCCTTTATGCACAACCATTTTGTTGAGGTGAATATGGCATTGTCACAAGTTCGTTGATCCCATTTGACTGGAGAATTGTCTTCACTTCTGAATTACTGAATTCTCCTCCACCATCGCTGAGAAACTCCATTATTTTAATGTTTGTTACATCTGCCTCTTTTATGAAAGTTTTTAGGCAAAATGCAATTTCAGCTTTCGACTTGATGAAAAATACTCTACGATATTTCGAAAAATCGTCTTTGAAACAAACAAAGTACTTCGCTCCCCCCAATGAATTTTCCTGCATAGGAACACAGACATTGGCATGTATTAATTTACCTGGAGTTGTTGGACGATATTGCCTTGATGACTTCCTGCACTGTTTTTCCAAATAGACATCCTTCGCAGAATTTATCAACATTTATTAATTGAGCTACTTCAATTTGATGTTTCTTCAAAACTTCTTGAACGTGCCTTTTGTTCTGATGACAAAGACGTTCATGCCATAATTGTAAACTTTCAACAGCAGATGTTATGTATACATCAGCAGCTTTTTCAGGAATGCATACTCTCATGTCGAGTTCATAAAGTCCTCTTTGATTTCTCTTACCATACAGACGTGTAATACCATCTTTGGTCACCATACATCCATTTTGGTTTGCTTTGAAATTGAAACCATTGTCTATGGTTTGTCCAAAGGAAAATAAATTATGCCCTACTTTTGGAACATACCAAACATCCTTTAAATGATTTTTGTACCACTTGTTGGAGACTTTCATTTCTACATTTATTGTACCGTGGCTGTATGCAAAAATCACAGCACCGTTTCCAACTTAAACCTCTTTGGGAGAGGTGAATGGTTCATACATCAAGAAAAAGTGCTTATTTTTAGTCATATGGGATGAGGCACCTAAATCAGCTAACCATATATCATTTTCGGATTCCTCTGTGTCAGTACCTATCTTTAAATTTTTGTACTACACATGAGAAAGCATCACCTTCGGGTTTATTTATCCATTTTGAAGAACCAACACTCTTTGTATCATGTTTCTTCATACAATTCTTGGCACAATGACCTACTTGATGGCATTTGAAACACTTCCTGAGCATCTTCTGTGGTTTTGCACCCTTTTTCGTGGAGGATTTGGCAACAAAGGCAGAAGATTAATCGGTTTTACATGGTAATCGCATTTCAATGAGTCGTAAACGTTCTGTCAATTTATTTATTGTTATTTCATCCACAGGAACAGACTCCCCAAACACATTTGAATTCAAAGTACTCTGATGGAAGTGTTGACGTTGACATTACTCGACTCATAAGCAGTAGTTCTGGTAGCTTCGTTCCAACCAACTTCAGTAACTCGTCGTTCAATTCTTGTAAATTCCTATGAAGTCGTGCAATGAGAGTAGCAATGTCTTCGCTGGGATATTTCTGACTTGTGAAAAACCTTTCCATAAGCCTATCGACTCTTTGACCTGAACTCTGTTCATAAACGCTCAGCAATTTGTCCCATGTAGCATTTGAGTTCTCACATGCTGCAGTAAATTCAACATTGGCTTCCTTCATGCTCCCAACAAGTAGGTATTAATTGTGCTAGAGCATCACTTTTTCTGTAGGCCCGCAAGTCGTTGACATATTGGGTTTTTCGGCATTCGAAGTAGGTTCCACAGGCATTTTACTAACTCCTGTTACCACCTCAAAAACTGCGTGGTTCTTCAATAACAACTAAATCTGTCTTCGCCTTCAACGCACCTTCTAGTTTTTCAATATGAGCTTTGAACTCCATTTTGTACAACGTAGTCTGAGAATCTACACCGCCCTGTTAATTTGATTTACGTGGTCTGGGCCGATAACCTGTTAAGTTTTACTTAACTTGGACTATTTTTCTCAGGAAACTATTCAGTTTATCATTTAAACTTTATTTAGAAAATTACATACAAAAGCAACTTGACGTTACTAGTAAACAAACTTTTGAATAACTATACTATATCTTATTTATAAAAATGAATATCACAGAAACAGCCTATACAATGTGAGTAAATAATAATCATAGATTTATTTTTGATCTCAACAATAATGGCGACAGTGACTTTCTAATAATGTGGCGTATTCCGTGCATTTCATGTTGACATTTGCTGCCTGAGCCGTTTTGCCAAATTTGTTTATAATTGTGTTTTAATTTGATTAGAATTTGTCTCTTATTATTTTTATATATTATTATATATTATTTTTTTTATTTGTTCCGTTGGAGTTATTTAACTTAAAGTTCTGAACAGTTTTTGTTTGCCAGTTTGAAGTGCGTAAAAGTTTAAGATGTTACGAGAACTTTGTTGGCTTTGTGGAAGAAGTGAAGATGAGGTTGATAAAATGCATTATTTTCCATCCAATGATAAAAAGTAAGACTTATATCGTTGTTTGTAGCCGTCATTTCACCAATGATAGCTACCTGATTTTATCTATACGGAAACTTCGAGTCGATGCTGTTCCTAGTTTATTCCCTATAAACAGAATTCCTCAACAAAAAAATGTCTTAGCTGTTTATTTCTATTGTTAATAACCTTTACTTGCATTCCAACCAATATTAATAACATCATTTGTAAGCAGAATGTTGTAAATATTTCCAATATACCTAGTAGAAATTATTTGAAAAAAGAACTAAGTCAATAAGACACCATCATTTGTAAGTATTGTTAACCTTTCTTTAACATCTATTATATTAACATGCTTACACATCTAATGATGGTTAAGTTGACCAAAATTCATGTGTAGTAGCGATTAACAGTTTTCTTCTTTTAAACCATAATTTGTAATTATTTTCATATTTTAACAATTTTTTTTGCTTTTCATTGAAGGTGAAGCAGTAATACCTGTTACAGAAGCTGTTCAGGTTTGCAAAGGAGCCAATGTACCCCTGATCCAATAAAGCATTATATTATAATAATATAACAGTATATTTATATATTTTTTAATAAACAATTATTTGTGTTGATTTGTCCTATTATTTTTCAAACAACTCTATAGTAAGTACATCTTTTTGAACAGCTGTGTAGTTCGCGATCTTTTTTAAACAGTTCCCATATCCAGGTACCTTTTTCTTACCTCTGTATCTACATGCGCGCCATCTACCCACACTTTTCGTTGCAATGGACCATTTTGGTAATAATACAAATCAGAATTTCGACTCGATGTCGGCTCCTTTGATGTTCATAAGACACAATGATATAATAAAAAGTTACTAGATGCGCCTATCACAATCCGGCGTATATTGAGAGAGAAATAGACACATTTTGGGCACGTGACATAGGGCAACAATTCAAATTGTTATAAGGAATTATATAGGGAAATTAAAAAAAAATAATTTGTTCAAATTACAAAAGAAAAATTAAAGTGAAACAGATTATTATGAAGTATTAATCTAAATAGTAATTTAATTTTGGTAAAATCCCAGCAACATTACTTGGATTTTTTGTTATAGGAAACATAGATTACATAGAAACATAGTATAGCACTTTTCCCCAACAGAAAATCTTTCCTTACCTATAAGCCACATTTTTAGTTAAATACCATTTTTTGGAAAACTAAAATACAAATAACTATGGACCGATACATTCCTAACTTAAACTATATATTTAAACCGTATTAAACACGTAGAACTACAAAATATCGAAAATCGAGATAAAATACATGCACATCCAATTCTATTCTATTCTATTCTTCTGGGGTGCGTTTCATGCATGTACTGGAGCTCTAGGCTCATTGTACCCCCCTGAAGTAATCATATCAGGTTCGTTTCCTTCATGTATTCTAGAACGTCCCTGATATTCGCTTTCACGATATCCTCTGGCTCAGGAAACTGAATGCCAAAGTGTCTCTGTCTAAGCCACTTAAGGCTCGGACAGTGACATATTACGTGAAGAGGAGTTTCGTCTTCCTCACCACATTTTCTGCATAGTGGGTCCTCAGCGAGTCCTATTATGTTCATGTGTTTTCGGAGATGGCAGTGTCCTGTAAGCAGTCCCACTGCCTTTCTCAATTGGGTTCTACTTAGGCTGAGTAGTTCTGTAGTTTTCTCCCTGGATGGACCTGTTATGAATAATCTGGATTGCCTGAGTCCAGGCAGTTCCATCCAGAGTTTCTTATGTTGTTCCCTTAGTCGTTCCTCTTATTGTTTCCCTTACATGTTGGTATGAGACCCCACATGTGGGAAGAGGTCCGATCAGGGTTCCTTCTGAAGCTTCCCTGGCTAGGAGGTCAGCTTTTTCATTTCCAAGAATCCCTGTGTGTCCTGGTACCCATTCAAGGATAACCTTGTGGCGTTGTGCCAGTTCAGCTACAGTTCCTTGGCAGTGCTTTACTGTTCGTGACGCAGTGTGTACGCTCTCTATTGCTTTGAGAGCTGCTTGGCTATCACTTCTGATCCTGACAGTCCTGTTAGGGACTGTCTCGTTCAGGATGATTTCCGAGCATGTGTTGATGGCAACCACTTCAGCTTGCAGGATAGTCTCTACTGAACCCAGGTTGAGACTATACGTCTTCCCTGTATTTTCATTGTAGATTCCAATCCCAGTGCTGGTGCTTGTTTTGGATCCGTCTGTGTACCAAACGGATTCATGTTGTTTCCTAGTCTTGGTACGAGCTTCGTCCCTATCCGGAATATGAACCGTATATGGTTTGGAAAGGTCGTAGCAGGTAGGTATTCTATCTGAGGGCATGCTCAGTAATTGATTATGTTCAATCTCTTTCGAGATTGTGGAATGGTACCTAGGGATCGCCCTGCCCCATTCGTTGTTTATTTTCAGCCTGTAAGCAGCTGCCAGTGCTTCCCTTTCCACAATAAGATGTAGTGGAGGTAGTCCCAGCATAGCTTCCAGGGCCGCCGTGGGCGTTGTTCTCATCGCCCTGGTTATGGCTAGACAGGCTACTCTCTGTACCCTGCCTAGCTGTCTAGATGCTACTGAGCATCTCGCTTTATGCCACCACACAACAGAACAATAGGTTATGATGGGTGCCACCACCCTCGTATAGAGCCAGTGCATCATACTGGGTTTAAGCCCCCACGTATTGCCCACAGCTCTTCTGCATGCCGAGAGCTCTTAGGCCTTTATCTGTTGTGTTTCTAATGTGGTTGGAAAGGGTAAGTTTGCTATATAGGGTTACCCCTTGTTATTTTTCTACCAGATTAAACTTTAGCGTTTGGCCCCACATACGAAGTTCCCTCAAGTCAAGGTTCCTTCTGAGGGTGAACGCTATCACGGAGGTTTTTGCCGGATTAGTTGACAATCCCTCTTGTCTGCACCATTTTTCGGTAATCCTCAGTGCCAGCTGCATTCTCTCGGACACAGTGGCCCCGAATCTACCGTTTACAACTATGCTGACGTCATCAGCAAAGGCTTGGGCATAGATACCCTCGTCATTGAGTCTACAAAGGAGCTCGTCAACCACCAGGTTCCACAGAAGAGGAGATAACACCCCTCCTTGCGGACACCCCTTAGTGGCTGAGACCATCCTCGTCTCCCCAAAGAGCGTACCTATTATTGTTCTTTCCCGTAGTGCATATTACCAGTCCATCTTACAATGTCCTGTTCTATGCCACGGTTCTGCATGGCCCTAAGTATGGAATCGAAGGAGGCAACATTAAATGCCCCTTCAATATCCAGAAACGTACCTAGGGATATCTCTTTATTTAAGAGTGCCTGCTCCGCTTTCAGGAGCAGCTTGTATACCGCGACTTCGCAGGACACCCCACTCTTATACGCAAACTGGTTTCGATGCAGAGGTTTTACCCTCAAAGCACCGTCCCGTAGGTACCTGTCCACCAGTTTTTCTAAAGTTTTAAGAAAAAAGGAGGTCAGGCTGATAGGTCTGAAGGAGCCCGTCTCAGCATACGTGGCCTTACCAGGCTTCGGTATAAAGACTACTCTTCCAGACCTCCAGTTCATAGGGATATAGCTCAGTGCCAAGCTGGCCCTGAGTAGTCGGCACATTGGTCCCTCGATGATTTCCCTGCCCTGTTGCAACAGTGCCGGGAAGATACCGTCTGGTCCCGCAGCTTTGTATGGGTGAAAGGATTTTATCGCCCATGCAAGTCTGGTTCTGTTCACGATTTTGTTGGCAAGGGCCCAGCTGCCCTCGGATGCCCTCCTACGGAGTGCCCCTGAACAGATGTGCCCCTGCTCCGTGACAGGTTCACATCCCGGGAAGTGTGATTTTAGAAGAAGATCTAAAGTCTCCTCACCGGTCGTTGTGTATTTCCCTTTTTCATTCTTCAGAGATCCTACCCTACCCATGGTGTCCCTCTGGAGAGTTTTTCTCAGCTTGGAGCATTCTGGAAGGCTGTCAATGTCCTCACAGAATTTTCTCCAAGAGTTTTCTTTGGCTTTGCGGATCGCATAGCCATATTCTCTCCTTTTAGCCTTATAGGCTTCCCAGCCATTTGTTCTTTTGGCCAGGTTGAAGAGTCTTCTCACTTCTGTCCTGAGACTCGAGAGGTCTTTGGTCCACCATACAGTGTCCCTATTAGCCCTCTTGCTTTTCTCTGGGCAGTTTCTGTTATAGGCCTCCATAAGACCTCCAGTCAGTTGTTCTGAGAGGAAGTCTATTTCAGCCACATTCTTTGGGGCTGGGAGGCATTCGCTTAGACCCTGCTCAAGGTGCTCCCTGAAGGAGTCCCAATCACAGGTTCTAGGGTTGCGATACATGTGACCTCCCTCCTTCCCCGTTTCACAGGTTAGGTTGTAGAGGACATGCCTATGGTCGGACATAGACATCTCCCTAGAGACATGCCATCCGTCCACCCACCTGCACACCTCTCTTGTACCTACTGTGATATCAATGACCTCCTCCCGCGATTCGATCACAAAAGTGGGGTCATTCCCAACGTTAGCCACCTCTAGATTATTGCAAGCAATGTATTCCAGAAGTGACTCCCTCTTGAGTTAATGTCTGTGCTCCCCATATGATATGGTGAGCATTGGCGTCGCACCCCAGAAGGAGTTCGATCCCTTTGTCCCTACAATGTGTAACCAGTTCTCTCACCTCTTTGGAAGGAGGGGACCTGATTGGTCGTAAGGTAGGTATGCCGAGCCAATAACAATCTGCCTCGACATGTTATTTCTTTTAATCTTGACTGTAATTGCCACTAGGTCTCCTGTGCACAGGTCCCATTGTGGAAAAACATCAAGATTTCTTTTGGCTACTATACATGCCCGAGGGTGGCCATTCGTCGAATAGATCAAGTCGTAGCCTCCCGCGCATGGTAACCCTTTGACCGCTCTCCCAACGACATAGGGTTCCTGCACAAGAGCAAGATCTATGTCTTGTTTGAGTAGACATCTCTGTAATACAGCCGTGGCTGCCTTACAGTGATGTATATTTGCTTGTAGTATTTTTACCACCTTTTCAGGTGGTGTTCGCCCGTCCGGTCTGGGCCTCTTCTGAGTCCCTGCCGGTCTCGGTTTATGGGCTTCTCAGCCCTCTCGCCTCTTCCGCTGGTTCCTTGCCCCTCGATTGAGGTGCCGGACCCTGACGGAGTTGGTGTCAACACCGGAGCTGGCTGTCCCTCTACGGTTCCACCATCTCCGGTAAGAAGTCTTCGGGGCGCGCTTCATCTTTCGACGGTGCGCTCCCTGATCTCTTCGTCTTTTGTTTGGTATCCATATCTGGTCCCACGAGCAGCTAGGGAAGAAGGTGGTCGCCCCTGACAGAGCCCCGCATGCCAGGGAAGGCTAAATACAATGGGGTTTCGCCCGGTGCCCCAAGGTGACTACCAGTCGCTGCTGATCTTCTGTTCAGCCACGCATCCCCTTGGCCTGGTGTCCCACCGTGAGATTCAGGTTTTTATTGAGGTTGTCTCCTCTTGGTCCAGGTTGTTAAGCCCAGACCCCCGTAACCCTATCCGCGAGACATAATAATCCACGGTCGACAAGGTTACTGGTTTTTCGGTTCGGTCAATGGACCTCGCCGGCATCGTGTACCCCTGTGCAATCCCTTAGCCACGACACGACAGCTGGGAAGGGGTGGTTGGTCCGCGGTGCGACCTTAGGTACGACTCGTCCGACAATCTTGCGGGTTTTACACCGCTCATGCAAGACTCGCCGTCCGTATAGTACGCACAACCCCAGTGTTGTTCCTAGCCTGCCATGTTGCAGTGTTAGCTGCTCAAGCAGACCAGATACTTTTCTGGGGGGCCCCTATCCGCCACCTGGGGACGCGCCCGATAGGCTCCAAACCCACGGGATGCACATCCAATACTATTTTGTGTTTTATCAGCTGTTTCGAATCGTTACATCTCACTCTTATGTTGGCTTTAATACCTCTCTCTCTCTCTCTCTCTCTAAGCTCTATCTAGTGACTATCATATCACACATATTTAATCCTCCAAAAGGGACAGTTTCTGTAAGTGGAAGATGTTCCGATATGGTGAAACTGAGAAATGTATCGTTTGCTCCCTCGTATTTAGACTTAGTTAGTTTTGCGCATCTTTTATACGCATGTAGTAAAACACAGAAAAATTCAATTAGATACTTGTGTTTTGGAGATTTTTCAAGCATGCGCAGTATGGATAAAATCTACAAACACGAGAGAGAAAGAAATATTGTCGGTACCGTAGTGTAGTGATGTTATTTGCCGTATCAACAGTTCATATAGGAATATTAAATAAATATATCATTGGTAAGACAAGAGCAGCCATTGTTTCGGAGTATAAACCACAAAACAAATTATTGGTTAGTTTTAAATTTATTGTACTAAAACGAAAGTTTTTTATTATTCTTAGTAATTGGTTAGTCTGTTTTGTGGTATAAACTCAGGATAGTACTAAAAAAATGTTATTATAAATAAGGCCACTACTTGAAATTTTTCATTGTTAAAAGGGTTGTTATTTTCAGAATGTTTAGAAAATTTAAATTTGTTTTTAACAAGATTAATAATATTTATTAATATTTAATTTACGTTAAATAATTACATGGAATTTCTACGTATATCTTATAAATTACCGAATATGAATGTTGCACGCAATTTGCCTCGTTAAGGAAGGATATTAATAATTAAAAAAAAACATCAAATACTTTAACACTTATTTATTTCTGCTAATGAAAAACTTTCATTATTTATGAAGTTTCGGTTGATACCTATGGAAATGTATACAAGGATATATAAAAGTTTCATATTTATTAAAAATAAGCAAAGATTGATGTTATAACAATAATTATGCGCCAAGATAGAAAAGTGAGTTATACTCAATGATTCACTTATAATAACTCAATTATGTTTAAATTTGGTATTATTATAAGTGAATCACTCAATTATGTTTAAATTTGATATTAGTATAAGTGAATCATGAATCACCAAACTAATTTGGTGAAATACCAAATTTTAACATAATCGAGCTGGCTAACCTTTCACAAGCCCATACTTCCCATTTAAAAAATTGGGGTTGTAACTGTCACTCAAAGGGGTTTGAAGGTAATAATAAGGACGAAGCATTAGCCCAGTGCGATAATTCGCGAGTGGTCGTAATTGCCCTTATCCTCTAGGTGCGTACTAAATTTTTTCTATGACTGACCACAGAAAGGAATATTACAATATCAGTTTGAAATTATGGCTTTGAATAATAAGCATTTAACTTAATAAAATGAACATTGGTAACTATGTTTCCATTTATAAATTAAGTTATTAAGGTTCATTAAAGGTGAAGGTCGTTGTCGAAAAGCGAAATTGTATCCTCGTAAAACTTTGGAAATTATATTCGTATTTATCTCATGATTTTGTTGGCACCAAAAAAGTTTTTAGTTGGTACTATTTTTTCTTGAGCCTTAATCATCGCTTGACAGCGTCTTGGCATACTTTCCGAAAAGTTGAAGGCAATATAATGCTCTCTGAGATTGATCCCATGTTTAATGCAGTTATGATCATTTGGAATGGCAAATGAGAAATGCCATGATTTTCTTGAGATTCAACTAGACAGGAAATGATAATGTTCGATATGATTTAGAAAAATGAAATTACTAATAGCGTGAAATTGAGGAATAATATTGTTGATTACTATTTCTATAATAAGTGCGTTCAGGACCGAGAAACAAAGCTTCGAGGTCTTTAACGGATCCGTGATGTAATAATACACTTTTCTACCGTGGCTACTGGCACTACTGGCATTTTTTTTAAATATTAGTTTGTAAAACTAATAAAAAAATTGGACAAGTCAACAGTCACTCCCGTTTCACATGACATGACAATAACAAGGCAATCAACAACATATATCCAAAATTTTTTGTTTTGATTCGATAATGAGAATTATTTTGTAAAAATATGGATAAGTCAATCGATTTTTATTTTTGAATAAGTAGGTGGAAAATGAGTAAGGAAATTATTAAACAACGCATTTCATATGGCTTCCTGTTATGACACGAGTTCAAGTTTAAAAAACGCGCAAAGCGATGAGTTTTTTAAAGAACGACTGTCACAACAGCCGTATATGAAATAAGTTGTTTATAATATTTTTTTCTACTCCCGTACTATAATAATACACTTATATGCCCATAATCCGTTTCATAATGATATTCATTATAACACTAGTGTTATAATGGGTTTCATTAAGATACTGAACAAATTATATTATCAAAATGTCTATCAGCGATAGGGAAGAATTACCATCGACTCCTCCACATATATCGGAGAAAGCAGTACAAAATATTTTGTCTTAAAAATCTAAGAAAGTGTACGAAAAATTATATCAACGGTTTATGGACTGTAGGAGTACCTACAAATAATGTTTCGATATTCTCCGAAAATGTTTTGATTGGTTATTTTCAAGAATTGATGGAAACTATGTATTTCCAATACAATATTGAACTCTATTGAGAGTAACAATAATGAAATAAATGTAAATATTCCTTTCACTTCCAGATCAGTGGGACCTGGAATAAACTTTTCAAACTGTACAATAAATAATCTTAATATTTTCAAGAAATCAGATTAATTACAATTATTATTATGTTGAATTTAAATATAAATAGAATGTTTATAGTTTTCCTACATCTATGGTAATACACCTCAGGTAATACCATTAACTACAATTTTGTAGAATTTTTTATAGAAATACGTGTAATTACTGTTATTGTGTTCATTACAAATATAAATATAATATTTTTAGTTCTTGATTATTTATATTGGTCGTAGAAAAAATAGCCTATGCAACTCTCATATAATGGTTATTAATACACTCTCATTAACCATACGAAACTCATCTTCGGCTCGTTTCGTATCCCAGTTAATGCTCGTGTATTAATAACCACCATTACATGACCGTTGCATAATATACTATTATATCTTGCACTGTGTAATTTATAACATTTGACAGTTTTGACATTTAAATTATCCAATATTATTATTAATGTTTAAAAATATTTTAAAATGATTAATACACCAATAATACTATATTATATAAGTAAAAGATGATATTCATACTCACGAATACTTTCTTAAAGAACAATTAATAAATTGCTTTTAGCCACAAATGTCATGCACTGTCAATAGTCTTGTGATTAGATACTTGATTCATGTCGCCAACCATTTAAAACAAAAAATTGCGTGCGTAAAAGTTACATTACAATACGCAAATGCGTTTTATAATGAAGATTTTTATTTTATCTTTACATTAGTTAACCTCACATTCTGTCAAATTGATTAGAGCAGTCTCTGTCTTTTTCTACTTTGGTTAAAAATAAACAACTTAACTACCTCAACAAAAGTCAATAAAGTTAGGTATATAGGCTAGTAGTGAAAAGAGTAGTTATACTTAATACCTTTTTCAAATTAAGTTTAGTTGGCCTTTCTAGATTAGTATTAATTCTCGAAACCTAATTCCGTCATATCCCACCTCATAATTGAACTCTACGTTATTATAACAGTAGCTTTATCTGCTAAGGTAACCCTAAGTACTGTAAAATCGATATTTCTAATTAAAATCAATGATTTATCAATACAAACATTTGGTCAAACAATATAAGAAGAGTTTGCTTAAATTTCTTCTAGTATTCTTTCAATAAATCTTAAATTACTGATATATAAAGGAATATGCTCATTGAATTTATAAACAATCAATAAGAGTTACTAAGTGGTAGTTTTTAAGTTAACTTACATTTTGAGGTCTCTTAGAAAGCGAAACAAACTTAATCTGCAGTTATTTCTCTTGTTTGCAAAATTTCTTGTTACACAAACTATGCTACCCCTTATACCACTGATATTTATTTAATAAAGTATATGTAAACTAACACTAATAATTAAATTAAAATAATTAGCACTAAAATATAAAATACACCATTCCAACTCCACCACTGATTTATTTGCACAAAATGAATTGCCTATCACAACTGACAGCTATGACTACTCCCAAAGTGTCATGGCGATCCCTAAAAATGGATGCTTACCACCTCCATATAGAGACGATACTCTGATTTCAACGAAAGTAGCCTGACAAATTGAAACTAGAATGGAATGAACCTAAAAGATTGTGGTTAGAATCAGTGCGTTATCGATACCAATATCAGTTTGTCGGAGCGCCTACAATTTAGGTCTACAGTTAAATGTTACAAAGAGTCTACCAACATTTTAATGATATTTTTAAATTATCGTAGTAGTTACTTTTTTGCCCAAATAATTCTGTTGCCATTATTAAAACTGTGCAGGGAATAGTGCATTTCATTCTTTTTGGCAATCTTGAATTTTATGTTTCTATTTTGGCTATTTCGCTTTTGATTTTTTTAGTACCTTTTAATTGCTACTTAAAATTAGATAACTAACTCAAAAATAGATAAATAAATTAAAAAACAATAAACGTATTTTTAGAAAATAAGCGTGTTTGCGTTATTAAAGGCAGAGAAACCAAAACAGTAGAATCTGTCGGTTTGTTAATATTCTCAATATCGGATGTGAGCGGTAATATGATTTTCAACCCATCTTATTCTAAGATACACACACCTATTATCAGAGAAGATTGATTTGAAGAGAGTGTCTATGAGTATGAAAAAGAATATAGTCTTTCCAATATTAGTTGCTAAAATCCATTTAAAAGTGTTATACATAGTGAGTTAGTTTACTAGGCTTCAAAGTAGAAAAAATGGCATAAAAACAAAATATTTGTCCCGTAAAAAATCCACTCTGTATCGTCGGAACCCAGCTCTCTCTAGACTGGTAGTTGTACAGCGCGAAAACAAGTGGGGTACGCACGCGACTTGTTGACGGCTTTTAATGGTCCACTGTATTCTGTTGCGTGCAGGGGTATGGGGGTGGTTTTTTTGCGGCAGTTTTTATATAACTCATAAAGTCTAGTACATATTGTTATTTTTGAACTTATTAATTGATTAGTTACATATATTATGGCAGCGTTTTGGAGACCTTTTGAATCAGAAAATGGAAATCCAGATGAAAATTAAAATTCAGAAGATATGATATCGCCAACAGGTGAGGTTAGTAGCGAATTTTGCAATAAAGATTTACACATTCAGTGTCAGAGGGCGAATTAATACGTTAACTAAAATTTCTATTTACACTATTTCTCGGGTTATTACCTAAGCGCGGTGACATTATAGATCATTTGCAGGAGCGGAAAAACTAAAAAACAAAATTTGCAATTGTTGATGATGCTACAAAAGCGAACGGTTTATAATTTATATCAAGAAAATATTGTACTGACTTTAGAAATCATTCAAGAGAAATTACGAGATTGTCCTGAGTAAAAATTATAACAGCTAAGAAAATTTACGCGGTATACTATTATAATGCGCTTTTAATTATAAGAAGTTAGATAAACGAATGGTTATAATGGAATCGCGGCGTATTGTTGTACTCCGTGAAGAGTATTTAGATAAAATAAGGAAGTATCGTGAATTAAAAAGGCATATAGTATACCTAGATGAGACTTGGTTTGACACACATGATACTGTTCAATATGACTGGGTAGATCAGTCTCAAACGTGTAGTTTAAATGCGCCATGTTCAAGAGGAAAGCGTATAATAATTCTTCACGACGGAAGTGAAAACGGTTTTGTACCAAATGCGTTACTACTGTCTGCGAAAAATATTAAGCAATGTTCAGCCGACTATCATGAGGATATGACTGCAGACTTATTCGAAAAATAGTTTCAAGAACAGCTTCTTCCTAACATTCCTCCAAATTCAGTAGTCGTTATGGACAATGCTTCCTATAATTCGCGTATATTAAATAAAATTCCAAATTCTAGTTCAAAGAAGGCAGATATTTTAGAATTTATGAAAAATAGGAACATTAGTCCGGAAAAGGTAACGACAAAGAAAGAATTACTACGAAGTATAAAAGCGCTTAATTTAAAAAACGATTATGTGATCGACAATATTGGTAATACACACGGACATACACGCCTATGGAGACAATGTTCCGACAAAGGAAAATTTGCCGGTAGCGGTACCCTTTGTAGCAACTTATTTTAGTTATGCTATACTAATCGATTCTCTTTGTTTGGTCCTGTGCTGGCAACGCTGTATCATTGTTTAGGAGTTATGCTTACGCTTGTCATCAATGGCGTGCTTTTTGTTAAAAATGGGAATATCTATGTCGGGCAATATTCAGTTCTTTTTATGGGAATATATTTATAAATGGTTAATACTCAGTTTTCCACTTAAATAATTATCTTTAATCTTAATTGTACAAATAAAATGTTGTGCATTTTAAATTTTACTTTTTAAACTCTTTGTTAATAGGTATTAAATAACCAAAAGGAAAATATTTAAATATTATACTCAGCGTTTCGTGACTCCTTGATTTCTCGATTGGATTAAATTTGAGGGGATGTAAGATTAAGTCATAAATTAAAACTTTTTGTTAAAGGTGCGTTTAATGCACCTGCACAATCTTTTACCAAAAACGACAGAATTTCATCAGGACCAGAGGTTAATTTATCTTTTAACCTTTTCAGACTAGGTAATTGGAAAAAGTTAAAAACATTTACTGTATTAATCTGGGGCGATACTAAATTGAAGAAATTGCCAGAGGAAGCTTGATAGACATTTTTAAAATGTTCTGCAAATTTATCAACAATAAATTAGTTCATCAGGAATTCTAGATGTATTATTTTTTTATTGAACATATGACCAAAAATGCTTAGGATTGTTTAATAATGTTGATTGAATACTTTCAATGTAAGCATCATATGCTGCTTTAATTTGTCGCTTAATATCTGTGCGAAGCTGTCGGAATTTATTTGCATAAAAAATATTATTATACAATCTATATTTGGATTTAAGTTTTATATTTTTAATAATATTTGCATTGAACCAAGGTGCATAATGATGAGCATAAGTTTTATAACTTGGTATATAGTTATCGAATATGGAAAACATTTTATCATAATAGTATATTAAACAACGCATTTCATATGGAATTCTGTTATGACACGAGTTTTTTAAAGAACGAGTGTCACAACAGCCATATGAAATAAGTTGTTTATAATATTTTTTATATTTTGCCCTTTTTACCATTTTTTAAATTAATTTTTTATTTTTATGTAATTACGAAAATTTTTATTTTAAGAAGTATGTCGGCAGCACTGTGTAATTGTGCGTCCATACGGGTGGCGCGGTCTGGTATAAGCAGCTGATAGATTGCCAGATTGGTCATTTCTAAAGTCGCACCAAGGACCAACCCTCCCAATTCCAAGGTGTAAGGTAACGTGCCGAAGGATGGATGGCCGCTGGGGTATAAGTGGTCGCGAACGTTCCCCTGCGGGAACCGGGCGAAACCCCCTTGTATGTAGCCTTGCGCTGGCATGCGGGGCTCTGCCGGAGTGGACCGACATTCTGTGACGCTCTTTCTTTATCAGAGATACAAGACAGACGTCACTATGGCACCACCGGTTTCAGTTGCTCCTAGATTTCCTCGGGCGCCAGATTTTTGGGATGGTTTACCCCACCGAACTCTCGAAATAAGGCCGTATCAAGAGTTCCCAGGGTAGCAACAGATGGAGGTTAAGTAGTTCTAGGGTTCTGTTGATCTTGACTCTAAGTAGCACGTAGTGGGTAACGAGTTTTAATTGTTTACGACTATCGGAAAATAAAACTACTCGTTACATTACAAATTTTATTTCAACGACAAATCAATTTACTCTGAAGGGAAGTACAAAAAAACTATATATTTAAATAACTAAATACCAAATGGTATCCTACCGTTGCTAATTACGTTATTATGCCACCCACACAAAAAAAACCAAATAAAACCCAGGCAAATTCTTGCTACCAGATACTTATAAGCAAATGTGCAATACTTTACCAGCGTGTCTAGATGCAGGTGAAAATAATGAAACTGATTTATGGGTCAGATGATGATTACACAAAGAAAGCGTTATTTAAGCGCTAGCAGGCTTTAGTGAAATGTTTCTTAGTATTTGTGTACCGGTCTAAACAAAACAAGGGTAATTTATGAACCACCCTCGGTTGTCAATACTCTCCGTTATTGAACCCTTGTGAAAAATGGAAATTTAAATCTGCAGTTGGTGCTAAGCCAATATACGTATACAAGTTAGATAACTCTCCTTTGTGATCCTGCTTATGCAGCGAACATGCGGGAGATTATTTCGCTCAACGCCTTGGAAAACTCTCGAAGTTTTGCACCTGCTAAGGCAGGGTACACCTACGAGACTCCTCCAAATTGTCTTCGATCAAATATCGTTATATATTAAAAGTGAATTATAAGTCTTAATAAGATGGACTTCCAAAATTAAAGTGAGAGTTAATACAATAAATTTATTTCCTTTTTGTTAAGGTTTTTCAGAGCCACTCTGGACTTCACCTGCTTAGCAGCGATCAATCTTTTTGAGATTCCTGAAAACATTTTCCAGTCCGGTAAACGGCTATTAATCGGGTATCAACGAGATATATTGCGAACCTTCCAAGAATGGACCTGCTATGGCAGCGAAAATGCTTGAAAGTTCCACAAATATATTTTGCCCAAAGAGAGAAGAATCATCAACAAACGAAACTAAAATTTATTTCGAAATTGTACACAAATACGCAGAAATTTTATTAACAGTTAAATAAATAAGAAGCAAGAACAAATTTAGCAGTGTTAAATAAAAAAAAAAAGAAATCAGACACAAGAAAATTTTACAACGGAAAAAATTGTTTACAGTATAATTTTTAATTTGGCTTACCTCGTGCACGAAAATCAGTCGGTCGGCTTACTACTGAATACCACTCAAGACTCTCTTAGCGCTAATAATCAATAATCCCTTCCAGTCGAAACCCCACTCAGGAGGTGTCCTACTTAAGAATCTTAAGAATTGCGCGGACTTATTAGCGCGTACGGTAGCGAAAAATCTTACAGGCAAAATATACCAGAAGTTTTAAAATAAATTCACGTATATCCAACATAAATATTAATAATACAACTAAATAATCTGAGATGAAAGAGGGATGATCAAAATCATAAAAAGAAAGTTAATAATAATAAAAAAACTGAAATATATTCTACCGGATATAACGATAAAAATAGTAACTTCGTTACAATTCCCTTGCTACTCGTGGGAACAACCATGGTAATAAATAAAAAAAAACAAGTAGGAATAAACAGCGGGAAAACACCGCTAAACCAGGAAAAGAGGAGAAGAAGAAAGGAGGAAGTAACTTCCCTTTTCCAGTCCCTCGGGAGACTCCCCTAAGAGGCAGAGAAGCTGAGGACCAATACCTCAGACTCCAGAGTGGGAACATACCACAAAGGAGAATCTGAGAGAAGAAAAACCCTCCAGAGGCTCTCAACTTCAAAACTGCCTCCACTTCCCAATTTGGGAGAACCTGGAGGTAGGGACGACCCACTGAGACGTGGGCTCAGCGGAACAGGCTGCAGATGGTACTTAAGTTACCTAAATCAGGGAATGTCCCCTGAAACAGCCAGAAGGAAGGCCCTTCCAGAGCCTTCCAGCCAAAAACGCAAGCGGGTTGAGACGGTCATCAGCCCGGAGCAGAAACCAACCAAAAAGAAGAAGGGAAAGGGAAAGAAACCCACCTCTACGACGGAAAAGAGCAGCTATGTGGCTGCTATGATGTCGGAGAAGGTTGCCATCCTTTCCAAAGGGTTCCCTGAGAACACCCTCAGTTCGGAACAACAGACTTTGATGGAGGAGGCATCCACTTTAGGCCGGGCCACATAATCGTGGACGGTGAAACACCACACTCAGCGGAGTGGCTTAGGTTGAAAGTGCCACGATTGAAGAAATGGGAGGGTAGACTGACAACATGTGGGGGAGACGACATCCCCAAACCACAGGTAGTGACGGCTTTCCTTCCCAGGAGCAAAGGAATATCAGCAGAGAAACTACTTCAGCTGATAGAAGCCCAAAATGAGGGCTGGTGGTGGAAGGTCCTGAGCCCGAAGGAGGAGGCGGCAGGGCAACTCCCGAGGGCAGCGATAGACGAGCTATCCTGCAGCACCCTTAGGAAGAATGGATACAACTTGTTCTACCGGTTCGGGAAAATCCCCGTTCACGGTTTAACAAGGGAAATAGCCATTGGAGAAGAGGGAACTCCAGGGAGCAGCAGTGGATCAAAGACCACTGTAGCCGAAGAAGTCCCCCCGGTACCCTCTGCGTCGATGGGAACGGAGGTGTCCAGTGATGCGAGAATCGGGGACTACCACATCTCTGACCTCTATGGACAAGACTCATCAACTGAGGCAGCCATGTAGGTGGGAGATGTGGAGGAAGAAGGGAACAGGACACTGGTCGGGGTTGAGGAAGGTGAAGAAAGGGCACTCACCTTTCAAGCACTGAGGTAAGGGGGGGAAATGGCGGGAATTAATATCGCTCAGATAAACGCCCATCACGCCAAGGGATTATCGGCGGTTATTTCAAGGACGTTTATCAGAAACCAAATGGGTTTATTACTGGTCCAGGAACCATGGGCCCGTGATGGTCAGGTGAGAGGATTCGCAAGTAGGGAAGCCAAACTAATATATAAAGTGAGTAATGTAGACATACCCAGAGCATGCATCTTGGTAAGTAACAGCATTGATCACTTTTGTGTTTCAGAGTTCATGACGAGATACCTCGTTCCGATTCGAGCAAACCTCTGTTCTGCGAAGAAATAGCCGCTACACCCTGTGCAGCATGGCTACACAAAGTCTTGGCAAAAGGAAAAGTAGACACTGTAATGGCATTACGGAAGCCAGATGGAAGCTTCACAGAAAGCGAAAAAGAACGAGCTCTGCTTCTGTTAGAAACTCACTTTCCCGGAGGAATAGTCCCTTCGGGAAAAACAAGTGAGAGAGCTAAAAGACCTACCAGGGAAGACACTGCAATGGCAGAACACATATGCAGTGAGGAATGGCTGAGATGGGCTATGAACACCTTCCAGCCGTTCAAAACCCCTGGAACGGATGGAATATTTCCTGCTCTACTCCAAAAGCGCCAAGAGGCAATAATTCCACACTTGAACCGAATTAGTCAGAGCAGCCTTGAACTGGGATACGTACCAGAAGCGTGGAGAAGGGCCAAAATCACGGAAACCGCTTTAACACAATTGAATGACGAAATCCAAGACGATCTGAATAAAAAAGAGACCGTGGTATGTGCCTTTCTAGACATAGAAGGGGCCTTTTACAATATGCCACATGAGGCAGTCAAAAGAGCAATGATTGAGAAAGGAGTAGATAGGAATGTCGCAACTGCTATCTACAAGAAACGCAGAAATGGAGGAAGGGCAAGACACTATCTTCATTAATGTGACCAGGACCCCTATTTTCGAACGTGTGAAGTGAAGTGAATGTGATGTGAGTAGGGAAGTGATCGATCCCTGACAAAACCTTTCATGGGTCTTATTTTCGATATCACAACGTTGCCTCGTTATATTTATGAAAAATGAAAGAATTTTGACGTATAACGTACATACTAGAAAGTTAGCAACGTTTGATAAATTGGGTTTCAGGCAGATCAAACTGATAACTATATTCTTTTATTTAGGATAACTACAACTATATTCTTTTATTTATGAAAGACGCAAGTTTCAAAATAAAACTAGGGTAACAACAAGAATGATAAACAATTTACCAGGATTGCTTAATCCCATAAGACGTACGTTCGCCAAAAAATCGATCGCACGTGACGTCACTGCAGTCCTCGGCCGTATTAAAACGATTTTATGGGAATATTTATTATAAATTATAAGTGTTTAATCTTAAAAATCCAAATAGTGGTACGTTAGTATTTCAGAAATTATAAAAATACTGTCTAATTCCTATTATTTTCATGCATTTAAATGGTAAACATTATAATGAAGGACTGCAGTGACGTCACAAAGCTGGCGGACAAATCAGGCCGAATACGGTTCACCGGTTTCTCACCAGTGATCTATCACATCACATATTCGAAAATAGGGGTCCAGAGGCTGTCCACAGGGGTGAGTTGCATCCCCACTTATGTGGAGTCTCACTGTGGACAGTCTACTCTGTCAATTGACTAGGGAAGGCATACCATGTCAAGGGTATTCCGACTATATGGTTATCCTGGCAAAAGGGAAGTATGAAAATGTCCTCTGTGATATTGTCCAAAGAGGACTGAACATTTCGAAACAATGGTGTGACTCGGTGAGACTCAGCATCAACCCCACCAAAACCACACTAGTAGCCTTTACGAGGAAAAAGGAACCTAATCTAAAAATCATAAAAATAGGGGAGAACATCGTCGAGTGGAAAACAGAGGTAACTCTGAAATAAACACGAAGACGAAGTAATACACAAAGCAACCAAGGCCCTCATGGTGTGCAGGAACATTGCAGGGAAGAACTGGGGATGTAACCCACGTATTCTGCAATGGATGTACACAGCAAGTGAGACCATTAATCACATATGGGGCAGTGTGCAAGGGCTAATCTGAGTACGACGAGGAAAAATCTCTCGAAGATTCAGAGACTAGCCTGTTCATGTATCACTGGAGCAATGGGCACTTGTCCCACTGCTGCAATGGAGGTGATTTTAAACTTGACCCCACTGCACATTCTGCTAGAAAGTATAAGGAAGAAAACAATATATGGAATGATCAAAGAAGGAATTATTAGAGAAAAACCTCGATCACTTCAATTTGATCAAGAAATTCAACTTTGTGAGAAAATTCATCACAGAGTTGAGTAATAAATCTGAATGGGATGAATACACCATATAGAATTTAAACCAGAATGCCATAAAGTGGTATAGGGACGGTTCCAAGCTAAACGAGGGAACTGGGATAGGAGTTAGCTTGAGCACATACCCGAGCATCTTTCAAGCAGAAGTCCGCGCAATCGAAAGATGTGTGGAATTCAATATTGGAAGAAACTACCGCAGACAAGAGATTGTGATCATTTCGGATAGTCAAGCAGCCATCACAGCGCTAAGCTCAAATATAATCAGTTCGAAGATGGTTTGGATGCCTAGGCAAACTAAATGAACTAGGCCAGAAGAATACTGTCACTCTCCTATGGGTCTCGGGACACATAGGAATAGAGGGGAACGAAACAGCAGATAAGCTGGCAAAAAGAAGCTAAAACCCCACATTTGGGATCAGAACCATCTTGTGGGATCAGCAGTAGAGTAATCTTAGGAAAACTAAGGGAAGAAATGGAGAAGGAAAAATCCAAGTATTGGAATCAGCTGGAAGGACTGAGGCAATGTAAGATACTACTTGGGAACTATGACCAGAAGAGATCTCTTAGCTGCCTCAACCTCAGTAAAAAAGGCTCCGAATTCTAACGGGAATATTAACCGGGCATTGCCGGTTAAGAAGCCACATGAAGAAACTAGGGTTAGCAAATGAAGCAAAGTGCAGATTCTGTGAGGAACAGGATCAAACCTCAATACACATACTCTCAGAATGCCCTGCCAGGAATTCTAGGGCCAGATACCTAGGAGCACATGTTCTTGAACATGTCAGTGGATAAAAAAAGCAATAGTTGGTGCAATTGTTTCATTATTTTCTGATGAGAATAATAAAAAATTAATAAAAAGAAGAAAAAAGTTTGGTCCAAAAATTGGTTACTGCAAAGATATACAAATTCGCAAATTAATTTATTAAATGAGCTACGTACTAAAGAACCTGATGATTATAAAAATTATCTTCGAATGGATGATGATGCGTTTAAAATGTTGTTAGTGTTGGTACGACCAAAAATTACTAAACAAAATATTATGATTGCATTTCTTTTGTTTGTTGGAATAATCATTGGATTTTACATCCCATAAACAGTTTTGATTTTTTTATATTACTTTAAAAATTCTTGATCATTATCCATTTTCCTCTTGAAGTACAAATACTTTTGAATTAAAATTGTACGACAAATCGGCGAATACCCACTCACGCTCAGATCCGTCGCATATCCAACTGAGTTGTACAACAGATTTTTAAGCAAGCTGAACTTCCAAACGATTCGACCGTGCCTTACGATTTGTCGAACGACTACCCCACACACGTACCAATTTTCTTTCAAACGGTTTGAGAGACATATATCGTACGATTTGTTGTACAACAAATTGCATCGTGTATGGGCCGTTTAAGAGACGCTAATGCATATTTACTTGTAAAACGACCTTGATGATTAATTTTCATATTTATATTTACAAATCACGCAAACTTTCACCAAATAATGTATACTCAAATTAATTTAAAAAATGGCTTTAAAAGTAATATCCAAACACTATTAAATTGTAAAAATAACTGTAGATGCAAAACAAATTGACAATAATGGCATATATGTGACAATTCGACTTGACACGCAAATTTAAAACAGACCAATGAGATTGCTGGACTCTATATGACATTTATTTTCCCCTCCTGATAGAAAACAAAGCTCATTTGGACGCTGTCTCTGTATATATGCTCGAAGATATTTAACCAGCCATATCAATAAGTTTAGAGGATATTCTTTCCCTTCTGCGAACTCCATAAATTAATCGCAGACATGAATTTTGAACTTTTTGAATTTTCTTTTTGTATTGTACTGTTAAATGAGGACCATATAATGTATCAGCGTAATTAAAAAGAGACAGTACTAGAGTTTCGCACAAGGTTTTTTTAACATGCATAGGTAAAAACTGACGGTTACCATATATAATTTTAAGTTTACAATAAGCACGCTGCAATAACTTGTTTACGTGCTTTTCAAATCTCAACTCTGAATCAATTAGAACTCCTAAATTTTTGGTATATTCAACAACTTCCAAACGTTTTTCATTAATATTAATGTTTATGGATTCCAGTACATGTTGACGGTAATATTTGCTTCCAAATAGCATAACATTTGATTTTTCAGGATTAATGAATAGACAATGATCAGTTGCAAAATCTATAAACTTTTTTAAATCGTTATTAATGATTTGACATGATTCATCTACTTTTTGCGGGAGAAAACTGTAGTATATTTGAGTATCGTCGGTGTAGGCATGGTAGTATCAGTTCTGGATCCGTGTCAAGATTTGAGAGGGGTATATTGCAAATAACAAGGGACCCAAGATGGAACCTTGGGGAACCCCCGATGTCAATGTGGAATATTCGGAAGTTAAATTATTTATACTTACTCTTTGCAGCCTATCTGTGAGATAATTTTTTAATAAAGTTATTGCATTTTCTGAAAATCCTATATATTTTAATACATCAAGTAGTAGATCATGATTCAGCGTATCAAATGCTCCACTAAAATCCAACATAACCAATACTGTACATTCACCACGATCAGTAGCTTTGATGACATCATCAACAATGTGAAGAAGAGCAGTAGTACAACTAAAACCCTTACGGATTCTGATTGAACAGAAGGAAGTAATGAGTGTTGACATAAATATTCCTTCATTTGAATTTCCATGGCCTTTTCGATAGAGTGGGCAAAATACTTATTGGACGCAAATCTTTGAAAGTTGTTGGATTGTGTTTTTTTGGTAAAACTGTAACCACTGCTCTCTTCCACATTGCAGGATAAACATTTTCAGTTAAAGAAAAATTTAATATGTGTGTAATATATGGAACTATATGTGTGTAATATATGGAACTATATGTGAACAGCAAAGATTAATCAACTTCAAGCTTAATTCATCACATCCTTTAGCATTGGTTTTTATTTCGAGAATTTTTTTCAAAACAAAAAAATCGTTAATCTCTCTAAACTGAAAAAAAGAATCCAAAAATTTATTGTTTTTATAAAAAGTAGTGATCTCTTCAGATGGTTCAGTTACTGAGATGGACTCAATAAAGAATCGATTATGTAACTTCAGATGCATCACTTAAGTTTTCAGGAATATCATTGCTTTTATTTCAATGCTTTGTCTGTTTCTGCCATCATTACTTTAATAGCATAAGTTAGCCATGGAGCTTTACAATTGGTTACGCGGGATGTGACTATAGGGGCATGACGATCAAATATGTTGTTTAAACTATTAACTAAATATGCCAATTTTTCGTCAATTGACTCCTGATCATAGATTCTAAAAAAAGATGGACTGACCAGGTCACGTAGAAAAATGTTATCGTTAAAATTTTTAAGACTCCTATATGTTACCATTTTAGGTGGAGATTTATCAACAATTACTTTAACTGTGCAAAAAACTAAGGAGTGATCAAAAATTGAATCATGAATAATTCCCTTCTCAATAGAAGCTCCTAGAAGCTCCTTCTTGAACTCCTAGAAGCTCCTTCTTAAACAATCACATAATCAAGATGAGTACTTGACGTTGCTGTTATTCTTGTAGGTTCGTCTATTAATTGTACTAAATTGAGTGATTCAAAAAGTGAATTAAATTTAGTTACCAACGTACTCCCAAAATTAAGTAAATCAAAATTAAAATCCCCCATACACACTATTTCATCAGCAACAGGCATGTTGGAGGTAAGACTATCCTCAAATTCATCGATAAAGGATATAGTATTCTGCTCATGAGGATTATAAATGACCCCTATTGCAAAAGTTTTCTTATTAATAACCAATTTTATCCAAAATTGCTCCCAAACACAATCCTGCCTGCAATCGATTAAATCATACCGTAATCGGGACCTAATATAAATACACAGGCCCTTTCCCCTGGCATTCCTATCTGCTCTAAGTAATTTATAATCTTCAATATATAATACATCATCACTTATGAAGTCGTTCAACCAGGACTCACAAATCATAAATATATCAAAATTATTTTCTGTAAGTAAATTAGTTACATCATGTACTGAAGGTATTACAACGTATTCGTACAATGGATCGTTGTAGGAATATATATATATATATATATATAAAAGCAGAGAAGAAGTCTTTGCCTACAACGTTAGAAAACAGTATCCTAAGTTATTGGGTTAGTG
Organism: Ophraella communa; assembly: GCA_035357415.1. Classification (NCBI taxonomy): domain Eukaryota; kingdom Metazoa; phylum Arthropoda; class Insecta; order Coleoptera; family Chrysomelidae; genus Ophraella; species Ophraella communa. The sequence continues at coordinate 23,110,191 of CM068989.1, forward strand.
GCTATGTGAAATAAGTGTACTCTTTCAACTATGTTTCAAGCTTTCGAATAAATTTTTATTCATCTTCAGGAAAAACTACAAAATAATGAATGCATTAATATCACCTATGACAATATTCAAAATGTATGGAATTAAATTAGGTATACAAGGATAAAAACTTACGTTGGTGAGAATAGAATCGTCTTAGGTGGTATCATTACATGTGACATTCCAAGAAAATCGTAGGATTGAACTAATAAAAATAGATTAACACATTATCATTTTAAAAATTAAGATTAAAAAATATTATATCTTGACATAAACGTAGAAAACAGCACATGGTTATTAAAATAGTTGAGAAGGTTATGTTAGGTTAGGTACCAATTGACAGTTAGACAGTTGTCCTGTGATAAAGGGCATACAACAATAATTCTTCTTTTTCGGATTGAACTGATTCTTTTGAGTTATAAGTTGTACAATAAAGTAGGACGGTTTTCCTAACCACCCATTCTCTTCGAATTTTATAATGGTAAAATTAAAATAGTGAAAAAACAACATTCCTAATTGCAACAAAAACAACCCGAAAGAAAAACAAAGCAAACTACGAGATTGCAAATGAAGTTTTAGGTGACACCAACCTCACTAAGGCTCTCACCCTCAATGACACAGTAATCACCTACAGTATCTCCGTGATCTGGTAGAGACACCCACACAACTACGGCTCTCACCCTTCGTGATGCCGATGTCCCCACCAGCGCACACAGTCTGATTAATCAACCTTCGCAATTCATAATCTAACTCAATTCACCATAATGGGTGACACCAAAATCCTCCAAATCTCTCACACTCAGTGAATTTGGCATCCAAAAAAGGTAATCAACTCTCTACCAGTTGGATCTGTTGCAACAAGTAATGTGTTGAGTCATGAAATATGTACTAAAGGAAGTAACATTGTCAGATAACAGCATCCAACCTACAGTCATGACAATGCCATCCCGAATTCTCTCACAATTCGTAACAGCCATGGCACAACCACAGGTAAGAACTTATTTTGCTCAGATAAAACATATTTGGAAGTGATTTATGGTTATTAATTATAAAACAGTATAACAGATCACAGACATCTAAGTGTATATTTTACAGAGGCCCACCCTGTCTAATCTCTCACATTTAAGCAGGAGGGAGTATGTTGTGTAATACTGAAATCACCGAAAAATTTTTTTTTTTTTTTTGTCAAAACTACGGAAACCGGAAAAGAATAGTTATTATGATTCAATAGGGATCACAAAAGTGATATGCGACATGAAGGACAAGCCCACAGTGGTATTAACCACCAAGTACCTATCCATCACCCCACACAGCCCTACAATGTACTGTCATCCTTAGAAAAATCACTGAAATTGTTTTTATCAACATAAAGTAAATAAGAATAAAGAGTACTAAGTTGTCTAATGTCACTTTTATTCATGGGATGATTTTCCTGTGAAATGTAAGCCATCTCCAGGAAGAGTCTTTTTTTATAGTTATGTTCTGTAGCCAAAACCTTGACACCATCATAATTTATGTTATGACCTTCATTATGTGCATGTTCTGCCAGAGCTGATCTCTGAGGGTATAAGTTGCAGTCACTCTTGTGGGAATATATTCTACTAGAAAGAGTTCGTGACGTTTGTCCAATGTAAGTTTTATTGCAAGCACCACAAGGAATGCAATACACCACATCCGAGCAATCTAGCAGCACAGGTTTGTCTTTTACCTTTGAATAAACCGATCTAATAGTTAGTGCCGTTCTATTAGCAATCTTTATGTTACCTAACTGTCTGAATAGTCTTGTGAGCCTGTGGGTGGTATCCTTTATGAATGGTAAAGATGCATACAGACATATTCTCTCAGCAGCAGCCACATCAACAATTTGTCCTATAGTGTTACTATGGTTACGAACATTATCTGTAATGGGTGACCAATTGTATATGTATTTTGTTACAAGGTGTTTAGGGTACGAATTGTCAATGAATAACTGAAACAAGATTTTTAAGTTCTTTTGGTGAAAGGAGGGTCAGATATGGAAGTGACTCTGGTTTTCATTTGTTTAAGGAGATTGATTTTTATGGATTCTTTGTGGTAAGACCAATAATTGAGAAATCTACCTGAATGCTGAGGTTTCCTGTGCCAGTCAATCACCAGGAAGTTACTGTCTTTTCTAATAAACTTAGTGTCAAGAAACGGAACTGAAAACAGGTCATCCTCAACTTCAATAGTAAATTGAATGTTTGTGTCGTAGTTATTAAATTCTTGTAAAATTTCTGTACCACCATTTATTGGAATCGCTGTAATTAAGTCATCCACATATTTCTTTAGGAATGGTAGAGGAAAGGATAGTTTGGGTAATACATGATCCAAAAGGTCATCCATCACGTAACAGGCTAAAATAGGTGAAATCGTGCCTCCCTTGTGTTTGTTTTACAAACAAACACAAGGTACACCGATGGGAGGCACGATTTCACCTATTTTAGCCTGTTACGTGATGGATGACCTTTTGGATCATGTATTACCCAAACTATCCTTTTACAAACAAACACAAGGTACACCGATGGGAGGCACGATTTCACCTATTTTAGCCTGTTACGTGATGGATGACCTTTTGGATCATGTATTACCCAAACTATCCTTTCCTCTACCATTCCTAAAGAAATATGTGGATGACTTAATTACAGCGATTCCAATAAATGGTGGTACAGAAATTTTACAAGAATTTAATAACTACGACACAAACATTCAATTTACTATTGAAGTTGAGGATGACCTGTTTTCAGTTCCGTTTCTTGACACTAAGTTTATTAGAAAAGACAGTAACTTCCTGGTGATTGACTGGCACAGGAAACCTCAGCATTCAGGTAGATTTCTCAATTATTGGTCTTACCACAAAGAATCCATAAAAATCAATCTCCTTAAACAAATGAAAACCAGAGTCACTTCCATATCTGACCCCTCCTTTCACCAAAAGAACTTAAAAATCTTGTTTCAGTTATTCATTGACAATTCGTACCCTAAACACCTTGTAACAAAATACATATACAATTGGTCACCCATTACAGATAATGTTCGTAACCATAGTAACACTATAGGACAAATTGTTGATGTGGCTGCTGCTGAGAGAATATGTCTGTATGCATCTTTACCATTCATAAAGGATACCACCCACAGGCTCACAAGACTATTCAGACAGTTAGGTAACATAAAGATTGCTAATAGAACGGCACTAACTATTAGATCGGTTTATTCAAAGGTAAAAGACAAACCTGTGCTGCTAGATTGCTCGGATGTGGTGTATTGCATTCCTTGTGGTGCTTGCAATAAAACTTACATTGGACAAACGTCACGAACTCTTTCTAGTAGAATATATTCCCACAAGAGTGACTGCAACTTATACCCTCAGAGATCAGCTCTGGCAGAACATGCACATAATGAAGGTCATAACATAAATTATGATGGTGTCAAGGTTTTGGCTACAGAACATAACTATAAAAAGACTCTTCCTGGAGATGGCTTACATTTCACAGGAAAATCATCCCATGAATAAAAAAAGTGACATTAGACAACTTAGTACTCTTTATTCTTATTTACTTTATGTTGATAAAAACAATTTCAGTGATTTTTCTAAGGATGACAGTACATTGTAGGGCTGTGTGGGGTGATGGATAGGTACTTGGTGGTTAATACCACTGTGGGCTTGTCCTTCATGTCGCATATCACTTTTGTGATCCCTATTGAATCATAATAACTATTCTTTTCCGGTTTCCGTAGTTTTGACAAAAAAAAAAAAAAAAAAAATTTTTCGGTGATTTCAGTATTACACAACATACTCCCTCCTGCTTAAATGTGAGAGATTAGACAGGGTGGGCCTCTGTAAAATATACACTTAGATGTCTGTGATCTGTTATACTGTTTTATAATTAATAACCATAAATCACTTCCAAATATGTTTTATCTGAGCAAAATAAGTTCTTACCTGTGGTTGTGCCATGGCTGTTACGAATTGTGAGAGAATTCGGGATGGCATTGTCATGACTGTAGGTTGGATGCTGTTATCTGACAATGTTACTTCCTTTAGTACATATTTCATGACTCAACACATTACTTGTTGCAACAGATCCAACTGGTAGAGAGTTGATTACCTTTTTTGGATGCCAAATTCACTGAGTGTGAGAGATTTGGAGGATTTTGGTGTCACCCATTATGGTGAATTGAGTTAGATTATGAATTGCGAAGGTTGATTAATCAGACTGTGTGCGCTGGTGGGGACATCGGCATCACGAAGGGTGAGAGCCGTAGTTGTGTGGGTGTCTCTACCAGATCACGGAGATACTGTAGGTGATTACTGTGTCATTGAGGGTGAGAGCCTTAGTGAGGTTGGTGTCACCCTAAAACTTCATTTGCAATCTCGTAGTTTGCTTTGTTTTTCTTTCGGGTTGTTTTTGTTGCAATTAGGAATGTTGTTTTTTCACTATTTTAATTTTACCATTATAAAAAATTCGAAGAGAATGGGTGGTTAGGAAAACCGTCCTACTTTATTGTACAACTTATAACTCAAAAGAATCAGTTCAATCCGAAAAAGAAGAATTATTGTTGTATGCCCTTTATCACAGGACAACTGTCTAACTGTCAATTGGTACCTAACCTAACATAACCTTCTCAACTATTTTAATAACCATGTGCTGTTTTCTACGTTTATGTCAAGATATAATATTTTTTAATCTTAATTTTTAAAATGATAATGTGTTAATCTATTTTTATTAGTTCAATCCTACGATTTTCTTGGAATGTCACATGTAATGATACCACCTAAGACGATTCTATTCTCACCAACGTAAGTTTTTATCCTTGTATACCTAATTTAATTCCATACATTTTGAATATTGTCATAGGTGATATTAATGCATTCATTATTTTGTAGTTTTTCCTGAAGATGAATAAAAAATTTATTCGAAAGCTTGAAACATAGTTGAAAGAATATATATATATATATATATATATATATATATATTGTAATAAATTACAATGATATAAATGTAATGATTGAATAGATATAGTTTATAATTGATTACAATTATTAAATTATTGTTTTTATAATTTTAAATTTTTATTTTTAAAGTTTTGTGGGGCTATATTTATGTTTATTTATGTTTCAATTTTAATCAGTCTTTATTTAACTCAAAACACCTCAAAATTTCTTTATTTTGTTGCTATTTTATTAAAAAATTATTCTCAAACTCAAAATATGTAATTTTATTATTATAATTTTAGATTTGATCTAATTAAATTGATTTTCAAAGCACGTAAAACTCTTATCAACAGAAGTCGGTTCTAATAAATTAAAATCCAACGATATAACTATTTATTTTAATTTTTCACTTTAAAATTTTTAATACACCCTATACCTACTGAATGATGCGGCTATGGTATTTTCGTGCGCATCTACGCTTATAATCACGTGATATTTTACCGTTACATCTACCCCTAGATCGACGTTCGACGTTATTGTATTATGTCGTTGGTTATAGTTACTGTGATAAAATTATTATGTTTGAATCAAATTGTATTAGAATATTGTTTATAAAAGATATTGAAATATACTACTCACAATATTTTATAGGAGTTATGAAAGTGATATTAATGAATAATGTTAAACACATACCGTATATTCACTCGCTGCTAAGGATGAAAGATGGAAAATCCTCCGTGACGCTCGGCTTCTTACCAGTATATCACCTACAACACGTGCAAGTACTTCCTTGGATAGATACCAAAAGGATTAAAACACTGGATGTGATATCTCCTTAACTTCTTCAGGGTTTCTTTATTATTATGACAGGTTAGTAAAAAAAATATTTATTTTTTTCTTCTTAGGATAAGGTATTTTATTCACCAGTACACAATTTCCATATACAAATTTCCGATATTTTAGTTTTATAATAAATTACATAGTTGATCAGATTAATTTTCAGCCATCTTTATTTTTTAACAATAGTCGGCCATTGATTTATGATAATTTTAAAGAAGACTGACGTGGATTGGCCTTTTGATAAAATTAGAGTGACCTCGATTCTCATTTTCCAAGGGCTTTTATACCTTACCCCCGAAAATCGAAAAATGGCTGCCTTTTTGAACGTGTTTTGTTTTTCCTAACCCCATTTACCTCAAATTTTTAGAAAATTGAATTTTTAATTTAACATTTTCTGATCTTATAATTGTTATAAATCAAATCTGCATAGCTTATTTCATTATAAAATGACCTTCTTAGAATTTTAAAATCGATTATTCCCTATCAAAAATGCTGACTTTATGGAGCATACAATGGCGGACATTTTGACAATAATCAACATTAAATTTAACAATTTTGAGCAAATATCTCTTTTTGGCCATTAATTTTAACAAAAATTAAAATTTACATATTCTAATATGGTCAGATAACCTTTTTTTTATACGACACCGCTTATTTTAGGTTTTATTTACATTTTAAATCTACTGCGTCATAACGATTCAATTACAAATTTTATCGAATAAACGAATTAATAATACATAATATCATCAACAAACCACTTAAATTAATTACCTTACAACAACATATAATTATAACATCAATCAATCATCTAATATTAAGTTTATGTCTTTCCACTACAATCACATCTTTTAAGTTTATAATCGACAGTTTTTTATCACCACTTCACTATTTACAGTGTTTTTTCATTGAATTTATCAATCATAATGTCCTTGATTAAGCTTTAATTAAACAGTCTTAGCTTGTAGACAAACACATCACTTTCTTACAGTTGTATTCTTACATATAATAAATTTCAATATCTTTATTTTTAGATTCTGTCTCAAGCATTTCATTTTATCAAAATATGGGATGTACCAGAACATAGGAAGTACTAGGCTTGTACTATTATCCGATACTTTATAATACAGGACTCATCACTTGATGCTTAAATGACTTTGTAAATATTGTTTGGGTAAGTCATATTTATTTATTAAGTTATATTCATTTTCTATGATATTATTTATTTTGCTCTAATAGCAAATATTAGTTTGTTGAGTTTAAATTCTTCTAATTATATTACTAACTGGATACAGTTGAATATTCTCTACCTTAAATAATAATTTTAAATTATCTACACCTACTTGTTCTTATTTTATAACTACCTATTAAAAAAATATTATTAAACTTATTATTATTGTTAACTTTAATTATAACTTATTTGGATTTTGATCTAACTAACTTAATATAACTAATATAGTTGGTTTCTTCCTAATATTAGATTCCTATAATTCATTATTAACATATTCTAATACTCATCTACTTTTTATTTTTAGCTTAAACAGAAAATAGGATCTTGGACTTTGATTCTTGGATCGACTACTGGTGTTAGTGCTCATTCTTATGAACTCATTTTATCAAGATAGTTTTGTGTTCTTGTGTGAATTAAGATTTATTGGATTGCCTCTAATAAAGAAATTTTTGGTGTATTGATCATTTAATGCAAAGATTCGAAAATTACATCCATGTTTAATAATTTATTTCAATTCAAGTTATATATTGGGTAAGTTATATTTATTATTATTTTAAAACATTACAATATATATATATATATATATATATATATATATATATATATATATATTGTAATGTTTAAATATTTGACAATAGTATAATGATTAAAATATCAACAGAAGTTGTTTAATTTAACTAAATCCAATAATTTTAATTATATTGTATTATTTTATTGTATATTTTGTGTATTTGTAAGAGAATTTTAAGTTGGAAATTATTTTATTATATAACGTATCGATATTATATCTAGTACTTATTAGAAACTTCGCGAAAATTGATTATATAATGTGTAAAAAAAAGGACAGATAATGTGTAAAAAGGAGACAGATATATTTGTACAATATTTTATTCTCGAATGATCGGACAGTAGACGAAGTGAGTATGTCTAGTCATATATATGAAAGAAAGAGATACACATACTTTTTCCCAGAAATGACTAAGCTCTAGAACAAAAAACGAATAATCTAGAAGTTTCAAACCTATAAAAGACTGAACAGAGGTCGTTAAAAAGGGGGAGTTTATTATTGGAAGTCAAACAGTGAAGATCTGAGTGTGAACAGTCAATTTGAACAAACAGTTTTTTAAAAGGGAAGTTTATTATTGGAAGTCAAACAGTGAAGATCTGAGTGTGAACAGTCAATTTGAACAAACAGTTTTTAAAGTAGTTATCATAATAAAGTGTTAAATAGTGACGTTAAGAATAAAGTAAAACAATCAAAAAGTAAAATAAAGTGACAAAAAAAAGTGACATTACTAAGATTGAATCCAAAGGTGAAATTAAAACGTTTTTTGGTCGATAAAAAAGAAGAATATAAGTGTACTTACCATTATTAATACAATAAAACGAACAGTAATCTAACAAACACTAAACTGTATCAAATTTGAGGAACAAACAAAACACAATAATATTACACGAGAGTCCAAACGTCTAATAAGGCGACATTTTGCCAAGGTCGGAGGTTCCAAGTATCGCTTCGTTCGTCTCCGTTTTTCATAGATCAACTACAGATTTTTCCACCAATCAGGAAGCAGGACTTTATTTCAAGGTCAGATAAAATTGTAAACTTTTAAAAATTTTTGTAGTAGTTAGTTGAATTTTATAATTTACAAAAACAAAGGAATTTACTTGATATTTAATAATTAGTGTATTTGATAATCTTATTTGCCATTACATAAACAACATTGGTTAATTTAACTTAATTCACATCAAGTAAGTTCTTTTATAATTACTAAAAGGCCTTTCTTTTTCCTTATTAAACTTCAATATTACTGTTTTAATTTAACTATTTTGTAATAAATTTATAATTATAATTGAATCAAATTTTTCATTCACATACCTAATAATCCAACTGGAAACTGGCGTAACCAAACACCCCAGAGGAAAAGATCTTGTTGCTAATAATAATATCAAATATTAATCAGTCAAATTCATAAATAAATAAATCAATAAATTATCTTTAGAATCATAATATTCATTACAATATATATATATATATATATATATATATATATATATTATATATATTTATATATATATATATATATTGAGACGAAGTTTTATTATTATAAAAAATGTATTCATTAAAGAAAAGCTTAATTTTAATAAGAATATGTATTATGATGATTAAATCAAAAACAAAATCGTTATTAAGTCAATTAAAAGCAAAATAAATAATAAAAAAGTAATCACATTACATAAAAATAATCAAAATCACCATTAAAAAAAAATAATAATGAAAATATAATTCTAAATATAAAAAGAAACAAACGAACAATTTATAAATTTTCTAAAAATATTTTTCTGTTAAATATATTATAAAAGGATTTTCAAAGATCTACAAAAGTGTATTAAAAGTTCTTCTACGAATAACACCTGTGCATATGTGTGACGTAAAATTATCAGAACTACGACTGCTCGTACACAACATCGCGTGTTTGAAATGTTTAGTTTCCATGAACTCCAAAACCTTAGAAGTGCACCTGTGCCTATGACGTCAAATTAACACGAATTAGAATGCTCGTAAACAAATTTGCGTGTTTGAAATGTTTAGTTTCCTCGAACTCCAAGAGCTTAGAATAGCAGCTGCACGTTGTGACGTAAGAGTTACTCGGAAATGTATCGGTCGAATTTATGACTTCAAGCCTCAGTGTGAATATAATTTGAGAGCTTTTCCGACCATAATAAATTATAAAAAAATTATTGAACATTAAAAATGATTATTGTATATATTATGTAAAAAAATTGTTTGTAAAATATAAGTAGTTAGTTAGAAATAAGCAAATTAAGAAATAGTTCCTTCTGATTGGTTCTCGCGGAGTTTTTAAAAGCATTTTTATTGGTCAGAGAATAATGAGAGAGGGATCTCAGTCTTTACGTAAAAGAACCAGTCAGAAAGAATAAAGGGAGATTCAAGCCTAATTTTAAGACAGTCAAGACCCTTTATACAAATATTCAAGCCTCGTTTTAAACTTTCAACAAACATTTAATATTTAATTTAAAAAAAACTTTCACGACTCAACACTCAAGTTTAATTTTAAAAAGATTCAAGACTCATTTTCAAAACATTCAACAACAGTTATTAAAATATTCAACTCGTAATTTACATTTTTAAAAAAGACTTTGATTAGTCATAAATTTTATTAACTTTATAAGTTAACAGTATTCGACTTTGAATCGAAAATAGGTTTGTTGAATCGAGCAGAGGAATCTTATAATATAACAGTTTCAACTGTAATTTTAATGATACAAAAGTTAGTATCAAATTAATATAAGAAGCTTGACTTACCTTATATCAGAAATAATCCTAGTATGAAACTTTGTAACACACCACTTGTAAAGAGGGAGTCTTATCAACCAGTAAATTGTATAAATAAATCCACAAGTAAACAATAATAAATTCTACATCGTAAGAGTTTCTGTCTTTAATTACACCGTTGAAGTTTCTGCATCCCACGTGTTTACCAGAAGAGAAGATAGACCACCAGTTACAGCGACACCTACATGTGAATGGCGAACACTCGAGAGACAAAGTTAAAAAAGGTACCCTTATTTAATTTGTATTAAGTGTGCGTATAAACTGTTTTAAAGCGATAATAGTTATTAGCCGTCAGAGAACATTTATACTACTTTATTGTAAAGATTTTTGAATTTCATTTTGATAGAAACTATGTCATAGAACTATGTCAAGCAAATCATCCACATAGTTCTTCCTGTACTCCCTTTCCATATCCCATTTCTAAAGAAATATGTTGATGACATAATCCTAGCAGTTCCTCGAGATTCAGAAACAGAACTCTTGAATATTTTTAATAGTTATGACCCTTACATCCAGTTCACGTTAGAATGTGAAAACTCTAACAAAGCTGTTCCTTTCTTAGACATGTTATTCATCAGAAATGACGAAAATGTAATATTGATAGATTGGTATAGAAAATCATGTAGCTCTGGGAGATATCTCAACTACCTTTCTTACCCTAAATTTAATATGAAACTCAACCTAGTCAAACAAATGACAACAAGAGTGAATCAACTCTCTGATCCTTCCTTCCGTCAAAAAAACTTAAATATCCTTTTTAACCTTTTTTTAAATCACTCTTATCCTACATCATTACTTAGGAAAGTTATGTTCGGCACATCTCCCGTTATGTTAGGTGCTTCTAACTCCATTTCTGACAATTCAGGTGCTAGTGGACGTGTTCTATCCTCGATTGATAATTATACAAAGGAGATAGTTTTACAACTTTATTGTTCCTTTATTACACTACAGTCTCGTTGTATATACAGATATTTACATTCACATGTTGTACTACTATATATATCGTGTTTTTTTAACATTCTGGCACTGTTGCCGTACTTACTTCTTTTGATGGTTATGAGGATATAACACCCCCACACTTAAATTTAATGTTACCACATTGATGTTTATTAATTAACAATTAATTAGTGTTCATATTTACAATTATTTAAAATAAAGTTGTATGCTGTAATCTTAAAACATGTTATGTAACATAGCTAAATTTACATATACAAAACTACCACACATATATAAAATGTTTCCTTATCAACTAGAATTATTATATGTTTTATATACTTTATTATGTAATAAAGTTATCGACGTATTTATTATTTCAAGGTTTCTTATAATCATATAAACTATTTGCTTTCTTCCTCCCCAGACAATAATCTTTTAGATAAGAAGGAATCTTTCCGATTCTCTTCTGTTTGACATTAGTAACTCCCGCATTAGTAGTTTCTAATTTACTATTTACATTACATTTAACCTGTTTCCCACTATTTTGTTTAGTAAACCTAAAATTCATGCTAGATACATGTTCGTCAGAAATTGCAATGTCCTCAGAAAAATTCTGAGAAGTCGATTCAGAAGCCCCAAAATTTCTACCATCGTTTGAAGTAGTGCAACTATTCGAAACATTTATCTCTGAAACTACACCCTGATTTCTATTGTCAGGTACCAATGGTTTATTTTTGGTAACGACAAAAGGTAGGTTAACAAAATAATCTGAATTGCAATCATGTCTATGTTGTTTGCAGTCGTTTGTATTATTGTCAGAACAAGTATTTTGCAAGTCAAAATCTACCGAAGCTAAACGAATTTGATTCGCGTGTCTCATCCATTCCCTGCCATCGTTTAATTTACATATGTAAGTTGTTCGTCCAATCCTTTTTTTTATCCTTGCCTCAATCCAGCTACCTTGGATGGTTTCTCTATAGTCTCGAATTACCACTAAATCGTGGATTTGAAATTCTCTTCTTTTTCCACCATATGATTTCTTTTGTCTTTCTCTTGTTTGGTTCACCTTTTCAAAATATTTTCTTTGAGTCATCTCTTCGGATTTCTGCTCATCTACTGGTTCTTTCAATAAATGCCATCTGGTACGAATTTCTTTTCCAAAAACCAATGAACTCGGAGTTTTACCTGTTGTAGAGTGTTCGGTAGTACGATATGCTAGAAGAAATTTTGATATTAGTGTCGTCATCGGTATTTGCTTATTTCTAGGATCTTCTAATGCTGTTAATATCTTGGTTTTAAATACTTTGACTGCTGATTCAGCGGTGTTACTCTGGGGATGATAAGGCGGTGTAAATATATGCTTGACACCATTTTTACTAAAGAAGTCATTCAATGATTTGTTTTTAAAATTTGGAGCATTGTCACTTACCACTTCCTTGGGTAAACCAAAAGTTGCAAATATTTTTCTTAGTTTTTTTCAACTTCAAGGATGTAGTATTTTTCATTTTGCATACCTCAATCCATTTTGAATACGAATCACATACAACTAAATACATTTTACCTCTTACAGGTCCCAGCATATCCATAAAAATTCTATCAAAAACTGAAAATGTTAAAGGCCATGACGTTAAATCCGTTTTAGGAGGGTCATTTTTGGTTTTGATGCATGCACTGCATGCTTTTATGGTTTTCTCTATGTCCTGATCTATTTTTGGCCAATATATATATGACCTGGCTAATGATTTTGTTCTCATTATGCCGAAATGACCAGTGTGTAATTCTTGCAAGAGCTGTTTCCTTAAATTTAATGGTATTACTACTCTGTGACCCCACAAAATAACATCTTTATCAACTGTTAGTTCCAATTTTCGATGCCAATATGGTTTTAAGTCTCCATCTATATTTTTGGGCCATTGGTCTCTTAAAATATACTTCTTAACCTTCTTCAGTTGTTCATCTTTATCAGTTTCCTTTGCTATCATCTTGCTGTTGATAGGCCAATCCGTTACTTGTTCTGTGAAATGAATAAAAGAAGATTTTTCAAAATATTCATCTGATACATTGTTAATATTTAGCGGATGTCTACTATAAAAGTCTGCAACAACATTTTGTTGACCCTTGATGTACTGTATTTCATAATCAAACATTGAGAGAAAAGTTGCCCATCTTTGGAGTCTATTTGCTGCCATTTGTGGTATTGATTTGTGCTGACCAAATATAGTCAATAAAGCTTTATTGTCAGTCTTCAAAATAAAATGATTCCCACAAAGATATTGGAAAAATTTAGAACAACCCCAATAACACGCTAACGCTTCTTTGTGACATGTTGGATATGAGAGCTCTGCTGGCATGAGTTTTCTCGATGCACAAGCTACTAACCTTTCTTTTCCATTTACTAAATGTGCTAGAGTACAACTAATTCCTACATCTGATGCATCTGTAGTTACGATTATAGGTAATTTTGGATTAAAATGAATCAGGTTTTCATCGGATGCTATAATTTGTTTAATTTTGTTGAAAGCTTTATCACATTCTTGTGTCCATACAAATCTTACATCATCTTTCAATAAGTTATAGATTGGATTTAAAATTTCTGCTAATTTTGGAACAAATTGTCCATAATAATTTACCATACCTGCGAATCTTCTTACTGAAGTTCTATCTTTAGGAGGAGGTGCATCTATAATAGCTTTGATTTTCTCATCTGTCTTACTCAGGCCTTCTTTGTTGATTTTATATCCTAAATATGTGATTTCATCCTTGAAGAATTGACATTTCTCTTTCTTTACTGTTAGTCCTGCTTCTTCCAACCTTCTGAAAACCGTTTCCAAATTTTCTAGGTGTTTTTCTGTATTTTCACCTGTTACTACAATGTCGTCAAGAAAATTGACAGCTCCATCTATACCCTGTAAAAGTTGTTCAATTAATTTCTGAAAGATTGCACTAGCTGGTGTTATTCCGAAAGGTAATCGATTATACTTATACAATCCTTTCGGTGTATTAATAGATAACAATTTAGATGATTCTTCGCAGACCGGAATTTGATTATATGCCATTTGAAGATCAATCTTTGAAAAGGATTTGCCTGTACCTAACTTAGCAAAAACTTCTGATATTAATGGTAAAGGATACTTAAAATCCTTTAGATGTTTATTTATGGTAATTTTAAAATCACCACATAACCTGATATCACCATTGGCTTTCAAAACTGGAACAATTGGAGTAGCCCAATCACTGTTTTCAATTGGAGATATGATACCTTGGTTTTCAAGTTTGTTTATCTCGTCTTCAACAGCCTTCTTATACGCTAAAGGAATAGATCTTACCTTGCAAAACACAGGCTCCGCCCCCTCTTTTAGTCTTAAAGAAACTGAACCAAACTTATATTTACCAATTTTATCTTGAAATACAGCAGAATGTTTATTTATTAAGTTATCTATTTTATTACTTACCATAATATTGTTAACTAGATTTACTTTAATTTTAAAAATCTGTAACCAGTCTCTACCAAAAATATTTGGACCTCCATTATCAATTACATAGATTTTTATGTTTTTCTTCTCATTGTTATATTCTACTTCTGCATTAAAGTAGCCTTCAGGTATAAATGTTTCACCATTGTAAGATTTTAATAAAATATTGGCTTTGCTTAATCTATAAGACAAAAAATTATTTTCATATGTTTGTTTACTACAGGCTGAAATTGAAGCACCTGAATCTAACAAAAATTTAAAAGAATTACCTTGTATTTTTACATTTATATTTAATGAATCGATATTTGTTTCCTGAGAATTAAAAGTATAACATTCCTGAACTGAATAATACACATACTCCTGATAATTATAATTACCGCTTTCTTCGTTATTAGAGTCGCATTGCATGTAATTAAAATTTTTATTATGACAAATTTTTGAAATATGCCCTATTTTGTTACAATTAGAACATCTGGAATTTTTAAATTTACAAACATTTTTATGAATGTTACCACAATGTTTACATTTTAACAAAGACAGACCATTTTTATTAAAATGTGACATACCTTGCTTGTCACTTCTAAAATTGACATTATTCGCGTAGTTGCCAGATTGTCTTGGGTTAAATCTGCTTTTTATCGGTCCGTACCGATTTGAGTAGATAGTAGATATTCGAACCTCCTGGTTGGTCTTGATGATGATGACGTAGCCCGTTGTTGTTTGAAGTGGAACTGAAGTTTGACCTTGGTGCTATTATCCTTGTTTTGCTAGTAAAATTTAACTCACCTTTTTTTTCTTTGGCTTGGTTTTCAGTTTTTTGCGCTAAAGTTACCAAATCTTCCAAATTTAACTCTGGTTCTTCTTCACAAAGACGATCAAATATCTTGCCTGGTTTCAAACCACATATAAATTTATCTTTTAAAATTTTACTAAGGTCATTATTGAATTTGCAATTTCTAGCTGAACCGCGAACTTTGGCATACCATTCACTTATGGCTTCGTCACTTTGCTTTAAATCATAAAATTTTCGTCGTTCTCTCCACACGCTGAATTGGAAATTATATTGACCGTTGAGTAGACCACATAAATTGTCGAATGATTTTTCTTTGGGTAGCATAGGATGACATAAGTCACGTAGAAGCTTATATGTTTCTGGACCTATTGAACTCAATAAAACTGCGGTTTTTACTTTCTCTTCAGTTATACTGCTTGCTACAAAGTGCTGTTCAAGCCTTTCCTTATAGATACTCCACTCATCAGATTGGGGACAAAATTCTATGAATCTCGGTACTGTAGACGCCATTTTTATATATTTTTTTTACACAACTCGATACCGGCACTTTTAATTGACTTGATTTATTCACTGTTAATTTTATTTCATCCTCGTCGCCATAATTGTTCTATCCTCGATTGATAATTATACAAAGGAGATAGTTTTACAACTTTATTGTTCCTTTATTACACTACAGTCTCGTTGTATATACAGATATTTACATTCACATGTTGTACTACTATATATATCGTGTTTTTTTAACATTCTGGCACTGTTGCCGTACTTACTTCTTTTGATGGTTATGAGGATATAACAGGACGGAACTCAATTGGATCCATCCAAGGTCCGCCACCTTGTGAATTTACATATGTATCCCTTCCTTATATTAAGGGCGTTACGCCTAGACTGTCTAGACTTTTCTCACAACAACTACCTAATATTAGGATTGCATTTAAGAGTTCCTTGATACTTAAATCATTATATACTTCAGTTAAAGATAAAATTCCTTTATTAGATAAAAACAATGTTATTTATAGACTCAGTTGTTTGGATTGTACACAATCGTATGTTGGTCATACTTCTCAGAAATTATCTAGTCGATTGACTCTCCATAAGAGTGACATAAGGTTGCATCCTGATAGATGTTCATTGGCCTCACATTCTAATTCTACGGGGCATCCCATTGACTTTCCAAATGCACAAGTTTTATCTTCTGAAAGTAACTACAGAAAAAGAGTATTTCTTGAAATGGCGTTCATCTTCCAAGAGAAGAATCCTATGAATAAGAAAACCGATATCAATAATTTGAGTGGTTTATATTCATTACTACTTACGTTAGATAGTAATCATCTCATTTCTAGTAGTGAAAATTCTTCTATTTCAGATAATTAAGAATATCTTCTTTCTTTCATTTACTCCATTAAAAATAATTTTTTGAATTTTTAATCATTTCCTTCAACATTCCCTATGACCAATGTTCAATAATTCTTTATTTTCACAATTGTTAATTACTTTATTCCTCACATCTCATTAAAGAGATACAATTTCCTTACTTTCACCCCAAACTCGCTTTTCTGGGAATATTATTAATTTGAAAATATTTCATTAATACAAACAATTTTCCTACACATAGGTTTTATTAGCTTTGATTGTTTCGCGGTTCATTTTTCAATTATTATTCAATGAAAACAATTTTTAGTAACTGTCTCACTTGGTAAAATTTACCATGTTTAGCTGTGGTTGTTTAGGTTGCTATTACTTCTCTTTTAAAAATTGAAAGAAGAAGAGTGTTAACCTAACCAAATTCAGTTAGGTACACATTTTCGAGACACGTGGCGGAGGTAGTACTAACCTTCCTAAAATTAAAAGATTTTTAATATGTAACTTAGTGATGTAAAGATGTGATCAATTTTAATTCAATTTTACTGTGATATTTTTTACTGGCTTAATTAGCTTTTTGCTTTTCTGGATGTATTCAAATGGTTCTTCACTTTCTCCAACTAACATCTAGACTTAAACCTCAATTAGTGTAAGTTACTTATTGTAAAAAAGTTTTTTACTGATTTGTAATCTCATACTAATTCACATTTGTAGAACCCTGATGATGCAAATAAAGATTTGCGAAAGCTTGGTAGGGGAGCGGCGGGTATTACCGTACACCTAACTTAAATAAAGGATAATTTGAAATTGAGATGACACAGAAATGTTTTTCATTAAGTCTCGGGCTAATATTCTAATCTACTTTTATTATCAAAAACATTATAAAGATATATTTAACATGTAAAAAATTATTCGACCATTTTCACAAACAATGCAGGTACGGAATTACCCGAACCTTGAGTGAAATATCGTACAGTGGTCGGCTAATTTCGTACATTTAACAAAAATTAATTTTGACAATAGCCACAACAGTAATTTTCTGCAGAGTCTTCACCACTGCATAAAGCGTGCGCGCATTGTCCACAGATAACACACCTGTACCATAATTCCTTATTTTTCCCATATTCCTCGCATATAACGCAAATGTCATCAATCCTTTTGTCTCCGAAATGTTCCCAATTTTCATCGCATTCTTCTTCGTCATCGCATATTATTATGTCTTCATCGTCAGATGAGGAGCTCTCGTGTTTTCTTTTTTTATTAACTTTCTTAACTTTTTTGTTTACAGGTTTTGTTTTTTTCTCACTTCTCGTTTCTGCTTTTCTTTGTTGTACGAATGGCAATGTACGAAATTACCCGAAATAGTGGTTTCAAATTCAATATTTCGTAACTCTCGTAAAATGTGTGAAATAAGTTTAAAAATAACGTAATCTAAAAATTTAAAGCCTTTTCTTCATGATGAAATAGATACAATATCAAAAATACTTCCTTAAATCTACTTACAGCTTATTGTGTATTCCCAGGAACTTATATCGCAAGACGTAAAATAACTCTATACTCATTCACTTCGACAACGGTTATGCTACTGACTAGATAGCTTGCGCAAAGTGAATTCTCTCTTTAACAAAGCACAGATGTCAAGGACACACGATGAAAGCTCTGTTGTTTTAGTCAAAACAGTACTGTACGGTATTATCCTCCGTACGATAATACCCGCCGCTCCCCTATACTGAAAAGAGTACTGTATTGATAGTTTTTTCACGTCCTTTCCGCTGCATTCCCAACCAATTTCGAAGTTTATATCTAACTGATCAGCGTTGATCACAAAGGTTTCTACCTTTTCTATATATATTGTGGGGTTTAATTTTGTTAAATCTATAAAATTATATTTTCTTAAAGTATTTGTGTGAAACGTGTTGCCTATAGCGGTACGCCTACGACAACAATATGATCTCCCACAATATTTTCTTAAAAAAAAAATATGACGCCAATGAAATTAAATTAAACCAAGCTGCTCAAAGCAATGAGACTCTTAAAAATTTTTATGATTAAAAACAAATAACGAAAAAGATACTTAAGTAGTTCCTCCGGTCACTGTATGACGTCACCCGCTCAGGTTACTGGTGTAGGTTCAAGTTCTGCGATTATTCCCTCTAGTCAAATTCTGTGTTTTGTGAGGTTAAAGTTCTGAGACGTTACAGCTGATTGAAGTAAATTAAGAAGTGATCGTTCTCGTTAAATAAATTTCCAGATTAATTTATGTTTGAAATAAACAGAAATTCAAAAGAGATATTTATTGTTCAATGTCGCTAAAAGAAAATGTATTAGAAATATTCCAAAATGAATTGGGTTTACTGGTGAGTACAATTTATACTTTTATTCCTATGAAATGTACCTTAAATAAATATATAGTGTGTTCTTAGTTATAAAACCGTATTCTTTAATTGAAATGTATGGATGTGAAAATTCCTGAATATCCTGTTTTCTCTTCCAAGAACAAACTACATCAAAGTTGTAGCACGTGCTAATTTAAATAAAACCTTTATAATACGAATAGATTTTGACAATAAATATGGATCTTGTACAAATGAATTAGTGATAAAACAAATTAGTATGAAATTCTAAAGTTCATCGAAAATGTTAAACATTAAAATAGATCAATAATAATTGTTGAAATTCTAGAGTTTATCGGAAATGTCAAGTATTAAAATAGAACAATAATAATTGATATCACCTTAAAAATGTTCAGAATTTGGTCCATACGTGGATGTTGTGGAGTCCTGGTACTTAATTCTTGCTAAATATGTGTTGGAGCAAAATTGGCCCCAAATACCTCGAATGTAGAATCCTTACAACTGCTGTCACTTTCAAATGGACAGGAATATGTTCCTTAAGGCTTAAATAACTTGCTTGCTCTCCTGGAACTACTGGTATTGGATGCCAATACACTTTGGCCCCAATTTCTTGTCAGGTATGTTAAATTTTTTATGGAAATACACTTTTATATCACACTTTATCGTTTTAAGTATTTATCTTGCATTATTATGCGTTAATTGTTTAATTTTACTTATAAAAATTTTAATTTTATCAGGACAAATTTCTTACCCTCCTTTCGCTTTCAGGAACAAAAAACAAGAGAGAGATTTTAGATTCAACAGAACCATGGTTACCGAAAATTCTTTTGTTTTCCCAGCTTTCCTTTTGAACAAAATAAATAAATTTATGTTGGCAATGAAAGCAAGGTTACTAAAAAAAATATCAGTTTTTTATGTTGGTGACTGGTAAGCTCAAATGATGTTTATTGGAACCTTGTTGTACAGGGTGATTTTATTTTAGTGAGATTTGGAATTCTAAAATTATTCCTACTGATTTTGGGAGTGATCACAAATTTGTCCTTAACATCTAGAAATTAAAACTAATCAATTATTTTCAAGGTACAATTTAAGAAATTTATAAAATTTATGGAATAATTATCTGGAATAAATTAAACTCAACTTGTAGTTTTGCTATTATCTTTCTTTCTATTAATTTAGTTGCATAAAAAAAAAATCGAACAAAGACTTATAATGATTTTTAATTATTGTTTCCTACCGAGTGTTGTACACCAATTCAGTATCTTTTTCATAATATTTATAAATAAACATGCTCATTTGTATACTACTTCTAATGCAACGTAACAATATATATATATATATACATACATATATATATATATATATTGAGACGAAGTTCTATTATCATAAAAAAATTTATTCATTAAATAAAATATTAATCTCAATAAGAATGTGTATTATGATGATTAAATCAAAAACAAAATCGTTATTAAGTCAATTAAAAGCAAAATAAATAATAAAAAAGTAATCACATTACATAAAAATAATCAAAATCACCATTAAAAAATAAATAATAATGAAAATATAATTCTAAATGTAAAATAAAACAAACGAACAAATTATAAATTTTTGTAAAATATTTTTCTGTTAAATATATAAAAGGATTTTCAAAGATCTACAAAAGTGTATAAAAAGTTCTTCTACGAATAACACTTGTGCACATGTGTGACGTAAAATTATCAGAACTACGACTGCTAACATCGCGTGTTTGAAAAGTTAAAAAAGTTTCCATGAATTCCAAAACTTTAGAAGTGCACCTGTGCCTGTGTGACGTCAAATTATCAGAACTACGAGTGCTTGTACACACCATCGCGTGTTTGAAATATTTTAGTTTCCTCGAACTCCAAGAGCATAGAATAGCAGCTGCACGTTGTGACGTATGAGTTACTCGGAAGTATATCGGTCGAATTTATGACTTCAAGCCTCAGTGATAATATAATTTGAGAGCTTTTCCGACCATAATAAATTATATAAAAATTATTGAACATTAAAAATGATTATTGTATATATTATGTAAAAAAATTGTTTGTAAAATATAAGTAGTTAGTGAGAAATAAGCAAATTAAGAAATAGTTCCTTCTGATTGGTTCTCGTGGAGTTTTTAAATGAAGCATTTTTATTGGTCAGAGAATAATGAGAGAGGGATCTCAGTTTTTACGTAAAAGAACCAGTCAGGAAGAATGAAGGAGATTCAAGCCAAATTTTAAGAGAGTCAAGACCCTTTATACAAATATTCAAGTCTCGTTTTAAACTTTCAACAAACATTTAATATTTAATTTTAAAAAACAACTTTCACAACTTAACACTCAAGTTTTAGAAAGATTCAAGACTCATTTTCAAAACATTCAACAACAGTTATAAAAATATTCAACTCGTAATTTACATTTTTAAAAAAGGACTTTGATTAATCATAAATTTTATTAACTTTATAAGTTAACAGTATTCGACTTTGAATAGAAAATAAGTTTGTTGAATCAAGCAGAATCACTTTATAATATAATAGTTCCAAATGTAATTTTAATGATACAAAAGTTAGTATCAAATTAATATAAGAAGCTTGACTTACCTTATATCAGAAATAATCCTAGTATAAAACTTTGTAACACACCACTTGTAAAAAGGGAGTCTTATCAACCAGTAAATTGTAAAAAAAAAAAAAATCCACAAGTAAACAACAATAAATTTTACATCGTAAGAGTTTCTGTCTTTAATTAAACCATTGGAAGTTCTACATCCCACGTGCTCACCAGAAGAGAAGATAAACCACCAGTTCCAGCGACACCTACATGTGAATGGCGAACACTCGAGAGACAAAGTTCAAAAAGGTACCGTTATTTAATTTGTATTAAGTGTGCGTATAAACTGTTTTAAAGCGATAATAATTATTAGTCGCTAGAGAACATTTATACTACTTTATTGTAAAGATTTTTGAATTTCATTTTGATAGAAAATTTATAATTTGTTTGAGCGTAAATCTGTGGTGAAACCTGTACGACCTGAGATATAATTTTTCGATTAACGATAGTATTTATTTTCAAGTTAAACAAACGAGCGTAGAAACATTTAATTTTATTTGAGCTAGTCATCATTATACATATTATTTAAGGGGCTAAAAAAAAAACATTATTATTGTAGTAAAAAACTTCAACAATTACTTCAAATCAAATAAAAACAAACCACTAATAATATCATGTCACAATTAACGTGAATTTACTAAAATAACATTCAATCATCAGAAAAAATTAAAATAATAAAACAAAAAAAGAAAACATAAGAACCCAACAACAAAAAAAAATAATAAAATCATAATAACTTGGCGCCCAACGTGGGGCTCGATTAAAATCACAGATTTTAATAGTTTAATAACAAAAAATAAATCAATAAACATTACATTAAAATTTATTTAAAAATAAAAATACTAATACATTATTGTAACTGTAATTAACCTATAAAATAAATATTTCTAACATTTTATTATAAATATAAAAAGTCGAAACATAATGTCTGATAAAGAGGAAGTTAATTTTGACACCTGGAAAGTTGAAGAACTCAGGCAAGAACTTAGAAACAGGAATTTGGATGATAAAGGAACCAAACAAATTCTAATTAACAGATTAAAAAGCCAAGAACAAATAGACATAGACTACAATGCTGAAGAACCAGAAGAAAGGGGGGAACAAGAAGACGAACCTCAACAAAAAGATGGTACTTCTTCACAAACTGGAGGAAATGTCACATTGGCAGATTTGATGAGCATCATCCTAGCCAATTCAGAACAAATAGCGAAAAAACTAGAAGCCAACTCTGAAGAAATGAAAAAACAAAATAGACAAAATTCTGAGGAAATAACGAGAAAATTGAATGAAATAACGGAAAAATTGGACAAGAAAGTAGAAAATCAAGAGAAAAAGATTAAAGTAATTGAGGAAAAACAAGAATTTTTAAATAAACAAGTACAAAATATAGACAAAAGAACAAGCGAAAACAATCTGAAATTAAACTCAAGAATATCAGAAATCGAAGATAACGTGAAAAGAGGAATACAAATAAATTTGGACATAGCCGAACAGGAAAACAGAAAAACAGAGAGACAATTAAGAAAAGAAATAGAAGAAAAATTAAATACAAATATAAACGTGGGAAACAGTGAAGAAATCAAGAAATTAAAGGAGGAACTCGAAAATAAAATAAAACAAGTGAATCAAAAATATTTCTGAATTATCAGACAATCGCGTAACACCTGACTTGGGTTTTCAAATTTTAAATATAGGGGGAAGTTTGAAGAAAGTTCGAAATTTTGTGGGGATTATAGGAAGATACATCCTATAAATTATTTACATTCAATTAAAAATAAATACTATAAAATTAAAAATTTGCAAGATTTTAAAGAATTTATCAGATCAAGTTTAACAGGCAATGCACTATTATGGTGGAATTGCAAAGAAATGTTTGTAGATTCATTTGAAACCTTTGAAAAGGTATTTCTAGATACTTTCTGGTCAGAATTACAACAGAGTAAAGTCAGGGAAAGATTGTATTTTGGCAAATTTGATAATACAAAGAATAATCTATCCAACTATGTTTTACAACTCTATGCTACTTGTCAATATTTAACTCCTCCTATACCAGAAGCAGAAATTGTAATGTTTTTATCAAGACATTTCAAACCTGAAATATCTGAGATAATTGCAGTACAAAATATTAATAAACTTGATCATTTAATAACATATTTGCAGAGAATTGAAAGAAATTTAAGTAATAGTATCAACAATCAGAATAGAGATAATGTAAGAAACTTTAATAACAATGATAGAAGTTTTAATAGGCAAAGTAACGGTAACAATTTTAACAGACAAAATAATAATAATAATTTTAACAATAACTACTATAATCAAAACAGAAATCAAAATAATGAAAATAGGAACAATTTCAATAATAATAGAAATTACAATAATAATCAGAACACTAGAAATTTTAACAATAATTATAATAATAGAAATTTTAATAGATTTGAACAAAATAACAATAATCGAGCAAATACAAACAATAATAATAGACAAGTAAACGCAATTAATACGAGTAACAGTAATGAGGGGATAAATGAGACATTGCACGTTCAGGTAGTAGAACTCCTAGGGCCAGATCTCCAGTAGATGATGCCCAAACCACAAATTTTCAATAGGGGTGCACAATGTAAATAGCGCTAGATGTGACTTTGTACACCCACGTGAATTTTTAATGGACAAGGATAATCTGCATCTAGAAAATAAAGAAATAGAATTAGTATTAATAAAAGCAAATATTGATAACAATTTATTAAGCATTATAATAGATACAGGGTCTACAGTTTCTTTAATATCAGAAAATACAGTAAATAAAATCTCAATGTTAAAAAACAATATAATCAATATTCCAAAAGTAAATTTTACAGGGATAAATGATAAAAGTTTAGGATATTCTAATAAAACAGTTTTTGCTTCTTTGAATATAAATAATGTAAAATTAAATGTTCAGTTATTGATAGTCAATAAATTAAAATATGATATATTATTGGGTAACGATGAATTATCAAAGAATAAAATTATAATAAATTATATGAAAAATGCAGTAATATTTGGGGATAATGAAATAAAATTTGAGGTAATAAATTATTTAAAATTAACTAGTAATTATAATATAATTAGTATATTCGACGAGTCATTAGAAAATAGTAATAAAAATTTCTGCCAAGAAAAAATAAGTGAAATTTGTGAATCTAGTTGCAATTTAATGGTACAAGGGTGCCGAAATATATTTAATAATGTGGCCATAGATGCCGAATTAAATTTAAATAAAAATGGAAATGATAATCATTTAGAAAGGGTCTTAGATACCAAAAATAAATTAAATTATGATTATGATGAAAGGGCAAATGATGCCGATGATAGGGTTAATGAAAAGAATTTAGAGGTGATGATAAATTGCAACAAAGGATGAAAAAAATGAAGTTATAAAATTGGTAGAAAGATATAAAAGTTTAATTAATGATGAATCTAGAGTAGCTAAAAATTATTCCCAAAGTATTAAAGTTAAAAAAATAGAGAGTTTCAGTCAAAAAGTTATCCAATTCCCTATAAATATCAAGAAGCGGTAGATAAACATTTAAAGAAACTGTTGGCAGATGGTATTATAAGTATAGTACTACACCCTATATTAATCCTATGGTAGTGGTTAAGAAAAAAAATGAAACGATGCGTTTATGTTTTAAAAAGTAGAAAATAAATTCTAATGTTTCCTAACTCAAAAATTTCACGTGGTGTGTTTCATGTAAGTTCACTCAAGAAATATATTTAGTATTTAAATGTAAATAAAATAAAATAGGATATAGTTGAAGTTAAAATAGAAAATGGAAACTTATAAAAATTTATCCGTTGATAAATTTATTACAAGTTTGGGGGGAAGTTGAGACGAAGTTCTATTATCATAAAAAAATTTATTCATTAAATAAAATATTAATCTCAATAAGAATGTGTATTATGATGATTAAATCAAAAACAAAATCGTTATTAAGTCAATTAAAAGCAAAATAAATAATAAAAAAGTAATCACATTACATAAAAATAATCAAAATCACCATTAAAAAAATAAATAATAATGAAAATATAATTCTAAATGTAAAATAAAACAAACGAACAAATTATAAATTTTTGTAAAATATTTTTCTGTTAAATATATAAAAGGATTTTCAAAGATCTACAAAAGTGTATAAAAAGTTCTTCTACGAATAACACTTGTGCACATGTGTGACGTAAAATTATCAGAACTACGACTGCTAACATCGCGTGTTTGAAAAGTTAAAAAAGTTTCCATGAATTCCAAAACTTTAGAAGTGCACCTGTGCCTGTGTGACGTCAAATTATCAGAACTACGAGTGCTTGTACACACCATCGCGTGTTTGAAATATTTTAGTTTCCTCGAACTCCAAGAGCATAGAATAGCAGCTGCACGTTGTGACGTATGAGTTACTCGGAAGTATATCGGTCGAATTTATGACTTCAAGCCTCAGTGATAATATAATTTGAGAGCTTTTCCGACCATAATAAATTATATAAAAATTATTGAACATTAAAAATGATTATTGTATATATTATGTAAAAAATTGTTTGTAAAATATAAGTAGTTAGTTAGAAATAAGCAAATTAAGAAATAGTTCCTTCTGATTGGTTCTCGTGGAGTTTTTAAATGAAGCATTTTTATTGGTCAGAGAATAATGAGAGAGGGATCTCAGTTTTTACGTAAAAGAACCAGTCAGGAAGAATGAAAGAGATTCAAGCCAAATTTTAAGAGAGTCAAGACCCTTTATACAAATATTCAAGTCTCGTTTTAAACTTTCAACAAACATTTAATATTTAATTTTAAAAAACAACTTTCACAACTCAACACTCAAGTTTTAGAAAGATTCAAGACTCATTTTCAAAACATTCAACAACAGTTATAAAAATATTCAACTCGTAATTTACATTTTTAAAAAAGGACTTTGATTAATCATAAATTTTATTAACTTTATAAGTTAACAGTATTCGACTTTGAATAGAAAATAAGTTTGTTGAATCAAGCAGAATCACTTTATAATATAATAGTTCCAAATGTAATTTTAATGATACAAAAGTTAGTATCAAATTAATATAAGAAGCTTGACTTACCTTATATCAGAAATAATCCTAGTATAAAACTTTGTAACACACCACTTGTAAAAAGGGAGTCTTATCAACCAGTAAATTGTAAAAAAAAAAAAATCCACAAGTAAACAACAATAAATTTTACATCGTAAGAGTTTCTGTCTTTAATTAAACCATTGGAAGTTCTACATCCCACGTGCTCACCAGAAGAGAAGATAAACCACCAGTTCCAGCGACACCTACATGTGAATGGCGAACACTCGAGAGACAAAGTTCAAAAAGGTACCGTTATTTAATTTGTATTAAGTGTGCGTATAAACTGTTTTAAAGCGATAATAATTATTAGTCGCTAGAGAACATTTATACTACTTTATTGTAAAGATTTTTGAATTTCATTTTGATAGAAAATTTATAATTTGTTTGAGCGTAAATCTGTGGTGAAACCTGTACGACCTGAGATATAATTTTTCGATTAACGATAGTATTTATTTTCAAGTTAAACAAACGAGCGTAGAAACATTTAATTTTATTTGAGCTAGTCATCATTATACATATTATTTAAGGGGCTAAAAAAAACATTATTATTGTAGTAAAAAACTTCAACAATTACTTCAAATCAAATAAAAACAAACCACTAATAATATCATGTCACAATTAACGTGAATTTACTAAAATAACATTCAATCATCAGAAAAAATTAAAATAACAAAACAAAAAAAGAAAACATAAGAACCCAACAACAATAAAATAATAAAATCATAATAATATATATATATATATATATTTATATATATATATATATATATATATATATATATACGGATTGTCAAAGGCGCATCTAGTAACTTGTTATTAGTATAGTTAGTTGATCGTAAATAAACTATATAAAATGAGATTGTCTTATGTTTTGTGATTTGGATAATTAAAAATGTATATAGATGGGAAGAATCAAGCAAATACATCTTATACATAAAATAATATATTAATAGTTCACATGAAAATTAAAATAAATCACAAAGTAATACATTATTTTAGTTCTATATTTTAATTTAACCACACCTTGTAATAATCATAAAAATATTTATATCACATTTTCATTTTACTAAATATTTTCGTAGTCTTCCAAAACTACAAAAATCAAAACAAAATAAATCAACAAAAACGTAGCCTAAAAATGGTATCTTACACTGGTGTATTTACACAGAATAAATGAACACATGTTTATACCGAAAACCGTTTACACTACCACTACACCAACACACACTTTTATATGCCTGACGCGCGTTTCGATAACCAAGTTATCTGGTAAACAGTTTACCTTCGGTCTCTGAAGAAGATAACTTGGTTATCGAAACGCGCGTCAGGCATATAAAAGTGTGTGTTGGTGTAGTGGTAGTGTAAACGGTTTTCGGTATCATTTTCGCCAACGGTTCCAGATTCAACATTTTACATGTTTATACATACGAGATTTTAAAAAAATTGTAAACACTACCGACAGTTTCGAGTAAAAGGCATTCCTTGTAGCTACAATTTCAGATTTTTCAGTTAGTAAATCTACACTGCCTAACTACCAGAAATCCATCTCAACTGATGTGGAACAGGCGCAGTTGACTGGAATTGTGAACATTCGATGGAAAAACAACTTAGTTCTGGAATTTTTTAAAATTTTCTTTTGCTACTTCTGTCTCTGTTTATCATAAATTTATAAAAAAATGCTTTATAAAAGAATGAATATAATTGGGATGCATAAGTGGAGTTTATGGAAGATCTTCCGAATTTGGCCCAGTGAAGTAAAATAACAGGGAGATGTATGGGAAGAATTAATAAAAAATCTCCGAAAAGCGGTAAAAGGAAACAAACTATGTATTCAATATTTTGTAATATATACTAATTTAGATATGCGTAATTAATATAGATACCTATATTTTTCATTAGTATTAGTATTAGTAGACATAGGCTGATATGAATCAAAAAAATAATCCAAATTAAAAAAAATCTTAATACAACGAGAGACCGATCAGGATCGCAGATAAAATTAAATAAAAATCGTTATTTGGTTATTTTGTTGAATAGGTCGAATTATAGAAAGCATTCTATATGAACAATACATAATTTTAATTCCCTATTAAATTTATTCGAATATAAATAGCAATTGTAATGATGTAAGGATTCAATTCGAGTGTTCGCAAACCCGCTGCATGTTGATCTTGAAGGAATTTCCACTTTTATTTTTGGTTATAAAGTAACCATTTCTAAATAAATACTTCCAAAGCCCAAATTGTAGGGATATTTGACCAACATTTTTCATCAAACTCCCCCATTTTTTTATCTGAAAATGTCACCTCTACTTAGTTACCATGGCAACTAAAAAAAATCGGAAATTTTTTTCGTGGCGCCCGATATCTAAGCGGAAATTTTTTTGACAGCTGAAACTATAGAGAATGCTGAAAACTCAACGTACAGACCATAGACAATAAAAATATGTTATATTAATTAATTACTTGAATATTTGAGTAGGTAGTCGAATTTTTTTGACGAAAATAAATTCGAATTTAGAATAATCGAATATTCGCATTATTCGAACAAAACTCCTAGCCCTAGTACAGACGTATATTTATTACTCCTATATTGACAGCTTTCCTATAAATATGGAAAATTTAATTGGGTAAATATGTTTAGCATGCGTAGTATGGATAAAATATACGGGCGCGAGAGAGAAAGAAATATTGTCCGCACCGTAGTGTAGTGATGTTATTTGCCCATATCAAATGTCCATAAAGGAGTATGAAACATGTGGATACAGACTTTTAAACCAGTAATTATTAAGCTTTGTAACAGATGTCAGATTGGATTAATATTTTTTTTCCAAATTATGGTGTGAAATTTTCTTATCGAATACCACTCAAGCTTAAATTATTCCAGGAAATTTTCCCCGTCTCTTCAAACAAATTTTCGGAAATAATTTACGCTCTTGTGATATTATAGATGAAAATTTTCCAATACAAGAATGGTCTAAAAGTTTCCGACCTGATATAAAAATGCTAGCACTCCTTGTACAGGGTTTCTTATTATATTTTGACCCCTAATTATTTTCCTTTATTTCGGGGATATGCAAAAAAATGTTTCAAATAAAAGTTGTTCTATTTTATCTGTACAGACCAAAATGGAGCAACATACTAAATGTATAAAGGGAGTGCCCAATAAAATGCATCTACAATATTTGAAATGGTACACCCGGTATTTTTTCATAGTTTTGAGTAGTCGTGCATTTCCAGATTACAAATGTATAACATTGTGTTGCGTTAGTTTTGTTCTAAAATGGCGTATGGTACTACAAAAGGGTAACCGTAACTATGCAACTGATATTTCAAAATGAAATTTGTGTTTTTATTATTTTTAGATAAATTGAGTATATATCAACTTTTTCATCTGCAGTATAACCCATAATAGGACTGAAATTTATAATAAACTTTGACTAGGTAGGGGGAGGGGACCCCTAATTCTGTTTTACTGACAGTTCGAAAACGTGTGATCACAATGCGGCTCCATTTTTTGGAGCCAGACAATTGAGGTGCCTCTTGAGTATATTTTTTTGCTTTGTGTTGTGAAAAATGATCTAAAGACATTAATTTGTGCATATTCTGCTGTGCCTTCGGCATTAAAAGCGAAGTGAGCCTGGAATTTCCATTCATAGGTAAATATTCTATTTAATGCACGGCATTTCTATTATGATTAGCTATTACTCTTATGAATAAAATAGTATTAGGGGCCGTATAATTTTGGACTTCCTTCATGCTAATTTTCCTTGTAATTTGGACTATGTCCATTAAACTTTTCATTCTTGTTTAGCAATTAATATCTCTTAATTATACTGATGAAGTTTTAATAATCCTTTTTATCGTCGTAACATTTTTAATGTTAAAATTTATATACAATCGTTTATTGTGTGTTTTAATGAAAAAATATTGATTACATTTTCAATTTTGTATTTAGGTATCCAAAGAATCCACAAAAAGCCAGTATGTGGATTCAAAACATGAAAATTGCAGACTGAACACCTTCGCCTAATGACAGGATTTGTTCAAAGCATTTTGAGAAACCCCTTTTTTATAAAGCTGAGACTGCTGGATGATGCTGTGCCCACATTATATCCCGAACCACCAGTGTATTTACAGCCAAAAAAGGTACAAATACAAATTATACCATACTAATTTATTAAGTATGAATGAATTCTGTACTTATTCTACCCTAATCCAAAGCCAAATATATCCTAGTCATGGATTTTGAGTTATTGAAGATTTTCTATCTAAAATATTTTCTGTGTTTGTTATCTATTATTACTAAAGAACAACATGAAATTATTTTTAAATCCCTAAAAGTATGTTTTTCCCTGAATTTAGAGAACATCAAACCAAACTGAGTGCAAACAAAAATAAAAACCTACATATTTTCTCTTTTCTGATTTATTGATAAGAAGGAACTATAAGTAAGAAACAGTAAGACCATTCCTTAACAATTACAACTGCAAGCTAATTTATACCTAATGCATATAGTGTTGCGAATATAATATCTGATCTCATAAAAATCTGGGAAATTTGCAGCTCCACAAGTATTAATAAAATGCATCAGGTTCTACCAAACAAATCTCTAAAAATCTTATAACAGAAGTTACAGATAGGTATTTTACCAACTTACTTTATAGAAACCCAAGTGAAACTATTAAAATATTTGTTGCAATTATCACAACGGCTATATTCACTTTTAATAAACTACCACAAGAAACTCCAGGTTTTCCAATTTTTCAGATTTTTTGAATGTAATTACTGGCTATTTTGAAATATAAAAAAACTTGCAAGTACTAACGTATAACAAATATGGAATCTATGGAATTAGTTGTATTGATTGTGTTAAGAAATATACCTTGTCCAGTATAAATATGGGTGCACGTCATCAAAGTGAACAAATCGCTCTGTTCGTTTGACTTCCTTCGTTCGTATGCTATTGTCAATCAGAATCTTTTTTCACTGTAAATTTGGTAAATATTGAAATTAATAGGACGCAAGTTATTACAAAAAATAAATAAATGCTTTAAGAAAGGTTTCGTAATTTTATATCAAATACTAATAAAATATAAACTTCAAACGAGATTACTCGTGCTAAAATATTTTATCAAATAAAATTTTTATATTCGCGCGTACATCGACGTATCTGGTTTCTGCAATTAACATCAAAATAAAACTCTTAACACGTTGAATGCCACCGTGGGAGCGGAAAATGGGGTATATCAGGCCAAGTATTTTTTTGTGGTAGGGTCTTAAAAATGTATTCTTCTTTCATATAGTTGCAAGTTAGAAATGAAAAAATCAGATTTTGACATTTTCTGACGTTGTCATTGGTACGGCCACAAAATCTATTTTTGAACACTGCTGCCGTATGTATCTAACCTGGATACATGAGCCGGCAACAATTTCGAAGTAGATTAGACAGGTGCTTGCAGGTTTGAAATAAATCGCTCGCAGTGCCTTCTCGATCGTACTTAATTCACGCAGTTTCTTGAGTTTGGATACTGGTTCTTTACATTATTTACAAGGCATATTTCGAGGACAATGTCCTACGAACAGGAACAACCCCGAATATCACATAGAAAGTGATGACTGTAGTGATAGTGATAGTAGCTCGCCTTCTACAAGTTTCAGAAAAAGTAAGCGCATGAAACTGAAAGCAACTAGATCATCTAGCCAAGGTAAGCTTATGATTTATTCAAAATTATAATCAAATTAATGTGATTCAAAATGTAAAACAAATTACCAAATGTCCGTCCATCAACAAAATCCTGAATTGCATATAATATTAGATGTAGGTATTATAAAATAACTAGAAAAATGTTGTATGCAATTTGCATTTCTTAGACTGACTAGAAACCGTTTTCAAAATGTTATTTGGAAACTCTATGATCTTGATCTCTTGAAATAACAATTTTGTTCACAGATATTTCCCGGCCAAGTACGAGTTCAACATCAATATCAATAGAGAATGCCAATACTTTGTCCAGGAAATCTAATACCACGATTCATATCAGAGAAACCATAGAAGATGTCATTGCCTTATTTCGAGTTGATGAATCGTCTTCAGAGAACGATGATCCACTTCCAGCAGAATACCCTTCATGGGGACCAGTACAAGGTAATTACTTGAAAGACTTTTCGTTCACGGAGCCGAATCCTGACGTGAAAGCAGAAATATATGAACGGTTCTACGATAAAACACCATATGATTTTTATAAACTTATGGTACCCGATGACATAATAAGCCATATTGTTTTCGAAACAAATCGTTATGCGGAACAATGCAAGAGAAATAATAATTTACGAAAGTCTAGAATAAAAGCATAGGCCGATACCAACTCAGAAGAAATAAAGAAATTTTTTGGAATAATTATGTGGATGGGTTTGTTTCAGTTACCAAGTATCGAGTCATACTGGCGGACATCATTTTTGTAATGCAATAAAATAAAATCCTTAATAAGCAGAAATAGATTTCAACTCTTGCTGAAAATGCTTCCTTTCAACAATAATGAAGGAGTTATACAAAATCGACTTCATAAAATAAACCCGCTCATTCAGAAACTCCTAGTTAGCTTTCAAGCTGCTATTATTCCTCAACATGATCTATGCATCGATGAAACACTTGTCCCTTTCAGAGGACGTTTGTCGTTCAGACAATACATAAAAAATAAACGCCACAAATTTGGCATAAAGCTTTTCAAATTATGTGTCGATAAAGGATATACCTATAATCTCAACGTATATTGCAGGGCTGAAAAAACTGAAGGTCAATCGGTAGCAACTAGCGTAGTACTTGCCCTTGTAACCAATTTATTAGATCAAGGAAGAACCTTGTATACTGACAATTACTATACAAGTGTTTCCCTAGCTCGAACTCTGTTAGACCGAAAGACACATTTAGTGGGGACATTACGTTCAAATAGGAAGCTAAAGGAGAAGCTAAAAGAGATAGGAGAGATGTTTTGGTCCTTAGTACAAAACACACTGATGAACTAGTAACAGTAAGGCAAAGGGGTGGTGAAGTACAAAAACCAAAAATAATAAGCGACTACAATAAATGTAAAGCTTCCATTGACCTCTCTGACCAAATGAAAGCATATTCATCTTCCTTGAGAAGAAGCTTGAAATGGTACCGAAAATTGGCAATTGCGGTGCTGATGGGTACGGCTTTGGTGAATGCATATATATTACATCAAGAGGTTGCAAAAGACAAAATGTCTATTACAAAATTCAAAGAACTCGTTATATCAGAGTTATTACATGTTCCAACTGAGACCCTGGATACTACAGCCTCAGCTCAACATGTTCTAGAAGAAAGTCAGGGAGCTGGCAGAAAAAGTGGAAGATGTGTACGATGCTATAAGAAAAAAACTGAAGAGGTTGGGAGAAAAGCTGCAGCTAATCAAGCCACACAAAATAAATTCAGATGTATAAAATGTGAAAAACATTATTGCTTAGCTTGTTTTTTTGAAGTACACAAATGTTTCATGGCATAAAATACCCAAACTATATCTGTAATGTTCATTTTTTCCTTGATTTTATATTTTATTCTTCATAATTTAGCGCTTCTTGTTTTTGAATAAAAAATATTTCCAATTTCAAACCTACTTACTAAAAAAATCGTCCCCTGAAAAAACAGTGAATGAAATCCACACGCCGCAAATATGCTTTTAGGTATCCCAGGCCATAGTGTGAATGCTCCCAAAAAGATCTACGCAAGACATGCTGGCTGCATGTCTTGCGTAGATACATGTGGCTGAAATTACAGAAATACTTGTGTATCAGCAATGGGTTTACGCGGTCATTGAAACACTGAATCGTGTGTATCCATGTTGGATACATACGGCGTTCAACGTGTTAACAACAAAAATCACACTAAAATAAGTTTTGATCGGGTATAACCTTTTTTTCTAATTATCTGTATGACTAACCTATCTCAATTTTGTACTCAAATAAAAAGAAGAATATTAGAAAAATTTCGTTTGATATTCACTGGATTCTAATACTATTTTAAATACTTGGCAACATAGTTCCATTTTGACAGCTGTAACGTGCACCTATATTTATACTGGACAAGGTATACATAGGACAAATACGAAGATCAATAATTAATGTTAATTCAAAGAACACGTAGCTTATTGTAAAGTATTGTCATGTTTTAAAAAAAATATATTGAGTTTTGTATATAAAAAGAAACGAGTTAAATTGTGTTGTAAAGTTTGGTATTTGAATGAAAATGGTAGAATTCATGAAATTTATTATTTTAATAAATCCTGTATGTTGGGGATATAGACAAATTAAATAAATGCGTGTCAAGTAAAGTCTTTTCCAAAAGGTGTAGTACAATTTGACCAGACCCTGTAACACCCTTTTTATGAAGTGGGTATGAATGCCTAATTTTGACAGAAGGAAATATTGTTACATTGAAACTAACTGTCAGAGTGATTTTTTTAACACAAAACGGTATGACGTCAGAATGACATAAGGAGTACTAACAATATGTCGAACGCTAAAAAACAGAATAATTAAAAAAAAGGATAGGTGGTGTGGGTTAGCAACGAGAAAAAAAAAACAAAGGAAAGAGGGGAGAGTAAATAAATTTTTTTGGAGAGTGGAATTGAGAAAATTAATATAAAAAAAATATAAAGAATAATGAGTACTAATAGAATTTCGATATAAAACATAAGTAAAGTGTGATACCAAGAAAAAAGAAGACAATTATAGTACGAAGAAGGCAGAGGTTTGAGAGTTTTCTCTCTAGATTCTGCAAATACGAGATCTTAGGCTTAGAATTTCTCCCAGGGATCTTCAAATAATCATTAGAGCTTCTTCGAAGCAGAGTGCCACCGATTTCCTCGGACCAGGTGGTCAGAACACAACTACATTAGAAAGATTCTGCATATACGAGATCTTAGGCTTAGAATTTCTATCAGGGATTTTCAAATAATCGTTAGAGTTTCTTCGAAGCAGAGTGCCACCGATTCCCTCGGACCAGGTGGTCAGAACACAACTACATTAGAAAGGTATCACTGTTAAGCTAACTCATTATCCAAATTATCATTCTGACAAATTAAATATTTTTTTGACATTTAAAAAAAAAGGTCACCGTTTTGTGAGAAATTTA
Organism: Ophraella communa; assembly: GCA_035357415.1. Classification (NCBI taxonomy): domain Eukaryota; kingdom Metazoa; phylum Arthropoda; class Insecta; order Coleoptera; family Chrysomelidae; genus Ophraella; species Ophraella communa. The sequence continues at coordinate 23,146,399 of CM068989.1, forward strand.
TTTGACACGATAAACGTAATATAATTTGAATAGCAATAATTTGCTACATAAAAGTGTTCAAATATATAACTTGGTACTGTGTGTTAAGGTATTGTACGTCCAATTGATTTATATAACTTAGTAAATAAAAAAAATATATGTATAAAGAAAAATTTTGGTTTTTTACTATAGGGTGATAAAAAAGGATTATATTTCAATTTTTCTTGGGTTCAGTTCGGTCTAAAACAATTTTATAGAATTCAAAATCATCAACAACTAAATTCGGTATAGTTGGTGAAATCTTCGAAGATATAACATTACGTGTTTGTGTGAAGTGACAACTAAAAATCGTCTGCGAAGTAGCACAAATCAAAGTTCTCTATAGCTTGCGATTGGGTAGATTCATCGTAGGGCTTAAAATAAAAAAAATATTGAATAGAGAATAAACGTAACAGTATGGTAGGGTTGAAAATTCAATTGTGGCTGAGCATGTTTTAAATACTGAATATTTGGTTAATTTTAAATTATTAAATTAAATTAAAGTTATTTACACAAACTAGATGCTTACGAAAGTTTGGCTATATAAATATTAAAATCAAAAGACGTTTCTCTATTTTTTGTTGTTTATTTAGCAATATTATTAAACCCAGTATAAAATAACACTGCGTTTAAACTTCGTAAAATCTTACAACTGATAAATTAATTTAAGGAACAAGCTTTTTTAAATAGGTATTTTATTATTTTCAGGGTATAAAAAGAAGAGCTACTGAAAGCACAACAACTACTCATCTTGGTGATGATCTAGCCAAACCTGGTACATCAATTGCCCCAAATGTGGGTGATTCTATGGAATATGTTCCAAGAAAGAAAAAACTTGGAAAAAAGTGGTTCAAAGAGGTTGTAAAAAGTACAATCAAGTCACAAAAGGTTAAGAGATATAAAAAAATATCTTATCTTTAAAAAATATTGTAAAACAATTAAAATCGCGTAATTTACTTTCTTGTGAAAATGCAGTAATAATAGAAGATATACCAAAAATAACAAAAGAAATTTTAAAACGTCATTCTGAGCAAAGGAAAAAGTATTCTCCAGAATAACGCAAGTTTGCAATAACCTTAAGTTTTTTCTCCCCCAAAGGTTATGAGTATGTACGTCAAATGTTTGATACTTGCTTACCTCATCAAAGTACCATTGGTAAGATGTTTAAGAATATAGATGCCAATACTGGATTTACATCTGAAGAATTTAATGTTTTAAAAAAGCATGTTTCCTTATCGCACAAAACAATTATTCTTACATTAATTGTTGATGAGATTTCCATACGCACAATGTGTCGATTGGGATGGAAAAAAATTTCACGGGTATGTCGACTTTGGAGTTGAGCTGCAGGATGGTAGCATTGAAATCGCTAAAGAAGCGTTTGTTTTATTAGTAATATGTGTAAATGTAAATGTGTAAAATAACAAAAGAAATTTTAAAACGTCATTCTGAGCAAAGGAAAAAGTATTCTCCAGAATAACGCAAGTTTGCAATAACCTTAAGTTTTTTCTCCCCCAAAGGTTATGAGTATGTACGTCAAATGTTTGATACTTGCTTACCTCATCAAAGTACCATTGGTAAGAGGTTTAAGAATATAGATGCCAATACTGGATTTACATCTGAAGAATTTAATGTTTTAAAAAAGCATGTTTCCTTATCGCACAAAACAATTATTCTTACATTAATTGTTGATGAGATTTCGATACGCACAATGTGTAGATTGGGATGGAAAAAAATTTCACGGGTATGTCGACTTTGGGGTTGAGCTGCAAGATGGTAGCATTGAAATCGCTAAAGAAGCGTTTGTTTTATTAGTAATATGTGTAAATGGGCGTTAGAATCTTCCAGTTGGAAATTTTTTTAGTAATTTGATTGGGCTAAGTGGTATTCAAAAAAGTACTCTTGTTTCCCAATGTCTAAAATTAACTGCTGAGACAGGTGCAGTTGTAGTGCTCCATCAAATATAAGCTTGGCTCAAAATTTGGGATGTAAAACTGAGTATTCAGATTTAAAGCCATATTTTTTATTTGGCGACAAAAAAGTAAATATTTTTTATGATGCTTGTCACATGCTAAAATTAATTAAAAATGTTTTCGGTGAAAAAAAAGATAATTATAGATGAGGAAGAAAATCCAATAAAATGGGAATATGTTAAAAACCTGGAAAATTGAAAAAATTCTGAGGGACTACATTTGGGAAACAAACGATGCAAGTGTCATATTAATTTCTTTAAATAAAAAATTAAAGTTAGATTAGCAGCACAGCTACTTAGCGAATCTACTTCTTCGCGTGCCACTCTGTAGAGAGCGTAGGCAACCTCTCGCAATTATCTGTGCTGTGCGTATTACAAACAATTCTCGACACATATAATTGGAACCTACAGATTAACGCCGGATCCGAACGGCAAAGTGAAATACTTTCCTGGGGCAGAGTACTTTCGGTATGAAGAGAAATTAGACTTAGAAGATATCTAGGGTTGTCAAGCAACTGTCAAATTTATTAAAACAATTAATATTTTTAACATCTTAAACCCCTTGTTCCACCAGGGTACAAAAAATCTCTCTGCGAAAAAAACATTAACATTTAGTGATTGCCAATCGGTACTATGTTCTAGAAGGAAAATAGGTTTTAAGTATAGATTTAATCACATCTCTTAAAAGTTCTGTAATGCTATAAAATAATTTGGTTAAAGAAATAAACTTCACATATCTACCTCTTTACAAGGCCTCTCAAGACCATATCAAATTGTTTTTTCATCAATAAGATCAAGAGGGGGTGGAACAATAAACCAACAGCCAGGCAGTTTACTTCCCCATATAGGTTATTCATTCGAGAAATCCGCCCTGGTGGAATGGGAAATTGCATCCCATTTGGAGAAATACCAATTCTGGTAGGGTCTAATCGTTTTGAAAACCCAGATTTAAATCTTAATTGCAGTGTAGCACCTTCCGTTGAGGTAGAAGAAGAAAAACCAAGTTCCTTACATGAAATTTGGCATAATCATTCATATAGCATGAATACGCAAATAATAAGCAATTGCTCATACCAAATTATTATTTATATAGCTGGTTTTATCACTTTATTTACAAAAAATTCTAAAATGTGAACAATGTATTGGGGCTGTAATTGGAAAAAAGGAAAATGTGATTAGAATATATATATATATATATATATATATATATATATATATTTTATTTGTTTTCCAAGCTTTCGAAATATGTTTATTTCATTTTCAAGGAATAAGTTCGAGTTAAAACGAAATTTTATAATAACTGAGGTTAATTTTTATTTATTCGTAGGTCAGCATTTATGCCATCTCATAATTTTTTAAAACTTTTGTGACAAAATAAATATTTATAAAAATGAAGCTCCACTGGTCAAGGAATAAGTTCGAGTTAAAACGAAATTTTATAATAACTGAGGTTAATTTTTATTTATTCGTAGGTCAGCATTTATGCCATCTCATAATTTTTTAAAACTTTTGTGACAAAATAAATATTTATAAAAATGAAGCTCCACTGGTCAAGAACGCGTGGAGGCGTTCTATCACACGCCAGCTGCTTGTATTACGCGTCCCCTCCCTCTATCTAGTCAAAGATAATAAATTAATAATTGTTTCATTTTGAAATGTCAGTTGCAGTACCATATGCCACTATAGAACCAAACTAATGCTATACTACACTACGTTATACATTTTGTAAACAGGAAATGCAGGGCTACACAAATGCATATCAAAAATGAGTTGAACTAAATTTTCACTATTTATTCGCAAAATACCTTTAAATATGGCTGTCTGAACAGTAGACTACAACGGGGAAACCGGCATAACTTATTTTTTGGCTGGGAACTAGAAAAGTGAGAACAATTGTTTTGGGACAGTTTATTACTTGACAAGCTAAAGGTAGAACTTACAGGAAAGCAGCTCGATTTGTATAAAAAGAAAATCCTGTTTCACGAAGATAACGTCAACCTCAACAGTCCCTTTGTAAACAATTATAATATAGAGAAAAACGCTAAGTACTATTTGGACGTTGAAAAATAAAAACAAATCAGAACAAATATTTAGTTTTTTTGTTAGGTAGGAAATTTCTCATAAAAAGTATCTCAAAAAATGGATTGCTTTACAAGTTATATTTTTTATAACCGAAGGCGGGAAACTAATGGGCGGGAATGATTGTTGGCGGGTATTTAGAGGTTTCCATGTTGGTGGTAATCGTTATCGGTCATTTAGTGGAGTAGGCAGATTGAGACCACGCAATCGTACTAAACGCGGTTTTCCAGAAAACATACTAATCACTCTTTTGACCGCGGAAGTCTTTCCGAACATTTCATATATATATTATTATGTATTTGTGAGTGTGTATGTGTGGGTGAATGTGAATGTGTGAGAATAATTATGTTGTTTATTATTATGTATACGGTATGAGATGGGATGTTATCTGGGTTCGTGGTTGGTTGAATAAATTCTAGTTGATAAATAAATAAAGAAACATTTTACTTGGAAAACATATTTTTATTTTAATAAATGAAAATTTGATGAGACGCCCATGTATGGCGAACTGAAATTATTGATTTATTTTTATATGACGTTCTGTGCGCATGCTTAAAAATGATGTACCGATGCGTTGGAATAATCACCTGATAGACACGTTGCGTCTGTTCAGTTTTACAGTGAGCTTTATGCTATATCACAGAACGTGTTTCAAATTTATATATAAGTTAAAAGAATTTATGCCTGGAAATTTATAAATACAGAAACATAGAAAATACAATACAAGAAATAGATATCAAATTTATATACATAGAGCTTAAATGTTACATAGATGAATCAGATGCATCTTTTTTATGATTCTTATTTGAGAAATGCGTAAGTATTAAATTTTATCTCTTTATATTGGCCATCTATCATTGAATATCATTTAATCTTATAGTCATATTGAGTCTCTAATTTTGATTCTTTTTTAGATCGATCGTCATTTCAAAGTTTATCTTACTCATGAGATTTTAAAAGAAAAACACTTGATTGGAATTATGAGTTTCCTCTATAACTCTTGTTGTACAACAAAACACTAACCTTGTGTTCAGGAACCAGGATCTGCCTCTCGGGACTCTGGAACGCTGCTTCCGAAGTTCAAAGTTATGCAATTTTGTAGAAATATGATTTTCTCCTTGGAAAATCAGCTGTAGTCACCAGGTAAGCACTTGTATATGTTTTATTAACAGTTTCTTATATCTTTATCCTCACTTTGAGGATAATTACTCAAATTTTCTGGAGAGCTTCAAAACCCAACCTTCCAGAAAACGAAGACAAGCCAAACAACACTTTTTTCTTCAACTTTTTTCAACAATCAACAACCAGTATTTTTTTTTATTCAGCTTACTATTGAAAATTTTGTTACACTTGTTTGTCATTTGAAAGTTCTTTTTGTCATGTCACATAAACCAATCAAACTTTTGATTTCACTTAGCATTCAAATATCTTTACCTATATACAAGAATTAGTTTCACTAGACATTGTTTATGTAATATTGAAGTTCATTCTATTATTATGGGACGAATAGTTTTTTTTTTTTACAGGCGATATACAATAGTCTTAACATCAATGTTTATTTAAATTTTTTTTATTACAATTAGCGATTGTGTTTTGCCATCAACATAAATTCTTTTAAAACATTTATCAATATTCCTTAATCCAATTATTCTGTTTTACACCAATGTTTCTCTCTTTATTTATCCGTTATAACATTCCCTGAATTTTTATAAAATCATTCTAATTATTGTTCACAATGATCTAGAATGTTTTACTATAAAATTCATTTAATAGTACTTAACTTTACTTATTTTGTAATAATCTATCATCATTCAATCTACTTCATTATATTCTATCTTTTATGAAATTAAATCATTAATTTGTTACTATACCTAATCAATCTATTTCTAATTCTTCACCTGTCTTACACTTTATTCCTACAAATAATTAATTCCCTGTTTCAACTTAAAAATATTTCATTCTAATTATAACTATTTCTTTACAGATTAAACTTATTGAATTTCATTGAATTCAGGATGGAATCGATATAATTGGTCCACATTGAAAATTCCTCTAACATTGCCAGTTACGGGATGTACGAGTTTGTAACTATTTATGCCGTTAGATGTTACTACTTTATATGGACCTTCGTAAGGTAATTGTAATTTTGCACAAATATTACGCTTATAATTAGAATTCTAAGTGCTTTAATTATTACTAATTCTCCTTCCTTAAAAGTAGTTCTCTTCTTAATTCTCTTGCTTCGTTTTCTTATGTATTTTTCAGCATTCTTGGAAATTCTTTCCCTCGTTTCCTTGATTATCTGTTCATATTTCTCTACATTTTTCTGATATCCATGGTCTTTCAGGTACTATGTTTTTCATAATTAATATGGGTGATCTTCCAGTTACTTAGGTGTGGTACATTATTTAAACAGAATTCTATATTCTTCAAATTCCTTTCCCAGTTTCGTTGTTGATCGTGAACAAGTAATCTCAGACATTTAATGACTTCTCTTATATATCTCTCCGTTTGATTAGCACATGGATGTCTAATACTTGTAAAGTGAGGCTTTACGTTTGACTTTCTTAACCATGCTTTAAAATTTTCGTTATTAAAATAAGTAGCGTTATCCATTAAACAAGTTTCCGGTATGCCCACTTCTAGAAAGTAGCTTGTCAGGCATTTCTTTACCGTCTTTTTGTCTGTTCGTTGACATGGATATAACGTTACATATTTTGAAAAAGCATCTACGACTACAAATATATTCTTATTACCTTCTTCGTTTTTTCTATTAGATTTTGTTCCAAGTTTTCGAATTTTTCTTCTTGGTTTTCTAAACTTTTTTCTATCTCGTCTTGTTTTCTTTTGATCTCCTCTACCTTTTCGTCTTGTTTCCGTAGTCTTAGTTCCAATGAGTTATTCATTTTTTCAATTTTTTTATTTTGTTCGTCCATCTTCTCTTTAATTATTTCTTTCAAATATTCTTTCTGTTCTTCCATCATTTTCTTATTATTTTCTTGTTGATTTTCTATCTTTTCCATCATTTTCTTGCTATCTTCCCTTATCTTCATACTATCTTCTTGTTGTTTTTCTATTAAGTATCTTATGCTCTGCATTATTTGATTTTCACTGTCTCTTTTACTTGTTTCTCCCTCATATGTTTCTCCCTCATATGTTCCTCTTGGTTCTTCAATTTTTGTTTCTCCCTCAGCTTGTGTGATCTTTTCCTCACTTGGCTGCAGGTTTTCTCTCGATTCCGTTACATTTTCTAATTCTCCAATCATTTTTTTATGCCGATCTTCATTATTTTCTTGCTGATCGAAGCAATATGTTTCGGATCTTTCCCTTCTCTAATTATAGCCTCCTGTAGCCTTCTAACGAGCGCCTGTTTTGTCCCCGTTTTGTCCAGTCCTTTGCTTTCCAAAATTTCCTTCAACTCCGTTGTTTTTAATTCTTTTATTGTTTTGTTTAACTCCATTGTTTAGAATTTTAATTTCTAACAGACAGAACAGTACAAAACTCCAAACAAATTTTCCCCGAAATTATTACTGATTTTAAAGTTAAGTCGTCACAAGAATTAGTCAAATTTATTTTTATTTTATTAATAATTAATTATTTACTGAATTCATTCAACGCCCCACGTTGGGCGCCATTTTATTATGTATTTGTGAGTGTGTATGTGTGGGTGAATGTGAATGTGTGAGAATAATTATGTTGTTTATTATTATGTATACGGTATGAGATGGGATGTTATCTGGGTTCGTGGTTGGTTGAATAAATTCTAGTTGATAAATAAATAAAGAAACATTTTACTTGGAAAACATATTTTTATTTTAATAAATGAAAATTTGATGAGACGCCCATGTATGGCGAACTGAAATTATTGATTTATTTTTATATGACGTTCTGTGCGCATGCTTAAAAATGATGTACCGATGCGTTGGAATAATCACCTGATAGACACGTTGCGTCTGTTCAGTTTTACAGTGAGCTTTATGCTATATCACAGAACGTGTTTCAAATTTATATATAAGTTAAAAGAATTTATGCCTGGAAATTTATAAATACAGAAACATAGAAAATACAATACAAGAAATAGATATCAAATTTATATACATAGAGCTTAAATGTTACATAGATGAATCAGATGCATCTTTTTTATGATTCTTATTTGAGAAATGCGTAAGTATTAAATTTTATCTCTTTATATTGGCCATCTATCATTGAATATCATTTAATCTTATAGTCATATTGAGTCTCTAATTTTGATTCTTTTTTAGATCGATCGTCATTTCAAAGTTTATCTTACTCATGAGATTTTAAAAGAAAAACACTTGATTGGAATTATGAGTTTCCTCTATAACTCTTGTTGTACAACAAAACACTAACCTTGTGTTCAGGAACCAGGATCTGCCTCTCGGGACTCTGGAACGCTGCTTCCGAAGTTCAAAGTTATGCAATTTTGTAGAAATATGATTTTCTCCTTGGAAAATCAGCTGTAGTCACCAGGTAAGCACTTGTATATGTTTTATTAACAGTTTCTTATATCTTTATCCACACTTTGAGGATAATTACTCAAATTTTCTGGAGAGCTTCAAAACCCAACCTTCCAGAAAACGAAGACAAGCCAAACACACTTTTTTCTTCAACTTTTTTCAACAATCAACAACCAGTCTTTTATTTTATTCAGCTTACTATTGAAAAAGTTTGTTACACTTGTTTGTCATTTGAAAGTTCTTTTTGTCATGTCACATAAACCAATCAAACTTTTGATTTCACTTAGCATTCAAATATCTTTACCTATATACAAGAATTAGTTTCACTAGACATTGTTTATGTAATATTGAAGTTCATTCTATTATTATGGGACGAATAGTTTTTTTTTTTTTACAGGCGATATACAATAGTCTTAACATCAATGTTTATTTAAATTTTTTTTTATTACAATTAGCGATTGTGTTTTGCCATCAACATAAATTCTTTTAAAACATTTATCAATATTCCTTAATCCAATTATTCTGTTTTACACCAATGTTTCTCTCTTTATTTATCCGTTATAATATATATATATATAAAGTAGATAGGAAAGTTGCAGCAAAGGTATTCTGTTTAGGCTTATTGGAATGATCTTAATTAACATATAGATAAATGATAATCTTAGGGTAAATAAATATGCAAAGAAATGCCTATTATCTAGCCTATTGGTCAATTTTGTTTTCTTCCAAAATCAAAATTTAATTTTAATACTGAAATGGTCAAGGCAAAAGGGTCGAAGCAGGTACTATATTATTATCCGATTAGTATGTTTATGAGCATAAAAAGGATACCTATTATTTATTATAATATTGTACAGAAAAATAGTTCCAACTTCAAAGATTAATTTTAAGAAAAATATGCATTAGCGCACTAAATGAATACTCAATTCGTTGTTTGTATATCATAATTAAACTATGTTTGTGAAAATTTTGAAAATTGGCGAGAAAAATCTAAAGTAAAGAATAATTATAAAAAAAAATAACTAAAATTATTCCAATGTTAACCTTAAATTTGTAGGTTGGCTTTAGTTTCCCATAACTGGTTTTTAATTACAACCCATAATATTTACAACTGAATAAATACTGTATTTATATTTGACCCTGTACAGCTGTGCTGTTAATTACAGTACAAAAAACTATCGTCGTATGGAGAGTGTGTCGATAAAAATCTTAAACTTGTATCCATTCAGCCTTGTTTCCAATAACCAAAGGTTGAGGCATTTAAAGCTTATAAGGTACTATGAAGAATTTTCTTACAAATAACAACCTAAAATCTCGAGACCGAGACTTAACGAGAACGCATCTTGAATTTATAAACATTGATAAAAGATTCATAATCTTTGAATAATTTGCAATTTTCGTACAAACATTGAGAATAAAATGTAATTTGTAAGGAGTACGACGCGCGACGATGAATTAAATTCGGTCCTGTAATACCCGACCGTAGCCAAATTATAAGTAGGGGTTTGTATTTATTCCATCAAGCGAACTCGCACTGCCACCTGGCGATATACGTTCTCGTAACCAAGGGCTAAAGACTCTTAAGTGCATTGTATGAGCGGTATGTTTATAATGAATTAGAATATGAGTGATTATAAGACCCTAACCCTTCTGTAACTTCTAAAGAATGGAAGCAAAGAAATGTATAACAAGCTTAGCAGACAGTTTGGTCACTGCAGACGTCGCATCGCCAGGCTACCTCGTCTAATAAGGAAATTATTAATTTCAAAAAACCTCGTCTAATAAGGAAATTATTAATTTCAAAAAACCTCGTTATACTTTTTATATTGTTGTGTAACAGACATAAAATTTTTAAAGAACACACAGTTATAATTTTTTCTTGTAATCTATGTAAACACTAGATACATTTTTAGCAAAATGCAAGATTTTCCAAATGAAACCTTTTTGGTACAATTTTTATCGGTAATATAACGAACGCGTTATTTAAGGCAGTAAAAATAGCCTGCAACAACACTGCATAATACATTAAACATTTTACTCCATATATTTTCTTATTTGCTCTCTTGACAGTTACACTGTTTTTTTGTTGGTGCTAAACAGCGCAAAGCGTTACACAACAAACCGCACACAAAATCTTTGAACGTTTTCGTAGGTTTGAACATCAGCCATTGATCCTGAAATCACCTGTAAATAGAAATAAACGATTAAATTACACACATACATCTACAGGCAAAGTTTATTAAATGAAAGATTACATTTATATATTATGGGAGAGTGTTGTTAGTACAGAGAATGTTGTAATTTGAGAGGTTGATATAACTTTCAACCGTCAAGGGAATGGGTTTAGTATTCCAATATATGATTAATTAATATATGATTAATTTTGATGAATATTGTCAAACTATGTATATATTCTAGGTATTCTGCGTTCTTTGCTGTTCCCTTGGCTATGAATTTATGACAGTAATGGGTGGTTCCAGAGCTCCCGCTTCCATTATGTTTATAGATGTTGATCTATGATATCCTAGACTGATCCTAAGGCATTTATCTTTTTGTGACTTAATTTTGTTTAAGTGGACACATTTGTTGCTGAGCCAATTAAATGACTGACATAATCCAATACACTTCTTACCATTGTTTTGTAAAATATTAATGCTACATTTGGATCTGCTCTGAGAATGGTATCTGAGTTTTCTGATTATTTAAGAGGGGCGTTTCTAATTTGGTAAGACTGCCTGAATTTAGTGAAAAATTTGGTTATTTTTAAATTACAAGAATGTAGAGTAGATGGCGATAGTGGTTTCAAATTAATATTTTTATTATAAATTTGAATATTTTTAGAGCTTGTCGACTTTCTTTATCTAAGACAGAGATGAAAATATGAATTTTGCTTCGTAAATCTTTGAATATTTTTACGACATACACATACATTTGACCTTGAGACCATAAACAGATGAAAATAATTTTTTTATTAAATATTATTTGTACTTTGTTGTGTTTCGTATAGGCGCAGGTGAACAAATTTATTTTTTAAGGATTAAAAATAGCAACCCTATATAAAAAATTTTTTTCTGAATAACAAATAATTAAAAAATACGATATTTATTATACCCATTAAAAATATTACCTAATTATAGTAAAAACATTATGGTGTCTAAATATATTATATTCCACAAAGACAATATGTTTTAAAATTTTATACAATTTCAGTTAGTTTTAATCTTAGCGAAACGGCCGTCATTGTAATTTAAAACATAATTTTTTCAAATAAACTTGGAAGTTACGTTCAAATGAAGAGTTTTTTATTTTGGACTTCCAAAAAGTAAGGGTTAGTACAATAAATTTAATCAAAACATCTTCGAGAGAAGAATTACCCCGATTATATAAGAAGTTACATGAGAAAAGGTGTAAGGCATCCCAAAACATACAATAACATTTACTATTATTTTCCACAAAAGAACTCAAGAATAATAAGCTCTTCAACATCTAAAATTGAGATAAAGTGAAATGGTCAATAAATTTTTTATTTAAGACTTCAATATGACTTTAAGTAGGTACTTTGCTAATTATTTACAATAAATATAATTTATTTTTTAAAGAGTATTGGACATACCTACGTATATTACCACCCAAATCCATGATGTAATGAAAAATGAGGTACAAAGTAAAATACACCCTTATAACAGATATTTCACTACGCTCCTACCTTAATTCATATAAAATTCATCTGTACGCAACGGTGGTACTGTCGGCAGGTGAGATTTGTAACCTGAGAAGATGGGGTGTTTTCGTTGCAGCAGTCAAACTCAGTTTTCAAGGGTAGTAGCAGGTAGTAGTATATTAGAAGCCGTTAAGAAAGGTTATTCGCATCGCTCTACACTCGTGTATTACGTAATAATCCTTTTGTATTATTTTTCCAATAAATATTTACAAACGTTGAAACTGTTATTTCGAATCGAACCCTTACTTGGAATAAACATATTCTACACTGACGCCCATCGTTGTGCCGAAATAACGTGTTGTTTGTGAATTTTGTTGCGAAAATACGCGAGTTTGTTTTATACCAATGCATTACTTAAAGTTCCCGGTTTCGCCGATTTCGGACTATAAGGTGCATCTAGCTTGTCGTTTGTCGCGTTTTCAGCTCCCGGTTTTCCGATTTTGGACTGGTAAATGCACATTTTCATACTGAAATTAATTTTCAGCTCCCGGTTTTCTCGATTTTTGGACTGAAAATTTAACATTTCACGCGTAGACCGTTTGTCAGCTCCCGGTTTTCCGATTTTGGACTGGTAAATGCACATTTTCATACTGAAATTAATTTTCAGCTCCCGGTTTTCTCGATTTTTGGACTGAAAATTTAACATTTCACACGTAGATCGTTTGTCAGCTCCCGGTTCTTCCGATTTTGGACTGCACAAGTGAAAATACGTTCTTTGTTTCGTAGAAAAGTGGTGTAGGTAACTCGGTTTTTCTTACACACAATAAAGACGTTTCTTAATATCCCGTATTAATTGCGATTGTGGACTTGTTACGTATATACTGAAAAAAAACGTGCCCGTATTTCGGTTAACTAGTGTTTAAATTCTAGAAAACTCTAGTCGGATTTTTAGTGACTACGTCTACATCACGAGCATTACAAACTAGGATTACAAACTGTAAGTACGTAGTTCTAAGACTTTTGCACATTCTCAAGCTGGACCACGGGTACTTCTTACGTTCTCGTAGTAAACGAACCAGAAGTGATTCAGACAGATTATCGGAGTGTTCGACTAGTTCTTTTGAGAGTACTTTCGACGAGACTGAAAACATGTCGGTTACGCTAACAGATGATCAGTTTCAGCAGCTTTTGCAGAGACTTACGGTTACAAATCAGCCAGCCGCGGGTGCTTTACCTGTTTTAAATGGAAATTTCGCCAAGTGTACGTCGCGTTTTAACGGGGCAAAAACTTCGGACGTTAACGCATTTATTGACGCTGTTTTGATATATAAAGACTGTACGCAAGTGTCAGATGACAATGCATTGAAAGGGTTGCCAATGTTACTAGAGGGCTTTGCGGCTACCTGGTACCAAGGGGTAAAAAGTTCGGTTATTGACTGGAAAAGTGCTATTGACCTGTTGTGCGATACCTTTGGAGTTTATCGAGAACTTTTCGAAAAGGAGCAAGACAGTAGCACTCCTACAGACATTTTTTTTGTGAAGCCAGATCTATTCTTGCACAACTCGAGCCAAATACGTTATCTCAACAAATACAGTTAGACATGGTGTACGGACTGCTTAATCGCCGTATTCGTGAAAAAATACCCCGCGATAAAGCAAATGACTTTAACGAACTGTTACAACACGCTCGGCAGCTTGAAGAGACTTTTGAGCGACACGAAAAATTTAACGCGAGTGAAAACGACAAAGACAAACGTCCACGTTGTCAATATTGTCGGAATGTTGGCCATTGTAGGGAGGAGTGCAGAAAACTTCGAAATAAACCTAAAGAGGAACAGGAAAACTCGGAAACGTTTAGTACAAGACCAAGTCCAAGTTTGCCAAAAACGACACCTATTACGATGCCTACGTTAACGTGCTATGGTTGCGGTAAACCTGGCTTTATTCGGTCTAACTGTCCGGTGTGTCAAAAAACTGAAACAGCCGCGATGGAATTTTTTAGTTTAGACTCTTTAGTGTGTCCGCGCGTGAGACCTGTGTTACATGTTAAGATTTTGGGACATTTTGGACAAGGGCTAATAGATACAGCTGCCAAACAAAGTGTTGCTAGCCATACACTGTTTAACCTTTTAAAAGGTGAAGGACAATATTTTGACCATGAAACAATCACAGTAACCTTAGATGATGGTTCAAGACAGACAAAAGAAGTATTTACTACACAAGTTAATGTAATTTTGGAAGAAAAAATAATTTCTACAAAATTTATAACATTTCCTGGAACAGAAACAAAAACGCGTTTGGCATTGATTTTATTCAAGACGCTAATAGTTATTTGTGTACCAAGGCCGTAATGTTGATCTTTTTTGGCCGAATCTGAAATTTGCGGCCGAGGCGTAGCCGAGGACAAGCAAATTTCAGGTGAGGCCAAAAAAGATCATACGGCTGAGGTGCACACAAAATTTTTTAAGCGAGTGTCTCATCAAATAGGTAACAACTTTTTTTTACAATTTTGTTTCTAAACAGAGACGAAACTGGAAGATTAGATTCAAATTTTTATTAACCAAATGAAAAGTGTATTATTAAGTAACAAATATGTGTACAGAATTACTTACAGTAAGTATGATAAACAGAAGTTGGTTCATAACGAAGTTAATAAATTAGGGCATTATTTGTTTTATGGGTAAATAACCCAAACATGCAAATTAAGTGAGTCTAGTAGGCCGCCTTCATAATTTGACAATCTTAATATCGGACGTGGAAATAACTCAAATAAGCAAATTAAATGTGTCTAGTAGGTTGCCCTCATAATGACTTTGTTTGCAAAAGCGGCCGTAAAGTAAAACAGCGGCCGTAAAGTAAAAAAGCCGCCAAAAAAGATACACTTTAGGGACGTTAATAGATCCGTAAAACTTCATTTTTTGTGACACTCGCTTAAAAAATCATTTTAGACATTGCCAGTGGAAAATGGCGTTTTTCAGACAATCTAGAACAAGAATTTTAATTAAAGTACGAAAGCACTATACAAGAGGATTTAATTGAATTTTCCATGGCTAATTTAACAAGTAATATAAATACTGATGGCCTAAGAGCAGACGAAGGGACTATGTTGTCAGAAACTGAAAGAAATACGTTTAGTCTGGGGGGAGAAGCAATACCCCACGTAGTCCACTATATCAAAGCCAAAGAGTTACATGAAAAGCAAAAAGATCGTCAGAAAGCAAATGCAGATACCAAAAGAAGAGATGTTCCCAAATTTAATGTTGGTAACAAAGTTTTGGTGAAAGTTCACGCCTCAAGTAATGCAGCCAAAGGAGTCACTTCCAAGTTTTATCCAAAAAGAGATGGACCATATGAGGTAATTAAAGTCATTTCACCAAATAATTATCAAATTGCCAATGTTAAGGATTTGACAGTTCCATTGAGGGTTTATCATGTTTCTTAATTAGAACCCGCAAATGATCTAGACGAGGACGAACAACCAGTTGTGGCCATAAGAAAGAGAGGAAGACCTAAGAAAAAAAAAACAATTAGCTGGTCTCTTCTCATTCGCTCGAGACCAGGGGGGGAGAGTATAACAGATATTTCACTACGCTCCTGCCCTAATTCATATAAAATTCATCTGTACGCAACGGTGGTACTGTCGGCAGGTGAGCTTTGTAACCTGAGAAGATGGGGTGTTTTCGTTGCAGCAGTCAAACTCAGTTTTCAAGGGTAGTAGCAGGTAGTAGTATATTTGAAGCCGTTAAGAAAGGTTATTCGCATCGCTCTACACTCGTGTATTACGTAATAATCCTTTTGTATTATTTTTCCAATAAATATTTACAAACGTTGAAACTGTTATTTCGAATCGAACCCTTACTTGGAATAAACATATTCTACACCCTACAATAAAGCTTATAGTTTATTTTTATTTTGAGAATGTGGTGCAAGAAAAAAATATTTCCATGTTTTCAATAACCTACGATGATAACTAACCAATCTAGTATCTATAGAAATACACTTTGTGCACCTGTTTTCAAGATACCTGAAGCTGACTATCAGCAATTGGCCAACAATACTCTTGCAAGTACTAAACATAATTGTTAACGTTATGAGTATATCTTAATAAAATTAATTGTATTATTAGATTATGACTTTATTAATTATATTTTGAAAAATGTCAACCCCAGACTTTGTGGAATCAATTTAAATTAAAATGTATCAAAAAGGATTGTAACGTTAATTTTTGGTATCTTTCACACCAATGAAAAACTCTGAGCAATACCTATTTATTCAGGTACCATATTTTATTTATATTTGAAATTTCCTTATTTTCAACATAAAGAGTAAAAGCCCCTAAGTCATTAGGCTTATACATAAATACCTCTTTTTTCTTATCTGGTTTTTTGTTAGGTCCATTCGTGTTGTTAGGTGTGTTGCTAACATTTACAGTTTGTTTTGTTTCTTTTACTTCACTAGAAGAAAAATCCGCAAAATGTGTTTCCATATCTTCCTTGTTTATCTCTGTGGTTGGGAGCATATTGTTAGGATCAGGGGGTTTCCCCTTGCTTCTACACTCGTTTGGATTGTAAGATATAAGACACTGTACTATTGACCTATTCCAATGTTTATTCGTTAACCGCGGTAGCGCTTTAGAAATACGTCCGACTCTCACGAAAGCCAATCGAACACCTAAATAATAAATAAAATTTTTGTGGCAAAAATGTATACAGTTGATTTATTTGAAAACTGCAATAGATAGGTATAAGGAATACTAATACAGATCGATTTGAAAATTAAATTAGGCGAAGATTTGGGATTTGTGATGACTAGTCTGGTAAGTACACTTTTACTTTACGAGTGAGATGTTCGGAATTCGAAACGAGTACTGTAAAAGCTTACCGGACCTATGACGTACAACATTT
Source organism: Ophraella communa (assembly GCA_035357415.1). NCBI lineage: Eukaryota > Metazoa > Arthropoda > Insecta > Coleoptera > Chrysomelidae > Ophraella > Ophraella communa. Next base: position 23,163,511 of record CM068989.1, read on the forward strand.
TATTTCATACTTTACCCGAAAACACAAAAGAACAGTGACAAAATAAAATATTAATATATTTATCGGCGTTCGTTATTTTTAAAAATTGCATTCAATGCCAAGTAAATGGTCTGTAGTCGCTAACCGTAGAAGCATACTATCATTGTGTTTAAATATGTAATATTAATATAAATTAAAAATTATTAATATAGGTAATAAGTAAGTTTTGCTGTTGAATCTCAATCAATGTATATTAATAGCTGAGTTGTTAAATGTGTAGAAGCCTGTTAAATTTCATTACAAGGACAGTAACACGTAATGACGTATATTACGTGCTACTATCTGGTAAAATTCTATTTTCCGGTACGTTTTAGGATACAGTATAAAATAAAAAAAAAACTGAACTGTGTAAACGAAAAAGCAGTATGTGTAAATAGTTCCTCAGAAATTTAAATTTTTATTCAAATTACAATAGAGAGATTTAATTAAATTTATTGTACTAACCCTTACTTTTTGGAAGTCCATCTTATTAAGAATAATAAAAAACTATTCGTTTGAACGTAACTTCCAAGTTTATTTGAAAAAATTAAGTTTTAAATTACAATGACGGCCGTTTCGCTAAGATTAGCATCGTCAGATTGACTTTTTTTTCTGACGATGCTAATCTTAGCGAAACGGCCGTCATTGTAATTTAAAACCTAATTTTTTCAAATAAACTTGGAAGTCACGTTCAAACGAATAGTTTTTTCATGATTCAGTTACCACTAAGTTCCCGCGATATTTCTAATAGACCCTTTATCGGCCGCCCACTGTATAAACAGAAGTTTATAGAATTACTTTAGTCTTTAACATCTGATATAGTGCTTAAGTTGACCAATTTTTATATGACACGGAAAAAAATTTACTTAACAGAACTTTATTGCGGATATTAGCTTACCTGGCTTCAGCATCGGTACTACTCGAATACTCTTCTGGTTTCACTATTTGATAGGTTATAAAATATTCTGGATAAGCCTGTTCTCCTCTATAAACAACATATTCTGGAAAGTTTAAACCACCTGCAGATGGTCTGCCAGCAACAGAATGGTGACCAGGAGGAGCATGCGCCATTTTCATGGCACTGAATTGAAGAAATGATTTACCCAAAGTTACGCGGCATAATAGAAGATGTCTAAAACAAATAAATAATAAAATATGTGTTTGGCTACTCTTTGTTTATATATTGCTAATTTTCTTAATGACACTAATTGTAGCATTGGTGAAAAATTGACCAATAGAAATCAATATTTTGTTATAATTAAGTAGGCATCTCCGATATTTTACGTAATGGTCAAGTTTTAGGCAGTTATATAGTGTGCCAGTTCCTTGATAATTGATTTTTAAATATTTAGGTTCATATTTATTTTAGACATATAAATTACTCATTACTTAAAAAAGAGATGTCCAGCGGTGATAATTTTTCAAGGACATTAATTGTAAAATTTAGGGTGAATTTGAAGTATTCCTACTTCGCCGAAAAAACAAGTTGACAATAAATTGTAAAACTAACAACCCTAAATTTATATTCCTGTCCAATTCCTAATATCCCGAAAACAGAAATTAATAGTAGGTGGATCCACCACTTAGTGCTGAACTCTATTTAAAAGACCTCTTTTTAACCCTCGACTACTCGCGACTAGTGCTAGCGTGGGATCACGAACTAAATTTTTGTATTTACGTGAGAAAATAATTATATTTTATAGAAAATAAAAGATATATATATATATATATATATATATATATATATATATATATATATATATATATATATATATATATATATATATATATTAAGAATAATAAAAAACTATTTAAGATAAGATACAAAAGATACACAAAAATTAATTTATTATTCTTCATTTTCCTTGCAAATGCCACAAAGTGTGGGTAGCTCCTTTTTCTGTCCCAATGCAAATCCATTTTTTTACAAACAGCAATCCATTTTTCACAACCTGAACAGTAGTTTCTGGTCCTCTTATCCTTCTTTCGAGAACACAAATAGCATCGATCATTTCCAGTTTTGACTCGCTTTGCTTCCTGGACATCTACGAAGCCTGTAAGCTATTCAATATTGACTATCATGCGACATTTTTCTGTTTGTTGTTTTGGAATATGTTGTAACAAAACGCACGTATAACCTTCAAATTGCAAAAGTGGCAAATTCGCACTGTACAACAGGTACAAGTAATCTGTTGTACAGGATTACCTAAAGTGGTGAACAATACTTAACTTTTAACGCGACGCAACCGCGTTTTGGATGAAAGTAGGATATGCCTGTATCCCGCGCGAGTACTCGAGGGTTAAATTATTATTATTGTTTTACTGCTGAAGTTTACTTTCCCAAATAGCATGTACTTCATTAGCCAACTGATCTAAGGGTTGAAGGAGCTTGACTTATTGTCTAGACATTTCGGCCCAAAAATGTTCAGTGCCATTCATATTTGGTGAGCACGGTCACACCACTCCATTCTTGCAATGCCATACCATATTCTATACCGTCGTTGACAATTCTCGCACAGTGAGAGAGGGCGTTATCATTAATCGGAATGCATTTTTATTATACCAAAGAGTGAAACAGCTGTTGACTCTATTACTCAGTGGCAGTCATTGCCGCATTAATTAAGATGACCAAATCTGTAAGAACGTCCACACCGATGTTAGGCCATAATTCGATACAAACGAAATCTGGACTCAGTGAAGCGACAATTCCCCCAATATTCGACATTCTACTGGTAGTGTTTCATCGCCCACAAATATCTGCGAGCTGCTACTGCCTCGTTAATCATGGGTGGGTCGCGTATCCCTTAAATTGGATTTGTGTAAACGTCTTCTTACCGATTGAATGGAAATCGCTCTTATTCCAATAGAAAATATTGGTATTTCTGGAAGCCGTGAATTTTGGGTTTCTTTTTGCCACCAGGACTAAAAAACGGTATTGTATACGAGTGGTACTAGATCCAGTTGCTACATACAGATTCCATGTAACACTGAGACACATTTAGTCTCATAGCGATCTCCTCTTGAGTTATACCAACGAACTAATTGCTCGAGCTGCACTGATTCTAAACCTCTTTGCGGAATAATGTTTTTTGCATTGGTTCTAAATGTTTTTGCGGCATAATGTTTGTTACACTGGTTCTAAGTGTCTTTCCGTCATAATGTTTTTGTGAATAAAGTTTTCTTAATTTATTCATCTTCCGTAAAATTTAGCAATAACCAATGAGTAAGTTTTTAACATATCGCCGACTATGATTTAATGGGTTAAAAGTCAACATTGTAGAATTTTAGCTTCTTTCTTTTCTAGTATTTGTCAACGAACGAACGATACACAACTGTTGACAAGAGACCTGACAGATCCCACTTAAATTGTATTATACAAACGCAGGTGCTTATGTCTTCATAGATTATTGTTTATTAGAATCATGGTGTGGTTTCTTATATGGACAGAGTTATACGTGGCGGTGTAGTAAGATTTCAGGTCAATTTCATTGTCAATGACAGTCATTCTTATAGGAATAGGAAGTAATGAATTTGGACGAGCCATTTTTAATTGTAAGGTTGTATTCATAGCTTGCTGTTCAGCCGCCATACTTATTATTTGTTTATTCTTTATTATTATTGTATTCAACTTGGTAAGTTTGTGTTGTTTTACTAGTAAATATTTTAATTAAATACAAACGCTACCTTTTTAATTATATCAAATAATACCTCAACGTTGATTATATACTTTTTTGACATTTATAATTATATTTCATGTCCCGTCCTCAATATTACATAATTTTTCACAGTGTAGTACATGCTTCTCCTGTTCCCGAGCACAAGCTTCAAAGTAAATAAAATAAAATCCGGTCCTGTCCCCCAACAGTCTTCCGTGCTGACTAGGGCTGGGAAAATTTATCGATAACTTATTATTGACAACTTAAATAAAATAGTTTCACTTCCTAGGTCGATTAAGATGGTTTTTGTTTGTGGATCAGAATAAAAATGTAGGTATTGTAAAGAAAAACTTTTTATCTAAACTTTATATTTTAACTTAAAAAAGGACAATTTGACAATACCATTCGAACTTAAACCTAGTCGTAATATCCTAAGCTTGTGCATCAATAATTTCGCTATTTAATGACAAATTAATCAGTTGCTCAGCATGCACACAAGTAAGGCTCGTTCTTTTATCGGTCTTTTTATCGCTCTGATGGGATGGCACACTGTTGCCAGGAATGCATAGGTATTTCTTTGTCAAAACTGAGAGTTTTGGATACTGATAAATTACAGTTATAGATTAACCGATAATGTATCAATAAATTACATTTATCAATCAACGATAATATATCGATAATTTGCAGTTATCGATAAACGATAACAATTCCATTTATCAACCAGCCCTAGTACTGACAATGCTGAAGCATCACGCGTCCTTTTCTAGTTATTATAGGTATATATACTGATTATGTTCCGTGGCAATGTCGTCTACTTTTCTTAGGTCGTACTGCTCTCTAAACGCGTTTGCAGTAGCCAATAATTCTGTTTTTAAATAATCATCCTCGAAATAAATCTCTTTTTCCAGTAGCCAGTACTTTATTTGTTCCTTATTCGAAGTTGTCTTTGGAAAAGGTAACTTCGCCGAATGGTATGACGCATTGTCCAACACTACAACATTCTTTGATCCGTTTCTCGGCAAATTAGGGATCAATTGATCTTTAAACCAGGCCTCAAAGCCTTCTGCGTCCATTTCGTCGTGGTAATCGTCTGCACCTTTCTTTGCCAGAGAAGTTTTTTCTGCACTCTCAAGAAAATCGTCTTTCCAGCCTGCATGAAGAAGAACAAATCTCGGTCCTCGTTGACTTGGAGCCTTCAGTCCTGTTGTCAGTCCAGATAGGTACCTGCCTATGTTATTACTTACCTGTACATTTACTGACCTCTACATTCCAGGAATATTACATAACAGTTTACGAGGATCAAGGGATCATACAGGTAAAAATAATTAGCATCTTTGTAATTAAATAATATTTTCACTGGCAATAGGAATAGGATTTGTCTGAAAGATTTAGTAGAGACCTCAATAATCCATCAAGTGACCAGGTATATACTGATTACAATCTACATAAATAGATTTGAATTCCATTTTTTAATAATATTTATTATATAGAATACATCTGTTTTGCAAAATTCATAATAAAACGTTTCTACGAAAATAAATTGGCTGAGTTAATTGTGGTTCAAGCCGTAACCAAAGCGGCAACAGTGTTGAATATTCGCCCATAAGATTTACATTGGCCTATGCTGGCCACGCTGCATAATAACTGTGACCCGCTCTATAGATGTTATTAGCCCTAAGGGACTATCCTGGATGTATTTCCCTCTAAGATCAGTATAACTGTGCAATGATATAGAAAAACCAGGAAAAACTATATCTTGCTGATTTTTACAATAACTTAATATATTCGTGTTACAATTACGTCTTATCTATGTATAAAATGAAGACTCAATCAAAGTAAACAGTTTAATAGTGGTGAACTTGCGAATAAATAGTGAAAGTTTAATTCAACCTTTTAGTTGTTTACCGTTCTTAAATAATATATAATTATTCATAATAAGTAACGAAGTTACTAAAATTTCGTTCCTTTCCGTATATTCCCTCAAATCCGCACGGTATTAATTATTAAAATTCGACCGTTCATTGGTTTATATGTTTTTAAAAGTTTTTGTAACATCGATAAGCCTTCGCTAATTAGTTACTTGCTAGAATTTAAAATATTTTTAATGTATCTCCGTTATTAATGGACCGATTTTTATAATTCTTTTTGGTGTCGACTCAGAAAATTACGAGGAAAATCATGCTAGTAATCATTTTCGCGCGAAAACCAGATTTTCAGTAAAATTATTTTTCCTGCAACTTCCAACCGAAACAGCAGCTGTAATAGGCATGATGACTGATTCTTAAAAACTGATCCACGATGTTTTCACGTATATACTTTATCTAAAATAAATGTTATTGCAAAAAAAGTTTTTAAATGAGAAATTTACTTTTTTATATTTTGCACTTATAAAAATCTTCATTATAAAACGCATTTGCGTATCGTAATGTAACTTTTACGCACGCAAATTTTTGTTTTAAATGGTTGGCGACATGAGTGAATTTTCTAAAGGCAAGACTATTGACAATGACATTTGTGGCTAATAGCAATTTATTAATTTTATATTGTTCTTTAAAAAAGTATCTGTGAATATGAATATAATATTTTACTTATATAATATATTATTATTGGTATATTATTCATTTTAAAATATTTTAAAACATTAACATTTGATAATCTAAATGTCACAACTGTCAAATTTTATAAATTACACAGTGCTGCCGACAAACTTTTTAAAATAAAAAATTTCCTAATTACATAAAAATAAAAAATTAATTTAAAAAATGGTAAAAAGGGCAAAATATAAAAAATATTATAAACAACTTATTTCATATGGCTGTTGTGACACTCGTTCTTTAAAAAACTCATCGCTTCGCGATTCGTTTTTTAAACTTGAACTCGTGTCATAACAGAATTCCATATGAAATGCGTTGTTTAATATACTATTAAAAAATGCATTTTAAATTTAACGCCAAAACGCTAGAATAGTAATGGCGTCTATCTATGACATCATCGATTCGTAAATACAATTTATACTACACTGCGACCCGTGTCATCTGTGGATTCTGTGGTAAAAACGTCAAACTTCAAACATTTTGCAGGTTAAAGAGGGTGGTTAAAAAAGTTTATTTTGTTTTTACTTATTTTGTGCGATTATAATAGTTATCATAGTCATGAATCCTAATGTGTATCGATGGTGTGCGGTTCCACAATGTAAGAATATATTAATAAAAACTCCGAACAAGATATTTGTTTACGTTCCAATGTCAATGTCAACAATATTTACGAAAGTACGACGTCACGCTCTTCTGATTGGTGTTTCAGCTAATATGGCGGATTGTTAAACTTAGTGCTTATATTTTTACTAAAATAACTGTAATCACACATGTAATATAAAAATGAGTAAATGCTTTAGAATCTCCGTATCTTATATAATTATAACAAATCAATATTTTAGTGATTCTTACTTACTGTCATCATGCCTATTGTCTGAGTCGTATGATTACGCAGCACCTGTCCCCACTTTAAGTAGGTGGAAGGGCATACCGGTGGGATTTTTGTGTCCCCCCCCGCAATCCGTCCCTTACCTATCAAAAATTGTATAAATTAGACGATTTTGGCATTTTAAGGGAGTACCAGTTACAGTGACAGTTGTGCCTAAACTAGTGAACCAGTGAGGACCACGAGACCGACCGGAATCAAGGTAAGCACACTTGTTAAGATTTTTCTCTATATGCGCCGCTTACCTGTCATCCTTTCCTCACTCAACACCATCATGGGTAGTAAACTGGTGGTGCACCCTTCCTAAGTTCCCCTCATCATGGGTAGTACACTGATGAGGTTATCCTTTTCCTCGCTCAACACCATCATGGGTAGTAAACTGGTGGTGCACCTTCCGTAAGTTTCCCCCCCGTCATGGGTAGCAAACTGACGGGTTTTGCCCCTCCACGCGATAGCGGTCGCGTTTTGTTTTACTATTCCGTTACATTTTTCATATTTTAATTGGATAATTTAAAAAATAATTTGGTTACTCTGGAGACCTCCGCTTTGATTTATATACTTGTGTGTTGGTGTGCTGAAGCTTGAGTTTTTACCGCTTTTACCGCTTTTCACCGCTTTTATAACCGTAGCTAGTTCACAGTTTTCCGCTTTCCGTAGTAGACGGCTGGGTACCGTCGATTTAGATCGCATGTTCATGTAAAGTATGGTAAACGTAATAATTTTGATTTTCTTTTAGCATTTGCCGAAACCGTTTAACTGCATGCCTAAACAGCCTGCACTTAGTTATGATTTACCGTAAAATATATAGTTTTGTTTGTTTTCATTTATTTTCCTTCCTGAATATGTGTTGCTGGCAATTTAGCATTGTAATAAAAAGTAATTACAAGATCCTAGAAACCAAAAATTTATTAACCGTAACATATTTTGAAAAATTATATTTTTGTAGTTACTGCAATTATGAACGTGTATAAATCATTTCTAACGATATGATTAAAATTAGGAAGTATTTGTTTCTTTTATTATTTTGTTGCTAGCAAAGGCGCTGATAATCAAACTAGTATAATCAGCTTTTGTTTTGTTTCTGAAAATGTTTTTTTTTATACCAGTAGTTAATTGCTGTTATATTGTACCAGTCTAAATCTACAAAAATCCGAATGAGATATTTGTTAAATATAGTGAAGTATTAACAGATTGTATTGTACATCACGATATATACCGGATGTCTGTAATTTTAATTTATTTTTCTTGTTGGTATATTTGATTGTTTTATATGATTACCGTATGTTTAGTTGTTTAACCGAAATTGTTTCTTTTTGGACTGTTCAAAATATGTTTTATTTCTATTTTTTTATTCAAACTGTATTAGGCTTATTTTACCGTATTCTGACCGCTTTTTCGATTGCTAACAAATTATATTTTGTCATATACTGCAATGGTTTGTTAATATACCGTTTAGCGAAGTACCGTCCGTGTTTTATTTATTTCTGGGCTGAACACAATTACCCATTTTGTCTCCACTGTCTAAAGGCTACCTGTCGCATGTGGGCCCTCAACCACTTAAATCCTGAGGGTGGCGCCCGAGGTGATATAAACTTTATTAGTTGAAAGACCGTCCCGATCAAAGTTCCGTCCGAACAGGGTAAGTTTGGATCTATCCAGGAAAGCGCCATTACACAGCGTAGCTGAAATTTATCGACTTTCCTAAAGGAACAATCAGCGTGTTTATTTTTGTTTCCCACATTATAATTACAAAGTAAATACATAATATAGAATATAGAATCCTAGGAATTTACACCTAGTTTTGGGAAGGAACATAATTTTTTCTTTATTGATAATGAAACCCAAAGATTCCAATAAAAAGGGTACCCACTGTAGATTTTTTGAACTTTCTTTCTTTGACTAGCCCAAAATAAAAAAAGTCATCTAAGTAATTTACTCATGTTACCCCTTCTGTGATTAATAATACATCCCGTATATTATTTGATATTTAATGATTAAAGAATAAGTAAATAATGTAAGGTTTGTTAAAAAGACGACCTTTAACAGATTTCACGAACAATAAAAGTACGTGAGAAATTATATGGTGTTACCTCAATGTTGGAACTGATTACCTGAAAGGTGGAGAACGAGTAAGTATATCGTAATCCATTCTAACAGTCAAGCAACTCTAGCGGCTATCAGTTTGGTACAGGCCAACTGAAGGCTACTTTTCTTTGGTTCAGATAATGATATTTTGTTTTCTCCTTGCAGCTAAGCATTACATCCGCTATCAGAGAACCTTATCCTGGTTGCAGCGAATTTGTCGAGGAATCCTTTCAGAAAAGAGGTAAACTAGAAAACGCTATAAAAACTATGCAAAAGTCTTTAAATGATGACGCATTTAAACAATATAATACGACTTACAAATTATGATGGGATATCTGCAATTCCGAAAATATTTCTTCTTATGAATGCGAAACATCATTGTATTCTTGCAAATCTTACTTGACTAAACAAGCAACAAATTTGGATCGTTTAATTCATACCGTGCAGAGATTTCTCTTATTATTTCAAAAAAGCTTGGATGAGATCTTAACATAAAACATGAAAGGTATATTTAGATCAAGGCTTTTAAAACGTAGGTACGATTGCACATGGAATCCGCAACAGGTGCTATCCATTTTACAAGACAGTAGACAGAAGCAGAAAATATTCTTTTGCAGATTTTTCCGGAAGCAGAACTTGATGATATGATTTGGATGCAGGATGGGGCAACTCCGCATAGTGCCCTACCCGTTCGAGATCATTTGAATAATGTATTTCCAATATGGATAGGAAATAATGGAACTATTAAATGGCCACCCAACAGTCCGGATTTGACACCTATGGATTCATTTTTTTGGGATTTCTGAAAAATATTGTCAATAATAATAATAATAGTATTCAAGTTATTAAAGACAGGATTCGACTTGAAATAAACAATCTTAATATAAATAATGAAGCCATTTGCAGTACAATTAATATAAGAAGACGTTATCAATTATGCATTAACAATAATGGTGGACACATCGAACATCTTTTATGAATTATCATTCATTTATATTTAAATTTCCTAAATATATCTTTGTTATCTTTTTTGTATACATAAATATGTGAACTTTTTCTTCCTCACTAGATATTCGACGTTCAATAACTCAAAAACGGTATATGGTAGGGGCATCATATGGTATATTTTTGAAATCAGGAAGAAACGATCATTCCAAAAATATAATAATATACAGGGTATCCTATTTACAAATATATATAATTTTTTTATATCCCCTGAAAAACGCACGTTACTGTACTTTTTTTATTTTATTTTAACAAAATTCAGTCATAAACACACAACTTTTATCAAAAACATTTTTTCCTCTAGGTAATAATAACGATAATAAGGGGTGGGTAATTTATAATGAATAACCCTGTACAATGTCAAGATATCCATTTTTCTACCGAAGTTGCCAAAATATTCATTCAAAGATTTAATGCATACTTCCAAACCAACATCAACCCAACCATGTTTAAATTTGCCTTTTTTCCCTCAAAAACCTCGTCTATGCGTAGCATCCACTTGGCAGACATACTTATCTGTAACCAAAGATATACGGCCCCCCAATTGTGGAAAGCTTTTCATAGCATACAGAAAAAAAAAGAGATACTCTTAAAGCGTCAGGTATTGATTTACTAAGATCAGGTGTTTCAACAGACGTAATTAAAAAGTCAGCAGGATGGACCGAAAAATTAACCTAGGATGATGCCTACCATCTCAAAATTCGCCGTTGTCCCCGTCTCGGAATCACTACCCTAGCATACTTCAAGACGGTCGGCGGTCCCTCACACACTCTCCATTTACTCGGCCACTCAGAAACATTCTCTTCTACTAACCATACTCTCCACTGCCTTGCTCACCTCCATCCGTTCCCCCTCCCCTCTCAACATTATCTCCACCATATTTTCCTAATACTCCGCCTCCCCGAGTTTTTCCTCTAAGTTCTTCAGAACTTCTTCATTCTTCCAGCATCTAAACGCGTGTCCTACATCATCCTCCACTTCACACCTTTCACACACTCTAGTGTCTCTTTTCCCAATCTTGTGAAGATATCCTGCTCTTGACCCACACCCAGTGAGCACCTGTGTTAAGAAGTCGTTCACTTCGCCGAATTTCCCAGTCATCCATTCTCTCCTACTTCATATGTACCAGTTGACAAGATATATGACAGGAGAGAAAATCGTCTTTATCTGTAATAAACAAACAAGACCCCTGTGTGGTTTCACTCTTACTTCGCAAATAAAATAGAATCGTAAAATAGAATCGTATGATTATCATTCATACTTCATAAATAACTAAATCGACAAGTATGATTATCATTCATACTTTATAAATAAACTGAATCGATTACAACTTAAAAACTTTTAATATTAACGTAAAATACATAACATAAAATGGACTGTATTACATCGCTCGCAGTCGATAAGTTAATGTCTATGTAGTCTCTAGTCGCAGGTGTTGCTTGTTGCGAGAGGGGGTGAAGAGCGTTAAGAAGGTACTACCCTCTTGTTGCATCCGGTACGGGGTTGCCAGATTTAGAAAGTCTTAACATTCCGCCCACCTTGAAAGAATGTCTTTCAACTATTGTTCAATGGGGAGAGCACATAATTTAGTCACTGCGCGACGATAAACACCTTTATTGGTCTTGACTTCAGCTACTCGAATGACTCCATCAGCTCCTGGAAACACACTGGATACTCGTCCTAATGCCCAACATAATGGAGGGAGGTTCTCGTCTTTGATGAGCACCAATGTTCCGACATTAATTTCATTCGGAGTAGAATTTTTCCATTTGGACCGAACTTGAAGTTGAGTCAAATATTCTTTATGCCATCTTTTCCAAAATGATTGGACAGCACACTGGATCTGCTGGTACTGGTTTAAGCGATTCGAAGCGATTACAGTAACGTCGCCTTCAGGAAGTGCAATTAAGGATCGTCCGATTAATAAATGGGAAGGTGTAAGAGGAGTGAGGTCTTCGGGATCGTTGGACAATGGACACAAAGGTCGAGAGTTTAAAATACTTTCTATCTGAATCAATATTGTATTAAAGTTCTCAAACGTCAAAACCGATTCTCCAATGACTCTTTTTATATGAAATTTTACACTTTTTATGCCCGCTTCCCATAGTCCACCAAACGTGGGAGATCGCGCTGGGATAAAATGCCATTGAATTTTATCTTTTATCAAATGATCAGATATTGCGTCGCAATTAGATTCCAAAAACTCATACATTTCTTTTATTTCTCTACTACCCCCGGTAAAATTTGTCCCATTGTCCGAATATATATTTAAAGGTTTTCCTCTACGACCTATAAAACGTTTAAATGCTAAGAGAAATGATTCTGTTGACAGCCCAGTGACTAGTTCTAAGTGAATAGCCTTACTACTCATACAAATGAATAAACACATAAAACATTTTGTTACCTTCCTTCCTCGCCCTTGTCGATCTTTAATTAGATATGGCCCTCCGTAATCTACGCCTACGTTTAAAAACGGTAATGATTCGTTTACTCGCACATCGGGAAGGTTACCCATCAGGTAAGTTGAATTTTTTGGTTTTACTTTAAAACATTTTATACAACTTTTAATAATCTTTTTGCAGGTATTTTTTCCAGAGATTGGCCAAAAGTTTTCTCGCACGGAAGAAAGTACAGTTTGAGCACCGCTGTGCATTAATCTTTCATGCTCATAACGTATGATTAAATTAGTAAAATGATGTGACTTGGGTAAAATCATAGGATGCCTTTTATCAAAAGACACCTTGGAATTAACTAATCTGCCGCCTACTCGAATAACATTGTTATGAAGAAATGGAAATAATGGTAAGATTTTACTTTTATTAGAAATATCTTTATTATTGGCTAAACAACCATATTCACGGGAAAAACATTCAAGTTGTACAACTTTTACTAAAAATAATAAAGCATTGTTAAGCTCTTCAGTTTTTAGAGATCCTACATATTTTAAAGTCGATTTTTTCGAGATATTATTTTTAAATCTTAAAATATATGCAGTTGTGCGTAATAGTTTTAAATAATTTGAAAATCTATTAATTAGGTTATTTATAACATCAAAACCGTCAGTGGTAAGAAAAACCGAAGATTGTACTCTCTTTTCAGGAGCTTCACCGCTAATTTCAATTTTACCTTTTAGAATCAAATCAGTAATATCTGCTTTAAGAAATGATGGCCCATGCCACCATAAAGATGAATTTGCTAATGTTTGTGGATTACACCCTCTTGATAATAGATCAGCAGAGTTATCCTTGGTACCAACATGGTACCATTCGTCGATACGTGTAAAAGTTTGTATTTCTGTTACACGGTTTGCTACAAAGGTTTTCCATACATGAGGTTCTGCCTTTATCCATGCAAGGGTAATGGTGGAATCTGTCCAAAAATATCGAGCGTTAAATTCTATTTGTAGTGCTTTACAAACCTTGTCTGACAAATTAGCCAGTAGCACTGCTCCACACAGTTCTAACCTCGGTAGAGAAATCTTTTTAAGGGGGGCTACCCTTGATTTCGCGCATATTAAATTTGAAAAATAACCCTTATTTTTAACAAAACATCTCAAGTATAATACACCACCGTAAGCCCTTTCGCTGGAATCAGAAAAGCAATGCAGTTCAATACTTACATAATCGGTAAAAACACACAGTCTGGGTATAATCAGATTGTTTATGTCGGTTAATTCGTCTTGAAATTTAATCCAAGCTATCTTTATAGTTTCAGGGACTTCATCATCCCAAGAAGTTTTTGCCTGCCAAAGTTGCTGGATGAACAACTTGCCCAAGACCGTTATTGGAGATATAAGTCCCAACGGATCATATATCTGACAGATTATACTTAATATGACACGTTTTGTAAATTTGTGTATGTTTGTATTTAAAGAGACGCGGTATTGTAATATATCTCTATTTGCATTCCAATAAATTCCAAGTGTTTTATTGGATTCACTAATGCCTATCGGTAAAATATTTGCATCTAGATTATCATTAAAATGAAACTTAGGTAATATATTGTTATTATTACACATCCATTTTCTTAGTTTAAATCCTGCCCTTAGAAGGATAATACTTAAGTCTTTTTGTAATTGAAAAACTTCTTCTTCCGAATTACCGCCAGTAAGTACGTCATCAACATAAAAATCATTTTTGATAACCTTACTTGCTTTAGGAAAAGCCTTAAAATTTTCATTAGCTACCTGTATTAAAGATCTGACCGCTAAATATGGTGCAGATGCTGTACCGTACGTTACGGTGTTTAATTTATAACATTTGATTTCACTATCAGGATGTGAGCGCCAAAATATTCTTTGGAACTTTTGATCCGCTTTATCTACTAAAATTTGTCTAAACATTTTTGACACGTCGCCGGCAATTACGATTTTATGTATTCTAAAACGTACTAAAATATCGAAAATATCGTTCTGTAACTTCGGTTCTATATACTGAACATCATTTAATGATAGTCCAGTATCTGTGGAACAACTTGCGTCAAATACTACCCTGCATCGTGTCGTAACGCTACAATCTTTAACTACCGCGTGATGAGGAATAAAATAACCCTCGTTTTTATTAATTTCATCATCTGTGATTTCAGTCATATGACCTAAATCAATAATATATTCCGTCATAAAGTTGACATATTCTTTGCGTAAATCATCATTTTTTAATAAACGTTTTTCTAATCTTAAAAATCTATGTATCGCGATTTCTTTTGAACTTCCTAATTCAGTAACATTATTTTTAAATGGAATTTTAACTATTAATCTACCGCTTTCGTCTTTCTTTAAAGTCTTTTCAAAAAACTCTTCACAATATTTATCATCTTTTGACATAGCTTCGACTTTATTTTGAACCTCTTCAATGTTCCAAAAACGCGCAATTTGATTATTTATCTCGGAATCTCGTTTGTTATCATAATCCGTTACAAAATGACTTAAAGAATTATTTGAGTTTATACACACGTTCCCTGCGATTATCCAACCTAAACGAGAGTTTTGTAATACCGGTAAATTCGGTCCTAACTTTTGTTGGCCAGTAGTTAAAATATTCCAAAAAACTTGTGAACCTAATAAAATATCGACATCTGATGATAAGTTAAAGTTTGGATCCGCCAAATTAATATTTTTTGGTATATTTAAAAATTATTTATTAAATGAAATTCTCGGAAGTTGATCGGTAATTTTATTTATAATTAAACAACTAACATCTAAAGAATAACCGTCGTGATTAGAAAATAATTTCAAATTAACTTTCTGTGTAATTTTTATTAAACCTTGTCCAACACCTTTAACCGTGTGAACTATAGGTATTCTAGTCACTCCTAATTTTTGACAAAACGATTCAGTAACAAAACTACTTTGTGAACCGCTGTCTAGCAATACACGAGCTTTAAATATTTTATCTGCAATTCTTATTTTTACTTCCGCAGTGGACAAAAGAATTTGATCCGCCCCTGTATAGTTTGAACTATTTAATTCCGTAATATTAGCGGACACCGAATCTTCTCGGTTTAAAACTATATCGCTATTCTTTTCTTCGCTTGAATAACTCGTGCTTTCGTATTCATTTATCGCGCTGTTGCAAGATGTCTTTTCGATATGAATTATCGAATTATGAGGTTCGTTACATTTCATACATTTTTTAAATCTACAATTTTGAGTTTGATGATTCGGATTAAAACAGTTAAGACAAAATTGTCTACTTTTTAATTCTTGAATACGTTCCGCTATTGATAATTTTAGAAATTTTTCGCAAGTATACATTGTGTGTTCTTTTTTGCAAAAGTAACATTGTACAGATTTATTTGTCGCGTGTAATGAATGAGTAGTAAAATTATTCTTTTTGAATTTATTAAATTTATTAGGCATAAATGAAGGTTTAATATTTACTGTTTTGTCACAATTATCTATAGCTAACGGTTTTAAAAGTTTCCCAAGCTCGCCGCGTGGTTTTGTCTAGTTTTTGAGTAATAACATAAATTATTAATCTGTCCCAGGAATCGGTATTTTCGCCTAAAGATTTTAATGATAATAAATGCTCTGATACAGAATCATATAATTCGCGTAATTCTGTATGTGATTCTTTTGATATCTCAGGTTTTTCGAAAATTGATTTTATATGATTATGTATCATAAGCGGCTTGTTTTCATATCTTTCAGTTAGTAATGACCAAGCTTCGGTATAATTATTCGCTGTTGTGTCGAGTTTCGCAATAATTTTTAAAGGTTCTTCGCTTAAAGAAGTTTTTAAATAATAAAATTTCTGAATAGGAGATAATGATTCATTTTGATCAACAAGAGCAAGAAAAAGATCTCTAAATTCGAGCCATCCCGTATAATTACCTGAAAACGTAGGTAACTTAATCGTTGGTAACTTTAAATTACTTGACCTTTCCGACCTTATACCAGAACTAGCCATTGAAGCGTTTTCTACATGATTATCTTTGACCGCCGTGTTTTTATAAAACGTTTCAACTAAATTTTCAGCCTGAGCATTTAAACTAAAAAACATCGTTTCAAATTCCACGCAATACATTTCTGTGTCTTCCTCTGGGAAGGACAGTGTTATTTCCGCCTGAACATCTTGGAATTTCTCATAGCAACCCTGTATTTTATGTAATCTAATATTTAATTCTTTTACTATATTATTATCGAGATTATCCATATCTATATTCTTAAAAAATGTCTCAAATCGTGAAATTTGACCTTTTATTTGACCACGTTTGGCCTTTAGTTGCACTAGATCTATCTGATCACCCGGCATTGTTGATTATTATCAATTAATCAAGCTTATCGAACAATAATAATTAGTAAAATATCGATACAAATATCAATTCAAACAGAAAGCACCGCAAGCTCTACGAATGAATATAAAAAACAATAGTAATGGGAATGAAAAATAGGAAAAAACTCACGTTTTTTTTTTCAACCAGCTTCTTCAAAAGGTGGAACACATCTCGGCTAAGGACCATTATGTGTGGTTTCACTCTTACTTCGCAAATAAAATAGAATCGTAAAATAGAATCGTATGATTATCATTCATACTTCATAAATAACTAAATCGACAAGTATGATTATCATTCATACTTTATAAATAAACTGAATCGATTACAACTTAAAAACTTTTAATATTAACGTAAAATACATAACATAAAATGGACTGTATTACATCGCTCGCAGTCGATAAGTTAATGTCTATGTAGTCTCTAGTCGCAGGTGTTGCTTGTTGCGAGAGGGGGTGAAGAGCGTTAAGAAGGTACTACCCTCTTGTTGCATCCGGTACGGGGTTGCCAGATTTAGAAAGTCTTAACAACCCATATTCTTGACAGTGATAGAATAGAACAGCCAATAGAAAAGTTTATGTTTATGTTTATTTCTTTTTAATGACAACAAATAAGAGAGAGATAACTTTCTCGGTTAATATTAAAGCATATCGACAACATCGCAAATTTTCTACCAATCTTATTGAAACACGTCACTTACCACTTATGACATATGTAACCATTAAATTTAAATTTCAAAAGCCTATTATGGCTAGAGGATTAATTTTATAAAAATTTTATTTGTACAGTTGAACCACTAAAAACCTATTTTATAAGATGCAAATATAAAAAAAATCACTAAACTAGTCCATTGTCGTATTCATTGTCGGGTTTTAGTATTTGTAATTAGTAAAAATAAAAACACAAGCCCCCTAGTACAATGGATACAGTCAATGTTAAGGAACAGAATTATTACAGCCAATAAAGGAGGGAAATAGGTGATCCTGAATCAAACACTAATTTGGAAAAATCGCAAACAAAAAAATATTATCAAAAGACTTATTGGCGAGTTGGACCTCTCGCAAGATATTTGGGATGAGTTGGGACTTTATGATCAGCTGGTCACACCTAACTAATATCACGCCCAGTGATTTGGTTGGGCATGTAAGGATCATGGAAAAATCCACATAAAGCTGACTACATGTCTTCTTATTGAACGATATTAAAAAATGGGCAAATCGGACAGCCAGCACTTAAGAAACGGCTAAACATAGAATATTTGAATGTTTGCATACCGTTTAAGTTCCTGGGAGTTGGTCCCACTTATGAAATTAGGAATATACCCTCTAGAAAGTGGCTGAGGTTCGTTACAAGCATTAGCATTCTAGAGTAATTAGTAGTACAGTAATATAGGCTCAAAGTATTTCAGTAGCTCTGAGTGCAATTATAATATAGTTGAGCTTACCTATGGCAACTATAACAGCTCCTATCTTTATGCGTCGGACATCCTGTACCTCCACCTATTCCATAGACATACTGATTGCTTTTAGATGAATGCTCAGCAAAATAGATTCCTGCACCAAACATACCTCCTATATATGCGTGTCGTTCATCAAAACCTTTTTGTACAATAGCATTAATAAAAGGTGAACCATGGAAGAGCATTCTCTCACAAGGTTGATTGTTATTTTCTTCTGCCACTTCTTTTCTTCGGTGATTATATCGTTCCCACAGTTTCTTATTCTGCACTTTTTGAATCTACAATTTATTAATTTGTTTGGATTCATAAAACAATAAATCATTTAACATTCCAATAATTCTACTTACCCTAATAATATTGTATCTTGAAAAAGTTCCACCGGCATGACCATTGTCCCTATGTTCTCTAATACTGTTTTGCATTTCTTCTTCTACTGTTATAAATTCTTTGTCGCCAGATAATAAGTCAACTAATAATGTCCCTGGATTAGTTGAAGATGTTGATAGACCTCCGCAAGTAGCTACCAAACGTTCCATCCCTGAAAAATTATTCCCAAGATGTAATTGGTTTAAGAATTTCAAATACAAATTTAGTAAATAAATTATTTCAAAGTAAAAAACACTGATTCAAAAAAATGAAATGAAAAAATATTTTTGAATGAAATAATGAAATAAAAAACTTTTTATTCACAATATGTAACATTATCTACCTCTAATAAGTTTGTGCCTAAATCCATACGCCGAAATGCCTATTTGTTTCAAATCTTCGTGTGACATTTCCGCTAAGATATCCAAAGTAATTTGCTCTCTTTCAAAAATATCGGACAATTGTTCTAAATTTAAGCTTGCTAAGAAATTAGAAACAGAACAAATTGTACGATCATCTCCCTCACTTCCTTCTAATTTTCCCGAAGAACATCCATCTGCAGCAGCCATGGAGACACTGGCTCTACTGCCGACTGGAACAAGAAGCTGTACAGCTGCGCCAGACGGCATTATGACTGTTTCTATATTAG
Source organism: Ophraella communa (assembly GCA_035357415.1). Taxonomy (NCBI): domain Eukaryota; kingdom Metazoa; phylum Arthropoda; class Insecta; order Coleoptera; family Chrysomelidae; genus Ophraella; species Ophraella communa. The sequence continues at coordinate 23,183,000 of CM068989.1, forward strand.
TGGATGGCAGAGGTGAACTCGGAGTATGAGACAAAGCTATGGAAGGAGGTCTGGATGGAGGAGCTGATGTCGTTGGTACGGCTTGCTGAGATGCCATTGCGTCTTGCAAAAGACATCGAACATCGTCGGCAGAAGCTAAATCTACAGGAGCTTGACCTTCTTGATTTTTGAGGAAAGAATCTGCTCCATGGGCCAACTATAAAAGTAAAACAAAGTTGAAATATTTAATGAAGCTTCTAATCTAATAGTTATTTATATTACAATATCACGTAGTGTAACTTTATATTCAACTTTAAATATGGCCAACTGTTGCAGAATTATCAATTAAATTTGGATATTTAAAAATTCTTAAATCTTATTTAATAAAAAAATTACACGTTACTGCTGCAGTATAAAATTACTTGTTTGTTGAGCGGTAATTTTTATAGGATCCCACAAAAAGGGAGTTTCATCTATTTTTCATAGTTCATAGTTCGAACAAGCCTAACAGGCAATAGGAGCAGTCATGTCTATTCTTACTAAGTTAAAATAGCGGAGATTATTTTGAAGCACTGTATGCCCGTGACGTGGTGGTATAGTATTTCCAATATTAATTGCTAAAATCCATTTAAAATTGTCATACAGAGTGAGTTAGTTTACAAGGAATAATAAAAAACTCTTCGTTTTAACAAAACTTCCACTATTTATTTAAAAAATTGCTTTTTTAAACTCAATGACAGCCGTTTTGCTATACAACTAGCATCGTCAGATTGACATATTGAAGTTACATTTTGTTTGTTTGTAGCTAGGTACCTGATGATATTAGATAGTTATAAGGCTAGACCAAGTGTGGAAGTAATAAGACATAACAATATTAAAGTCTAGATGTTATTAGCCCTAAGGGATTATCCTAGATTTACTTCCAAATTCTAGTTCAAAGAAGGCAGATATTTTAGAATTTATGAAAAATAGGAACATTAGTCCGAACATTAGTCATATTTTTATCATTTTTTTATCATAACAAAACTGGGGGTTTTTCCGTAAAATTATTTATTACCCAAATTTATTTTCGATGCAGTTTTACCAACAAGAGTATAAGTGAAATATTATACAGTAGAACACATTTGACCTTTACCCTGACGTCAATAACAGCGAACAGTAGTAAACACAAACTTTATATACCTCATCCTTTTCTACCAGTAGTACATCAAAAATTACGTACACTTGTCCAATTTATTCATTTCGAGAGGTTTGCAGTTATGACTATTTTAGATTGATTTATTAGTCAGGGTAAAGGTAAATTTTTTCTACTGTAGATAAAGTAGAAAAAATTGACCTTTACCCTGACTAATAAATCAATCTAAAATAGTCTAGAAATCATTTTTTCTAATTCACTTATTTTTATAATCTATATTATTATAAATTTATGACCGCATGACTAAAACATGTTTATAAATTAGTTAAAATGAATTTTTGGTGCTGCGAACCACAAACTCAAAGTTAAAAGTTATGACTGGCGCCATCTGCGTTGCGGGGGGTAAAAAACTTTTTGTAAAAGTTTCTTCCATTGTTTTGGTCAAGAATTTAATAGTGAAGAATTATTTATCTATTATAAAATTGTAAAACGTTATAATCACTATTTATGATCTCTTAAACACAGACTAGTACATTTATTTAAAAAAAAGCATGTTAAACTGATTAAGTGAATTATTGGTAATCTCTTGAGTTCAGGTGCTTTCTAATTGAGTATTGTTACTTTCTAGTTTTTTGGGGTTTTAAGGTTTTTGTAATTTTTTGTGTTTTTCCTTATGTTCTTATGGTGTTCTTTGACTAAATGTTCTCGTAATATGTTTAGCTGTTATGGCGTTTTTTCTTGTACTATTATTTTGGCTTTAAGGTCTTCAATACTATATTGGTTGGCATTTATTACTAACTTATCATACCGAATGTAGGCTTTGTTTCATTTTTCTTTTCCTTTTAGATATTTTCCACACTTTACTTTGTGTTTCTTAAATTTTCTTTTTGTTTCGCAAAATTTTATCTATCATTTTTGTATTTGTTTCAACCAGTACTGGTGTGATTTCTCATTCTTTTAACCTCCGCTATACCGTAATCCCAGTTCAATTTACTATTCAAAGTAGACATAATTGAATCTTCTTCTTAAGACATAGTTCGGTTCCTTCTTTTTCATGGGTTGTACCATAAATTACAATTTTTTTTCTTCATTACTTCTCTCTCTAGCCAGTCAATTTTGTTCTATTGTAACAGAACAGTTTGCTTAAGTTTTTGGTTTTCGTTTTGCAATAAGTTCATACTGTGTAAACATTTCTCCAATTTACTTTATATAGAATCGAGTTTTCCTATTTTTTTCTTGAATTATTTTTAACAATTTTAATATCTCTGGGTCCATGTTTGTTTATTCTATAGTGAACAGTAGCTTTTAAGAGGGGCGTCAAAAATGTGACAGCTGAAAACGGGTGGCAAGCCTGAATTGTACCCAAAATTTCAATAATTTTGTAAACAACAAATCTAAAGAACGCCTTAAAATTACGTGTTCAAATTTTAACAGGATATAGCTTAGACCTTTCTCTAGGAGATAAGGTTTTTTAGTTGAGTTTTATATTGTAATAAAAGAGATATTGGCGTTTAAGTGATGGTATGTTTTGAAAAAGTTTGACATTTTGTGATCACGAATTTTAACGCCAGAAGTTTAACTCCTAAAGAAAGCATAGAGAATGCGACTGGCAAAATATGAAGTTAAAAAAAGGTATATTTTTTGAGATTTGTTGCACGCAAAATTTGAACATTGCACTAATCTGTCAATTTAGTTCAACAGTTTTGGTGGCGCTTTTTTCAGAGACGTATGTCTATTCTAATTCTCCAAACACAAGCTTCACTTAACAAAACCAACCTAACCTTATTTCTCCTTTATAACGTCAAAATAATATATTAATTTTAGTGTTTTGCTTTTAAATATATAAGTCTATATTAATATTCGTTTATAATTTACCAGAAGTTAAAAAAATTATTTTCAAAGTATATTTTCATAATTTGCGTTGGTTTTTACATCGTTTATAGCATAATCCAACTGTGATATGTGCAGTGTTATTGTTGTTGGAATTTAGTGTTATCATTGTCTAGACAATGGTGTTATGAACCGTTGTTATTTCCTAAATTACTTTTTACTTAAACACAGTTGTTTTATTTTAGTCGAATTGGTAAAAATGTGAGTTTTGAGAGACCTGATTTTTCTTTATACTTTTTTAATCTTTAAGTTACCTAATCATTATCTTATATCTTTATTTGTTAAATAACATAAACCCAACCTAAGGGATTTACATTTATAAATTAAAACCACATATGTAAATATTAACAGCAAAGTGTTAAACTGTTTTTCTAAATAGGCAGGATAATAATGTCCACAAAGTAAGGGTTTCTACAATATTTATTTACATGTTCAATATGCATAAATATAATAGCTTTCTCTTTAGATAATGTGAAGAATTAAAATTTATAGTCAAATATGTAATATTTTTATTAAAACAGTTTTACAAATTTGGGTTGGATGCTGGATACTTCTGTTATCTGTTATATCATCCATGGCAATATCATCTTTACATTCAGCATATCCTCAAAACAAAACAAAAAGTTTGCAAAATAAAATTGGTTTTTCAAACTTATACTCACATAGGGTACATATCCCCTTTACCATTGAAAGTTTGTTGGTAAATGATAAAACAGACCAAAGGGTTCCATATTCATGTCAGAACACAGTTCATATCTATCCATAATATGGTAAAAAAGAAAAACATAAAACATTTACTTGTTATTTACTAATAATATGCAGATGTTATTTAGTAATGTTTACAATGTAATTGAACCCAAAAATAAACATTTGTATTTTAAAACACATAGTAGCTGCAGCAAAATAGGTTTCATATTGATGTAGCCATGGGTTCTATAAGGGTCCAGATTCAATGTTTTTAAAGAAAGAGTTCTAAAAAATAAAAGATTAGAATTAAAATAAATGATTATTAATTATTTATTATAAATAGAATAAAACCTGCATAGGCAGTTACTTGAGGTCCAAAGTTTTTGAGGAAACAGTTCTATCAAATAAAATATAAAATTATTCATAACTTTACTAACTCACTTACAAATTTTGTCAGTCTTCTTACTATCAAACAAATAAGACCTGCGTAGGCAGTTACTTGAGGTCCAAAGTTTTTGAGGAAACAGTTCTATAAAATAAAAGATTAAAAATAAAAAATATAAAATTTTTCATAACTTTGCTAACTCACTTACAAATTTTGTTAGTTTTCTTACTATCAAACGAATACAACCAGTGTAGACAGTTACTTGAGGTTCAAAGTTTTTGAGGAAACAGTTCTATAAAATAAAAGATTAGAAATAAAATATAAAATTATTCATAACTTTACTAACTCACTTACAAATTTTGTCAGTCTTCTTACTATCAAACAAATACAACCAGTGTAGGCAGTTACTTGAGGTCCAAAGTTTTTGAGGAAACAGTTCTAAAAAATAAAAGATTAGAAATAAAATGTAAAATTTTTCATAACTTTGCTAACTCACTTACAAATTTTGTCAGTCTTCTTACTATCAAATGAATACAACCAGTGTAGGCAGTTACTTGGGGTCCAAAGTTTTTGAGGAAACAGTTCTAAAAAATTAAAGATTAGAAATAAAATAATTCATAACATTACTAACTCAGTTACAAAATTTGTCAGTCTTCTTACTATCAACAAAATATAACCAGTGTAGGCAGTTACTTGAGGTCCAAAGTTTTTGAGGAAACAGTAGCATAGGTACATTTTAAAAACCATGGATTTATTTCTCCAACAATTTAATTATCTAATCATAGATGAAATAACATATATATGGTTACCAGAAAAAGTATAAATATTGCTAAAAATAGCATTTTTAGGACATTTTTGAAATACTTTAGAAAAGTAGTAACCTATTGAATCTTGTAGAAATATTTTGTTTACCATACTCCACCTAATAAAATACTCAAAAATTAATCAAATAGTTTTGATTTAGAAAAAGATACTAATATTCTTCCTGGTCTATCCTAGTATTTAAAGTAGACAAAGGATGGCTCAAAGGACGAGTAGCATTAAGACTTCTCTGAGATGCCCTAGTAAAGCCTCTTGTATGAATTCAAAAAGGTATAGGTACTCAAAAAGAAGAAAATTCATATATCTAATATGCAAAATACCTATATCAATACACCTTTTAAAACTAAATTTGATATTTAGATCTCAATCATAGATAATAAAATAAATAATACCTACCTATTAGTTGTAAAAAAATTAAACCAGTAAATAAACAAATTAAAACTTACCTCTTATCACTTCTGATTACTAGATGGAGAGTGCTTTCAAATGTAAATAAAATATGGATCTTTATAAAATAAATAAGATTTTTTCATTTGTGTGAAAGATACCAGTTAAAAAATTAAAGTTACAATCCTATTGGATATATTTTAATTTCAATTGATTGCACAAAGTATGGGGTTGACATTTTTGGAATATAATTAATAGCCATAATTTAATGATACAATTAGTTTTATTAAGATATACCCATAACATTAACAATTATGTTTAGTACTTGCAAGAGTATTGTTGGCCAATCGCTGATAGTCAGCTTATCCCACTTCTTTAGGTATCTTGAAAACAGGTGCACAAAGTGTATTTCTATAGATACTAGATTGGTTAGTTATTATCGTAGGTTATTGAAAACATGGAAATATTTTTTTCTTGCACCACATTCTCAAAATAAAAATAAACTGTAGGTAAGCTTTATTGTAGGGTGTGCTTTACTTTGTACTTCATTTTTCATTAAATCATGGATCTGGGTGGTAATTTAGGAATGTCCAATAGTCTAAAAAATAAATTATATTTTATTTATTTAGGCAGTAAATAATTAGCAAGGTACTTACTTGAAGTCATATTGAAGACAGACTAACCTGTTAATGTTTACAAACATTATAGTAACACTTTTGCAATAATCATCAAACGTTTTGGAAAAGTATTTAAATTTTTCCCCACAAAATATATTCTAAAAATTTACATCTACTTCAACACCTTCAAATAATACATCCATCAGAAAGTAAATAAAATAATCTCTGATCAAACTATAACCTCGTTTAATTTTGCATTGTTGCCAATCATAGATATTATGCCAATACATTTCAATCTCAATTTTAAAAAAGGTATACCTACCTAATTACATACTTTCCACTTTATTTCAATTTTTCTTTAGACCATGTTGATGTGTGTATATTCAGAAACCGTAATATGTTTTTATTATATTTAATAGGTATATTCATTCTAATAAATACCTTAATTAGTAAGGGTTAGTACTAGAGCTGGGATACAATATCCGGATACTTTTTATGTATCCGAAAGCTGTATCCAGATACTTTTTAAATTTTGTACCCGGTATCCGTATCCGTGACCAAATTTTAAAGTATCCGGTATCCGGATACTGTTTTTGATATTCGGATACTTTTAAATATTATTTATCGCCCTCCTATAATGCACCTAACGTAGGCACTAATTCAGATGTGTCTAATATGTTAAATCCCATTTTTTGTGCTGATCACCGTTATAATACCTATATTATTATATTCTAATGGAGCTTTGTTTTTACCTATAAATCAGTTAGGTATAAAGTTTTATAAGTACGTTATTTATTTTTTATATTTTCTATATCTCTCTTTTCAAGAACCCCTTTGTACCCTGTATTTATAATTATTATAAGAAATTCTTTTTCGGATTATAATAAAGGACATCCTAATATTTATATTTTTATTTTAGTGTACCTACAAGTACAAATAAGTACACCCCCTAAAAAGTTTGAAAACTAGGCTTGTCCGACGCTGGCCAAATTCAATATCAAAAGCTCAGGCAGTGACACGAAAAAGTTTTTCGTTAGCTCATCAGTAAATGTATTTTTTATTATTATATATTACATTAAAAATACATGCACATCACATAGTTTTAATACTAATAATTTATGTCCTTTTTAAAAAAGTATCCTAGGAAGTATCCGGATACTTGTATCCGAATACATTTTTAAATGTATCCGGATACATTTTGAGTATCCGGATACTTTTTTTCAGTATCCGACCCAACTCTGCTTAGTACAATAAATTTCATTCATTAATTATTTGTTAGGTATGCCGAAATCTTATTTTATTTTTTTATTTTAAATCCTAAAAACAATTAATTTGTTACGCCTATGAAACACAACTAACTTCCAAAATATATCCTAATAGGAAATTATAAAAAATATACAGGTATTTTTCATCTGTTTATGGTCTCAAGGTCAAATGTTTGTGTATGTCGTGGAAACATTCAAAGATTTACGAAGCAAAATTCATATTTTCATCTCTGTCTAAGATAAATAAAGTCGACAAGCTCTAAAAATATTCAAATTTATAATAAAAATACTAATTTGAAACCACTATCGCCATCTACTCTACATTCATGTAATTTAAAAATAACTAGATTTTTCACTAAATTCAGGCAGTCTTACCAAATTAGAAACGCCCCTCTTAATATAAAAATTTTTAATTTAATATAACTTAAAGTTAACCTCTTTGTGCAACTGATTCCCGCCTAGTCATTAATTTGAAAAAGTTTTTTTTATTTCTTCTGATATTTATTGTTTTTAAATATTGAAAACTTAGAACATTTACAAAAGATAGTCTGTACGTTATCTTGGTGCTTATACACTCTTGTATATAAACTGTTGCACTAGATATTGTTTTAACGTATTTTTTTTAATTTTAAACCACTACAAACCACTAGGTGTGACCCAACTGCACTCGTGCAAATCTTTATGCTACAGGAAATATATGTTGAAAGTTATGAATTTGGAAAGCGGACGATGGAATTATTCTTTGACTTCAAACAAGCATCTGATACAGTAAAAAGAACCAAACTGTACAACACTCTGAAATACCTGGGAATAAGTAGAAAACTGATTTGAATGATTCGATTAACACTAAAAAATGCTGGAAATCAAGTAAGAATAAATAACTGTATGTCAGAGGAATTCATCGTAATTGAAGATGTAAGACAAGGAGATCCACTGTCATCCATTCTCTTCAGTCTGGTATTAGAAAAAGTATTTTCGGGAAGTAGGTATAAATAGGTCTGGACTTATGTATCACAAGAAACATCAATGTCTAGAATTCGCAGATAACATAGCAATATTAGTTAGAAATAAAGAAGAAATAAGACAAGTGGTAAAAAAATTTGAAGAAAATGCGGGGATTAAAGGCCTCTATATCAATAAACTGAAAACAAAATACATGGAATGTACAGATCGAGACTTTATAAAAGGGAATTACCTAACAGTAGAAACAGCCGAAGGAAAGATATATACAGACAGGGTGAAATGGAAATGTCGTCAACCAAGGTATCAGCCATGGACCTACAACATTAGCCAATTAGATTTTCTTCTTTTTCTTTTGTATAATTTGTGGCTTGAGCTGCCAGAGCTATTTGCCAAATTTCTTGTCTCTGTAGGAGACCATTTGATATTATCCAAAGCAAAAAATAATACATTTAAAAGAAAATTGCAGCAGAAAGTATTTTATATTATAATAAAAATGTAATATTAGTAAGACCTTGAGTTGATCTTATAGGTATGGTTCATAAATAAAGTAAATGAGCTTTTGTCACATTTATCACCAAGAGCACAACGCTTTAAAAATAAAATATCGGAGTTTATCAATTTTTGTATAAAAAATCTGCAAACCAAGAGCTAAAAATTTGGTACTTTCTTTTCATAAAATTAATTAGTTTATTGGTATGTATGCCAAAAATTATTGACATTTTTTACAGCATTCAATTTCCTTAAAAAATAATATGTATTGCTCTCTTCAGTTTGTAAACTCAACAACTTGTGATAAAATTCCACAGTTAAAAAATAGCTCTCTTATTTAAACGCAAAATAGAATTGTACGATCTATAAATATATAAGGTTATATAAGGTTTTTTATGACTAAGGAGATATTTCACTACAGGATTTGGATAAAAAATTGAAATTTGTAGGGTCTTCTAAACAGTATATTAGTGTTAAGTACTAAAATAAGCTTAAAATAAACCAATTTATAGAATACATTTTTGAAAACAATGTAAAAGGAAATACAGAAATAGTTTGAATTTATTTTTAGTATTATAACTAAAATGACTAGTAATATTGTGGATTATTTAAATCAGTAAATAATTGTATAATTTAATAAATTACATTAATTAAACGTATAACATATTTACCAGTAGGGCACAAAGTTGCGTTCGTCCTTTTTGTGCGGCCTCATGCAGGGGTGTAAAGCCCCATTTGTCTGTAGCATTAACTACAGTATTGTATTTAATCAACAATGCTGCAATGTCCAAATGACCATAACTGGAAGCATTATGAAGAGGAATAAGGCCGCCTTTGTCTTGAGCGTTAACATCAGCTCCATTTTCCAAGAGAAATTCTGCTACTTCTACATTATTGTAACCAGCTGTAAACACCACAATTGCTTAATAACAATGTATTGCGTCAAGTGATAGTTTAATTATACATTATTGTAACAAGCTGTAAACACCACAATTGCTTAATAACAATGTATTGCCACAAGTGATAGTTTAATATACCAAGCAATATGTAAACATTTTTGACAAAAAACTTAGTAAGAAATCGACGATTTCACCCTAAAAGTCATTACGTAGTATAAATCTTATGTGTTTTCTGCTCGCAAACGAGGTTATTAATTTTTTCATTTTCTCATCTTAAAGAGATGTATATAAAAGTTTTAAGTTAATAAAATGTGCATATAATGAGAGGACAAGCGAATCGATTGTATAATTAAAAACCGAGAAAATTCGGCAAAATCGGAAAATTAGTAATTTTTTGGAAAAATTAATATCTTTGTAATTTTTTAATTTTAAAGACTGACATTTTGTACAAAAGAAGTACTACATATATACTTTATGTATGTGAAGAACAAACGGCCGGCGCCGTATTTTTGTATGTCATAATTTGCAATGTATCTGCTACCTATACCGATTGTTCGATTTTAAATTGTATAACATCTTCTCTAGGCAAGTAATTAATTTATATGCCAATAGGGTATTCTATTATATTTTTTAATATTGTTGTTTAATTGCATACATCAAAAACAGACATCTGTTTAAAAATAAAATAAAATATACATTTTACATCCTCTCATTGACACTGACTTTGAACATATTTTTAATAATCAAGAGTCACCAAATTTTCCTCAATTAAGTACTGAGCAAAATAAAGCTGGTCCTTCAATTTTGTTTCAGAAATTGAATAGTAATCAACAATAAAATACTTTTTATATTTTGCACTAATAAAAATGTTCATAATAAAACGCATTTGCGTATCGTACTGTAAATTTTACGCACGCAAATTTTTGTTTTAAATGGTTGGGAACATGAGTGAAATATCTAATGACAAGACTATTGACAATGACATTTGTGGCTAATAGCAATTTATTAATTTTATATTTTTCTTTAAGAAAGTATTTGTGAATATATCATCTATTACTTATACAATTATTATTGATGTATTATTAATTTTAAAATATTTTAAAACATTAACATTTGATTATTTAAATTTCAAAACTGTCAAATGTGATAAATTACACAGAACCAACATACTTTTTAGAATACAAATTTTCGTAATTTACATACAAATAATAAATTGATTTTAAAAATAATAAAACGGCAAAATATAAAATATATTATAAACAACTTATTTCATATGGCTGTTGTGACACGAGTTCAAGTTTAAAAACGAATCGCGAATCGAAAGCCATATGAAATGCGTTGTTTAATATACTATTATTAGCTTTAGAACTATCTGAAATAAAATTAGAATTAATTATTTGGGTTTCATTTTATATTTTTTAATTTAATTAATTTTACTAAGAACAGTAGAGGCCGTGGATTCTGAGTAGACCCGTGACGTCGTAAATAGTTGCGCACAACTGAATGGCAGCGGTGTACTGCTATAATTAAAATACACTAAACTAAATAAAATAATTTAAAAATAAGCAAAATTTACTGCGCTATTCAAAGAGACAATACGACGTAACGGCGGACTGACCAGAATGAATCAGTAAGGGCTGTAATTATTAGTATAGTTAATAGGACAATTTTCAAACACAAATTTGTGTACTGCGCCGGTTGACGTCACAGGTCCACTCAGAATCCACGGCCTCTAACACTGGGTACATTCAGGAGGCCTTAGCGGCTAGATTTAGCCACTCAGCATGCTGTGGTCGCTGTTAATAAGCGCCTTTGTTTCGGCTGAATGCGTGGCTCACTTACAGCGGAACGAAAGTCAATTGTTCTTTTGGTGTTTATATGTCTGTGGTATTTATGTACAGAACTACAATAAAAAATGAAAAAAATCTTTAAAAAAAGATGTAATCATGCAACCAATATTAATATCAGTAAGACCAGAAGTGTGCTTGTGAATAGAATTCATATTCATATCGTATTTATCTTGATAATTATTAACCTCAGTTATCACATGGAGAAAAGCAATATTAATCACATCGCAACAATCATCACAAATATACGTAACCCAATTTCGAAATGTCATTAATGTCAAAATCGCGATACGCTTTTTCCAAAGCGAAGAATTTCTACGCTGAGCAAAACATTCAGCCGCTGTTGAATAGATTTCAAGCAGCGCTACATTCAGATAGACTTCTTTCTAAGCGATCTCAGCTACTGGGGCCTCCTGAATGTACCCACTTTCATATAAAAAATCAGGTGTTTTAATTCAATGACAGCTGTATGGATAAACTATCATTGTCAGATTGACATATTAAAGTTACATTTTGAAAAAACAAATGTTGTGGTTAATGCAGATTAATATTAAAATCTATACTAACCTGCTAAGTGTAGTGGTGTTGAGTTTCTACCCTGCGCATCTCTACAATTGATATTATCGTGTGTCACCAGTCTTTGAACTCTCGTTAAGTTACCTTTTTTGGCAGCATCCAGAAGAGCAGCATTGCCCTTCAGTAAATCAGCTACGTCTTGATCGTTTTCTCGTACTAAATCTAAGGGCGTGGCGCCATCTCGATTTTTCTTGCTAGGATCCGCTCCGTGCTATAATTAAAGTATTATTATAATAAAGTGGTCTTTAAAACAAGCAAGATTTTTTATTGGTGGTTAAGAAATTAAGACAAAAAATAATTTGCAATCTGTCATAAAATTAATTGTTATCACTTTACTTGTTACTGGTTGTTTATTGCTAAAAATAGAGTCCAAACATTAATTACTTAAATAGTACAGTCGCGATTAATAACGACTATGAGATAAACATATTCGGATAAACATATTCGATAACTCTTGTTTAATTGTTTATTGCCGCATCCAATACAGGATATTAGCGACAACTAAATATTACAATATTTTGCATCCTATATTTTATACAATCAATTTATTGAATTTAAGTAGTCTATGAAAGGTTTGGTATCACAATGTGATATAAAAATAGCGACTAAATGATTTGGTATCTTATGCAAAGTTCTGTCGGCTATGTGTTTCGGGCATTCTACCAAAAAGTGTATTATTCTGTCTACCACATTTCATCGATCGCATCCAGGTGGATCAATAATTGTAAACAAATGCGAATGAGCACATTTTTAATGATCTAATCGTAACCGCGTAAACATTACTTGAATTTTCCTACTATTTGTCGAGGGTTGCCGAAATAAAACATCACTTTTTGGTTTTGGTAAATTTCTTATAATAATAATAATAATAATAATAATAATAATATAATAATAATAATAATAATATAATAATAATAATAATAATAACCCCGCACGGGGTACTTTTTCTACCTGGGGAGTGACGCCCCCACGGGTTCGAGTTACCTGGGCTACCAGGGGAAAATGGTAGTACCTGGCAGTAGGTATAAAATGCAACTTCAACGACGTCGAATTTTAAAACTATATTACCTCAGGTGGGTAGAGTGTTACGCTCACAATCCCACACGGCCGGTGTACCTAGTATGTCGGCTGTCTGCTCCACGGATTCTGGGGGGAGCGATAATTCGATTGTTACAAATACCTTATCACTTAGGAATCGTCTGGTGAATCGACATTGCAACACCTATAACTCTTGTCGCGTTCAAGTTGATGACAGAAGGGCTTGTTCGAAAAATGATGCATCTTCTTCCTCGGTTAGCGGCATGCGCAGCGTGATATCGAGTATGGCTACTGCGACAACCCAAGAGGAAAATATCACCGATTCTCCTCCACCGGTTTCTGCTGTTTCTAGAGTATCGCAGGACGGTACATCTACGACCACAAAATCCGGAAAGCCCAGGAAGCGTATGAAGTGGACTACTGACATGAATTCATTTATTATACGCTCCTACTTTAGAACAACAAAAAATGAGACTGATTTAACAACATACAGGTTCACAGTTCATCGAGCATTTATACAACAATATCCGGAGTTTCAACATGTTACGGAACAACGTATTGCTGACCAGCGTAGAACAATTATTAAAAACAATTTACTACCTGCTCCACTGATGCAACAAATACGAAGTGAAGTACTTCTTGAGCTTCAAGTAGAAGAAGATCATAATGTAATCCAATATACAAATAATCATCTGGATAATGTAAGACTTAATGACCACATAGGCAATGACACACCAAACATGAATCAAAACGAAAACCTAAATACAGACAATACTACGCAAACTGACGAACACGAGAATGCTGTTGCCGAACTCCTAAAAGCAATAGCAGAATTTGACGGTACCAACCCAATTCATCGACCAATTTTACCCAAACTGAAATCCAATAGGAACACCAATGGGATCCTTGCACTATTTAATTTACTTTTAGAGGATCGTGCCAAGAACTGCCGAACTCTTATCTACTGTGGTGCAGTTGCAGTGATCCGAAGTCACAACCAACAAGTCAGGTTTTCAAACCAAAAATCTATTGAACATCATAAGCAACATAAACCTTGGTGGCAACAGCGACTTGAGAAGTCAATTAACGACATACGAAAGGAGCTGGGACAACTTACCGAATTTAAAAATAGCATAAAACCTTCCAGACGCTTAACTAATAGGGTCAGAAAAATCTTTAAAAAGATTAAAACCCACACTGGACATCCAAAGTATAAAGAACATCTATGCTCATATATGGACCTTCTTAGACAAAAGCTAAAGGCGAAATCTAAACGATTGTCTCGATACGTTAAATGCACAAAAAAGAAGCAGCAAAATCAATTATTTAACAACAATGAAAAGCTGTTTTATAGACAACTTAGTAGCGCTGGTGGTACAAACAACAACTCCAACCTTCCAACTAAAAATGAACTTACTGACTATTGGTCTTCAATATGGTCCAATCCTCAAAAACACAACGAGGGTGCAGCATGGATAGAATCCGAGAAGGTCAACTCAAACATTGCTCCAATGATGTTTGATAACATCACAACAGCTGAAGTAAACCAAGCTATAGGAGAGACTAATAGTTGGAAAGCTCCGGGAATTGATAACATTCAAAATTTCTGGTACAAAAAATTTGACAGCTTACACGAAGTACTAGCATCAAAATTTACATATATCCTTCAACATGAAGAAGACATTCCAGCTTTTCTCACTCATGGTTTGACCCATATGCTTCCCAAAACAGCTAACACACAGGATCCTTCGCAGTATAGACCAATCACATGTCTTCCAACGCTTTACAAGATATTAACATCATGCATTACTAACAGAATTTACAGGCATGTAGACCAAAATAACATCTTGACAGAGGAGCAAAAGGGATGTAAACGTGGTCACCAGGGGTGTAAAGAACAACTTATTATCGATTCTGTGATCCTAAAGCAAGCGCAAAAGCAATGTCGCAACATCTCGACTGCTTTTGTAGACTACCGTAAGGCATTTGACAGCGTGCCCCATTCCTGGCTCATATGCATTTTAAAAATCTACAAAGTACACCCTAGCATAGTTAATTTTCTTGAAACATCGATGAAACAATGGAGAACAAACCTTCAGTTTAATATTAATGGTCAGTATCTTAAAACCGATGAAATCGCTATTCGCAGAGGAATATTCCAAGGTGACTCACTTAGCCCACTGTGGTTTTGTTTGGCAATGAATCCACTTTCTACCATGCTCAACAACACAAAATATGGCTTCAATCTTAAGACTAATAGAAACACCAACTGCACTGTTTCCCATCTTCTTTATATGGATGATATAAAAATGTTTGCTTCTAATCAACAACAAATTCAACATCTTCTGGATATAACCGAAAGGTTCTCCAGTGATATACGAATGGAATTTGGTTTAGATAAGTGCAGAACCTTAAACATCGAAAAGGGAAAAATTGTCAATGGAGATGTGGCGCTACCTAATGGAGATATAATCGCTGCCATGCAGAATGGGGAAACCTATAAGTACTTGGGATTTCAACAAGCCAGATTGCTAGACCAAAAACAGTCCAAGTCCAAAATCAAGGATCAGTATACACAGAGAGTTAGTTCATTACTAAAATCCGAACTGAACGCAGGAAACCTTAACCGAGCAATTAATACATATGCCGTACCTGTGTTAACTTATTCGTTTGGGATTCTACGATGGACAAAAACTGAATTGGAAGATATTCAGAGAACAACAAGGACTATGATGACCAAGCACTGATATCACCATCCAACATCGTCAGTACTCCGAACAACACTACCGAGAAAGGAGGGAGGAAGAGCTCTATGCGACATAATCAATCTACACAACAAGCAGATAAATAAATTACGAGACTTCTTTATCACTAAATCAATGTCATCTAATTTACACAAATTTGTTATAGGAGCAGATAAAAATTATTCCCCTCTAAATTTAGCAGGTCCTAATGTGGATTTAGAAATAACAACAGATGCTGAGAAACACGTTAAATGAACCCAAAAAGCTCTACATGGTCGACATCATCACGACCTTAACCAACCGCACATTGACAAATTAGCATCAAATAGGTGGCTTGCTGATGGTACCCTCTTCCCAGAGACTGAAGGATTTATGATGGCCATTCAGGATCAAGTAATTAATACTAACAATTACAAAAAATTGTTATCAGGGACCCAACTATTATATCGGACAAGTGTAGACGGTGTCAACAAACGTCGGAAACAATACAACACATCATATCAGGATGTTCAACCATAGCCAACACGGATTATTTACGCAGGCACAACCAGCTGTGTAATATTATCCACCAGAAACTGGCCAACAAATATAGACTGCTGAATACCTATACACCGTATTACAAATACAATCCACAGGCAGTGCTGGAGAATGCAGATTTTAGACTCTACTACGATAGGTCCATTATCACCGATAGACAGGTGACGAATAATCGACCCGACATTGTAGTGGTGGATAAAAAAGCCAATTCAGTGCTGCTAGTCGATGTTGCAGTTCCAAACAACAATATTTTGGACAAATATAATGAAAAGGTAGCAAAGTACACCGATCTAGCTATAGAAGTAGGGCAGATATGGCATGCAGAAAAGGTGGAGGTGGTACCGATCATCGTATCATCAACTGGACTCATTCCCAAAAGTCTTGAAGATAGTCTTAAAAAACTCAGTCTTCATAAAAATACTTTCATTGATTTGCAAAAAGCGGCAATTTTAAATACATGTCACACTGTTCGAAAATTTTTAAATATGTAATCTTTGAGCCTAATCCCATTTGCGTTTACGCTCGGGATAGGTAAATATTACCAGCGAAAGCTGAGTAAGTGCATAAGTCTTTTGATAATAATAATAATAGGTGCTTTATTGACTAGTTGAAATACATAGTATTTTTTAGTCCTCATAATTTGTCCTAATTACAGGTGTTTGAGATAGAAAATAAACAATTACACAGATATAAATTAGCACATCCGAATTTAAAATAACACATATTCATAAAATACGTGGTCAATAAACTAATCAGTCTGAAACCAATTGCGTCATATTTACAAAAACACATTTATAAAAACAACATTAACAATATTAAGCGCAATTTAACAATAAAATATCAATCAAAATCCTCTAAGTTTTAAACTAGTCCCATTAGTATTTACAAAAACACATTCACAAAAAACATTATTCATCGCAATTTTACAATAAAAAATCAATTAAAAGCCCTTAACATAGAATGCTACATACATGCCAAAAATTCCGCAACATCATAAAAACAATTTCCTAATAAAAATGTTTTCGCAAGTGAGTAAAATTTAGAGTAGTTAAGAGGGGCGTCAAAAATGTGACAGCTGAAAACGGGTGGCATGCCTGAATTGTACCCAAAATTTCAATCATTTTGTAAACAACAAATCTAAAGAACGCCTTTAAATTACGTATTCAAATTTTAACAGGATATAGCTTAGAACTTTCTCTAGGAGATAAGGTTTTTTAGTTAAGTTTTATATTGTAATAAAAGAGATATTGGTGTTTAAGTGATGGTATGTTTTTAAAAAGTTTGACAATTTGTGATCACGAATTTTAACGCCAGAAGCTTAACTCCTAAAGAATGCATAGAGAATGCGACTAGCAAAATATGAAGTTAAAGAAAGGTATATTTTTTGAGATCTGTTGCACGCAAAATTTGAACATTGCACTAATCTGTCAATTTAGTTCAACAGTTTTGGTGGCGCTTTTGTCAAAAACGTATGTCTATTCTAATTCTCCAAATCCAAACACAAACTTCACTTAACATAACCTAACCTTATTTCTCGTTTATAACGTCAAAATATATTCATTTTAGTGTTTTGCTTTTAAATATATAATTGTCTATATTTATAATTTACCAGAAGTCAATTAAATTAATTTTAAAGTATATTTTCACAATTTGCGTTGGTTTTTACATCGGTTTATGCATTATCCAAGGAATTTAGTGTTATGAACCATTGTTATTTCCTAAATTACTTTTTACTTAAACACAGTTGTCTTATTTTAGTCGAATTGGTAAAAATGTGAGTTTTGAGAGACCTAATTTTTCTTTATACTTTTTTAATCTTTAAGTTACCTTATATCTTTATTTGTTAAATAACATAAACCCAACCTAAGGGATTTACATTCATAAATTAAAACTACATATGTAAATATTAACAGCTAAGTGTTAAACTGTTTTTCTAAATGGGCAGAATAATGTCCACAAAGTAAGGGTTGCTACAATATTTATTTACATGTTCAATATGCATAAATATAATAGCTTTCTCTTTAGATAATGTGATGAATAAAAATTTACAGTCAAATATGTAATATTTTTATTAAAACAGTTTTACAAATTTGGGTTGGATACTGAATATGTCTTTTATCTTTATATATATCCCCCTCACCATTGAAAGTTTGTTGGTAAATGATAAAACAGACCAAAGGGTTCCATATTTATGTCAGATTGAAGTTCATATATGGTGAACTGGGTACATATACCTAATTGAGAAAATAGTCCTAAAAAAGAAAAACATAAAACATTTACTTGTTATTTACTTATAAATATACAGATGTAATTTGGTAATGTTTAAAATTTAATTGAACCCTAAAATAAACATAGTAGCCCACAATAGGTTTCATATTGATGTAGTTCTATAAGGGTCCAGATTCAATGTTTTTGAAGAAAGAGTTCTAAAAAATAAAAGATTAGAATTAACAGTAAAAATTATTAATTATTTACTATAAATAGAATAAAGCCTGTGTTACTTCAGGTCCAAAGTTTTTGAGGAAACAGTTCTAAAAAATTAAAGATTATAAATAAAATATAAAATAATTCATAACATTACTCAGTTACAAATTTTGTCAGTCTTCTTACTATCAACAGAATACAACCAGTGTAGACAGTTATACTTGAGGTCCAAAGATTTTGAGGAAGCAGTAGCATATATTTTGAAAACCATTGATTTATTTCTCCAACAATTTAATTATCTAAACATAGATGAAATAACATATATGGTTGCCAGAAAAAGTATATTGCTAAAAATAGTATTTTCAGGACATTTTTTAAATACTTTAGAAAAGTAGTAACCTATTTTGAATCTTGTAGAAATATTTTGTTTTCTATACTCCACCTAATAAAATAATCAAAAATTAATCAAATAGTTTTGATTTAGAAAATAACACTAATATTCTTCCTGGTCTATCCTAGTATTTAAAGTACACAAAGGATGGCTCAAAGGACAAGTAGCATTAACACTTCTCTGAGATGCCCTAATAAAGACTCTTATATGAAACCAAAGAAATATGCTATCCAGATAATGCTGATTATTTAGTATCAAGAGGCAAATTCACAGGGGAATAAGCACACAGTAGCAGTAGTACACAAAATACCACTGATTTCAATTTTCCAAAGAAAATACTTCAACATGGGCAAATACTATTGGTAGGTACCTACTCAAAAAGAAGAAAATTCATATATCTAATATGCAAAATATCTTTTAAAACTAAATTTGATATTTAGATCTGAATCATATATAATAAAATAAATAATACCTACCTATTAATTGTAAAAAAATTAAACCAGTAAATAAACAAATTAAAACTTACCTGTTATCACTTCTGATTACTAGATGGAGAGTGCTTTCAAATGTAAATAAAATAAATAAAATTTTTTAATTTGTGTGAAAGATACCAGTTAAAAAATTCAGTTACAATCATTAGATACATTTTAATTTCAATTGATTCCAAAAAGTATGGGGTTGACATTTTTGGAATATAATTAATAGCCATAATTTAATGATACAATTAGTTTTATTAAGATATACCCATAACATTAACAATTATGTTTAGTACTTGTAAGAGTATTGTTGGCCAATCGCTGATAGTCAGCTTATCCCACTTCTTAAAGGTACTCGTACATTTCAGCCTTTTTCCTGCAAGTCTATTTTGAATTGCTAGCAACTTTTTACCATGCCTTCGTACATTGCCGCAACTTTTGAGATATTTTTTTCGTCATTTGACAAGTGTTGTCAGTTTCTAAATATTTTAGGTTACGTTACCTTTAATTTAAATATGGATTTTCATACAAATACAAACTGTAAGTACACACGAACTTCGGAATAAACATATAATTATTATAATAATATACTTCAATGATTATTATGCTTATAGGATGACAGGATAGAATCAGCTGACGTAAACTGACATTTCTGCCAACATAGATTTTGGGTTGTTCCATCGAAATTCTCTAAAAACAGGCGAGATTGCGCGGATTTGACCTTGAATAAATAGAAATGGTTCTATAATTTTGTGCGCCTTTTTGTTACAGTCAAAAGTCTGAAACGCATGCGCAGTTGTTTCACAAAAAAAGCTAGCAATAGAATTGCGAGCAAAAGGCTGAAATGTACGAGTACCTTAAGGTATCTTGAAAACAGGTGCACAAAGTGTATTTCTATAGATACTAGATTTGGTTAGTTATTATCGTAGGTTATTCAAAACATTATTTTTTTCTTGCTCCACATTCTCAAAATAAAAATAAACTATAGGTAAGCTTTATGTAGGGTGTGCTTTACTTTGTACTCCATTTTTAATTAAATCATCGATCTGGGTGGTAATTTAGGAATGTCCAATACTCTAAAAAATAAATGATATTTATTTATTTAGGCAGTAAATAATTAGTAAGGTACCTACTTACTTAAAGTCATATTGAAGACAGACTAACCTGTTAATGTTTACAAACATTATAGTAACACTTTTGCAATAATCATCAAACGTTTTGGAAAAGTATTTAAATTTTTTCCCAACAAAATATATTCTAAAAATTTACATCTACTAACCTAACCTAACCTAACACCTTCAAATAATACATCTCTGAGTTATTTTTTGGCGTTGAACCGTATTCAATAATGTTTTAAAAACATATTCAATTTTACGTCATAGATAACAACTAACCTCGTTAAACTTTGCATTGTTGCCAAAAGATTTCAATCTCAATTTTAAAAAAGGTATAATTACATACTTTCCACTTTATTTCAATTTTTCTTTAGACCATGTTGATGTGTGTATATTCAGAAACCGTATTATGTTTTTATTATAATTAATATATTTATTCTAATAAATACCTTAATTAGTAAGGGTTAGTACCAGAGCTGGGTAGTATCCGGATACTTCTGTATACGGATACTTTTTATGTATCCGAAAGCTCTTTTAAATTTTGTACCCGGTATCCGTATCCGTGACCAAATTTTAAAGTATCCGGTATCCGGATACTGTTTTTGATATTCGGATACTTTTAAATATTATTTATCGCCCTCCGATAATGCACCTAACGTAGGCACAACATTGCCCTTCTTTTAATTCAGATGTGTCTAACATGTTAAATCCCATTTTTCGTACTGGTTTCCGTTATAATATATATATATATATTATTATATACTAATGGAGCTTTGTTTTTACCTATAAATCATTTATAAAGTTTCATAAGTACGTTATTTATTTTTTATATTTTCTATATCTCTATTATTTTCGGATATTATAATAAAGGACATCCTAATATTTATATTTTTATTTTAGTGTACCTACAAGTACAAATAAGTACACCCCCTAAAAAGTTTGAAAACTCGGCTGGTCCGACGCTGGCCAAATTCAATATCAAAAGTTCAGGAAGTGACACGAAAAATTTTTCGTTAAATGTATTTTTATTATTATATATTACATTAAAAATACATGCACATCACATAGTTTTAATACTAATAATTTATGTCCTTTTTAAAAAAAGTATCTTTCAAAGTATCCTAGGAAGTATTCGGATACTTGTATCCGAATACATTTTTAAATAAAAGTATTCGAACTTTTTAAAAAAGTATCCGGATACATTTTGAATATCCGTATCCGGTATCCGGATACTTTTTTTCAATATCCGACCCAACTCTGGTTAGTACAATAAATTTCATTAATTAATTATTTGTTAGGAATGCCGAAATCTTATTTTATTTTTTTCATATATCGATATTTTAAATCCTAAAAACAATTAATTTGTTACGCCTATGACACAACAATAACACACAACAAACTTTCAAAATGTATCCAAATAGGATATTTAATAAAAATTATACAGGTATTCTTCATCTGTTTATGGTCTCAAGGTCAAATGTTTGTGTATGTCGTGAAAATATTCAAAGATTTACGAAGCAAAATTCATATTTTCATCTCTGTTTTAGACAAAGAAAGTCAACAAGCTCTAAAAATATTCAAATTTATAACAAAAATACTAATTTGAAACCACTATCGCCATCTACTCTACATTCTTGTAATTTAAAAATAACCAGATTTTTCACTAAATTCAGGCAGTCTTACCAAATTAGAAACGCCCCTCTTAAGATGTTTAATATTGAGATCAGGATGCAAATCCACAAACTTATTATAAAGCTTTATATCTGGTTTGTTATTTTCTGATACCCTTAATCGAGAATAAGGTAGAACCAGTTGTTCAGCTCCTCTAGTATAGTAATAATGAAAATCGGAATAGGTCGGCATATTCAAAGCTCTCTTATGTATACTGAGCAGTGTCTCAAAGATGTAAATACATGGTAAAGGAAGTATTTTGTATTTAATGTTTATATATTTATATTTAATTATTAATAATAATAATAATAATAATAATAATAATAATAATAATAATAATAATAATAATAATAATAATAATAATAATAATAATAATAATAATAATAATAATAATAATAATAATAATAATAATAATAATAATAATAATCTTTATTGCTTCTAAACAAAAGTTACAGCAATGGTTTGGTTACATTAGCATCAAAAAAATATATATATGTAAAGAAAATTATAATTTTCTTAAATTTATGTACTGGCACACAGCGCCAGCCATAGTAGATTTATTAGACCTTTGTTTATAATCTGTCAATCTGTCAGATTGATTAAGCTGTCAGGTGAAAATAATCCCGTGAATTAATGTAATTTATTTTAAATACTTAATGTGATTTGAGAAGCGATACTGTATTAATAGCATTAAATGTCGTTTCTTTGATTACAGGTACGTACTATTTTGTTACTAAACATGTAATCTATGTAAAACTTATTTGGAAATTTATGCAATAAATTCTTTGATTACAGAGAAACCCAATTGTGTTTTTAATCAGCGGTGTCGCTCAAGCCAACGAAATAATATCTTATAAAACGACATTTATTGGCAGAAAATGGAAGTTGAAGTTTACGTTTCAAGTAAAACCAACAGCAGACGGAAAGTCCAACTACATCGCCATAACCTCACTGGTTACGCAGGACGACAAAGTGTTCCTAATTCCTGAGGAATGTCAAGCTGCACCACTTCACAAAAATATCCACACCTCTAAAACTTTCGCTACAGTGAAAAACACACTAAAAAGAAGACACCAGACTAGAAGTGTATGGATAAAAGTGACAGAGGGCATACAACAAACATACTTTGATGACGATGACAACATGATTTTTCAAGACCAATTTCTTGAGGAAATTACCCAAGAACAGTTGGATATCATCAATAAGAAGAGTAGCGAAGACCCCATTGTGAAAATTTTGGAACGATTAGTTGAAAATCAACAACAGCAGGAAAAACAAAATGTTAAAAAGTTAGCCGACAGGTTTGTAATTGAAAAATTTGATGGAAAAAACATAAATGCATGTCATTGGATGGAAATTTTTGAAAAAGAATGTGCAAAGAATGTGCAAGGTTTAATATAATGAAAAATGAAGAAAAAATTGAGATATTTAGATTGTTTTTAGGAAAATCATGCAATGACTGGTATTCGTCCATGATGATTAAGCTTAGTTTACAGTCAGAGTGGTCAGAATGGAAATCAAACTTCTTGCAAACCTATGGCAGTAAAGGTTGGACTACTACTAAATATGCATTGTCTTTTAAGTATCAAGCGGGGTCTCTATTAGAATATGCCATTAAAAAAGAAAAACTCTTACTAGAAATAAGAAAAACAATTGATGAAGGGACATTAATTGATATAATTGCTGCGGGCTTACCAGATTTTATAACAGATAGAATCAATAAGGAGGAAGTTGTACAAACAAAAGACTTATTTAATGAACTTGGAAAGTTAGAGCATTTGGTCGAAAAAAAAGAAATTTACAAAGAAAAAAGATGACACTAAATTCAAGAAAGAAAAATGTACTATTTGTGACAAATTAAACAAAGGTGTGCGCTATCATTCAGAAGATACCTGTTGGTTTAAAACGAAAATAAATAGTGATAAAGAAAAAAAAACAAATAAGAGTTGCTAACAATTCCGAATTAGAATGCGAACTCAAAAGTGAAGACCAAAAAAACTAATAGTGCCGCCATTAATTAAATTAAAATTATTACTTAATAAAAAAGTTGAAGTATCTGGAATCTATGACTCGGGCTCTAATGTGTCATTGATAAATTCAAGGTTATTGAAAATCAACAATAAAGAGTTGAGTTATTGTAACAATAATAATTTAAAAACAATTAATGGCGTTAAAAAGGCGAATGGTATAATAACACTTGATATAACAATTTTTGATATTGAAAAAAAAATGGATGTATTTGTAATAGACAAAGAAAACTTTGATTACGATTTTTTGATAGGACTAGATTGTATCAAAAAGTTTAGTTTAGTTCAAAATGAAAACCTGGAAATTAGTCAAAAAGTCGTACACAAAGAAATGAAGTGGTTTCTAAGGAAACAGAAAAGTCAGAAATTTCTAAGGAAATAAAATCTGATAATTTAATTAACTTCAATGAAAATTTTAATGAAGACAACTTCAAAATTTGGGTAAACCATCTAGATTACAAACAGCAGGCATTGATAGATGAATTGATATCAAAGAATAAATCTGTATTTGCAAAAGACAAGTATGACATTGGAACGGTAACAGATTATGAAGCACACATTGATCTCTTAGTGGAAAAATATTGCAGTAAAAGACCATATCGTTGAACTATTGAAGATAAACAGGAAATAGAAAAATAGATAGCAAAATTATTAGAAAAAAATACGAGTATAATAGAAGAATCATATAGCCCATTTGCAGCCCCGGTTACATTGGCATACAAAAGAGATGAAAACAAAAAATCAAGATTGTGCATTGACTTTAGAGACCTAAATAAGATTGTTATCCCTCAATCACAACCATTCCCGCTGATTGAGGACCTAATAATAAAAACAAGAGACTGCAAGTTTTTCTCAACGCTGGACTTGAATTCAGCATTTTGGTCAATACCTTTGCGCATTACAGACAGATACAAAACTGCTTTCGTCACACAAGAGGGTCACTATCAATGGACGTGTTTGCCATTTGGCTTAAAAACTTCACCGGCCATATTTCAAAGGATAATGTGCAACATAATTCGAAAACACAAGCTCGGAAACTTCACAGTGTGCTACATTGATGACATCTTATTATTTTCAAAATCTTTTTCAGAGCATGTAAGACATCTACAACTGTTATTTCAAGCAATAAAAAGTGAAGGATTACGACTGAAGTTTTCTAAATGTACATTCGCAGCTGACTCTGTGAAATACCTGGGCCATATAGTTCAGAATAATTCAGTGAGGCCTTTGAAAGACAACCTGATTTCAATAAAAAACTTCCCAGCCCCAAAACCACAAAAAAATGTGAGACAATTTTTGGGCAAAATCAACTTTTATCATAAATATGTGCCAAATATAGCAATCAAATTGGAACCATTGCACAACCTCTTGAGAAAAGGACAAAGGCATGCCAAAAATCATTTGATGAAATGAAACAAATATTATGTTCGCAACCAATATTGACTATTTTTAACCCAGACTTGCCTATTCACATATACACCGATGCGAGTATCCTGGGAGTAGGGGCAGTCTTAAAGCACCCACAAGAAAACAATGAAGACAAACCAGTAGCATATTTCTCAAAAAAACTAAATGAAGTTCAAAAAAGGAAAAAAGCCATATATCTGGAATGCCTAGCAATTAAAGAATGTGTGAAGTATTGGCAGCATATGTTGATAGGTAGAAAGTTTACTGTTTTCTCAGATCACAAGCCCTTGGAGAATATGAATATAAAGTCCAGAACAGACGAAGAATTAGGTGATCTAACATACTACCTATCACAATATGATTTCCAAATTAAATACTCTCCCGGAAGATATAACATCGAAGCGGATTGTCTGAGTCGAAATCCGGTCCTGGAGTCAGATGAAAATCAAGCTGAACAACTGAAAATAGTTAACATGATAAAACTAGAAGATATATTGAAAGATCAAAGTAATAATGAAAAGGTACAGTGCAGAAAAGAAAAGTTAATAACAAAAAATAGTGTTTATTACAAGAAAGTTAAAAAAAAAAGAAAAAATAATTCTGTCAGAAAAATTCAGTATTGAATTAATCAAAAATGTACATACAACATTAGGCCATATTGGATTTAAACAAATGCAAAGAATGATCAGTTCACTGTACACAGCAGAAAACATTACAAAAAACATAAAACGAATATGTGAAAATTGCATTGTATGTATAAAGAACAAATCAAGAGGACAAAATAAATTTGGATTGATGTCGCACTTGGGTCCTGCCACAAAACCTTATGAGATATGTTCCATCGATACCATTGGAGGTTTTGGGGGTTCAAGGTCAACAAAGAAATACTTACACCTGCTATCAGATCATTTCACCAGATACGCACATATTTTGACGTTAAATACTCAAAATGCAAACGATTTCATCAAACTAGTGAAAAACTGTACTGAAGCCGAAAACATAGGCATAATTCTCTCAGACCAGTATCCAGGTATAAATTCTAGGGAATTTAAAACATTTTTGGATGAAAAGAATATTCCCATAATTTTCACTCCAGTAAATTCGCCCTTCTCAAATGGTTTAAATGAAAGGTTAAATCAGACCTTGGTAAATAAAATCAGATGCAAGATAAACGAAAATAACACGAAAACAGCATGGACAACCATAGCACAAAATTGTGTAAAAAATTATAATGAGACTGTACATACAGTAACTGGGTTTGCTCCAAAATATCTACTAAGTGGTACAGATGTAACGATTCTTCCAAATGAGTTGAAACTTAAGAGGTCTGATCTTGATTTGATTCGAGCCAGGGAAAAAGCTTTAGAGAATACCATTCGATCACATAATTACAACAAAACTATTTACGATAGAAACAGAAAAAATATAGAGTTCAAAGTCGGTGATACAGTTTTTGTGGACAACGGAAACAAACTGAATAGGAAAAAACTCGATGAATTGAAAATCGGACCCTACAAAGTAGTAGAAAAGGTATCAAAATCAATTTTCAAGATAAGTACTGGTCACAAGAAATCAGAATCAAACTTGTTCCACATCTCAAAACTGACTCCGGCTCCTGCACTTGAAGTGCCATAGTTTTCTCCGGGAGGGGAGATGTAAAGAAAATTATAATTTTCTTAAATTTATGTACTGGCACACAGTGCCAGCCATAGTAGATTTATTAGACCTTCGTTTATAATCTGTCAATCTGTCAGATTGATTAAGCTGTCAGGTGAAAATAATCCCGTGAATTAATGTAATTTATTTTAAATACTTAATGTGATTTGAGAAGCGATACTGTATTAATAGCATTAAATGTCGTTTCTTTGATTACAGGTACGTACTATTTTGTTACTAAACATGTAATCTATGTAAAACTTATTTGGAAATTTATGCAATAAATTCTTTGATTACAGAGAAACCCAATTGTGTTTTTAATCAGCGGTGTCGCTCAAGCCAACGAAATAATATCTTATAAAACGACATTTATTGGCAGAAAATGGAAGTTGAAGTTTACGTTTCAAGTAAAACCAACAGCAGACGGAAAGTCCAACTACATCGCCATAACCTCACTGGTTACGCAGGACGACAAAGTGTTCCTAATTCCTGAGGAATGTCAAGCTGCACCACTTCACAAAAATATCCACACCTCTAAAACTTTCGCTACAGTGAAAAACACACTAAAAAGAAGACACCAGACTAGAAGTGTATGGATAAAAGTGACAGAGGGCATACAACAAACATACTTTGATGACGATGACAACATGATTTTTCAAGACCAATTTCTTGAGGAAATTACCCAAGAACAGTTGGATATCATCAATAAGAAGAGTAGCGAAGACCCCATTGTGAAAATTTTGGAACGATTAGTTGAAAATCAACAACAGCAGGAAAAACAAAATGTTAAAAAGTTAGCCGACAGGTTTGTAATTGAAAAATTTGATGGAAAAAACATAAATGCATGTCATTGGATGGAAATTTTTGAAAAAGAATGTGCAAAGAATGTGCAAGGTTTAATATAATGAAAAATGAAGAAAAAATTGAGATATTTAGATTGTTTTTAGGAAAATCATGCAATGACTGGTATTCGTCCATGATGATTAAGCTTAGTTTACAGTCAGAGTGGTCAGAATGGAAATCAAACTTCTTGCAAACCTATGGCAGTAAAGGTTGGACTACTACTAAATATGCATTGTCTTTTAAGTATCAAGCGGGGTCTCTATTAGAATATGCCATTAAAAAAGAAAAACTCTTACTAGAAATAAGAAAAACAATTGATGAAGGGACATTAATTGATATAATTGCTGCGGGCTTACCAGATTTTATAACAGATAGAATCAATAAGGAGGAAGTTGTACAAACAAAAGACTTATTTAATGAACTTGGAAAGTTAGAGCATTTGGTCGAAAAAAAGAAATTTACAAAGAAAAAAGATGACACTAAATTCAAGAAAGAAAAATGTA
The DNA here is from genome assembly GCA_035357415.1 of Ophraella communa. NCBI lineage: Eukaryota > Metazoa > Arthropoda > Insecta > Coleoptera > Chrysomelidae > Ophraella > Ophraella communa. Next base: position 23,211,773 of record CM068989.1, read on the forward strand.
CTATTTGTGACAAATTAAACAAAGGTGTGCGCTATCATTCAGAAGATACCTGTTGGTTTAAAACGAAAATAAATAGTGATAAAGAAAAAAAACAAATAAGAGTTGCTAACAATTCCGAATTAGAATGCGAACTCAAAAGTGAAGACCAAAAAAACTAATAGTGCCGCCATTAATTAAATTAAAATTATTACTTAATAAAAAAGTTGAAGTATCTGGAATCTATGACTCGGGCTCTAATGTGTCATTGATAAATTCAAGGTTATTGAAAATCAACAATAAAGAGTTGAGTTATTGTAACAATAATAATTTAAAAACAATTAATGGCGTTAAAAAGGCGAATGGTATAATAACACTTGATATAACAATTTTTGATATTGAAAAAAATGGATGTATTTGTAATAGACAAAGAAAACTTTGATTACGATTTTTTGATAGGACTAGATTGTATCAAAAAGTTTAGTTTAGTTCAAAATGAAAACCTGGAAATTAGTCAAAAAGTCGTACACAAAGAAATGAAGTGGTTTCTAAGGAAACAGAAAAGTCAGAAATTTCTAAGGAAATAAAATCTGATAATTTAATTAACTTCAATGAAAATTTTAATGAAGACAACTTCAAAATTTGGGTAAACCATCTAGATTACAAACAGCAGGCATTGATAGATGAATTGATATCAAAGAATAAATCTGTATTTGCAAAAGACAAGTATGACATTGGAACGGTAACAGATTATGAAGCACACATTGATCTCTTAGTGGAAAAATATTGCAGTAAAAGACCATATCGTTGCACTATTGAAGATAAACAGGAAATAGAAAAACAGATAGCAAAATTATTAGAAAAAAATATAATAGAAGAATCATATAGCCCATTTGCAGCCCCGGTTACATTGGCATACAAAAGAGATGAAAACAAAAAATCAAGATTGTGCATTGACTTTAGAGACCTAAATAAGATTGTTATCCCTCAATCACAACCATTCCCGCTGATTGAGGACCTAATAATAAAAACAAGAGACTGCAAGTTTTTCTCAACGCTGGACTTGAATTCAGCATTTTGGTCAATACCTTTGCGCATTACAGACAGATACAAAACTGCTTTCGTCACACAAGAGGGTCACTATCAATGGACGTGTTTGCCATTTGGCTTAAAAACTTCACCGGCCATATTTCAAAGGATAATGTGCAACATAATTCGAAAACACAAGCTCGGAAACTTCACAGTGTGCTACATTGATGACATCTTATTATTTTCAAAATCTTTTTCAGAGCATGTAAGACATCTACAACTGTTATTTCAAGCAATAAAAAGTGAAGGATTACGACTGAAGTTTTCTAAATGTACATTCGCAGCTGACTCTGTGAAATACCTGGGCCATATAGTTCAGAATAATTCAGTGAGGCCTTTGAAAGACAACCTGATTTCAATAAAAAAACTTCCCAGCCCCAAAAACGCAAAAAAATGTGAGACAATTTTTGGGCAAAATCAACTTTTATCATAAATATGTGCCAAATATAGCAATAAAATTGGAACCATTGCACAACCTCTTGAGAAAAGGACAACCCTTCGATTGGACAAAGGCATGCCAAAAATCATTTGATGAAATGAAACAAATATTATGTTCGCAACCAATATTGACTATTTTTAACCCAGACTTGCCTATTCACATATACACCGATGCGAGTATCCTGGGAGTAGGGGCAGTCTTAAAGCACCCACAAGAAAACAATGAAGACAAACCAGTAGCATATTTCTCAAAAAAACTAAATGAAGTTCAAAAAAGGAAAAAAGCCATATATCTGGAATGCCTAGCAATTAAAGAATGTGTGAAGTATTGGCAGCATATGTTGATAGGTAGAAAGTTTACTGTTTTCTCAGATCACAAGCCCTTGGAGAATATGAATATAAAGTCCAGAACAGACGAAGAATTAGGTGATCTAACATACTACCTATCACAATATGATTTCCAAATTAAATACTCTCCCGGAAGATATAACATCGAAGCGGATTGTCTGAGTCGAAATCCGGTCCTGGAGTCAGATGAAAATCAAGCTGAACAACTGAAAATAGTTAACATGATAAAACTAGAAGATATATTGAAAGATCAAAGTAATAATGAAAAGGTACAGTGCAGAAAAGAAAAGTTAATAACAAAAAATAGTGTTTATTACAAGAAAGTTAAAAAAAAGAAAAAATAATTCTGTCAGAAAAATTCAGTATTGAATTAATCAAAAATGTACATACAACATTAGGCCATATTGGATTTAAACAAATGCAAAGAATGATCAGTTCACTGTACACAGCAGAAAACATTACAAAAAACATAAAACGAATATGTGAAAATTGCATTGTATGTATAAAGAACAAATCAAGAGGACAAAATAAATTTGGATTGATGTCGCACTTGGGTCCTGCCACAAAACCTTATGAGATATGTTCCATCGATACCATTGGAGGTTTTGGGGGTTCAAGATCAACAAAGAAATACTTACACCTGCTATCAGATCATTTCACCAGATACGCACATATTTTGACGTCAAATACTCAAAATGCAAACGATTTCATCAAACTAGTGAAAAACTGTACTGAAGCCGAAAACATAGGCATAATTCTCTCAGACCAGTATCCAGGTATAAATTCTAGGGAATTTAAAACATTTTTGGATGAAAAGAATATTCCCATAATTTTCACTCCAGTAAATTCGCCCTTCTCAAATGGTTTAAATGAAAGGTTAAATCAGACCTTGGTAAATAAAATCAGATGCAAGATAAACGAAAATAACACGAAAACAGCATGGACAACCATAGCACAAAATTGTGTAAAAAATTATAATGAGACTGTACATACAGTAACTGGGTTTGCTCCAAAATATCTACTAAGTGGTACAGATGTAACGATTCTTCCAAATGAGTTGAAACTTAAGAGGTCTGATCTTGATTTGATTCGAGCCAGGGAAAAAGCTTTAGAGAATACCATTCGATCACATAATTACAACAAAACTATTTACGATAGAAACAGAAAAAATATAGAGTTCAAAGTCGGTGATACAGTTTTTGTGGACAACGGAAACAAACTGAATAGGAAAAAACTCGATGAATTGAAAATCGGACCCTACAAAGTAGTAGAAAAGGTATCAAAATCAATTTTCAAGATAAGTACTGGTCACAAGAAATCAGAATCAAACTTGTTCCACATCTCAAAACTGACTCCGGCTCCTGCACTTGAAGTGCCATAGTTTTCTCCGGGAGGGGAGATGTAAAGAAAATTATAATTTTCTTAAATTTATGTACTGGCACACAGTGCCAGCCATAGTAGATTTATTAGACCTTCGTTTATAATCTGTCAATCTGTCAGATTGATTAAGCTGTCAGGTGAAAATAATCCCGTGAATTAATGTAATTTATTTTAAATACTTAATGTGATTTGAGAAGCGATACTGTATTAATAGCATTAAATGTCGTTTCTTTGATTACAGGTACGTACTATTTTGTTACTAAACATGTAATCTATGTAAAACTTATTTGGAAATTTATGCAATAAATTCTTTGATTACAGAGAAACCCAATTGTGTTTTTAATCAGCGGTGTCGCTCAAGCCAACAAAATAATATCTTATATATATATATAAAAAAAAACTTACAATAGAATATAAAAATAAAAAGTAAAAAGTGATAGAGAACGAGAAAAAAATCAAAATCAGTGAGTATGAAGATACATTACTTATTCATTTATGATAAAATATCTTAATTTTAATATATTTGTTATATAATTATAAATCGTTTTAGCCTGATCACACGTTAGATTATCTAGCGTAGTTAAAAGGTTTTCGGTGTTGTCGAGAAATTCAAACTTAGGTTTCATACCGGAATAGATTGGACATTCAAACAACAAGTGAATAAGTGTTTCGTTCTCATTTCTGTTGCATACGGTACAGACATTGCTTGGATCAATTATATGAGACATATTTTTGATTGAAAATTTGATACGAAATTGATTACTTAAGCGTAGCTGGGCTATTACACGCGTTACATGAATAGGTAACTTCAGAAGTAAGTATTTCGATGGTGATTCGCAAGTTTTTAAAGCAGAGAGCAGAGTCAAAAAGTAACAGTTTTCTAACAAAGAAACGTCCGCTGAATATAATTTATTGTAGTAATCTCTGCATAATTTTTTTTTGTTTTTTCTTAACGTGTTACTGGTTAATGAGTTCCAAGTATCTTCATGTCCTATAAATTTAAACATTTCCCTTACTTGAGCCGTCCAGTTGTATTTTATACTAGTGGAGTTTATTAACTTCAGCTGTTGATTATAACATAGTTTGGGCAGTCTGTCTTCCGACATATTAAGTATTTTTTCAAGCCAATTTAACGTCATTTTGAAAGCATTATAGGCGTATTGGACTCTACCGCATTCTAATCTAATTGCAAAATCAGGCGTATTACGGGGGACTAAGAGTATTCTTTTTAAAAATGTTATCTGTACTTTGTCTAAAAGGTGTAAATATTGTAAACTCCAAATGGGTAAACAGTTCGATAGAATGCTAAGAGCTAGAGATTCAAATATTTTAATACGAGGGTGCCATGTATTAACTTTAGAATTGGACAATATGGGCAAAACTGAGCCAATGGCTTGTTTAGCTTTGTTCACGGTCGAAGAAGTCATCTCTTGAAATAAACCGGAAGAAGTCATCTCTTGAAATAAACCGGAAGAAGTAAATGTGACTCCAAGGTAACTATATTTGTTCGTGATTTCTATGGGAAGGTTGTTTAAGTAAAAAGAATAAGAAGGTTTTTGAAAACCTCCCCTGGAAAACTGAAGTATTTTAGTTTTTTGTGTGTTGACCGTTAGATTATTTAAATTTGTGTACATGTCTAGAATTTTGATTTTTTTTTGCCAAGTCTATTTCGGAATGGGCCAATATTACCATATCGTCCGCATAAAGGAGAGTCAAGATCTCATGCCTATCGTCGATGTTCACACCCTTAGCACCGTGATCAAAAAAGAAATTTTCGATGTCAGATATAAATAAAGAGAAGAGTAAAGGACTTAAGGGATCTCCTTGTAGTACCCCCATTGTTACTTCGAATGGACTAGAGAGTCCATCGGACCCCTTAATACGAACCGTTGCCTTATTGTAAATATTTTTTACCGTCTTTAAGATTTTGGCCGACACCCCTACGTTAAACAATTTGTTCCACAGAAGTTCATGTTGAATGCAGTCAAAAGCCCTTTTGAAATCAACAAATATTGCAAATAATTTTCTTTTTCGGTGGCGAATATGTAAATGAATAACAGAGCTCAAAGCTTGAACATTGTCAACACAACCACGACCAGCTCTAAAACCAGCTTGACACTCTGGTAATATTTTGCCATTATCTGCCCACTTAGAAAGCCTATCAAGAAGAATTTGGGTAAAAAGTTTCGCGCTGCAATTAATTAGAGCTATACCTCTGTAATTTATTGGATCATCAGTTGGTCCACCTTTATGAAGCATAGTTAACATAGTCTCAGACCAAATGTCAGGCGTGATTCCACTTTCAAAAGTTTTATTAAAAAGAACGGTTAGGTAAAGTATCCAGTTATGGGGTAGGTGTTTGAGAAATTCATAGGGAATGCCGTCAGTACCAGCAGATTTGCTATTTTTGCATTTGCTTAATGTGACGTAGATCTCTTCGCTAGTAATATCAGTGTCAAGATATGGATGGCATACATAGAAGTAGTGAATGTCGTTGTTTACTTTTGCATGATATATGTTTGAGTAAAAGCTATTCCATACCTGGATGGGTAGTGATTTTATTGTTTTATTGTTTCGGAATAGTTTAACGGTTGACCAAAAATCTTTGGGGTTTGACAAATTACTAAGTTTCGAAATAAAAATAGAGTTGTATTCTTCCTTTTTAGTTTTTATGATCTTTTTATATTGCGATTTAGCCTCAAGATATTGTTTTTTGAATATTTCCGAAAAATTGTTTTGCCTGGCCTTCTTAGATGCAATATTTAGTTTTTTCTTAGCATCAATGCATAACTTGTCAAACCAAGGTTTGCTTCTATGAATATTATTGCAAGCCACCTGTCTTGTTAGACCCAAAGTGTTGCATGTTTCATGTATAGTATTACATAGATTTACTAAAAGATTATTTGGATCTGACGTAAGAAATGACTTCAATGACTTCGCTGGGAACGCTACCTAAATTTGCTACTCTACAGTTAAAATCTCCTACAATAATAATATTTGTTCCTGGATATTTTTCTACAATTTCTGTTAAAATGATTTGAAAAGATTTCAAAGTAACATTAATATCTAAAGTTGGCTTAAGATATACATTGCCAACGACAATAAAGTAGTCTTTAATTGAGAATAGACAAATTATCCAGTTACTGGTTTTATTTAAAACTATACATTGGAGATACTTTTTGTAAATTATACACAAACCGCCGCTTGCTCTTCTAGCAGACTTCTCCTTTACTGCACAGGAGCTAATTACGTCATAGTCCAATAAGCCAGTTGGTAATGTTATTTTCGTAGTGATCCAAGTCTCACTAACACAAATAACGTCATACAGATTTCCGTTTGAAATAAGGTTATCAAGATTTCTAAAGCCGTGGCAGTTCCAAGAAGTTATCGTTAGTTTTTTGCGGGACCATGGATTGTTTTGGGTTTTGTTATTTTATGTTCGGGCGAACAGTCTTCTTCACGAACCCTTTTAAAATTACCTGGAACAATTTGAGGCTGGCCATTACGGAACTTAATTTGTATATTTTCACCCTTAGATTTTCTTTTTTCTAGTTCACGGTAAACTTCGGTTATCTCCTCCTTTTGACGCTTTGTGTAATCATTTGTGATTTTTAAATTAGGGTATCTGGATAGTTTCTTTTTATTTCTTAATACTTGAAGAGCTTCTTCTTTGGTTTTAAATTCAACTTTTATCGGGCGAGGTCTCTCATTATTTTTATTTGGTTGTCCCAATCTTAAAGCCTTTAAAAAATATACATCACTAACAGATAAAGTTAGAATAAAAAAATCAGTAATACAAAAACACGAAGCCAAACAATGCTAAATAATAAACAGGACAATATCTAATGATACGTGTATGTGTTGACAGCTGACATTTAGTTTTTCGTCAACTGTAAGAAGTAAAATACTACAAACTAAAAATATGTTAAAAGACCTCCATATCTTTCGGGTACAACACGGGTGATAAAGGGGCCCAAAATACATAAGAAAAACCAAAAATATATTGGAAAAACTGCTTCCTTATGCGACTAACCTTTTTCAGTATTTTTTTGCTCGTTAATTTGGCAACATTTCCCTTTTATAGAACTCATCCATTACGGCGAAAGTGGAAAAAGATTGCAAATAAAAAGGGTAAGTGGGCAAAAAAACGGTAAGTCCCTACCCATTTTTTGTTATAAACTTTATACATAGGTATGGTTTAATCATAGAGTATAAAAATACATATAGGCAATTGTATAGGTTTGGGTTTCAGGTTTCATCTTACCCTTTTCACAGAACATAATATTTTACTTCTTTGCCATATTGTCATTGATTGTTGTTGAATATTAAGTGGTTGTGATTGTGTTTCTTCTAGATATTAAACTTCCAAATAAACGTTTGGAAGTGTAGTGATAATGGTTCGGACATGTTTGATTTGCAAGAATAATAAATATTCAAATCCCAACATCTGATTTCACAGGCTTAAAAACTGACGTAGTTTCGGCTCAAGCTCGACCCCTAATCTTCGTTCCTCGCCGCACTTTGTTAATCCCGCTCTTGTCCATCGGGTATGTTGGTAACAATGGGAGTGAGAATTTATGAATGACTAACACCCGTATGCATAGTCGATCTCTGGCGAAGCGCCGAAGATTCGCCGATCGCCAAACCAGAATTGCAATGCATAGTCAGCCGCTGTCTGTTTTGGTCATGCGCTGTTTAACCAAATTTGGCGACTTGCTGGAGAATCGTTGGAGATGGTCATTATTATCTCCGTCGAGTTTCCGAGGGTAGTTCGGTGTTTATTTAAAGTACATTTTGTCCGCCATTTTAACTGGACCATAGTTATCTAAAAATTTTAGATAAGATTTATTCTGAGCATATGATTTACGCGAATATAGTAATCTACTCCAAATATGTAAAGCCATGTAATTACAATATTATAAAGGAAAATATTCTCTTTCTGCAATGTTAAAGTTCAGCGGGTAATAAAGCCATTATCTATAATTTATTATTTTTCTGAACAAGTTTTCATTGTTTTGTTTCCATTAAAATTTTTTTATTGATTTCTAAAACTATCCCTTTTAGGAAGCATACATTTCAAGAACCATTAAAGTACAGGTCTCTGTGGTACCTGAAGACAAAATATCCTTGTTTTAAACAAGTGTTATTACTTTGTTTTCATGCACTAGGTAATAATAATAATTACTAAAATTAAACCTTTTAGAAAGTATGGATATTAATACACTTAAAAATTAGATACCTGAATATTATCTTTGGGTACCTGTCTTACTTGAAGGCAAAATTTCGGTATTTTTATATTTACATTAGTTTTTGGAACAATAAAGTCTGTTTCAGAAATAAATATGTAGAGCAATAACATCTTATTAGGTATGCAAAAGACCAAAGGATTACAGGGTGGCCCACCAATAATTTATCCCATTTCCATGATTTGATCACAGGTTTGATCAAGTACAGGTAGTATCACCTGTACTTGAGTCATTTTTGGTGACTCACCCTGTAGTCGTTTCGTCTTTTGCATGAGGAAAATGAGGTTTTATTGCTCTACATATTTCTGACACTGACTACAGTTTGATCCATTTTTTTATTACTAAAAAAATATATTTTATTTATGTTTATGATGGCAAATTGAAGTTGAACCATTATTTATATCTAAGTTGTATACATCTAATTAAACGTTTAGGGCCTTTTCCAAATTCCAATTTAAAAGCTGTATAATATACAATGGTTTTAGAACTACGAAAGTTTATCTTAAATATAAAATTAACTCTATTGTTTGAAAGCGTACGCATCTGTTCTTTTGTTTTCGATTATAGGCTGTTTGCCGAGGATTTCCACAAAAATATCCTTCTCATGCCCGGAATATTTTGCAGCCATTTTCCCAAAACACAACACAAATTAACAAATCGTCACTAATAAAACAAAGCACAACAAAACACGACGAGTACCTAAAAGATAATAACCTTTAAACCTTTTAAATTTTAAAAATCATCACAAAACCAATAAAACTTCATAAACAAGCCCTTCGCGCACACTCAATACCTAGGCTGTTCGACGGCGTACCGCTGGCGAAGAGACGCGAGGGAGATTGATTATGCATCGTAAAATTTGAAGTCGTCTCTCCGCCGGCGAATCTCCATGAAATCTCCTGACTCCACGCCGTAATTTTGCCGGCGATTCGCCAGAGATCGACTATGCATACGGGTGTAACTATTTCCATATATTTTTATACTCTATGGGTTTAATACATTTAAAGTGGTTAGTTTAAAAAAAATTAATTGAAACGTTCTTCTTTATTTCTCTCTACAAATTAAAATGTTATTCACCTAATGTGTGAAATATTAATTTTTACATAAGAAGTTGATTTTGGAGTATTTTAAATCTCATTGAAAATTGCACACTACTTATTAACCAATGAGATATCTTAATTTTGTCTAGTTACCATGACAACTAAAAAAATTTCCGGACATTTTTTCGTTGCTCCTCGATATTTAAGTGGGCATTTTTTGACAGCTGAAACTATAGAAAACGCTGAAACTTCAACGTACAAACCGTAGACATATATTATATTTCTCTACGGTACAGACGTTTAAACTAGTAATTATTAAGCTTTGAGATATATGTCAGATTGGAATTTCATACAATTTAATTAATTTAAATGGAACCCCTTTTGTGGCGCCTATGACTGGTTCCGCAAAACCGTTAGCGTATGCTGCCGCCGACACTACCCCTAGATGCTCGTCGACTTCGTGCCCATATATGGTCATCATTTGATGCGTCAGCTAGGGGGGTGCAAGCAATTGGAATTGAGACTCTCAACCGAGAAGTTGTAAATATAAAAAGTTAATGTTTTTGGCTTATTTTATAAGCTAAGAAGCAATTTCAACATAAATAATGGAATTATATAGAAAATCCCGATGAATCTTATTTATAAACAGACAACTAAATATTTTATAACATTGTTAGATTTGTGAATAAAGTTCTTTATTTTTATTTATTTATTTGTTCGCATCAACCACTAAGGGTTATTAGCGACACAATTGCGTAACATTACAACTTATAATAAATTCCAATGTGTTTTAAGAAGTTTACAACATTTTCAGTTCTACAATTTTCATCTAGGATAGATGTTAAACTATTAGGGATGTGAAAGTTTCTTCTAGTGTTTTTAAGTTTGTCGCACTCTACTAGTATGTGATATGTAATGAGATTTTTAAGACAGAATTCACATGTTGGGGGTTGGTCTCTGTTAAATAAATAAGAGTGGGTTAACTTTGAGTGACCTAGACGTAATCGATTGACTTTCACTTGATTTACGCGACTTGTATTTAATTGGGGCCATGGTTTCACAAATGGTTTAATTTGTTTAAGTTTCGCCGAAGGTGAATTCCATTTACATTGCCACTTACACAAGATTTTATTTTTAAACACCGCTTTTATATCACTAGCTACCACCTCACGCACTACTGTTGCATCTTCACAAGTTGTCGCTTCCCTAGCATGGAAATCTGCTTTTTCATTCCCTTGTATGCCAATAAAGTTCTTTATCTGCACTCACATTTTAGTTATCGTTATAGTCATAGATAAAGTAAAATATTAAATTTGCATAATTGTAACTCCTTAAATAATATACCAATCTGTCGATCATTTTTTTACGATGTATTTTAATGAAATCAAAATAGCTGATGATATTATAACATGATATACTGACATAAAAATCCGAACTTCCAGTTTAAATTATTTTATTTTTATAAAATTTTGTATAAGTACTTGAAGCATAATAAGTAAATGATAAAAATTTCAAAATGATTTCATTGCTTTAAAGCCCTTTTACCTTTAATAATGTGTGGATGCACCCCGATGTGTTACGCATTCTCCAACGCGCCTAGGCATGCTTCTGATTAGGTGGTCAATGTCCTCCTGTGGTATCTCATTCCAGGCAACCACCAACTCCTCTCGAACTTCTACTAGAGTCTGAGGAGGACGTTGCAAATGGAGCAATCTCCTGCCCATCATATCCCACACGTGCTCAATTGGGGATAAGTCGGGAGATTTGGGTAGCCAAGGTAACAATGTGACATCATTATGTTGAAAGAAGTTTATTGTGACTCTTGCGACATGTGGTCGGGCATTATCTTGTTGGAAAGTTGGATTCGCCAGGGTGTTAAGATAGGGTAAAAGTTGGGGTTCTAAAACTTCTTGGATATAACTTTGCGCGTTCATGTTACCTCTGATGAAGATTAAAGGTGATCTCGAACCATAAGCTATAGCACCCCAAACCATAACTCCAACAGTTTGATGAACATGCCTTTCAACAAAAAACTGTGGATTTCTCCTTTCACCACGTCGTCTTCTAACCCTCGCTCGACCATCGTGCATGCCTAAACAAAATCGAGACTCGTCACTAAAGACAATACTGTTCCATTCCTGATCCCAGAGTGACCGTTCTCTGCACCACTCAAGGCGATTACGTCGGTGTTCTGGAGTTAAAGGGAGGACCCATTGTGGTCGGTATGAAAACAGGCCAAAACGTCTTATTCCTCGGTCTTCCATGCTCTGCAAACCATTCATTTGCAATGGACCTGATAGTAGAGGAACCGTCCCCCTAAGGCCAATAATCTTAGGCGGCGATCTTCACGGTCTGTTGTTCTACGGGGGCGTCCTGAGCCCCTTGCTCTTTGCGTACGGCCTTCTCGAAGCCATACCTGACAACACCTAACCACGGTGTCTACACTTCTTTGCACTCTAACTGCAATTTCCCGAAAAGAAAATCCAGCTTCCCGAAGTCCCACTATACGACCTCTATCAAACTCACTAAGTTGACGAAATCGTACAGGTCTCCGTACCCTAGGCATCGTAACCAATCGTAAAGAATGTCAAGAACCAAAATCCGCAAAATTTGAATCTTTACTACGGCTACAATGTTCATTTTTGGATTGTTAGTGGATTTCAAAAAAAGCAGTATAAAAACCGGAATCTTCAACTGATAAGGCTGAAAATTTTATGAGTTGTTTATTTCAGTAAAATAAATAAATTCACAAAATTTTATTAAAATAAAATCATTTAAACTGGGTGTTCGGATTTTTATGTCACAATAGATTTATCAATTCTCTGTGAATGACAGTGACTTGTGGAGTAGGCAACCAAACAAAAAATTCATATTTCCACTAAAACTTAACCTAACCTTAAAGTAGGATATCTTTGTGTCTGGTAAGCACAGTCATCAAAAAACTTATGTAATTAACTCGTGAATTAAATAGCGATTAACAATCTCAAACATTAATGCGCTCAAGCGTTAAAAGATCTGAATTGTTAATCGCCTTTATTAATACTCTTATTGGTTAAATAACTCTTAATACAAATTATCTACTTTATAAACTCTTACCTTTAATAAAAGTTTCACTATTTCATATTTTCCTTTTGCTGCAGCTTCATGAAGAGGTGTAAATTTCCATAAATCGGCAACATTGACACTAGCTCCATGTTTCACCAACAGTTCCGTGACTTCATAATGGCCGTAAGAACAAGCATTATGTAAAGGAACTAAACCACTGAAAATATAGAAAGGAAATTAATAGTAAGACACATATTTTTTATAATAAATACTAGTTTTGAAATGAAAAAAAAGGTTCTTAGTGAAAACGAATTAAGAGTCATGTAAACTTAAATTTAGTTCGTTGGTGAAAGTTGACAAAATCGTTAGTGGTAAAAAGTAAAGTTGTGAATAGTACCGCTAAATCCTTGTATTTCTGTAAATAAACTATTAAAATTACCCCGATTGTATTATAATATTACAGACATGTTGATGTATTTTAATACATCTTTAAAGAAGTTTAAAATATAATAAAGAATAAAATTACAAAAGAAGTACACTTACCCTTTATCTTTGGCATGTACATCAGCTCCCTGTTGTAACAAAAACTCTACAACAGACACTCTATTGTAACCAGAAGCAAAATGTAAGGGGGTTGAATGTCTACCATCCAAATCTCTACAATTTACAATGTGTGGATATGTTCCTAAAAGTCTTTGAACTTGATCTAAATCTCCAGATTTAGCAGCTTCTAAAATTTGGCATTCAATGTCGGCACTGCCTGCAGGCGGGTCTAGAACGTTCGATAATATTTAATTGATGAATTACCGATGGAAATTTAAAGAAAAATCCAGCTACCATTAACAATAATATAATTAAGTTTGTCATAACATGCTCCATTATATGTAGAATTTGTAATCTAGAATGTCTAGACTATAGAATAGAATGAACTGCCTGCACATGTTTTCATCATTTCATCGTCAAATTAACACTCTGAAGTTACACTTTGTTTGATTAGACCACAAGCCCAGTCAAATTTTTAGGGGGTGATTTTATACACTATAGGTTATATATAATCTTGAAGTACTCGTCGAGAAACAAACTTTAGGCAGAATGCCGTCAATTTTCCTCGGTACAGGTGAGAGTGCAGGTGAGTTGAAATGTCATAAAAAAGGGGATACTTTTTGATTAAATTATATATGACGACACTATTGTCGTTAAAGAGACAATGAAAAAAAATGCTTTAAAACCCAGTGTGGTCAAAGAATATCGGTACCGGAAGTGAGAATTCTTTTGTGAAATAGGCGGTTTTACCCCCCCCTCTCCAGTTAATCGAATACTTGACGGCGTTGATTCAGTTAACTTTACCTTTCCTTAAAAAACTATAATAAATACCGTCAAAAAGGGCGGTAACTTTTTACAAATGAATGATGGCGACTGGTTCACACACAAAGTAGTTTATTATTTAGTTTATATTTGGATATTTTAAATAATTTATATTTTGTTTAACACTACAAATGCTTAGTTATAAAATCACTGAAAACATGTTGTAAACATAACGTACAATTGTTTCCCAACCAGTCGCCACCTAGCATTTGTAAATAGTCATGTGGTTTGGATTGCTTAATACTGGCTAACGGTTTTAACAGCTGCTACGAAATTACAAGTAAAGTGTTTTTCAAGAAAAATTGTTGACTGCAGTTAAGCTACCTGCTTTCCCATGGTGTCAGAAAGAACTTGTCAATAAACATGGAAAGTGTTAAGGGCCGTATTTTAGATATTTATGTAATTTAATATGATATTAATCTTCATAAAGTATAAACAGAGATATTTCCTTGCCTTATGACGGCAATAAAATATAAATTATATTCTGGGTCATAAACAGACCCGAAAACTGTAATAATGGCGGTCAGAGCCGGAATTTGAAATTTATTACCTGCACTGCCCAAATATCAAAATTAAAGTTTTATGGTTTTAAGTCTGTTATCTTTAATAACTTGTTTTTTTAATCCCTAGACATTAAAATGTGTATCCGGAGTGATTTATTACATATACTTTTTATTTAATTTATTTACCTATATTTGTCGTGATTAAAGGGTGAGGAGCAGGTAATTACCTAAGGTCAGAGACAAGGTGAGACAGTTATCTTGATAGGAAAATAGTTCGTTTTCAGACTTTTATCTCTTCCTTGCTTAATACATTGTCACTAAATAACTGTCTCACTTTCGCATCCTGAAAAATGGTCGTAGATGTCGCACATGGAAAACTGTCAATTTCAAAATGTGGCAGGTCCAAGTAGGGACATTAACATTCATTTTCCCACTGAACTGGCTAAATCGAGGGCACATAATATAAAACAATTGTGTAATCTTGGTGAATCTTCTGTTGTTAAAGAGCTGTTTAAAGATATGCCTTCAGTAACAGCTGATTTTTTAATAACACAGTTAAAATGCACAAAGAAATCTCCAAAAGTAAGAAGATGGACAATTAATGAAAAAGTTTTGGCTTTAGCTTTGTTCAAGAGAGGTCCAAAATGTTATAATTTACTTAGAAAAATTGTAACAATGCCATCAAAAAAAACTTTAATGGATCTGTTAAGACAGGTATGGTTGTACTTTTATACTTTTCATTAGACCAGACAATCTGTATCTTTATATATCTTTTTTATTTGGTAAGTTGGTAAATATTTGATTTCATTTTAGGTTCCTTTTGAAAGTAGCGTAAACATTCATATCCTGCAGCTCATCAATTAATCTATAAAAAGTGATGAAGATAGGGTTTGTGCGTTATTACTTGATGAAATGGACATTAAAGAACACATTCAGTATGATTCTCAAGCAGACCGGATAAGAGGGTATAAAGAAGCAGGTACCCAATCATCTGCGTTGGCCAATAAAGCACTTGTTTTTATGGTAAAAGGCCTACAAAGTAATTGGAAACAACCAGTGGCATATTATTTTACCAATAATGCAATGTCTGGAAGTGTACTCAGTAAATTAATACTTGAGGTAATTGAGGCATGCTACAATAAATGATTTTGGGACAAACAATGTGAAAGCACTGAAGCAGTTAGGTTCTTCAGTACACACTCCATACATACAATGTGGGGGAAAAAAATCTTTACCATATATGATCCTCCACATTTTTTAAAATGTACTGTTTCTTTATTCCGAAAACATAATGTAGAACTGCCAGTACCATGTTTAAATAATTCCATTATGGAAGCCCGTTTTGCTGACATAAGAAGAGCCCATGAAATAGATTCAACCTCGCCATATATCTTCAGGGCTATGCATAAAATTAAGTCCAATCATTTGGAGCCCAAAATGCAATATGCAATGAAAGAAGCATTGCCGGACAACTTATGAGTCGAACTGTATCTTCATTTCTCTAGACATTACTTTCGAGAGGTAAGTAATTATTACATTGACTTAACTTTTTTATCAAAATTGCATTAAAAAGTGAATTTCTACTTAATTTATTCTCTTTTCTTTTGTAGGTGAATTGGAACGGAGATCAATAGCCACTGCAACATTTGTCCATCAAATTGATTAATTGTTCGATAGTTTTAATGGCAGTGCAAGGACTCCACCTGATGGAAAATAATTAAAGTGTATGTTAAGTGAAGATTCTAGTCATATGAAATATTGGGGAAAAGCATATGAAATGATAAAACAGTTAGTTTTTAAGGCACTTTAAAAAAGGTGGTTTAAGAACAAGTAAGCCACCATCATAAATTGCATGGCTTACAACTCTAAATGCGATAAGAGAGTTGTGGATGTACATCTCGAAACAAAAAAATGTTCACTCTCTCAAGATGCGAACATTAAATCAAGATTCTCTTGAAAATTTGTTTGGAGCAATTAGATCAGGTTTGGGATGCAATGATAATCCCACAACAATTCAGTTTGTGGGTAGCTTAAAAACACAAATTTTAAATGGGTTAGTTAATTTAGGTACTGGGAGAAATTGTGAAGATGATGATGGCATCCTACTTTCAAATTTAAATAATTTTTTAAAACCAAAGGAAACATAAACATTGGAGGGTGGCGCACTTAAAAAGCTAGGCAGTAATATACAATTAGAAAATTTGGCATCTGATATTGCTAATGCAGTTGATATTGGTTCCATATCATCTGTTTCAGTTGCATATGTTGGAGGCTTTATTATTAAAAAAAATTTACATTGTGTTAATAATTGTATTGATTGTAGCAGTATTTTATTGTCATATTCTCAGATCCATCATCACCTCACAATAACTTACATAATGTTCGTCCTAGAGTGAACACCACGTTTTAGTGAGCTCCGAAATTCGCAAAGATTTTAGTGGTTTTTCTTTGACAACAAATGTACGATAAATAGTAAATACTTGTGACACAGTTTAATAGTGCCTAATTAGTGAATATACAGCTAAAACTGCACTTAGAAAGGTATTTTTTTTTTTGTAATAATTTAACTGAAACAATTGGACAACGTTGTCATATTTTGACTATCCAGCATGAGTTCCACTAAAACACGTAGCACCAGTGTAACTTTAAATCAGATTGATGAAGCCCAAGTAGAAGCTATGATTATAAAAATATCCTCAAAATTATTAAATAAAATAAATGAGAATTTAGAAAAAATGTCAACTAGATTTGATTCCATAGATAATACATTAAAATCCCTCGAAGACAAGCTATGTCATCTAGAAGAGGTTGGGCAAAATAATGACAAGAAAATTATGGAAGTCAACAAAAAATTAGATGATTTAAATCAAAAATCCAGAATAAATAGTCTTCGGTTAGTTGGCATAAAAGAAGAACAAAACGAAAATGTACTTAGCAAAGTTCTAAATTTTTTCAATGACGAATTGAAAGTCAATTGCAGTGTATTTGAAATAAACAAGGTATTTAGAATTGGCAAATTTTCCCAAAATTATACTAAACCGCGTTCTGTTATAGTAGATTTCATTTCATATATCAAGCGAAATGAAATTTACAAGGCTAAAACTAATCTGAAAGGAAAAGGTGTTTTCGTTGATGAAGATTTGACAGACTCGCGTTTTAAGCTGCTCCAAACAGCAAGGAAAAAGTTTGGCATTAAAAATGCTTGGTCACATAACCGCCGAATATACGTGAAACGTGACAACAATGTAGAGATTATTAATCAAGAAAGTGATCTTCATTAGTGGGTTGAAGAAAAAAACAGAAATAAATGATGCATTTTAGATTTGGTTAATTTTACTAAACTGTTAATATTAGACCTGTTTTACATGTAGGAATTTTTCTTTTGCATTATTAATTTATAATAAGTATATTTATAATATTTCTCAACTAATTTTGATTAATTTGAATTAGTATATGGCATTTTTACTTAATTTTCGAGAACCACTTTTTAAACTAATTAAATTGTAATAAATAGAACTCACTAAAATAATTTTATTTTTATGAACAATACTCTTAATGTGTATTTTCAGAATTGCAGAGGTTTGAACAGTAAAACCAATGATTTTCTCCAAAGTTCTTTAGACAATAACTTCGATATCATCTTAGCTGTGGAAACATGGTTACAAGATGAAGTAAATGATGGGGAAATTATAGATACTAATATGTATCACTTGGTAAGAGCAAATAGAGATCTAAAATTTACAAATAAGGTAAGAGGTGGGGGAGTCTTTATGGCAGTAACCAAGAAGTATAAATTAATTAAAACTGTGAAAAAATGTAGTAAATTCGAATTATTATCAGTACATTTAAAAATAAGTAACAAAATATTTACTTTTATAGTTTTATATATCCCTCCAAATAGTCCAAATGAGGTATATGAATCCGTCTTTAACTTTGTGCAGGAGCAGATAGTAGACGTAGAGAATACATACATATTTGGGGATTTCAATCTTAATGATATTACCGGGGCTAGTTTCAGTTTTGATAGAGTTCTAAATACGAAATTAAGCATATTACAAGAATTCTTAAATTTTAATTCATTTTGCCTTTTGAATAATGTAACAAATCTTCAGGGTAAAACTCTTGATCTAGTAATCAGTTCAGAAAATAATCAACAATATTGTAAAATAGTAAAAGATTCTATTCCATTTGTAAAAGAAGATGTATATCATCCAAGTCTCGATATATTAATAACTTACAAAAAAAATTTAAATTTATGTGTACAACCTATAATAAATGAAAATCGTTATAATTTTAAAAAAGCGAATTTTGAGAGTCTTGCGGTAAAGGTACGGGATACCGATTGGTCACCAGTCTTACTGGAATCTGATGTAAATGAGGCTTTAGATATCTTCTATAAAATATGGAATGGTATTTTATCTGAGTCTGTTCCAAAGTTCAAAAAGTACGAATATTGTAATAAATTTCCAATTTGGTTCACGAATTAAATAAAGGATTCTTTGATAGAAAAAAAGAGATATAGAAAGTTACAAAGCACATCCCATTTTTACAAAGAAAAATATTTAGAAACAAAAAAGAAGGTTAAAGTTCTTATAAAGAAAGAAATGCGCAGGTACTTTAAAGACCTACAAGAAAATGTTTCTGGCGATATCAATTACTTTTGGAATTATATTAACAAAACAAGAACAAATTGTACAGAATATGGCAACTTCATATATCAGGGTAATACAGTTAAAGATGACAAAACTGCAGATGCTTTTGCAGAGTTTTTTTCTTTTATTTATGATACAAACAAAGCGGATTATAAATTAAATTTCAACAATGATATAACAAATATTTGTGACTCATTTTCAATTAACCATATCTCTGATCTCGATTTCCATAGTGCAGTTAAAAAATTAAAACCAAAAAAAGCCGAAGGTAGTGACGGCATTCCACCTTATATATTGAAAGGTTGTAGCGAATGGCTTATAAAACCTCTTAAATATATTTTCAATTTAATCGTCAAAACAAAAGTATTTCCACTTCAATGGAAAACTGCTATTACTACACCAATTTTTAAATCTGGTGAAAAAACGAATATAGAAGATTACCGGCCTATTTCAATAATGTGCGCACCATCCAAATTATTTGAGCAAATTGTATACAATAAACTCTATAATTATATAGAAAAGTACCTAGTACCACAACAACGCGGTTTTATGTCAAATAAATCTATAAACACAAATTTATTAATTTTTGGAAATCAAGTATTCGAAACATTGGGTGTTAAGTCTCAAATGGATACAGTTTATACAGACTTTCGAAAAGCATTTGATAGTGTAAATCACGATGTGCTCTTGAGAAAATTATCTACATTTGGGTTGTCCCAACACTTTTTGGAATTAATAAAAAGTTATTTAGAAGACAGAAAGTTTGTAGTTAGACATAACGGAAATGTCTCTGGGAAATATCATGCAAATTCTGGAGTTCCTCAAGGATCCAATCTCGGACCTCTTTTATTTAATATATTTATCAATGATCTTCCTTCCGTACTTAAATATGCTGCGTGTCTCTTGTTTGCAGATGATCTTAAAATTTACCTACGTATAAGCACAGTCAGGGATTGTGTTATGCTGCAAAAAGATATCCAAAGTGTTTACGAATGGAGTTTGATCAACAAACTTCACTTTAATATTAGTAAATGTAAAGTAATTAGTATAACTCGTTCTAAGGAACCCATTTTTTTCGACTATGAGATGGGAAGAGATTTATTGACAAGGTACACAGAAGTTAAAGATCTGGGTGTAACATACAATGATGTTTTTTCCTGTGCCGCTCATTTAAAATATATTGTGTCTGCTGCCAATAAGATGTTGGGATATGTTATAAGACAAACCAGAAACTTTGATGACATTAACACCTTAAAGATTCTCTACTTTGTTCTGGTAAGACCTAAACTAGAATTTGCATCAATTCTTTGGTTTTCTGAATATGCAACTTCATTGGAAATGGTGGAAAGGGTTCAGAATAAATTCCTTAGATATCTGTATTACAAGAAATATCATACCTGGCCCGACTATAATACAGTCAGGACAAGCCATCTTAGAAATCAATTTAAAATATTATCACTAAATCAAAGAAGAACTATATCCGCTGTTATGTTGCTGCACAAAGTTATCAATGGAAAAATTAATAGCCCCGAAATTCTTTCTTTAGTGACATTCAATGTTCCTAGACGGCGCACACGTTCTATGTTAATGTTTTATATACCGAATGTATTCTTAACAGTTAGATATCCTCTTATAATTATTATGAAATTAATAAATAATTATAATATGCTCGTTGACATTGAGTGGAGTTTGTCTGAAAGTTTTTTATAACCTCATTATATTAAACCACCTTTTAAATAATTCTATATAAAATTTGAAACTTGTGAACTGATTTTAAGCCACTGCAGTTCGTAAAATGATTGGATGGGATTTAAGTTATGTAGGTTTTGGATTAAATATAGGCATGCTAATAATTGTTAAATGCAAGTGTGTAATGTAGATTATTAACCATGTAATAAGGCCTCCAGCCCTGTTTGGTTAAAAATAAATAAATAAATAAATAAATAAATAAATAAATAAATAAATAAATAAATAAATAAATAAATAAATAAATAAATAAATATATTCATTAGTTTTAAGGAATGGTCTCAGAACCAAACAAAATTAATATATCCTTCCGAACAGCCCATTGTTACTGTTGGGATTGCTATAAATTTATTAGAAGATTTTCTAAAAACTAACTCTGCCATCCCAAACCTGAGCAAACACCTGGAGAGTTTATTCATAGAAAATTTAGACTTTCAGTGGATAACATGTCATAAACATAAAGAATTAATTATAAACACTATCATAAAGGCAGTGTATAAAATAGGTGTCCCCTGGTGGTGTACAAGATACATGAGAGAAGTAAGAGATACCAAAAGAGCATTAACTATAAAAAAATAAAAATATTACACATTAATGATGATTTTTTAATATTTCGTTAATTTTGTTACAGAAAACAAATTAAAATATAAATAAAATATGTGTGTTTCATTAATTCTCCCAATTTTACATGTTTATAGCACAATAAAAACTACACTGATTGAAAAGTTAAGCTCATTTGGAAATTGTATTTAGTAAGTGATAACAAAATTTTTGACTAAAACATTAATTTCCTTTAAATTTAAAGTTACATTGATGAATGTCATCAAACTGTTTTAACAGATATAGATAAAGCATATAGAAAAATTTATCAAATGTATTAAGGGCAAACAATACCTACTTTGGTTTCCCTAAGAAAAAGACTCATAAAATTCATAAAACAAATATTTCTTGTAGCGTATCAAGCTTAAGTAACATTTTGCTTAAAATGGGTTTTAAGTATAAGACAATAAACGTCAAGCAATAATGGAATCAATCAATATAGGGATGAAAATCGACAAATAATTTACCTTGAGGAAACATGGTTCGACACTCATGATACTGCACAAAATGGTTAAAGTGACTCCTCAAGAAATTGTAACACCAAAGCACCCTCAAATAAAGCACATTCTTCTCTGGATTACCACCAAGACACTGACGCACAACTGTTTGAAAATTGGTTTGAGTACCGGGTTCTTAAAAACATTGTTATGGATAATGCTAGTTACCACAGTCGTCAAGTAGTCAAGTTACCTAGTTCCAATAGTACTAAAGCAGAAATTTAAAATTTAGATAATAATATATAATTTGAAGAGACTTACACAAATCGAGGCGTCTTAGAAGTATTAAAAGCTATTAAAATAAATAAAGAATATGTGTGTGATAAACTCTCAATGGAAAATGTACATACAGTGTTGCGTCTTGAACATATATGGCATCAATTAAAATTGAATGTTTGAAGAAATACTACTTTCCCATCAAATACATCTGTAGTGGAATTAATAAAAAGTGTAGTAAATTATATTGCTACTGATAGTTGGAAAAACTCCATATAGCATGTTATAAAGGTGGAACATTCTTACGTGTCTATGAAAATTAATGTTCAGCCATTAATAAGTTTAGACAATGATAGTGGAACCGAACTTAATTTAGAGTAAGTTAGAATAAATTAGCAAAAGTAAACAATTTAATTACCAAGAAATTTTTGTATTTGATATGATGCTCCTATTCTAATATTAGTTTTATTAATTTGTCTAGCTTAAATTTTATTAAACTCTTTTTTTTGTACTTATTAACCCTTTGCCAATAAAATTCTATTCTTTATTTAATTAGTAAATTTGATTTAATCTCATTCTCAAGCCGACCCTGTCCCTTTTATGGCCCCTAGAAAAGGTCGGGCTTTACACAATGGTGTTAAAGCTCTGATTTATGGTTGCAAAAGCCAACGGTGTATCTTTAACCACACTTTACCGTAAAATTTGATTGATATAATCAAATGAAACTTGCTATATGATACAACTAAGTAAAATTCTAAATATTACTCCTAGTTTTATTTACATAATTACATTTATAATGTTATGTTAGAAATAGTTCTGTTTCGCTTTCGCTATCTTCATCAAAATCTATTATAATTGGTTTAATAATACTATGATTCTGAGAAATGTATAAATTTTCTACAGCTACTACATGACTGACTGAATTTTTCCAACTATCTGGGGAAATATCATTAACACATTTTCTTATTAAATTTACAACAGTACCATTTTGGTAGTGATGAGTTAGTCTAGTCGAGAAATGAGTTTCCTTCGAAAAAGAGTTAAAAATATGGGGTTTGGTATCGATCAACAGAATCAAATATTATCGACTGTACTCTACACCATAAGCAACATCGAAGAAACAAACGAAAATATATCGGCGTACTCTGATATATTCGAAGAAATAATTGGTTGCGTCCCGAATTTCAAAGTACACTTAAAACTTCGTGAAAAAGCAAAACCAATTCGTCATCGAGAAAGAGAAATACCATATGCACTGTTCAGCCGAGTGGAACAAGAGCTAGATTCACTAGAACAAGCAGGTATTATGACAAAAATTGAAACCAGTGACTGGAGATCACTATTAGTAGTCATTCCGAAGGCAGACGGAGGAGTCAGACTGTGCGTCGACTATAAAGTGGGAGTAAACTAGAGACTCATGGACGCAACTTATCCAACATCGAAGACATTCTCAATAGTTTAAACAATTCACGATATTTTTGCAGATTAGATCTCTATAAAGCCTATCTTTATTTACAAGTGGACGAACAATCAAGCGAAATTCAATCAATATCAACACTTCGAGGAACCTATAAAATGAATCGACTCTCATTTGGAATAAAAACAGCTCCGTCCGAATTCAATCGTATTATCGACCAAGTTCTAAAAGATGTACCAAAAAAAGAAAAATACTTTGATGATATAATAATTGTTCACAGAATATTAAAAGAGGAATGTAATGAAAATTTAATCAAATGCCTTGAACAGCTCAGAAAATATGACTTACACCTGAATCGACGAAAATGTATTTATCAAGAACGAATAGAATTTTTAGGACATACTGTTATAAATTTTACGTTTTACATCTTGTATGTGTATACATATTATGCAGTTATAGAAACGAAAAATGTTGAAGCGTAATTATGGAAAATTTGGCTATTTTGGAAAAAGAAAGAGCCCAACTGCGGCGGACGTTTAAAAAGACTTGCCATGATATAGATAAACTCGTTAAAGCTTCAGTTGTGGACAAAAACTACTAACTTGCTATAAACAGTTAGAAGACAAAAGTGGTAGGCTTTTCGCATTAGATGAAAAGATCCGGGAAAAATATATGACAGCGGAAGAAGGAGAAGAGCAAGCCTACGAACAAGAACTCGCAGATATTGAAAATTACAGAGACGAATGGACCGCATATCATGTAATTTGCGAGAATTACTTAAAAGAAAGATCCCGTGACTATGAGTCTGCATCGTCAAGTTCCACGAAATGCAGAAGAATCCGGCTCCCTAAATTAGAGTTAAAGAAGTTTAATGGGGATGTTAGAAATTGAATAAGTTTCTGGAGTCAATTTAAGAAAATTCACCAAGATTCAGAAATAGACGATGAAGATAAATTTCAATACCTGAATCAAGGAATGGAAGAAGGCTCACCTGCAGCAGAATTAATAAATAGTTTTCCTCCATCCTCTGAAAATTATAAAAAGGCGATTGAGCAACTTCGAACCAGGTTTGCCAGGGATGAATTCTTGATTGAAACGTATGTAAGAGAGTTATTAAATATCGTTTTACAGCAAGCACTGAAAACCACAGATAAGTATGCCGCTATGTTATACCCTTTAGTGGAGTCCGCTCTACCGGACTCATTATTACTAGCTTGGGAAAGGTGTAAAAATAATAAAAGATTTTCAGCAGCAAGTGATAATTCTGAATCTGATTCAAGTTTAAATCAATTATTAATATTTTTAAAGAATGAAGTAGGTACAAAGTGAAGAGAGAATAAATCGAGCTAAGACAGGTTTTTGTACAAAAGCAATTTCAACTTTCAAACGTCAACCAAAGGAAGAGGATGAAGAATTTTCTACAGCAGCTACCATTGTCTCTACAGAGCAGAAGGTAAAATCTATGACACATCAACACAAAGACCCAAAAGGTGAGAAAGTATTTCCTTGTATATTCTGTGAAAAGGTTTCACATACAAGTCAAGAGTGCTTTAAAGCTCATGATTTAACTCTTGACCAGAGAAAAGAATTTATTAAGAAAAAGAAAAGTTGTTTTAGATGTTTGAAACCCAATCACAGAATAAATAATTGTAAGACATTTGTAAAATGTCTAGTATGTGGTAAGAAACATTATGCCATAATGTGCTCAGATTTGCAACAAAAGATTTCTTTAAATTCTCAAAATAACCAAGAAGTTAGTCCCGTTCTGAGTAGTTACCAAGGCAAAACTGAGACATTATTGCAAACAGTAGTGGTTAACTTAAAAAATGGGTCCAAGTCTAAGAAAATTAGAGTTTTAATAGATGCAGGCTCTCAAAAATCTTATATTTTGGATAAATGTGTCAGAGAATTAAATATACCCCAAATCGGGGAAGAATTTGTGGTACAATGTGTTTTTGGAGGTCAGAAATATCAACCACAAAATTTAAAATTATATGACAAAAATTTTGAGTGCAAACTAACAGTTTGCACTCAAACTTAGCTTGTAAAAATATAATCTTAACAGATATTTATGAAGATATGGAAATTTCGGTATTGTTAGGAGCAGATATTATTGGTAATCTTTTGACAGGAAATATAGAACAAATTGATGAAAAGCTTTTGGCTATTGAAACTAAACTTGGATTGACCTTGATTGATCCACAAAATACTTTCAATAATAACTTTCATCAATCTTATTTAACTAACCTAACGATTTCAGATCTTTGGAATTTAGATGTTATAGGTATTCAGGATCCTGTAGAAGTAAAAAATAAAAAAGAAAACGAAAACTACATTATGGAACAATTTAGAAACACTATAAAATTAAATAAAGAGATGCGATATGAAGTTTGTTTACCGTGGAAAGAGGGTCACTTAGAACTACAAAGCAATAAAGAAATAGCAAGAATGAGATTAAAGAGTACTTCTAAGAAACTTACATCTATTAACAGGTATGATGACTATAATTCAGTATTTTTGCAGTGGAAAGAATCACATATAATTGAGGAAGTCGTTAATGAAAACCTGATTGCTGATACCGTGTCCAAAATCAATAAAGGCTTTCCTTCCCACTACTTACCTCATCATGCTGTTATAAAAGACTCTAGTGCAACAACCAAAGTTAGACCGGTGTTTGATGCATCTTGCAAAGATCGGTCAGGTAATTCTTTAAATTCTTGTTTAGAGAAGGGCCCCAATTTGTTAGAATTAAACCTTCATTACTTTTAAAATTTAGGCTGTATAGATATGAGGTTACTTCTGACATAAAACAAGCTTTCCTGCAAATGAGTATTTGCCCACAAGACAGAGATTTTTTACGATTCTTGTGGTGGGAAAACTTTAATAACAATGAATTAAAAGTATATCGACATTCTAGAGTAGTATTTGGCCTCACATGTAGTCCGTTTCTTTTAAGCGCTACTATTAATTATCATTTAGATAATGATATAGAAAATTCAGATACATCTATTACTTTAAAAAATTCCTTTTATGTTGATAATTGTGTGACCAGTTTTGACACAAGAGAAAGTCTTGAAAAATTTATTAGGGAGAGCTAATACATTATGTCAAAAGGTAAATTTAATCTTAGAGGATGGATTTCTAATTTAGATAGTGACTTAGTTGAAACTACCTCTTGTGATATTGTACCTCTTTTAGGCTTATCATGGAATATCAAAACTGATGCACTATATTGTAATATAACAGAACTAAATAAACTTGCTAATATTCCAAAACCAAAACGAGGATTACTTTCAGCCTCCCTAAGAGTTTTTGATCCAATTGGTTTTTGTAGCCCAGTAACATTAGTTCCTAAATTAATATTGCAAAAAATCTGGAAATTAAAGTTGTTGTGGGATGCAGAATTACCTGACGATATTTCAAAACAGTTTACTTCCTGGTTAAAAAATATTAATTTATTATCATTTGTTTGTATTCCCAGAAAATTAAGTCATATTTCATTAATTGCATCCAATTCTGAATCATTTTCTCTGCATGTATTTTCAGATGCCAGTAAACATGCATATGCAACTTGTATCTTTTTAAGGTCAGAAATGCAAGGAAAAATTAAAGTTGAATTAATTCAAGCCAAGTCCCGAGTAGCTCCAACAAAAGATATTACTTTGCCTCGTTTAGAATTGTTAAGAGCTCTTGTCGGTGTTAGGTTGTGTCAATCCGTAAAGTCGTTAAACTTATTTTCAACAATTAAAACGTTTTATTGGTGCGATTCAACAATTGTTTTAACTTGGATAAAAAAGATAGAAATCTGGAGTGTATTTGTAAATAATAGAGTTAACGAAATTCGTTTAGTTACTGAGTCAAATCAATGGTTTCATGTACCAGGAGAAAAAAACCCTGCCGATTTACTATCGCGAGGGTGTGAAACAAAGTTTCTTATAGAGAGTAAGTGGTGGGAAGGACCTGATTGGTTAAAGAGTCCAAAAACCTCCTGGCCTATTACGGATATCATTTACCATAGTATTGATTCTGAACAGTTGGAGTTAAACAATTCAGTTCTAGTAACAACTAATGAAAATCAATTAAGCTCATTATTTTCTGCCTTCAGCAGTTACACAGAAACTGTACGAATCGTTGCATGGATATATAGATTTTTTAATAATGCTTCTAGAAAAAAGGAAATAATGGGTGAATTGACTACACCTGAAGTTGATGATGCTGAATTAAAAATTGTAAAATTTATTCAAAAAGAAAGTTTCCCAAATAACATGTTTTATAATTTAGAAATTTTTAGAGATGAAAATAACATTTTAAGAGTAAAAACCAAATTACTTCTTGCAGAGGATGATCCTTATAATTTTAGATATCCAATGTTATTACCATGTGATCACGAAATTGTTGAACGATTGATCTCTGAGCAGCATAGAATTTTGAGGCATGTTGGAGTTCAAACTTTACTTCAACTTTTAAGAGAAAAGTTTTGGATATTAAGGGGCAAGAAAACTGTTAAGAAAATATTATCAAAATGTTTAATTTGTAAGAAACACAAAGCTAAACCTATCCAGGTACCGGCAGCACCTCTCCCACTTGATAGATTTAAAACTGGAAAAGCTTTCAACGTAACAGGAGTAGATCTTGCAGGACCTTTGTATGTTAAAGGAAATGAAAAGGTTTGGATAGTTTTATTTACTTGTAGTGTATATCGTGCTGTACATCTAGAGTTAGTTAGGACACTATCTACAGATTGTTTTTTAATGGCTTTAAGAAGATTTATAGCACGAAGAGGCAGAATTTCAATAATTTATTCGGACAATGGCACAAATTTTGTGGGTACCAATAATAGGTTAAAAGCTCTGAACTGGAATCAAATTTTAAATTATAGCTCTGTTCATAGAATTACTTGGAAATTTAATGTACCAGCGGCTTCGTGGTGGGGAGGTTGGTGGGAAAGATTAATCAGAATACTAAAGGAATTATTACGAAAAAACCTGGGAAGAGCTCGTTTAAATTATGATGAATTATACACACTTATTTGCGACTGCGAAGCAGTAATTAATGCACGTCCTTTAACATACATCACAAGCGAAGACGATGTGTTAATTCCACTTTCCCCCTCTAGTTTTCTTCAGGACATCACCATCAGCGAAACACCGGATTTAGACGAGATTGATAGGAAAGCTTTGGTAAAAAGATACCAATATATACAAACACTTAGAGAGAAGCTAAAAATGCGTTTCAAAAAAGAATACCTGGCAGAGTTGGTTCAAAGTGCTCAGAAGAAGTCAGCAGTTTTAAGAACAGGAGACATTGTTCTTATTGAAATCGACAATTTAAAAAGAATATTTTGGCCTTTTGGGAAAATAATAGAAATTTATAAAGGAAAAGATGGAGTATCAAGAGTTGCCCGGATTAAACTAGCTGATCGGGAAGTCACAAGACCACTACAGCGGATTTATCCATTAGAAGTAAGCGTTTCAGAAGAAGATCAAGAAGAGAACAAGGAAGAGTTAAAAACACAAAAAGAAGAAGAAAAACATGATGACAGAAAAACTAACAAACCCTATATTAGTCGTGCCGGACGAGAAATAAAAATTCCTACACGTTTTCAATTTTAGTTATATATTATAACATTTGAATTTTATTTTAATTTCAATTGTTTTGCAGAATATAAATCCCTATTTGCAAAAAGGGGGAAAATGTTATAAATTTTACGTTTTACATCTTGTATGTGTATACATATTATGTAGTTATAGAAACGAAAAATGTTGACATAGAAAAAAAATATAGAATAAAGTTGTCATTTTGAGAAACGTCGATATAATTTGTATTATTTTATAATTTACCAAATTTTCCACTCTTTTTGCGACACATACCGTGCAATTCAATAAAATTTGAAAGTCACCAGAAAAAGTCAAAGCGATTGTAGATATGCCAAGACCAAAATCAAAAGGTGAGACAAAATCTTTCCTAGGATTGGTAACCTTTTACAGTAAATACATTCCTGACGCTTCAACTATCACATTTCCTCTCCGACAATTGTTGAAAGATACTACAGTGTTCAAATGGGCAAAAGAATGCGAAGTAGCCTTTCTAAACCTAAAACAGGAAATTATAAGTGAGAGAGTTTTAATGCATTTTAACCCCGAATTGAAAGTTCGACTTGCATGTGATGCCAGCCCCGTGGGACTTGGGACTTGTCACACATTATTGATGATCAAGAGAAACCAGTGGCTTTCGCATCCCATTCATTGACCGATGCCGAACAAAATTATTCACAACTTGACAGAGAAGCATTAGCAATAATGTTCGGAACAGATCGATTCTATTAATATCTTTTTGGGCGACGCGACATTTCGAGCTTGTGACAGACAACCAACCTTTATCAAGAATTTTTCATCAACATGCAAAGCTACCTCGAATGATATTAGCTTGATTACAAAGATAGGCAGCGTTTTTATCAGGATTTAATTATACAGTTATATGTAGAAAAGGAACTGAGAATGTAAATGCAGATTGTTTATCAAGAGCACCACTAAAACACCAGAAATTAATCTTTTACACAGATAAAGCAATTAACGAAGTCCATACCATATGTGAAGAAACGATCAATGCAATATTTACACCGGAAATTAGTTTTGAATCCGTTCGAAGGGAAACAAAAATTGATAACCAGTTATCGAACATGCTAATGAAGTTCCAGGAAGGAAAATATACAGAACAAGAATTTACCCTGGATAATGACATCATTTTTAAGGATCAACGACTGGTAGTTCTATCAACTCTACAAACTTTGGTTTTAGAAGAACTACACAGGACACATATAGGAATTACCAAAATGAAGCAACTCGTTCGACGCTATGTGTATTGGAAAAACATAGACAAAGACATCCAGCACTTAGTTCGAGCTTGCTCCACGTGTGCGAAGATAAAAAGCAGTCCAGCAAAAGCCCCCTTCACCCTTGGGAAGAACCTGAGCATAACTGGCAGCGTATCCATATTGACTACGCAGGTCCATATCAAGGATATCATTTTCTACTGGTAATCGATGCCAAATCAAAATGGGCAGAATTTGAACCATGTAAATTATCTCCATCATCAACATCCACCATAGAGTTACTACAAAGAATATTCGCAAGACATGGGTTTCCAGAAGTCATGGTTTCAGATAATGCCTCAATTTTTACCAGCGAAGAATTTGAGAAATTCTGCAAAAGAGCAGGTATATTTTGCAAATTTGTCGCGCCGGGACATCCGTCTACCAATGGCCTAGCCGAAAGAAATGTCCAAACATTAAAGAAAAGACTAACAGCAATGATGGACGAGTCAACAACGATGAAAATAAAGGTACAAGAAATTCTTTTTAGGTACAGAGCAACCCCTTTGCAGAACAACAAAACTCCAGCCGAACAGTATCTGAATAGAAAATTTCGAATACAGTTAGATGCACTAATGCCAATAAAATTCCAACTAACGGAAACAACAAGGAAGACACAGCCAACAACAATAAATAGAAATTTGGAACCACAACCCGTAAATTTGGACACGTACAGTATCTAGTAAAATTTGACGATGGGCATACACTAAAAAGACATGTCGACCAGCTCCAATTAACAGAAGTTCCAAAGCCCACACCAGAATAGTGTAAGAAGAAAGTTAGATTTGTACCTAAGCCCCAGCAGGAACTAAATATTAATTTGGTAGACTTGGTAAACATCCCACAGGAACAACCAGATGACGTCCAGGAACCGGAGTCAACTGAGAGTGATTATTCAGCAACACAACAAACCCATTCCTCTGAAGGAACTCTACGTAGATCTTTAAAAGAAAGGCGACCACCAAAGTACCTTCATGACTTTATACATCAAATACAATGTTGACTATTGTTGACATAAGCGTGGGAAAACTGTTAAAACAAAAAGAAACACACAGCGCCATCTACACGACACAGACGTTACTACAGATACGTCATATACATCAAATATATATAATTTGTAATTGTCATATCTATCGATAATTTATTGTATGTTCAATAAGTGTTAGTAAAAAACCGTTATATTATTTTCTAATACAAGTGTTATTGTGTTATTATTCGACTTTTATCGACACAACACTGTCGTCATGTATAATGTAATCAAAAAGTACTCCCTTTTTTACGACATTTCAACTCATCTGTGCCCTCACCTGTACGGCGGAAAATTGACGGCATACTGCCTAAAGTTTGTTTCTCGACGAGTACTTCAAGATTATATAAGACCTATAGTGTATAAAATCAACCCCTAAAAACTTGTCTGGGCTAGTGGTCTATATGAAATAGCTATCTGAGATTGATTGAGTAATGTTACAACTAGACCAAGTATTGAAGTAATAAATAATAAGTAAGTAATAAGTAAGTATTAAGGAAATTGTTATTGTCGGCTTTACTGTTTATCTCGTTGAATCTCGATCATGCTAAATTTTTGTAGAGTTGTTATCTCTATCTAGAACTTTGGTATCTCTGAAATTAAAACACACCAAAGTTCTTATAGTTATGCTTTACTACTTAAATACTTGGTCTAGTCTTAACACTACTCAATCAACATTAGATAGCTATCTCATAAAACAAAGCTTCAATCTGACGATGAAATAATTTTTCGAAACATCATATATATGAAAAGTAAAGTTTTCTAATTAATTAGTGGAAATTTTGTTACAAAATTATTTGTTTAGTGTTCTTAATAGTGACATTTTTATTATTAAAGCTTATTATAATATTGTACCATTTTAATAGTACTAAATTGCAATTAAAATTACCTTGCAGAATTTTTAGGACATTTTCGCCGGCAACTTGCGTAGCGGTGTAACCTTGAAGAGAAACGATTGTAGTATCCACACTGTAGCTCAAAAGAATTCTACAAGCTTGAACATTATCGTCTCGAGCGCATCGATGAAGGGCCGTTTGTCCGAGCCCATCAAGTGCATTCACTTTGGCACCATGTCTTAGTAGAACGTCCATAAGATCGTAGTGGGAATTATCGGCAGCTATATGAAGTGGTGTTAAAAAGTCTTTGTTTTTTTCATTTATAGGTGCGCCTTTCCTATAATAAATAATAATCATAAGTATCATCATAAGCGCTTTTCCATGTATTTTTAAAAAGATGATTTTGTAAAAATATTATTATTTTTAACCAAGTAGGT
This sequence comes from Ophraella communa, assembly GCA_035357415.1. Taxonomy (NCBI): domain Eukaryota; kingdom Metazoa; phylum Arthropoda; class Insecta; order Coleoptera; family Chrysomelidae; genus Ophraella; species Ophraella communa. The sequence goes on from CM068989.1 coordinate 23,244,502, forward strand.
AAGTCAACTAATTACTTATATATTAAAATTAAAAAAAATATAATATATTATTAGTAAAAATAAACCTGTTTTAGATGTTAACTGTGGATTGTTTAATAAGTGACATAGAATTCAACTTCAACATTTAGTAAAGCAGTTGGAGTTACTAGTAATAATCCACAGTTTCAAATAGACAATAAAAATATCGTAATTTGATCCTTGTCATTTAATAAAGGCATTTGGAAATAATTTAACAAATAATGTATTTCCATTTGATTCTATGAAAACTTCCTGGTCCTTTGTAAAAAGGTTTTATGAGCAGATGGGGTCCTAAACTCTCATATTAATTCAACGTTTTGAGAATATGAGAGTTAAACTTGCAACTCAAGTTTTAAGTAACACTTTTCAATGAATATGTTTACGAGTTTAGGAATACTTCCACAAAGCTTTATAGGAACTATAATATTTATTGAAAAATTTGTATAGATTTTTGGCTGGTAGAATTTGTTTAAAATCTAAAAATATTTGATAAAAATGATGTAGGTGTTACTGCAAGATAAAAATGTAAAAAGTATTGTGTAATATACATAGAAGAATATGTAATTAATAAGGTCATAAATTTTGGTCCTACGAACATCAAAGAATTTTCGCCGGCTTTTGCTTCTTGTTAGTCAGTGTATTCTTTGCTTTGAACTATCTGTGTTGGAATAAATAGAATATAATGTTTTACAACAAACTTCTTTGCCAACGTCGAAGTTGACAGGTTTTCTCTGCACTTGCTCGTCGGTGCCTTTGGGAAGTCCAGTCAACCATTTGCTGCAGTGGACTATTTGTTACGGCCATGGCTAGGAATCTTATATGTAAATGAAAATTCATTATTAGTAGTTGAGGTTCCAACCGCAAAAATCGCTGGTGTGCTGTCATATGTCGTATCTGTCAAAGAATTTTCGTGTTTTGTGAACTTCATTGCCATTTTGTGTTTATAGTAAGTTAAGTTCGGTTATTCTTTACAGTAATTTACAGTGTATAAGAAGTATTTGTTACAATTTGTGATTAATTACAGATAAAAATGGGGTTTCGATGTTGTGTCCTGGAAAACAGGATATCAAATGCATCCCAAAGATTAACAAGTAAGTTGAAATAAAATATGTAAAATAATAACTTTTTTCTACAAACGTGTTAAAAATGCCATTTTTAACACTCCATAAAAGTCTTAAAAATGTCACTTTAAGGCACTGAGTGCCTTAAAACCACTTTATGGCACTGAGTGCCTTAAAACCACTTTATGGCACTGAGTGCCTTAAAACCACTTTATGGCACTGAGTGCCTTAAAATGTTTATGGCACTGAGTGCCTTAAAATGTTTATGGCACTGCTGTCAAAAGTGAATTGTCAGATTTTGAAAGCAAACGTCAAAATATTTAGATTTTATTTATTAACATTAATATTAACAGTACAATTTGCAATTTGACAAATTAATTTCTTGCACTGCTGTTTTACCATTTTCCATGGCTAAGGAAGAATGATGATTCTTAAACAATTATATCAACAGAAAACAATACAAGAAATAAATTTCTTGGTGCAGTCAATAAAAAACTGAAAAATTGTTTCCACCTGCACCCAGGGTAAAGAAACTAAATAGTTTCCACACCAAGCTTGACCGTTTTCTATCAAAAAAACAACTACTTCCTGGGCTATATGCCCCAACGGACATTGAATTACATTCCAATAGAAAACGTGATGGCGACCGACTTTGTCGATACTTGCAACCATCTCTATCGATTTGCAAATTAACAGGAAGAACACTACTCGTAGACCGGTTTCGACATTATTGTGTCTCATCAGTACGAGGTAAGTAGTTCTTCTCATCCCGCAGAGCAGGATGCAGAATGATTCTTTTACGCCAATACATAAACCGTGAACCCACGATTCCATGATAAAGTCGTAAAAGCGCCATCCTACCATTAATTCGCAAACCAACAGATCAAAGGTAACTGTAATCAAAAGAAAACAATACAAGAAATAAATTTCTATAAGATGCAGTCAATAAAAAACTGAAAAAGTGGAAAGTTGTTTCCACCTGCACCCAGGGTAAGGAAACTTGACAGTTTCTATACCATGCTTGACCGTTTTCTATCAAAAAAACAACTACTTCCTGGGCTATATGCCCCAACGGACATTGAATTACATTCCAATAGAAAACGTGATGGCGACCGACTTTGTCGATACTTGCAACCATCTCTATCGATTTGCAAATTAACAGGAAGAACACTACTCGTAGACCGGTTTCGACATTATTGTGTCTCATCAGTACGAGGTAAGTAGTTCTTCTCATGCCGCAGAGCAGGATGCAGAATGATTCTTTTACGCCAATACATAAACCGTGAACCCACGATTCCATGATAAAGTCGTAAAAGCGCCATCCTACCATTAATTCGCAAACCAACAGATCAAAGGTAATCAAAGGAAGTAGTTGTTTTTTTGATAGAAAACGGTCAAGCATGGTATAGAAACTGTCAAGTTTCCTTACCCTGGGTGCAGGTGGAAACAATTTTCCACTTTTTCAGTTAATTATATCAACAATGGTTGCTAGGGTCCGTAATATACGATGCAATTTAAAATTATCTCCTTTGGATGTATTAATACAGGTTTTTAAAATTTAATTCAAACTGTATAATTACTTTATTTGAACGTTTGTAGAAAAAATATTGTATGATATACGTGTTAAAAGTACCTTTTAAGGCACTCATGTGAATTGCAGAATGAGCGAAGCGTGCCTTAAACATGTACTTTTAACACTTATATCATAAATAACTATTTAATAATATTTTTACGGTTATTCATTTTTTAATTATCATTATCATTTTTTTATTATTATTATTAGATAAACATGTTATAAATATTAATTGAACATTTAATTTTAGCTATGCAATCTATGGTTGTCATTAATTGGATGGTTAGATTTAAAAGAAAAACCGTTGTCTAGAATTCATGAATTGAATAGAGTTTGTCGTGCACATGTAAATAATTTATTGAATGTAATAAATGTTTCATAAAGATTTATATTTGTGTATTATTGAAGAGAACTCGAGGTTTTTCCCATAAAAATATTAATAAAAACCTATTAATATTTAAATACATTTAGTTTTCCGCTTTATCTTATAGTTCTTGATTCCAGACGCGAGGTGCCGCGAATATCGCTTTGGTGTCGAGGTTCTAATGGCAGTTTCCGATCTATCTCAGTATATATATATATATGTGTTTGTGGTGTGATTATGTGTAATTGTTTCGGTTGTGTTTTTTTTTAAGTTATGTCAACTAAATTAATTTTAAATCTCGCTTTGGTAAGTTAATTAAAAAAAATTTTTTAACTAATTATAAATTTTAACAAAGAATTTTTGCTTATTGTAGATTGTTCTGATGAAGGAAATAAAATTTTCCGAAAGCTAAACAAACAAAAAAGAGTACACTTTTGTTTTATTGACTGCATCCCCAAGATCTCCATTGTGTTTTTGTTTATATTGGTCAGTCAGGATCATCCTTCTTTGTTTATATATATATATATCTCTTATCTATGGTTACGGCAACTCAACAACTCCATTTTATTCTATAGCACCTTGTCGTCTGGTCTATACTCATTGAACTACACAGTGGTTTCCCCTCGTAGCTTCTAACCGTATGCTTTACGTCACTTGTCTAGAGGTTTCATCGTCTTCTAGAAAGAATCTGCACAATCTATTATTTTTAACGCGATCTGGTTCATCATTCGTGAGACTTTGCTATTGCCGATGTGCAACTTTATGATTGAAGCTCTTTTAACAAAGAAAACAGTTTAAGATTAAGATTCTCCGTTGAGAATCGAAAATAAGAAGTGAATGACTTGTGCTTGTGAAATTTATGATGCAACACTATGTACCATGTTTGGAGGTCTACCAAAGAGAAAAACATACTGGTTTGACTTAGAATCATTATTATTTTATTCTTTTTATATATTTTGTTTAAATAAAAATATGTTATTTATTTTATTGTTGCACAATAAAATTCAAATCATATTTTGTTAGCCATCAATGTTTAAATCCCAACAGCTACTATTTATAAACTTTACTAAATTTCGAGTTTTTTATGATTCAGTCTTATAGAGATAGTTCGATTATGAGAGATATAACACATTTATTACTAATATAACAAAAACAAAGGAACAAACCGACACGGGTTTAACTGGACTTTTTAGTTGGTACTGAATGTGTTCAAAATGTTATGGAGCAATTTCAAGAACGAACTCAGTAAAACTGTATAAATTTGACAACTACAAAATAAATCGTGCTTTCTTCCTGTTTGAACCAAATTCGCCAAATATTCTGTTCTGAATCGATACCTGAGTGAATCTTGAACCTAACCTATTCGTATTGTCCTGTCGTGTAAATTTGTTGTACCATGGTATTGCCCTGAGTCGAATAATCAGAGCAGTTTTTGGTGCCCTCAGGTCACATCAAGAGCGAGCAGTCTGTTCAAAAGAACATGCGTGACAGATTGCTCTCCCTAATGACATTTCAATAGAACACACAACTCGTTCTCAGTGTGCACTCAGTGCGTTGCTCTGGTCTCAAAAGAAAACGCTAATAGTTATCAACGTAAAATGATTCTTTGAGCTGATCTGCAGTACACTTGAGGGGCTGCGGAACTTTATCCAAATAATAATCTATGGTTGCAGCTAGTAGGAAAGGACTAGATGAGACCCTAAATAATACTCTAGCATGACTGCACTCTATAATTTCGACACAAAATTCATCTTTCCACCAGGGATTTTAAAAAATCCCTGTCTATGGGTGCTATACTTATTTGAAGAAATGCCTTCTTTATATCTGAAACAATTCCAATTGACCCTATTCTGAACTTCATTATAATATGAACTCTATTAAATTGGGTCCCTTCTCTGATCCACTGTTTGATATCTCCACTAAATGTCTTCAAATCTAATTTGGGTAAAAGCAACCTTCGTTTGGATTTCAGCGTAATTTCTGAGATATTACTTTTTGCATCGCCCTGCAGAATTTGCCAACGTGAAATTATATTTTATATTATCCTCTAATTGTCCAAACAGAGTTGCAATTTGGTGGTGCTATTCTTTCTTGTAAAAATCATAACAAATCTGAATGAACATCTTTCTCAGTAGTTCATGTTCTTTCTTGGCAAAGGAAGAATTCTCCATCTTATGTCCTATTGCGGTCGCCAATTAATGTTATGGAGTAATTTCAAGAAAGAACAAACTCAGCAAGTACAAAATAAATCTCTGACAGTTGTTACAACAAAACCCATCACTAATACAAAGTTTTGTTTTACAAAATTAATAAATAAATTATAATATTCTATTCGCAACACAAAATAAAAACAAAATTAAATTCTATTTCACTTGACCCTTTTACAGAAAAACCTGAAAGGTAGTAGAAAAAAGTGTAAAATCAGTGATACCAAATTTTTTTTTTTAATATTTAATATGAATGAAAATTTAAAATATGCTAATTATCATCCTCCAATTTCAAAAGTAAATTATATATATATCATATATACTTTATATTTACCTGATAAGAGTTTCTAATATTTGTTTTCTTTTAGTGTAAATAGAATTAACTGCTGCATGTAAAGCTGTATTACCAGAATAAGGATGTTTAAAACCTACTATATCAGCATTCAAATATTTTTTTAGTTTATTTGTATCTGCTTGACGTGCTGCATCGAGAAGAAGATGGCCTTTATATTCATCTAAAAAAATATTATCAAAGGCAGGAAAAGGTTATATTAATAATTTAGAGAATGTATAAATAAATAAATAAATAAGACTACCTACAAGCAAGTTTTTCCTGTAACTCTCTAGTAGGAGCAACATCTATTGCAGATTTGGAATGACAATTAAGTTGATGTGGATCAGCACCTTCAGATAATAATAATGAACAAACTTCTAATCTAGATTTGGAGGCTGCTTCATGTAAAGGTGTAAATGCCCAAAGGTCATTTGCATTTACATTTGCTCCATGTTTGATTAACATTTCAGTAACCTCAAAATGGCCATAGGAACAAGCATTATGCAAGGGCACTAAGCCTCTGAAATAAATAGAAAATAATATGATTTTTCTTACAAATGTTTTTTTAGTAAAATTATCTAGCTTAACAGTAAATCAAAATAACACATATTTAATTTTTTTATTAATATTTTGTGTGTGCATTGCTGGGATATAGAAAGGATACCTCAAGAGTTTGCAAAGCTATCTATATGTTACTGCTATAACCAAGAACCTTATATTTCACTAACATAATAATAGAGTTCCAATTTGACGAATATAATTTTATACATGGAAACCTAAATTAAATATATAAATATAATATGTAATACACTTAGGTATTTCTTACCCTTTGTCTTTTGCATGAACATCAGCTCCATTTTGAAGTAATAGTTGTACTACTCTGTTTCTATTATATCCAGCAGCTAAATGGAGAGGAGTAGATCTTCTTCCATCACTTGCATGACAATTGACATTTAAAGGATTAAGTAAAGCTAACAGACGATCTTCTGCTCCAGACCTAGCAGCTTCTAAAAGTTCATCTTTTCGATATTCACCAGTTAGTACAGGACGAGTAGAGATGTCTGCTACATCTAATGGTGTTTTACCTTCAGTATTTCGAATATTGACATCTGCTCCATGTTGAAGAAGAGCTAAGTAAAATAATCATCTTGGTTTTGGTAAATAATATATAATAATTATTAGGTGAATTCTTTTTGACTGAGATCTCAGCTCACTTCAATTGAGGTGATCTGATATAAAGTGATGTGAGTAAGCACCAAAAAGAACGACAAACTCAATTGAAACGCTCGACCTGCCGACGCATGCGTAATTATACAAATATACCTATGAAATAAGAAAAATAATAATGCAGATAATTATTATTATTTGTTATACCTTCCTTCGCCATCTGTGCATCTTCAAGGGAAAGATTTAAAGTATACTCTATATTTGTATTAACATCTAATAATGTTATTGTTTCCATTTTATTTAAAAAAAAAAGTTAGGTTATTATGTTGTTTTTAAAAACCAAACCAATCAAATATTTCTTGCTCCACACCACTTTATTTCCGACTCAAGTGTAACTGATACCCCTTCATAGCACATTCAGCATTGGTAAAGGGGGAGGAAAAATCTCAGCTCACTTCGAAGTGAGTGAATCGAAAAGAACGCGCACATTACCAATGTGAGCTGAAATTAACTGAGATCTCAGTCAAACAGAACGTACCTATTATACCCAAAATAACCACAATACTTTCTACTACTTAGGTACTTAACAGTACAATTGTGTTTAGATCCATTAAAAACAATGACTTACCAATGCATACATCTATCTTTCCTTTTATGGCTGCTTCATGTAATGGTGTATAGTTCCAGTTGTCTCTGGTATTTGGATTGGCACCTGCTTCTAATAATAATCTAACAACATCAGCATGACCAAAAGAACATGCATTATGAAGTGGGTGCAATCCACCATCATCCCGGGCCTGAATAGAAGCTCCAGCAGATAAAAGAAATTCTACCACATCTCTTCTACCATAACCTGTATATCAAATTTATAATTATTGTTTACTTAATCCACAAAGTGATAACAGGAATTAATAAAGCAGACAAACAAAAGAGGGTGCAAATACATCATTTGTTGGTCCCAAGTCCTTCTATTTTATGGGACTGCATCACTAGGTGATCTTACCAGATATTTACAATGAGGAAGATAAAAAGTTTATAATTATAAATTGCCAGAACAAATGGCCTCATTAGGGGCATATGACACAGCAAGGAATTTCCTTTCTGTGAAAACATTAGGAAACAGCAGAACATATACTATGTCAATGTGTGGCATTACAAAAGGTTCCTAGGAGTTGCTCTGACTTGCTATTAAATTAGGAATATGTCCTCTAGAAAGCTGCTTAGCTTTGCTGGAAGCATTGACATTTTAAAATTTAGGTAGATTATGTTGAAACATATACTAGCAAAGTGTTAACTTAAAGTTACTGTCTTGTTGACTAAATATAAACAAAGTAGTTGTTATGAAGTTGACAAATATTTTAGGTGGTTTGATATGTATATTGCTGTCATATATTCTCAAGTATAATATTGTATTGCCATTAATAAAACCATTTAAATCGACGACTGAGTTTCCCACAATTGCTTATACACAATAGGTTATGGGCCCAGAACTCAGGTTCAGTCGAATTTTGTAGAAATAGTTTTCTACAGAATAGTTGGAATGGAATTAGCGAAGTACATCAAGCCCTTGGTTGGTGAAGCAGACTGGCCAGTATGGAAGAGAAAAATAAGAGATCTCTTAGATTATCATGAAGGAGCGTTAGACGTTATTGAAGGCATATTGAAAAAACCTAATCCTTTAGACACGGGTGCAAATGAAGCTGAGATCAAGAAGCATAAAGAGTTATCTGATCTTTATAGAAAGGCTAATAGTTATGCCAAGTCAATGATAACAACAACAGTTACCGATGTAGTTTATCAGAAGATAATGGACAAAGACACAGCTCATGAAGTTTGGGAATCGCTAAAATTACAATTTGAGGCGACTTCCAAAGAGAAGTTGTTTAAAATTTGTACAGATTTCTTTGCTTTCAATTGGAGTCCAGGTGATGACGTTTCAACTCATATTGCTAAGTTACGAAGTTTATGGAATGAATTGAATAATGGACTTAAAGCTAAAAAACTAGCTGTTCTTCCTGATATAATGTTAGTTTGTAAAACCCTTCACATTCTTCCCAGTGGTTTTGAAACATTTCGTTCAGGTTGGATGTTGTTAACGAAAGACGAAGAAAAAACGTTTGATGAGTTAACTATGCAGCTCTGTTCACATGAGAGAAATTTCACGAGCTCAAACAGTCAGAAACTAGTACAAGAAGCTTTATTAGTTAAAACAGACACTAAAATTCAAGAAGAAAGAAGAAAAGACAGCAAAAACAGAAATAGGAAAAGCGATGTCTGCAATTATTGTAAATTAAGAGGACATTGGGTTAAGAATTGCAAGAAATGGATAGGAGACAGAAGACCGCCTAAAAATCGTAATACAGAAGATGGACAAAGCAGAACAGTACTACCAGCTGTGGCTCTAACCTCCATTAGCACTGAACTCAATATGGTAGATGTAGATTCGAAGAATTGGTGGTTTGATAACGGTGCAACTAGGCATGTTACAAATTGTTATGATGTGTTTGTCAAGTACAAACAATTTGAAAGTCTTTGTAGCATAAAAGCAGCAGGAAAAGAAAGTTTAAATGCACTTGGAAGCGGTACCATAAGAGTTCAATCCTTTATAGAAAATAAATCATTCGAATTAATATTAGAAGACGTTTGGTTTGTTCCAAATATTTCGAGAAATCTGATCTCCATTTTAATAGCGCAAGATAGGAATCCGAGTAGTGTATTTACATCTACAGCAACAGAGTGTTGGTTAGAAGTTAATGGAGAAAAGAGGTTATATGGTTTTCGGAACGTAGGCGGAAACCTTTTTAAAGCACACATTGAAGTAATTACACCAGAAACCAAAGCAGAAGTTTGTTCTACAAGGGCAGATAGTTCATTATTACAGTTATATCACGAACGATGGGGGCATCAAGATAAACTCCATGTGAAAGACATGCTCAAAAGAGAGCTAAGCATCAACGTGAAAATAGAACATGAAGTCTGTGAGCCATGTATATATGGAAAAGCTCATCGATTCCCTTTTGGTAACAGAAACCCTGCAACAAAACCAGGTGAACGAATATTTTCCGATGTGTGTGGACCATTTGATGAGTCTTTTCAGAAGAAACGATATTTAGTCATTTTTAAAGACAGCTACACTAAATTTCGTTATGCCTTTCTAATCAGACACAAGTCAGAAGTGAAGAATGCCTTAAGAAACATGATTAATTATGCTAAAACAACAGGGCATACCATTCAAGAACTGGTGAGTGATAATGGTGGAGAATTCGACAATGAAGATGTTCGACAGATTCTTCTACAGAATGGAGTGACACAGAAGTTAACAGCTCCGTATACACCTGAACAAAACGGTGGTAGTGAACGAGAAAACCGCACTGTTGTGGAAATGGCCAGAACTTTCAAGTATTCCAACCCAAAAGTTCAATATCCAGAGGCCATTTGGGCTGAGTTGGTTAGTACAGCCGTATATGTTCTAAACAGGACCGCAAAATCGTCGAAAGAAGGTGTAAGTCCATATGAACTGTGGTTAGGAAGAAAGCCAAGAATAAAGCATTTGAGAATTATAGGATCAGAATGCTACACACATATTCCTAAACAAAAACGACGAAAAATGGATAAAAAGGCTATTAAAGGATATCTTGTAGGATACGATGGTGATGAAAGATATAGAATTTGGGTTAAAGAAACTCATAAAGTTATTTTGTCCAGAGATGTACAATTTAATGAGATACTAACAGATTGTATAGAAAGAGTGAGATTGCCATTACATGATATTCAGTCCAGTAAAAAAGGCTGCAGTTTTAACAGTTCTGAAGACAATATTGACGAGTTAAGTGAACATGAAGAGGACATAGATAGTGAAGACGATGATGAAGTAATAGTTGAAGAACAAAAAGAACAAGATAGAGTAACATCCAGTTATGATTTAAGAGATAGATCACAGTTGAGACCACCTAATAAATTAGAAGATTTTATAATGAGTGCAGAGAATATACTAAGTACAATAAAAACTCCTGGCAATTTTCAAGAAGCAATTGACAGTCAAGAAAGCAATAAGTGGCTAGAAGCCATGAAAAGTGAGTTAGCCTCATTAAACGAAAATGAAACATGGGAGCTATCACCTTTACCAATTGGATGTAAAGCTTTACCATGTAGGTGGGTTTTCCGGATAAAAACGAATCCAGATGGTTCTATAGATAAGTACAAGGCCAGATTAGTTATTAAAGGATTTAGTCAAAGAAGAGGAATTGACTATAGTCAAGCATTTAGTCCTGTAGCAAGATTAACTACAATTAGATCTATTTTAAGTATTGCAGCAGCTGTAAGGATGCATTTAAGTCAGTTTGATGTGTCTACTGCATTTCTTTACGGTTATATTGAAGAGACAATTTATATGAATCAGCCAGAAGGTTTTGACGACGGAACAAATATGGTATGCAAGCTTAAAAGAAGTTTGTATGGCTTGAAGCAAGCACCACGATGTTGGAACAGCAGATTCGGAAGTTTCCTGTTAAGCTTAGGTTTCAAAGTTAGTGAGGCAGATCCATGTTTATACTTAAGAGAAAGAAATGGTAAGAAGCTGCTTATAGCCCTGTATGTTGATGATGGATTGTGTGCTGGGAGTGATTCGAAAGATTTAGAGGACTTTCTTAAGGAGTTAAAATCAGAATTTAAAATAACGATAAGACCAGCAGATTACTTTTTGGGTATTGAAATAGAAAAGGAACTTGATGGTAGTATTAAAATTAGTCAAAAAGGGTATGCATGTAAAATTTTAGAACGTTTCAACTTCTCAGAGTGTAAACCAGTGTCAACCCCTATGTTGAAAAATACAGAAACCTCAAAATCAGGGAAAGAATCCAGAAATATAAGTAATTTTCCATACCGAGAATCAGTAGGTGCACTAATGTACTTGATGTTGGGTACAAGACCAGATCTAGCGTACAGTGTAGGATTTGTATCAAGATCTTTAGAAAATCCATCTTCAGGAGATATAGCTAGGGTAAAACGAATTTTTAGATATATCGCAGGTACTAAAGATCTGGGCATAGTATATAGGTCTCAGACTATTCAGCGTGTCCTGGATTGCTACAGTGATGCAGACTTTGGCGGATGTACTACAACGGGTAGATCGACTACTGGTATAGTAGTACTATATGCAGATGGCGCTATTTCTTGGCAAAGCCAAAGACAAGCCATGGTAGCAACATCTACTACAGAATCTGAGATTGCAGCCGCAAGCGAAGCGACAAAAGAAATTATTTGGCTCAGTAGACTTTTCAAAGAAATAAGTCAATTAATAGATGTTCCTGTTCTACAAGTGGATAATTCTGCAGCAGTTAAATTAGCCCTCAACCCCGAGTTTCATCGTAGAACAAAACATATAGCAGTGAAACATTTTTTTGTTAGAGAAAAGGTTTCCGAAGGACAGATTGGAATTAAACAAATTTCTACCGATCAGCAAGTTGCGGATATTTGCACAAAGGAGTTACCAAGACCAAGACACCAAATTATTTGTAACAAGATGGGTCTCAAGTAACTTTAAATTAACAAAGGAAAGTGTTGAAACATATACTAGCAAAGTGTTAACTTAAAGTTACTGTCTTGTTGACTAAATATAAACAAAGTAGTTGTTATGAAGTTGACAAATATTTTATGTTTTTTGATATGTATATTGCTGTCATATATTCTCAAGTATAATATTGTATTGCCATTAATAAAACCATTTAAATCGACGACTGAGTTTCCCACAATTGCTTATACACAATAGATTAAACAAAGATCTCAGTAGGTTAAAGGACTGACAAGCCTAAATGACTAAAAACATTCTAATCTAAAATGGTACAAAAGTACTGATAGGGAATAAATTTTTTTTTAATTAAAATCAGGGCTTAGCAGTTTAATTTTCTATTTGATAATGGAAAAATATTTTTTGAAACTTACCAGCAGCAAAGTGTAAGGGTGTAGATTTTCTCCCAGCAGTATCTCTAGCATTTACAGTAATTGGAGTAACTAATTTTCTTACTCTAGAAATATCTCCAATTTTGCAGGCTTCAAATAAGTCCCTTAAAGGGTCACTGGCACTTGGCAGTGAATCCATTGTAGTTTTCAAAACATCACGTCTACTAGCCATACCATAAAATAAACAATAATCAGAACTTAGTCATTATTTATTATTTAATAACTTTATTAACTTTTAAATTAGAAAGTTGCATATTATGTCTTAAAATGAATCAACTATATTTAGTCCTAATACCCATAGCACAGGTAATATAAACCCATACCCCTAGGTAATATAAAGACAATACCTTGCTTTTGAAGCTTTTTGTTGTGTAAATTAATAAAGGAGGAGAAAGAACTTGGTATTATGTTGTGTCACAGAATATTGTTGTGATAGATTTTAGGTTTGTTCTTTATTGCTGAACTGACAACTGACTTCAAACTGCACTGCACTTAAGGGAACCAGGTGCAAGCAGGACTTGTCATGTGTCATCTAGTATAAAGAACGCGAAAGTGTAATAATTAACATGACTTTACTTTCAACTGATTTATTAGTTATAAACATACTTTTATATACTGTATAATGTAATTAATTTACAATGTTTTATGCAATAAATTCATTAATTTAATATAGGTAACTTGTCCAATATAAATATAGGTCCTCCACTGGCACTACCTAGGGTGTGTTCGGGGAGCACGCTTTCGAGCTATGTAGCGCCAAGCGCCATATAACGCAAACGAGGAATAGTACTAGATAGCGCCAACTGGCGCAAATAGTGTGCTCCTAGTCAAAGTACAGGCACAGAGTAATAGCGTTTTCTTTTGGGACCAGAGCAACGCACTGAGTGCACACTGAGAGCGAGTTATGTGTTCTATTGAAATATCATTAGGGAGAGCAATGTTCTTTTGAACAGACTGCTCGCTCTCGGGGTGTGTTCGGGGAGCACGCTATTTGCGTCATTTGGCGCTATCTAGTACTATTCCTCGTTTGCGTTATATGGCTCTTGGCGCTACATAGCTCGAAAGCGTGCTCCCCGAACACACCCTCGATGTGACCAGGGGGTCGATTCTCCAGTGTGTGCGCCTGAAAAAGTATACTTTTTCTAAACAAATTTTGACGTCACACTTTCCCAGTCCATTCTTGAACCATGTACTTATAATTGTATACGTTTAGAAAAAGTATACTTTTTCAGGCGCACACACTCGAGAATCGACCCCCAGGTCCGGGTCAAATCAATTTTCGTGTTCCATTGGTTTTGCCCTAGAGCATGCATCTGACAGCACTAGCCTTGAATTCTCTAAAAACCCAGTGCTGCCCGAGTGCGATGTTTGTTGCGTGATGTCCAGTGATGTCAAGTGTCATCACCCTAATACTTTTACCAAAAATATTTATTTTAAAATAAAAATATCATACTTATAAATAAAAAATGAGCAGTGTACCATTATTTCCAAATTTAAAACCCAGATTGATGCACGCTTCTTGGTTTGATGTAGACCAACCTTGTGATGATGAGGACGAAGTTTCTCAATTAGAGAGAGATCATCAAAACTGGGTAACTAAATTTTATACTTAAATAAAATTAAATAGTAATTTAATTATTTTTATACGTTAGTTGCAGTTGATTAAACAGAAAGATGATGATTTAACACCTATTGGAAAAACAGCATCCGAGGTATACTTTTTTGTCAATATTGGATTAAATTACTTGTATTGTGGGTTTTGAAAATTAGTATTAAGTCGTCTTTTGGGCAACTTAAGATACATATGTCGCACCTCCAGAGAAACAATGTCGTAAGTGCATTTTTTTAAAATGGAGGTTTAATTACCCATATTACTAAAAATGTATAAACTATCTGTGGCAACAAAGTCAGAATTGTATTTCAATAATCTACCCCTATATATCGCTTATGTCTTTGTGGAAATAAACGATCGATCGATGTGTGTGGAGCTATATTGTGACAAAGGTAAATATTATGACAAAACACATTAACTTATTTTGGGGAAACAACGACTGAAATGCATGTTTAAATTTTGGTAGCTAGATTTTATTGTCATTATTGGGTCAACAAAGACGTATGTGTATTTTCTGACTTTGTTTCAGGAAGAAAGAAAGATGATCTGTTGAAGTAATATTGTGCGTAAGTAACTATTACAAAACTGTTTATAGATCTTTGTTTTAGTATTTTATTAAATATTAATAAGAAATAAAGATGTTTTATTTAATTTTTTCTTGCCATTAAACATTAATTTTTTTATTTGAAAGTAATTTTTTTAGATAGTTCTAGAGCAACAAAGACACATTTGTGGTAATCTAGCCCCCTAAATGCCTCTAGCAATAGCAAAACACAAAACGCTTTAAAATAACGCCAACATTATGAAGTAAGAGCTACAGAACCCCTGGAATCATTCAAATCCCTTGCAAAGAGGTTGAAATTTAAAAATCTTTAAAAGGCTCTCCTCAACATTTTATAGATTTGCACTTACGACATTGTTTCTCTGGAGGTGCGATGTGTTATTTAAATGTCATAGTCAAATTACTTAATTTTTATACACAAAGTAGTTATTTATGCTATCATGGCTTTAGTCAATATAGCAATGTTCTAAGGTAATTTCTCTTTAACTATAGCTGTGGAAGTCATACCGTCAAAGTATTCTTCTTCATAACAAAATATCTGAGAGTTTCAGAAAACAATGGCAGAACAGTTAAAAAATTACCAATAATTTTAAACATATCAATTTTAATGTCATAATTACATTTTGTTAATACATTTAATCAAACCCTCAAATTTATAGACTGTTGAAGAAGATGATGAAGAGGATGATGAAGATGACAATGATGATGATGATGAATCTGAAACTCATGATGAAGAAGAGGAAGATGAGATTGAGATGGATGTTTCACAAGAGAGGAGCTCGCCAGTAGATATTAGTATAAGACTTGTCCAGGGACATGGTGTACGATAAAATATTCTGTATAATTAATATTTATTTTAATATTTTTATTTGTTCTTTTGTTTTTGATATATTAAAATATACATTTAAGTAGTTATTTTCTATCTATTTTTTATTAAATACCGTGTGACACTTAAGAGGGGCGTCAAAAATGTGACAGCTGAAAACGGGTGGCAAGCCTGAATTGTACCCAAAATTTCAATCATTTTGTAAACAACAAATCTAAAGAACGCCTTTAAATTACGTATTCAAATTTTAACAGGATATAACTTAGACCTTTCTCTAGGAGATAAGGTTTTTTAGTTAAGTTTTATATTGTAATAAAAGAGATATTGGTGTTTAAGTGATGGTATGTTTTAAAAAAGTTTGACAATTTGTGATCACGAATTTTAACGCCAGAACCTTAACTCCTAAAGAAAGCAT
Source organism: Ophraella communa (assembly GCA_035357415.1). Taxonomy (NCBI): domain Eukaryota; kingdom Metazoa; phylum Arthropoda; class Insecta; order Coleoptera; family Chrysomelidae; genus Ophraella; species Ophraella communa. Next base: position 23,260,599 of record CM068989.1, read on the forward strand.
AGAGAATGCGACTAGCAAAATATGAAGTTAAAGAAAGGTATATTTTTTGAGATTTGTTGCACGCAAAATTTGAACATTGCACTAATCTGTCAATTTAGTTCAACAGTTTTGGTGGCGCTTTTTTCAAAGACGTATCTCGATTCTAATTCTCCAAATCCAAACTTCACTTAACATAACCAACCTAACCCTATTTCTCGTTTATAACGTCAAAATATAATTTTAGTGTTTTGCTTTTAAATATATAATTGTCTATATTAATATTCGTTTATAATTTACCAAAAGTTAAAAAAAAAATTTAAAGTATATTTTCACAATTTGCGTTGGTTTTTACATAGTTTATAGCATTATCCAACTGTGATATGTGCAAAGAGTTTAGTGTTGTGAACCGTTCAACCGTTGTTATTTCCTAAATTACTTTTTACTTAAACACAGTTTTCTTATTTTAGTCGAATTGGTAAAAATGTGAGTTTTGAGAGACCTGATTTTTCTTTATACTTTTTTAATCTTTAAGTTACCTTATATCTTTATTTGTTAAATAACATAAACCCAACCTAAGGGATTTACATTTATAAATTAAAACTACTTATGTAAATATTAACAGTTAAGTGTTAAACTATTTTTCTAAATAGGCAGGATAATGTCCACAAAGTAAGAGTTTCTACAATATTTATTTACATGTTCAATATGCATAAATATAATAGCTTTCTCTTTAGATAATGTGAAGAATGAAAATTTACAGTCAAATATGTAATATTTTTATTAAAACAGTTTTACAAATTTGGGTTGGATACTGAATACGTCTGTTATCTTTATATATATATATATATATATAAAGAAGGGTAGTCTTGACTGATATATTATGAAATTAAGTTTTTTTTTGAGGTGAGCAGTCAATTATAAAAGGGCAATTAATGAAAACTCTTTATATTCGTGAAGCTTTCGAAAATGTTTATTCGAAAGCTTCACGAATATAAAGAGTTTTCATTAATTGCCCTTTTATAATTGACTGCTCACCTCAAAAAAACTTAATTATATATATATATATATATATATATCCCCCTCACCATTAAAAGTTTGTTGGTAAATGATAAAACAGACCAAAGGGTTCCAATTTCATGTCAGAATGAACTGGGTACATATAATTGAGAAAATGAGTCCTAAAAAAGAAAAACATAAAACATTTACTTGTTATTTACTATTAATATGCAGATGTTATTTGCTAATGTTTAAAATGTAATTGAACCCTAAAATAAACATTTGTATTTTAAAACACATAGTAGCCCACAATAGGTTTCATATTGATGTAGCCATGGGTTCTATAAGGGTCCAGATTCAATGTTTTTGAAGAAAGAGTTCTAAAATATAAAAGATTAGAATTAACAGTAAAAATTATTAATTATTTACTATAAATAGAATAAACCCTGTGTAGGCAGTTACTTGAGGTCCAAAGGTTTTGAGGAAACAGTAGCATATATTTTGAAAACAATTGATTTATACAATTTAATTATCTAAACATAGATGAAATAACATATATGGTTGCCAGAAAAAGTATATTGCTAAAAATAGTATTTTCAGGACATTTTTGAAATACTTTAGAAAAGTAGTAACCTATTGAATCTTGTAGAAATATTTTGTTTTCCATATTCCACCTAATAAAATCAAAAATTAATCAAATAGTTTTGACTTAGAAAATGATACTAATATTCTTCCTGGTCTATCCTAGTATTTAAAGTACACAAAGGATGGCTTAAAGGACAAGTAGCATTAACACTTCTCTGAGATGCCCTAGTAAAGACTCTTACATGAAACCAAAGAAATATGCCATCCAGATAATGCTAATTATTTAGTATCAAGAGGCAAATTCACAGGGGAAAAAGCACACAGTAGCAGTAGTACACAAAATACCACTGATTTCAATTTTCCAAAGAAAATACTTCAACATGGGCAAATACTATTGGTAGGTACTCAAAAAGAAGAAAATTCATGTATCTAATATGCAAAATACCTATATCAATACATCTTTTAAAACTAAATTTGATATTTAGATCTGAATCATAGATAATAAAATAAATATAATACCTACCTATTAATTGTAAAAATTTAAACCAGTAAATAAACAAATTAAAACTTACCTCTTATCACTTCTGATTACTAGATGGAGAATGCTTTCAAATGTAAATAAAATATGGATCTGATTACTAGATGGAGAATGCTTTCAAATGTAAATAAAATATGGATCTTTATAAAATAAATAAAATTTTTTCATTTGTGTGAAAGATACCAGTTAAAAAATTCAGTTACAATCCTATTGGATACATTTTAATTTCAATTGATTCCACAAAGTATGGGGTTGACATTTTTGGAATATAATTAATAGCCATAATTTAATGATACAATTAGTTTTATTAAGATATACCCATATTAACAATTATGTTTAGTACTTGCAAGAGTATTGTTGGCCAATCACTGATAGTCAGCTTATCCCACTTCTTTAGGTATCTTGAAAACAGGTGCACAAAGTGTATTTCTATAGATACTAGATTGGTTAGTAATTATCGTAGGTTATTGAAAACATTATTTTTTTCTTGTGCCACATTCTCAAAATAAAAATAAACTATAGGTAAGCTTTATTATAGTGTGTGCTTTACGTTGTACTCCATTTTTCATTAAATCATGGATCTGGGTGGTAATTTAGGAATGTCCAATACTCTCTAAAAAATAAGTGATATTTATTTATTTAGGCAGTAAATAATTAGCAAGGTACCTACTTACTTGAAGTCATATTGAAGACAGACTAACCTGTTAATGTTTACAAACATTATAGTAACACTTTTGCAATAATCATCAAACGTTTTGGAAAAGTATTTAAATTTTTCCCCACAAAATATATTCTAAAAATTTACATCTACTTCAACACCTTCAAATAATACATCCATCAGAAAGTAAATAAATTAATCTCTGATCAAACCTTAGACAAGGAAAGGAGAGGACTGCGCATTGGAATCAATTTATGTAACCCATTTACCACCAAACTAATGGCGGACAATATTGACATAGGCGTATCATACGATTTTTCTTATACGATTATTAAATAATCATTTTCATTATTTCGTATTACAAATCTAATTTAAAAAAGTCTTTAAATATGTACGGCTCCAAAAAAAAACAACAATCATTTTAAAACATATTTATTTAATAAATATTACAATTTTAATCTATTTTAAATATATGTTTTTGTTTCACGCCACTGCAAAACTATTACATCTATAAGAAAATAATAACAATTAATTGAAAAATAATATTTTAAACTGAATGAAAACAATTTTCAAAAAGTATGTACCTACTATTAATTTAAGTTATCATACATAACATATGTGATTTAGTTAAACATCTATTACCTGAAAGCTGTAATATTAATAAAAATAAATTTCAAGGAAATAGTTTTAAAATACTTTTTACCTATGAAATGAAATTCCTTTCTCTTTTTTAGCACTCTGACTGTTGCACTTATAAACTGCACAATTAACCATTTTAAAATGTCTATTCAGGTAATTAAAAAAGGTGAAAATTAATAAAAAAACTAAAAAAATACAATTCGATGTTCCAAATTTGTTTACCACCAAACATATGTCAAACGTTTGAAACTTGGCTTCTCACACACGAATAAGGTTTTCATTGGCATGCGCTGTCCTCTCTTTTTCGTAGTCTAAGGATCAAACTAACAACTAACCTCGTTTAATTTTGCATTGTTGCCAATACATTTCAATCTCAATTTTAAAAAAGGTATAATTACATATTTTCCACTTTATTTCAATTTTTCTTTAGACCATGTTGATGTGTGTATATTCAGAAACCGTAATATGTTTTTATTATAATTAACATATTTATTCTAATAAATACCTTAATTAGTACGGGTTAGTACCAGAGCTGGGTAGTATCCGGATACTTCTGTATACGGATACAATATCTGGATACTTTTTATGTATCCGAAAGCTCTTTTAAATTTTGTACCCGGTATCCGTATCCGTTACCAAATTTTAAAGTATCCGATATGCGGATACTGTTTTTAATATTGGGATACTTTTAAACATTATTTATCGCCCTCCGATAATGCACCTAACGTAGGCACAACACTGCCCTTATTCCTTTAATTCAGATGTGTCTAACATGTTAAATCCCATTTTTCGTACTGGTCACCGTTATAATATATTATTATATTTTAATGGAGCTTTGTTTTTACCTATAAATCAGTTTCATAAGTACCTACGTTATTTATTTTTTATATTTTCTATATCTCTCTTTTCAAGAACCCCTTTGTACCCTGTATTTATAATTATTAGAAGAAATTATTTTTCGGATATTATAATAAAGGACATCCTAATATTTATATTTTTATTTTAGTGTACCTACAAGTACAAATAAGTACACCCCCTAAAAAGTTTGGAGACTCGGCTGGTCCGACGCTGGCCAAATTCAATATCAAAAGTTCAGGCAGTGACACGAAAAATTTTTCGTTAGTTAAATGTATTTTTATTATTATATATTACATTAAAAATACCTGCACATCACATAGTTTTAATACTAATAATTTGTCCTTTTTAAAAAAGTATCCTTCAAAGTATCCTAGGAAGTATCCGGATAGGTACTTGTATCCGAATACATTTTTAAATGAAAGTATTCGAACTTTTTAAAAAAGTATCCGGATACATTTTGAGTATCCGTATCCGGTATCCGGATACTTTTTTTCAATATCCGACCCAAATCTGGTTAGTACAATAAATTTCATTAATTAATTATTTGTTAGGAATGCCGAAATCTTATTTTATTTTATTTTATATATCCATATTTTAAATCCTAAAAACAATTAATTTGTTACGCCTATGACACAACAAAACTTCGAAAACATATTCAAATAGGATATTTAATAAAAATTATACAGGTATTTTTCATCTGTTTATGGTCTCAAGGTCAAATGTATGTGTGTGTCGTGGAAACATTCAAAGATTTACGAAGCAAAATTAATATTTTTATCTCTGTCTTAGACAAAGAAAGTCAACAAGCTCTAAAAATATTCAAATTTATAACAAAAATACTAATTTGAAACCACTATCGCCATCTACTGTTCATTCTTGTAATTTAAAAATAACCAGATTTTTCACTAAATTCAGGTAGGCTTACCAAATTAGAAACGCCCCTCTTAATTGTCAATTTATAAAACTTTTATTAGGTCTGTAAAACAACATTTTGTTAAAATAGTGAAATTAAAATTCAATTTTAAAATGGTAGTCAGAGATGATAGAAAATCTAATAAAATTGTTTTAACATTAATTGGTACCCAAGATAAAAAGCACTTATCAGGTGAACCCTAAGGAATGGAGTCTCATGAATTACTAGCTAAAACATCTATCTATCTATCAGCAGTGGGAATGGAGGTATAAGTACTTGGACCCATGTCATAAAAGTTTGAACTAACTTCACTTGAAGGACTTGCTTTTTGAAAGCTTGTCCCTTTAAAAGTTAAATTTTTGCATAAGGGCACAGATAACAGAGTCTTCTAACAAATAAGTTTCATCACCTACAGAAAATTGAATTATAATTTAAAAAATTTCATTTTATATTGCAGTTCTAAATTTTATATAAAATAATTTTGTAATCGTATATTTTTAATCAAAAGTATTTAAACTAATCCTTTAGGTAATATTTTCAATAAAATATATAAATATTAGTTGAAAAAGCAAATTTTTTACTGGTAAGGACCACAACTTTCCAGGCAACAAACACCCTTGATAAAAATACTTTTGGTAAACTCTCTTGTTTGTACAGTTTATCTTTTTCCATAAAAATCAACTTTTCACTTTTAATTCGCTACAACCATATTATACACACCTATATAAGGGAATAGAATAATAATTAATCTCGGAAAACGATTAAAAACTTATAATAAAACTAAAAAAATCAACTGCTCTCGTTATTAAATACATATAATTTATTAAAATAGGAGCATTTTAATCTAAATACAAAATACTATTACAGGCAAAAATAATTACTTCTCGATCTTTGATTCGAAAACTATACATTTATATACCATTTTTTCGTTATTAAAGCATCCAGGAACACAACTGTTCACTATATTGAAAAATAACTATTAATGAAATAAATAGTTAACTATATAAACTATAACGACAAAAACTGCAAAACTAAAAATATAAGAATAACGTCCTTTGAATACAAAAAGTATTATTTCAAACCTTAGACACTAAGTTTCAAACATTCAAAATTCAAATTCTCTTCGCACAAATGGAAAATGGACACGAATTATCTCACGACCATATGAACAATTACTAAGAATAATAGTGCTGACTGTCGGAGTATCAAGTTACTTTATTATTCAACAACATTTTCCTTTTTGCATAAAATATAAAATTGTACATTCATTTCTAACATCTTAACGAGTAAACATATAATTGTAGTTAAACGTATTTTTGTAAAACTTAGTTAATAAATATTTTTAAAAACCTAATTCTCAAGATAGAAAAGATATTTGGCGCAGTCAGTAGGATATTTCGGGAATTCGCGTATCGAACGTGAGTTTTTTCGTTTCAATGATTGACTGAAATTCCGAACCAAAAATACGAAGTGTATCGTAGTGTGGAAGTGTGTGCTAGAGGCTCCTCAAAAATCAGGAAACCATAGAACTAGGACAGCTAAAACCAACGAGAAACCGGGATTTGGGAAGAAAATAGCCCGAATTCGCAAGGAAGAAGTACAAGTGGAGACAAAATCGCAAATCTGGTACTCTTCTTTATATTGGAACATAAGTGAGATGCTAATAATTGTTTTGTGTCTTATGTAAGTACGATTTTATTTAAAACTATTGCTTTTTATGGAAGAATTGACAGCAGAACTTGATAATTTAACGTTAGAAATGAATCAATTTAAACCAGAATATTTAAACTGTATCCCCGAATTTGATGGAAATTCTAACGAATTGAATAGGTATCTATCTACGAGTGAATCGTTAATTAATAATTTTTACGATGTAAGAAATACAAATAATTTTCAAAACATCTATATTCTTAATTCTATCATTTCAAAATTAAAGGGCAACGCAAAACTGGTAGTTAATATTCAGAACGTATCCACATGGGACGATCTGAAACAAATATTAACTCGTAGTTTCGCTGACCAAAGAGATGAAGCCTGCCTTAACAGAGATCTTGTTATGTTAAGACAGGGTCAACATGAAAAACCGCAACAATTCTTCGACAGATGTTTAAACATATTAAATCTTTTATGTAGTTATATAGATATACATGAAACAACAAATGAAGCGCGAACGTTAAAACGCGATTTATATCAAAAATTAGCTTTAAAAACATTTTTATCTGGGTTGAAAGAACCATTAGGTACAACCATACGTTGTATGAAACCTTTAACTTTAAATGAAGCATTACAATGTGTCACTAGGGAAGACAATATTCATTACTTTCAAAACTCATCATCAATTAAAACGGCTATCCGACCCCATAATTCAACAAATAATTATAGATCTCAGCCAAATTTTCAACAAAGATTCACTTCTGTACCATTTAATAACCAAACACAAAATAACCAATTTAAACAAAACTATTTTCCATCCCACTCAATTCCTTATCAACCTAGGACAAATACTCCTCCTGTAAGATATCCCACTAACAGTCAAGTATTTAGACAACCCAATAATAGAAACGTTTTTAAACCAAATCCAAACCAAATTCTTCCAAAACCAACACCTATGAGTGTATCAACTCGAAATACTTTCAGAGGTCCATCGACCTCCCAACAGAACAATAGCTTTAGATATCCCAATACTAATTTCAATAATAACCAACCTAAGTACGTTGCTGAAGAGCTTTTCAATACTGAACTTAATAACGATCAATATAATTACGAATATGTTGACCCAAGTGAACACATTAACCAAAATTCAAACAATTATCAAAATGATGAAAACGAATCTGATATGTCTAACCACGACCAAAATTTTCAAACAATGCCTCACCCAAGAAAAATGAGGTAACACCTATTATTTCAATAAATACTTTAAATTCAAGCGAACTCTCTTATATAATTTTTCCAGAATACAATATCAAAATGCTTATTGATTCTGGAGCCACAAAATCATTTATAGATCCTGATATTGCGTATAAATTCTTTCCAAATTCAATCAAAAATGATCCATTTATAGTATCGACAGTATTCCAAAAATCGTCTCATAAATATAGTGTATCTATACCAGCATCAAAAATATTTAATTTACCCCAAAATAAATTAATGAAATTTTATTTGTTCAAATTTCACAATACATTCGATGGTCTCATTGGCATCGACAACTTAAAATTTTTAGAAGCTAATTTAGACTTTAAAAAAGGATTGCTAATAACACCTTCATGTAAAATAAAATTATTATTTCACAATACACATAAAGAAATAAATCTAATAACAGTTGGCCCAAGATGTAAACAAGTGATTAAAGTTAAAACTTCTATCGAAGAAGGAGAAATTATCATACCACATCAAAAAATTCACAATTGTGAAATCCCAGAAAGCCTAACAATTGCTACAAATTTTGAAGCAATAACTACCATATTGAATAATACAACACAACCGGTCACTTTAGATTTTTCTAAACCGCTTTTAGTAGAACGATTTGATAGACAAAAAATTCAAAATTTCGATTGTAATAATATTGAAACCGATTGTAGTCACTTTTTAAATTTAGATAAAATAAGAACAGATCACCTAAACGAAGAAGAAAAGTCATGTATTTTAAATCTTTGTAAAGAATTTTCCGATATATTTTATCAAGAAAATAATGCTCTAACATTTAATAATAGAATAAAACACCAAATTAAGACAACAGATGAAGTTCCTATTTATTCCAGACCATACCGATATCCATTCATTTATAAAAATGAAGTTCAAAAACAAATTAAAAAAATGCTAGATTCTAATATAATTCGACCGAGCAATTCGCCCTGGTCTTCACCGATATGGGTAGTACCAAAAAAACTCGATGCGTCAGGTCAACAAAAATGGCGCGTTGTAATCGATTATAGACAGTTAAATTCTAAGACAATAGATGATAGGTATCCATTGCCCAATATAACGGACCTATTAGATAAACTTGGCAAATGCCAATATTTCTCGACAATCGATTTGGCGAGCGGGTTTCACCAAATCGAAATGGACGAGAAAGATATAGAAAAAACTGCTTTTTCTACAGAGCAGGGACACTGGGAATTCCTGCGTATGCCATTCGGGTTGAAAGGAGCTCCCGCTACCTTTCAACGAGTAATGGATAACATTCTACGAGGTATACAAGACGAGCAATGTCTAGTATACCTAGATGATATAATTGTATACTCTACGTCGTTACAAGAGCACCTTGAACGACTTAGAAATGTTTTTCAGAGGCTTAGAGACTCAAATTTTAAAGTACAACTCGATAAATCCGAGTTTTTAAAGAAAGAAGTAGCCTACTTGGGTCACGTCGTGACTCCTGAGGGCGTTAAACCGAATCCAGATAAGATAATCGCTATAAAAAATTATCCGACACCCACAACAACAAAGCAGATTAAAGGCTTTTTAGGGCTACTCGGATATTATAGACGGTTTATACCAAATTTTGCTAAAATTACAAAGCCCTTAACAAAATGTTTGAAAAAAGGAGCTAAAATTATTCATGATGAAGAGTTCTTAACTTGTTTTGAAACTTGTAAAAATTTACTTATTAACGAACCAATTCTACAATATCCAGATTTTAGCAAAACATTTAATTTAACTACCGACGCAAGCAATGTCGCGATAGGCGCGGTACTATCTCAAGGACCAATTGGTCATGATTTACCAATAGCGTACGCCTCAAGGACCCTAAATGACTCCGAAAGAAATTATTCGGTCATTGAAAAGGAACTTTTGGCTATCGTATGGGCAACAAAATATTTTAGGCCCTACTTATACGGCCGGAAATTTAATATTGTAACTGACCACAAACCACTTAAATGGCTTTTTTCACTTAAAGATGAAAATACTAAATTTACAAGATGGAAACTTAAATTATCTGAATACAATTATGATATTTATTATAAACGTGGTACTCTTAATTCAAATGTTGACGCGCTTTCGAGAGTAGAAATACATACTAAAGAGACCGACGAATTTTGGCAACAAGTAGATGAAATACTAAAGGACACAGAAAATTATAACGAAACAAGTGAAAACCTACATCCTAGACCAATCAAAATAAATCCTTTACAACACCCACCCGACCTTTATACCGAAAATATTCCTATTCCTGAAGATCTACCAGAAACCTCAAACCTTGAAGATAATACATCTGTACAAGTCCATCCCGATGTGGATATCCAATCAGAACTAACAAGAATCGAAGATCAAACCGACAACTATGAAAATTTAATTGACACTGATGAACAAACTATTCATTCCAATGTTGACCAAAATCCAACTTTCGAAATTCCTTTAACAACAACCGCACTAAATTATAACCAAAACCAAATTATAATTAGTTCAGTTTTACATTCACCATGCAATCCCAAAATAAAAATTTTATTTGAAACAAAGAAACGAATAAGTCTTCAACTGTCTGAAAACAACTTCGAAAGAGACGTTATCGATTTTGTAAAAAATTATATTAACCCAGACACTCAATATTGTTTATATTTTGAAAATCCAAATACTTACGAACCGTTTTTAGTAATTTTGCAAAAGTATTTTAAACATTCTTCATTAAAATTAAAAAGATGTACTAAAAAATTGATTGATATTACTGATAAAAATGATATCAAAGAAATAATTCAAAATTACCATGAGTCCAAAACTAATCATAGAGGCATAGACGAAACTTATCAACGTATTAAAGAAAAATATTATTGGCCCCTTATGAAAAATTCTATTCAAACATATATTAACGATTGCGAGATTTGCCAACAAAGTAAATATGATCGACATCCTGTCACTATTAAAATGAATACGACGCCAACAGCAACTAAACCCTTTCAAACAATACATATTGACACTTTTACATTAGAGCAAAATAAATTTTTGACAATAGTAGATAGCTTTTCAAAGTATGCGCAAGCATATTATTTAACCTCTCTTTCTAGCACCGAAGTCGTTAACAATCTGATAAAGTTTTTCTCTCATCATGGAGTCCCCGAACAAATAATAACCGACAATGGAACAGAATTCAAAAATTCCGTTATTTCTGAACTTTTAGCTTTACACAAAATCAAAATTCATTTTTGTTCTCCAAATCATCCCCAATCACAGGGCATAATCGAACGATTTCACTCCACAATCACAGAACATATCCGTCTACTTAATACTAGAGGATTTCTTAAAACTCCAATAACTATGAAAATGATGTACGCCATACTCGCGTACAACAACTCGCTACATTCTGTAACAAATATTAAACCAATAGACATAATCAATGGTCACATAAGTTCTAATGATCCATTTAACCTAGAAATTGATCAAATTCTCATTAACGATTACATTAATGACCATAAAGAACGTTCTAAACTACTTTATCAAAAAATTAACGAAAATTTAATTAACGAAAAAGAAAAACGTACTGAACGGGTAAATATAAATAGAGACGATCCTGATATATTTAAACAAAACCAAAAAATTTATATTAAAAATCCAAAACGTCAAAAACATGCTAACAAATTTAATAAACCCACAATAATTAAGGAAGTAAATGCTAATAATAAAACGGTTTCTACGGAAACTCAAGAAAAAATTCATATGGACAATTTGAGACGTCCCCCTAAAAATACCTTTAAACTTCATAATTAACTCAAAACTTATCTTTTCAGTTTACCTGGAGTCGTCAGCTCATCGGAAAAGGTAAAAATAAGAAACTTGCAAAATAACCCTGGAGTTATTCCTGTAAAATTAGGTACCACAAAGGTCAAAGACTATTATTATAAATTAATTCATTATTATGATATTCAACCAATAATTATTACAGAACTAAATCGCTTAGAATCACAATCATATTTCTTAGAATCATCTATTAACAAAATGGAAAAATATTCAAAAACGCAAGATTTTTCTAATCATTTAAAAATATTAAAATTTTTCGAACAAAAACTATCAAAAAAAATACAAGATATATTGCCTCAACCAGATAGAACTAAACGTGGACTGATAAATGGTTTAGGCTCAATTTTCAAAACGATAACAGGAAATTTGGACGCTAAAGACGGCGAACGCTATGACAAATTAATTAGAGAACTTCAAAATAATCAGAAAAATTTAGCTTCAAGTATAAAAACACAAAATTCACTTTCAATCCAGTTAATCGAAAATTTCAATAATACTGTCAATACTATAATGCATAATGAAAAATCACTAAGATCAAAAATAATTAAAATTTCTAATATGATAAATAGTCAAGCACTTAGTGAAAACTCCATTTTTATTAAGGATACTATAAATGAAATGATTGGACTTTATAATATAATATATTCGGTAATTCAAGACATAGAAAATTCTATAACGTTTGCACAAATAGGAAAAATGCACCCTAGTATAATGAAAACTACCGACTTCTTTAAAGAACTGAAAATTATAGAAAATAATATAAAACCTAATAATCTCCCATTTGCAGTAGATTTAAGTAATACCTTATTAAAAGAAAAGCTCGTTAAGATAGAAAGCTATTCAAACAATAATAGGATAACATTTATTTTGCACATTCCTGTAACACTTTCTTTTGAATTAGATTTATATCATTTATATTCTGTACCGGTCTTCCATAATAATCAATTTAAAACAATTATTCCAAAGAATAAAAATTTAGTTTTAAATAAAGAGTACTTTGCATACACAAACAACCAATGTAGTAAAATCTCACAACAAATGTTCTTTTGCGACGAACTCGATCTTCAAGAAATACAATCCAAAAACCCATGCGAAATTCAACTTTTGAACTTAGAAAACACTTCCACCTGCCAACAAATAGATATATCAATAAATCGACCCATTGTTACAAAGCTACACGGAATCAACCAATGGATAGTAGTACTTCCAAGTGAAACAACCGCCACTATCCACTGCCAAAATCAAGAAGAAGTAATTACCCTTAAAGGAAGCTACCTTTTCAAAATCCCAGTAAAGTGTCAAGTTAACATGCCATTTAGAACAATTAAAAATCAAGAAAATCTCATACATTTTGGACAACCAGTGCTATTTCCTGATATAAAAATTCATGGGACTGAAATTAACTACGACTCAAAATTCAATATAGAAGACATCCCGTTAGATGAGCTACAAGTTGTGAAAACAAAACTGTTACAAAATGAACCAAAACTATCATTTTCCGAAGTTTCCTATACGCCGAGCGTCTGGACAATTATTATTTATATAACTGTTATTATTTTACTATTATATCTCTTACACAAATATATCAAAAGAAGACGCTGTTCCAAAAGCAAATCACAAGAAGACCCACCATCTCCAGAACCATCATCTGTTCAAATCCCTCGATGACCCTCTGGATTTGAATCTTCGAGGGGAGGAATTATCTCACGACCATATGAACAATTACTAAGAATAATAGTGCTGACTGTCGGAGTATCAAGTTACTTTATTATTCAACAACATTTTCCTTTTTGCATAAAATATAAAATTGTACATTCATTTCTAACATCTTAACGAGTAAACATATAATTGTAGTTAAACGTATTTTTGTAAAACTTAGTTAATAAATATTTTTAAAAACCTAATTCTCAAGATAGAAAAGATATTTCACGTCACAATTTTGTGTCAGATCGGATCATGATACAAATATACAAGGTAGAGACGATTACAAAAATATCGCGACAGCTCCAGTAAAATTTGGTAATGTGGGGATATTCGCCGACGATCTCCGATCGGCGCGCAGTCGGAGAATTCTAATAGAACAATTGCTAAGCGGATTCCGTGTGCGGTGTTTGTTAGTCCCAGCAGCGGCTGGGCCACTGGAATCTATTTCTCGAACTGGGTAATCGCTAGCGTTCGAGTCGACGGTAAAGAAGGGTGGGAAAACCGGAGCTGTCGCGATACTTTTGGAATCATCTCTATGATATCTAGCGGTTCAAAACTCGTCCGATCTGCACATATGACCTGACTTGTGATATTCTATAGCGCGTTAAAACGTTAATATATAGGAATTTGATATTTATTTAGTCAATTTATTGTTTAAAATTTTTTTTGTTGGTTATTCAACATTATTTATCAAAACAAAATTCAAGTCATACATGTACGGCTTAAAATTGAGAATTGTTAAATTATATTTTTATTCCATATTTAATTAAAGGGAACGATGGTATACTCGGAATTTTACAGTCTTGTAATGACGTCATTTTTGTCTATCCTTGTTTAACTAATGTAAAATGACAATGACAAAAAAATTTGCCGAAATGTTGTTGTCGTGGCTAAATTTTACCTGAAATGCTTGTCAAGTGATTGTCAGTTTTGAAGTTTTGAAAACGCCAAAGCGTCAAAACATGCCGTCAAAAAACCCGATATCTTCAGTCGTTTAGGCTGTGCGTTGATATCTCAGTCAGTCAGTCAGTTAATTAGGACTTCTTCTTTTATTAAGACCTATAGATTTCTTGTGGAAATTGACTTAATTATTATCAAAAAATGCTAAAATATTATATACACCACTGTATAGTAAAAGTCATACAGGTAATTAGACACCAGTAGTCAGTTACTTAGCAACAAATGAATTTAATAGGACATACGTTTTTTCCCACGAAAATGACGTCATTACACGACTGTAAAATTCCGAGTATAGACGTAGACTAGGTATAATAATTAAGTAATTAGGTACCCGTATATACGTTGGTTGCGACGAGATATTATGAGTTGTTTGTTTTTATTTGATTTGATGTAACTGTTGAAGTTTTTAGTAGTATAACAATGTATGTTCTACGTTAAATGACCTTTAGTGTCCCCGCCCGACCGGTAGAAAGTAACGTAGTAACATTGGATCAAATTATGAATCAAATATCCGCATATTATGTAATACACCTATCTCTTTATTGAATACTCATGCGCAAATATTTTTGAATTTTCCCCTTCCACTGCTAAAATATGACTACTTCTTACCATAGAACACAACGTATTGCTACCCAGGAATACCACAATTTAAATGAAAATAAACCTTTTAGCTGTCAAAAGCTAGCTTCTATTTGCCGTATAGCCGCGGCAGCCCAGGCCATAAACCACAAAAAGGAGAAGTTTTAATTTTTATTTCGTTCGTGTACGCCGCTTGCTAGTTGTTATTGTGTTTTTCTTGTCTTTGTGTATTTAATATTAACTACTTGTGTGTGTACCTAGACTTATCTTTGGATTTACTTTACTTTGGATTACTGATTACTTTTGCATGTCATACCAACACAATTTTATAAGGGGCACGAATATTTAGGGGAAACTACGAGAGTGGGAATTAGTTCGCGCACGAGTATTCAATTTGTGCCATTAACGAGATGGGTCTATTAAGATTAATAAAAATATGCATAAATCAATACAATATATTCGCATATATGTGATTAAGATTATAGACCGTTGGACCATGACACAAACATTGTCGATAATCTATGTTCGTATGCCCTTTTGGGGATATACTCAGGAGGCTTGGGAAACCGGGAAAAAGTGCCTCCGAGCGTCTGTGACCAGTCCTTGCACCTGCTGACCTCCACTTCCGGTTGAAAAAAAAAGGGTTAAGTATTCGATGAACGAGGAAGCTCGGCCATGTGGATACATTATCGTATCTTGCAAAAATAACCGGGCGCTAGCCGGTTTGCATACGTCTAGGTCGCTGCCGGAAGGAGGCATACGAACCGGAAGTGGCAATTTCCCACTGGTGATGGACGATGATCGAGGAAAGTATGCCCTTTCGTGGAACGACTCCTTTCGACCCATTAAGCACTATCCGACATTTGCATACGATTCCGGAGAGGGCATCTCGATTTATGCCAGCATCAACTGACCGGACTAACCTATAAATAGTCGATAATTTATGTTCGTATGCCAATCTCGGTGCCGATAGACTACGACATTTTAAGTAACAAAAGCTGGTTTGCATACGCCCAGGTCACTACCGGAAGGAGGCATACGAAGTGGAAGTGATAATTTTGCAGTAAGATTTCTCGGGCATAAATTTGATGTGGTTGTTTTTTTATATAGCAAAGGTAAAAATTATATTTTCATTTAATTAAAATGACATTCAATATATAAAAATGAAAGAATATTGACACGAACGATATTTGTTCATTTTTCAATTTGATCATGCGTGTTTCTTCGTGAACCGCTTATTCTGCATCATCATCAGTATCTTTCAAACTATTAAACCCAACTGATTTCTCTCTTCGTGATGGCGTCGTTTCTCAATATCCCCACGTGTAGGAAATAATACTCGCCAGACTTAGGTATAAATAGCAAAGGATGGATATACTTATACAGTAGAATTTCGATAATTCGAAGTTCAAGGGACCGGGCAAAAACTTCGAATGGGATTGGCCGAGTGTCAAACTCGGGGTAGATGGCGCTCAGGTTTTATTACTCAAAACACACGAAGTGCCCAAACTAACCCGCAGTTTTTCCAATGGTAATGTGAAATTGTCGGCAAATTGGTAAAAGGAATTCGTAAAAGTATTTGATCTTCTTTCAAATATATCTACGGGGAATAAGACAAGATTGAAAATTTAATATTTCCAGTGAAAAAAACCCAGGTCAGGTTTGGGAGCCCAGTTCTTTTCGGTAATAAAACCGGAGCGCCATCTACTCTCAGTTTGACTCTCGGCCAGCCCCATTATGGAGAATTTCGAATTATCGAAAGTTGAATTATCGAAGTTCCACTGTATCTATAATATTCTTTGGGTATAGTGTCTAAGCCAAGCCGGTATGAGAGATAAACAAAGGTAGGCAGATAATATCTTTCTTTCTACCTGCTCGACGTACGAATGAACTCTATACGTGAGCAGTAAACTCTCACAGTTACACAAACTGCGATCCCACTCGTACAATGGGAGATTAATATTTTCCCGACTTTTTTAAGGTCCGATTGTATGTTATTGGAAATATTAATATAGTAAGCCCTGATTTAACCCATTTACACACTATCGACCATGTTTGGACACTCGCAAATAGATGTGCCTTTTGCTCAGTGGAAAACCTTGGAAATGGGTTTATCGGGGGAAAAAACTTGTGGTCCCTAGGGTAATTTCCACTTTTTTTACTTTAAATTGTTAATAAACAATAGTAGCGCGATCTTCAAGGTGAAATAATTGGTATATTTGGATTCAGCGGGACAAAAAACATAAAATAAACATTATCTGCAGAGGGGCCCTTTTATTGAAAGTTTGGGAATTAATTAAGTAATGTTGGCACCGCGCAAATTGTATGCAAACCATTATTTGATAAATACTTTCACTTTTACTAACCGTGGTCAAAATTTCAACATTTCCTCAATTATCGACTATTTATAGATTAGTCCGGTCAGTTGATGCCGGCATAAATCGAGATGCCCTCTCCGGAATCATATGCAAATGTCGGATAGTGTTTAATGGGTCGAAAGGAGTCGTTCCACGAAAGGGCATACTTTCCTCGATCATCGTCCATCACCAGTGGGAAATTGCCACTTCCGGTTCGTATGCCTCCTTCCGGCAGCGACCTAGACGTATGCAAACCGGCTAGCGCCCGGTTATTTTTGCAAGATACGATAATGTATCCACATGGCCGAGATTCCTCGTTCATCGAATACTTAACCCTTTTTTTTCAACCGGAAGCGGAGGTCAGCAGGTGCAAGGACTGGTCACAGACGCTCGGAGGCACTTTTTCCCGGTTTCCCAAGCCTCCTGAGTATATCCCCAAAAGGGCATACGAACATAGATTATCGACAATGTTTGTGTCATGGGCCAACGGTCTATTAATAAAAATATGCATAATTTAAGAATAAAATGACAAAATATTTTTGTAAATAATACTGAGCAGTACGTTCTGCACATATTTGGAAAAATGTATCTCCCAAATACTTTCGGAAGTAACACCAAGGTGTTAAAACTTCCGTTGGATCAGGAAGGACATATTCGGGTCCATTTTCGCCTTCGAAATTATTAACTCTGCTCCATTTCAGTATAGGTACCTTTTTGTTGTTGTGTACGGTACATTGATCCGTATAATCAGCACTTGCTTCATCGCTGTCTTCAACTTCTTCATTTTGTACATCAGAAACTTCTTCAGATGGTATCCAATCCTCGTCGTTCTCGCCATCTTCAATTTCCCAATCAGAATCAATTTCATCTAAAAGTCCGTATAATTCATCTGGATTAGCAGCCAGTCTCGCTAAGTCAACATTTCGAGTGGATCCTAAAAAAACACACTTGAATATTACCTATCTTTTTCACTAAAAGTAGTTCACTACTATTCTGCAATTTTGAAGCGTTCACTCCCAGCCCTCACAAACGTGAATCTTTTCAAATCATGCATTTCAACCGTTCACTCCAAACACTCACAAACGTGATGTTGTTCAAAACATCCCTCTGAAATTCTAACCTCAATTCAAAATTGAATGATTGTGTGTAAACATCATAGAGATTCTATCTCTATGGTAAACATGCAAATATACTGTATTAAAAATAACGGTATGTCAATTAATCAGTGTAAAATAGAATAAAAATGAGTAGGTACTTACTTCTGGAAGTCATATTGATACACCTGCCAGAAAGTTAGGTACGAGCTTTCACACACCAACAAAATATGTTCACAACTGGATTCAAGCTAAACAATAGCAATTCGCTCAAAATGAAATTTTAAACCTAATGTCACCTATGAATACGACACTCACAATTGTGCGTGTACGGAGCGTAAGGGATAAGGTGCATTCAATAAAAAACTGAAAAAGTGGTAAATTGTTTCCACCTGCACCCAGGGTAAAACTAAATAGTTTCCATACCAAGCTTGATCATTTGATATACTTTCCTGGGGTTTTAAGAATAGGTAATTTTTTTGTTTTAGAAATCCTACTCATCATGAGATTGGAAGAAATGTGTATTAAAACTATCTGTCAAACAATTCATTCAGTTATAGATTTTATGGTTCGTTCACCGGTACCCAAAAATTTAACTATAAAAATTATTAAAAAATACAATTATTATAAATGGCAGAGTTTTTTACAACATTCTATCAACAATAATGATATTGTTAATGATGATGATGATTTTGACAATCCTGATATTCCTGTTGATATGTTATACCGACGTGATATTCCATCAGCAATAGCACGCAATGCAATAATTGCGCATCGTAATTGGAAAACGAAATTTGATTGTGATAAATATTGCGTATGGTTTAACAGATACAAAGTTGTTTCTCTTAATTTATATTTATGTCAAATATGCTTTCACCGGTGTGAAGTTAGCAGCCAATTTTAGCTGCAAAAATATTGGGAGCTGCTGGATTTTAACTTTCAGTGGCGCACAAGTGAAATGTAATGTAATTTTAAGATTTTGGATAATAACTTATTTAGTTACCAAGAATATACTGTCAAACGAAAATTTGCTTACGGGCGGGATAAGGGGTTGAAATAGAAAATGAATAATTTTTGGATATTAATTTAATATGTAGAATACCAAGGTAATACTGTATTGTTTTTTGATATTAATATTGTCTGCATAAGTCGCACATGTCATTTAATGTTTTGTTATTGGGATTTTGTTTTAGTTTTATTTCATTTACTGTTAATAAACATTGCTGGTGAATAAATCGGAAACAAAGTCTACACTTAAATACTTCGGTTTTTTCATCTGCATCTTTAAAACAGAAAAGACATTTTGTAAGAACATTTTCACTGTTTTTTAACAATTTTTTTTATTTCTTCTCGGTATTTATTTATATCAATGCTATCCTCCAAAGATTCATTATTACATATTTTTGACAATAAATACACCACAATTGTAACTATCATTTTGTACAATATGTTTAATTCTTTTTAATGACATTTTCTCAAAAGAAAGGTTTTTTGTTTTTAAAAAATATACTATTCTTTGAACAAATAATTTCTCTACCAATTTTTCATTGCCCATGGGGTCTAAAATTGTTATCTCATTACTCTGGAAATTTATGAGTACTAAAAAGTAGTGATTGTCTTTATGTATTGGCATTACAATTTGTTTTTTATTTATTGTTACAGAATTTATAATATAAGACACATCATTTAAGACTCAAGTATTCGATGTGTCTTGGAATATAAAATATGACTTTTCTACAGAAATAATTTGAAAATTACTCTGAGCCAATTTATTTAAAATGTGTAAAGAATGGTCTACGACAAAACTAGATAACCCTTCATTATTAAGGTTAAAAAATCATCAGAGAGTATTTCTTTGATGCTAGATATCGATGATTCTCTAGTAATAAAATATCCTCTTTGTGTTGGAAGATGTTTGTAGTAGTCTTTATTTTTAACTAATCCATTTTCATAAAATGTTGGAGGATCCATTGTAATCCATCGTTTTTCATCCATCGAAAGTGAAAAATATGGTGGAGTTACTAAAAATGGTAGCATGTCGAATAAATAAAACTGTCGTAATTTTTTCATCTTCTTGCTACAAAAGTTTTCATTTTTATAAATTCGAATAGTTTTTATACCTTTAAATGTATATATAATAAGATCGCACCATTGCCTATCAGTTATTTCTAAAAGTCCTTGTATTTGATAGTAGTATTCATGGTTACATTTAATAGAACCATCATTATTTAAAAAATCAAATTGAAACATATCTGGATTCATATTCCTAGCTTTATATGGACATTTTTTTTCAATTATTCCATCATGTTCGATTAATCCATCAGGCGAACCAGCTACATATGGATAATTTCTATGTAGTACAAGTCCAACATCAGCACAATTTAATGAATTAGTACGACAGTACTGCATGCGTGCCATATTTTCATATTTAATTCCATGTTGAATACTAGAAGTACGTATTTCCTTTGGCACAGGTTGGTACTATTTTCCAAACCAAATTTAAAAAAAAAATATTGGTTATCCCGCCCGTAAGCAAATTTCCGATTGACAGTAATGATGATGGTAACTAAATAAGTTATTATCCAAAATCTTATTCTGGCTTTTCATTTTCTTTGGCAGTTACCGAGTTTTAAAAATTTAAGGGTAGTATTTCAACCCCTTATCCCGCCCGTAAGCAAATTTCCGTTTGGCAGTATATTCTTGGTAACTAAATAAGTTATTATCCAAAATCTTAATATGGCTTTTCATTTTCTTTATCAGTTATAGATTTTTAAAAATTTAAGGGCAGTATTTCAACCCCTTATCCCGCCCGTAAGCAAATTTCCAATTGACAGTATATTCATGGTAACTAAATAAATTATTATCCAAAATCTTATTCTGGCTTTTCATTTTCTTTGGCAGTTACCGAGTTTTAAAAATTTAAGGGTAGTATTTCAACCCCTTATCCCGCCCGTAAGCAAATTTCCGTTTGGTAACTAAATAAGTTATTATACAAAATCTTAATCTGGCTTTTCATTTTCTTTGGCAGTTACAGATGTTTAAAAATTTAAGGGTAGTATTTCACCCCCTTATCCCGCCCGTAAGTAAATTTCCGTTTGACAGTATATTCCTGGCTTTTCATTTTCTTTAGCAGTTATAGATTTTTATAAATTTAAGGGTAGTATTTCAACCCCTTGTCCCACCCGTAAGGAAATTTCCGTTTGACAGTATATTCTTGGTAACTAAATAAGTTATTATTCTTGTATTGTTTTCATGTGATTACAGTTACCTTTGATCTGTTGGTTTGCAAATTAATGGTAGGATGGCGCTTTTACGACTTTATCATGGAATCGTGGGTTCACGGTTTATGTATTGGCGTAAAAGAATCATTCTGCATCCTGCTCTGCGGGATGAGAGGAACTACTTACCTCGTACTGATGAGACACAATAATGTCGAAACCGGTCTACGAGTAGTGTTCTTCCTGTTAATTTGCAAATCGATAGAGATGGTTGCAAGTATCGACGAAGTCGGTCGCCATCCCGTTTTCTATTGGAATGTAATTCAATGTCCGTTGGGGCATATAGCCCAGGAAGTAGTTGTTTTTTTGATAGAAAACGGTCAAGCTTGGTATAGAAACTGTTAAGTTTTCTTACCCTGGGTGCAGGTGGAAACAATTTTCCACTTTTTCAGTTTTTTTTTTATCTTGTATTATCCTGTAAGTGCTAAGACAATTAACAACGTAACAATTGAAATTATCGATCAGCGTGGTGATATTATTAATTTTCAAGAAGAGGAGATTACCGTTACTCTACATATTCGACAAAAAAATGGTTTTAAACTTTTTCCATCCGTATAGTGTAAAAAAATATAAAAGATTGCAGAATCAACGAACTAGTACTAGTTTGTGTAAAAGAATAGCCGTCATTACTCTTAAAAACAAACGTTTTTTAAAATCACTCGGTTTCAAGTTATTATTATAATGGACATATTATAATTTAATCAATGATTTAGCTGTAGAGGATTATGAATATCACACGTATCAACCATATATTACGGGAAAGTTAAATTATAATGATAAGATTCGTATAGTAGTGCAAGATTTTTAGACTGTATAACATATCCGGCTGACCGTTATCTTGAGATTGTGGGAAAACTTCAAACCGACACTGGCACAGTACCGACAAAATTAAAATTCATTAATAATGCAATAGCTTTCTTATTTCGTGAAATTCGATATGAACTAAATGGGGTAGTAATTGATTCCGTCAGAGATGTTGGTCTAGTTTCAACAATAAAAAATTATTTATCTTACAATTCAAATGAAAGTACTTGTTTAAACAACTCAGGCTGGTTTCCCAAGGGAGAGGTTAAGTTGACGGACAATCATGGAAATTTTAACGTATGCATACCGTTGAAATTACGGTCAGCATTCTTTGAAGACTTCAATAAAATAATTTTAAACATGAAACAAGAGCTAATATTGTTGAGGTTTAGTGACGATAAAGACTCGGTCCCACATACAGATGATACAGAAAAACCTCACGTTGAATTAACTCGCGTATATTGGAAAATTCCACACGTAAAACCGAGCATTTAACATGAATTACATCCAAACAAAATTATACAAAGTAACAAAGATTTGCCAATAAAATTCAGATCTTGGCAATTGATCGAGTACCTATCCTAGCTTTCCGAAAGCCTATCGCCACACTTGGGCTGTAAAAACTAGTACAAAAATGGAGACACCTAGACATATTGTAATTGCATTTCAAAATAATGCTAGAAGTAATATAACAGCCAATATGAGTCTCAATTTAAAAAATATCAAGATATTTCTTAATTCTGAGAAATATCCATATAATGACTTAAATTTAGATTTTACTAACAATAATTTTGCTGCGTTATATAAAATGTTTGCTGCTTTTCAGACTTCTTATTATTATGGTGAACATTCAAACAGCGAACCTGTTTTTACTCCTAAGGCCGGGCACACACGTAACGGTTTACCTGACAGGTATACCTGTACAGGTCACCTGTACAGGTAAACCTGATCGTGTGTGCCAGTAGCTACAGGCCAAACTGCACAGGCGTAGCGACCTGTACGGAATGAAAATTTGGTATTTCTACCTGCGCAGTAGTCTAGACCTGACCGTGTGTGTGAGGCCGACAGTTCAACTGCGCAGTTGTTTTGTTATTAGTTTGGACTTGCACCGAGTAGAGAGCTTTTTGCGACACTTTCTTTTGAAGTTTCTTTAGTTTCTTGTGACTATATTAAGTTCTAGTTATGTCGAGTCGAAAACGTAATCAAGTGATTGAAGAGTTCATTGAAATTTATAGACAGGAGCCGTGCCTTTGGCGAGTGAAAAGTAAAGAGTATCATGACCGTGAAAAGAGAGATGCATCTTATGCAAAACTTTTGCTGAAGTTGAAGGAGTTGGAACCTGATGCAACAAGAAAATCAGTGGTTGCAAAGATTAATAGTTTACGAAGCAATGTTCGTAAAGAAAAGAAAAAACGTGACATGTCAATTAAATCTGGCGCATCAGCCGACAATGTCTATGTATCCAAGTTGTGGTACTTAGATTTGTTTGATTTTCTTGGAGATCAAGATATTCCCAGTACATCTGTGTCCAAAGTAGCACTTAGTCTTTCATGGGGAGAAATAGAGGTTCTCATAACCGTGTTTTTCTTTCTAATGAGAGGAGTTACAAGTGATAACAGTTTTTCATATGTTTCTTCATTCATACGCAAATAATTACGGTAATCTGAAGGATCTGCACTCAACTCTTTCAGTAACCTTGTATGAGTATATTCATCTCTCTTTGTAAGCCACTTCTTACACCAGGTTTTACGTTTACGCTTCTTCTTACTGTCCAAAACCACTAATAACCCGACCAAGGCGATCGCGTCATCTACATCTTGTTTGCTCGCCATGTTCTCTCAACTGAACTAAAATATACGGTTTACCCTTACGTGTGTGGGCTCGAGCTTGCACAGGTATACCTGTCAGGTTTACCTGCGCAGGTTTGCCTGTCAGGTTTACCGTAACGTGTGTGCCCGGCCTAACGAATTTAAAGATATAGAGCACCCTTGATTCACATAAATTGTTCCAAACAAAAGGAGGTTATACAATCTGGATCTGTAGTTCTTCGTATAGAATCTGAATTAGATACTCCAATTACAAGTGATATTTCAGCTTATTGTTTAATTTTACATGAAAAACATTTTTCATACAATCCATTAACTAAAATCGTTAAACAATGGTAGAACACGTAAATATCACGTCTTAATGCGCATGATTAACATTGAATATAAAAGTATTTTCCCTACCTACTTATTGTACAGTCGGCTTTAGAATAGCATATACATGTTAAATGTGAATTTCGTTTACCCACCGAAATTATAAAAACGCCCTTCTTATACAACAAAGGAATGGCAATTTTTAAAACTCCTTCATTAAATGGTTTTGGGAGATTAAGTGTATTTACAATGGTCGGTCATGTCCCGAATAAATAAGTTTTTTTTTGTATTTTTGTACTGATATAATAAAAAAAAGGGATTTTAATCCCAAACAAACATTTATTATTGAGGGTTCCAAACTAAGTGAAGATGTGGGCGTGGACAACTGTTTAACTGATTTCAAATTTATTATTATTTAAACCGTGATTGGTTACACAAAATAAAAGGGCTGTCTATTCAATGTAAACGATTTTAGTTTGAAAATGTATATGCAATTCTGAAGCCGATAGTACATTAAATATATGAATATCTTGGAGTATCAAACTGCTATTAGTCGGTTTCTTTTTAAATTAACACGTCTCAAACGAGACATAGAATTTTACGAAAAATATAAAAACACTGTGATTAAATTGCAAGAATTACAAATATGAAAGTTGTTATAGATGTTCAAGGATTTAAAATTGAAAATAATAAATTTATCGTTAAAGAATTTGCAGCTTATAATGGATGTCAAGTAAGTCATTATATTTTCAAATCTCCATTTCGTCTACATTTGTTACCTTCAGACTTGCATAGACAAGCAATTTGGTTAATGAAAAATCATCATGTAATTCATTGGAACAGCGGTCATACACATTTACACAAATTTGGACACATTCTAAAGGAAATTACTGAAAATGCAGAGACGGTTTTCGTGAAGGGAAAGGAAAAGGCTAATTTCATACAAAAATATACCACAAGACCAGTATACGAATTTGATGAAAATCCACCATTAGCAGCCTCGACACCAAAATGTTTTTATCATGATATTATACAGGTGTATGTGCGTTGACAAATGTTTTTTCTTATATGAATATTTTATAATGGATGATGACAAATAAAACAGTATTTAGTTAATTTGTTTTTTATTTACAGACCGTTAAGTAGGTAATGCTTGCAATGCATTATAACCTTAACCATTTTTAATAATACAGGGTGTCCTACGACGAGTGTCACCTAGAAGTTTATGGAGAAGGAAAAACGCGAGATTAATGAAATTTGGTATACAGGGGTTTTTGATACTTCTGAGTTTAACTAAAATATTTTCAATTTGATCGCACTTCCGGTTATGCCGGAAACCGACACCAACTTCACTATTTTAAATGCAACACCCTGTTTATTTTCTTATTTTTGGTTAGTTCGTTAAATTTAAGTGTTAGTTTATGTAAGGTACTTTGTATCTAAAATTAACCAATTTAATGTTTTTCGAAAATTTTGACAGAAATCACGCTTAATAAAATGATGATTATTTCAATACCTAAATTATTTAAATTAAAAAGTAAATGTATTATTTTGCATTTAAGATCTTCAATTGTAAGTAAATAAAGTGTATTTAAAAAAATATTATACAGAGTGATCACACTATTGAGTAAAATTTTAAATTAAAAAAACGAAGGTATCTTCGTTATTTCAAATAGCAACCCATATTTTTTTATTTTAATTTAATTCCTTATAAAAAAAATAAGGTAAGTTCATATTTACTTCCCTATATCAATTCCTAATAGTTTTTGAGATAATAGATACTTTAAGATTTTCGGTTACAATGCAACTTTATTTGGCTTTGTTTCATTATTGTTGTTTAGTCTTCGATTCGGTTGTCATACGATAACATTGTTTTGTTACATTAAAAAATAATAAAATTATGACAAG
The DNA here is from genome assembly GCA_035357415.1 of Ophraella communa. Lineage (NCBI taxonomy): Eukaryota > Metazoa > Arthropoda > Insecta > Coleoptera > Chrysomelidae > Ophraella > Ophraella communa. The sequence goes on from CM068989.1 coordinate 23,287,316, forward strand.
AATAGAATTAAATAATGAAGATTATGTTTCATTGTTATTACCTAATACACGGTGAATGTGGAAAATTTACAAAGAGAACTTGCACTGAATTTGCAAGATTTCCCGAGAAACCGCGTCCAACCGTAAGAACAGTACATAAAATTATAAACAATTTACAAAATTTTGGTTCATTTAAATCTAAACATAACAAAAGAAAACCCATAACAAATAACAATGACAACGAATTTAATGTTCTTGGATATTTTAATGCATACCCCCAGGCATCAGTAAGAGACGCCGAAAGAGAATTGGGAATTTCAAGAAGTTCTATTCACCAAATATTAAAAAAAAAACATAAATTCCACCCATATTCCATTTGTTTACAACACAACATTAATGAAAGAAATTATATTAAAAGATTAGAATTTGCAGAATTTATGCTAATAAAAACACAAGATTAAAATTTTTTAAAAAAATATAATATGGTGCGATGAAGCAAAGTTTACAAAAAAAGGGATGGTAAACCGAAAAAATTCACATTATTGAAATAACCAAAAACCCTATTTTGTTAGAAATGTAAGGTTTCAAGATAAGTGGCAATTTAACGTTTTTTGTGCAATAAAAATAATCAAATTATTGCACTTCAATTTTATGATGAGAATTTAAATGGTAAGATATAACCTAATAAAGAATTTTAATAATTATTAATATTGTCTTTAGGTGAGAAATATCTAGAAATTTTGACAGAATTAAAAGCAAATTATTTAAATAGATTAACACCAGAACAATTGTCAAAAATCTATTTTATACATGATGGAGCTCCTCCTCATGGCAGGCGTTTAGTTAACCAATTTTTGGACGATACATTTAGGGATCAGTGGATTGCCAATAACGGTCCTTTTAAGTGGCCCCTAGAATCTCCGGACATGACCCCGATGGATTTTTTCATATGGGGTTATGTAAAAAATGAAGTTTACTTTAACCCTTTAACAACAAAAGATATAATTGTAAACAAAGGGTAAGAGAAACATTTAATAATCTGCCTCCTGAATTTATACAAAGAGCAACAAACCAACAAGTTTTAACAAGAATTAATAAGTGTTTAGAAGTAAATGGAAGAAATTTTGAATATTTGTTAGGATAATTTTTGGTAGAATAGTCCATGTCGTTCTATTACAGTCTTCTTTCACATTTTTCATATCGAAAACACGCTATTACTTTCACTAAAAGTAGATTTACTTTGGGCGGGAGGGGATTCGGCATATACTGAATGTTGTTTAACTCACTTTTGCCATTTTATTCTTAAATTATGCATATTTTTATTAATCTTAATTACATATGCGAATATATTGTATTGATTTATGCATATTTTGCCAAATTACCCCTGCAATGATTCAAGCCACGCATACAAGAAATGTAATAATTATTTAGTTAATTGTTATTTTTATGGTTCCTTTAAGCTTTAAGGCTTTCTTGATTAATTTAACAAAAATAAATTGATATTTTCGTGATTACCTATGGACCTATTTTATTTTTGGAAAATTTTTTGAATAGACGATGGAAGACCAAATCCATAATTATAAAAAAATGTACAGGGTGCTATTAAGAAATTTAAAGTTAGGGGTTGTAACTAAGGGATGAATATTTAGGGAATAATTTTTTCTCCGCCATATTAAAGTGTATTGGAAATGGAATGGAACAGTTTTTGTCCCATTCGAGAATCTTTATTCGTTTAAGAGATATATTATGGATAAATTAGCCTGGGACATCCGGTATGTTTAACGGAAAAAATGTCCTTAGAAAATTTATAATTTGTTCGTTTGTTTCTTACATTTAGAATTATATTTTTATTACTATTTTCTTAATGGTAAGTTTGATTATTTTTATGTTTGTTACTTATTGGATATTTATTTAGTTTCAATTAATTAGTGTTGATTAACTTATTATTTATTTGCTTTTAATTGACTTTATAATGATTTCATCATAATAAATATTTCTTACTGAAATTAATCTTTTCTTTAATGAATAATTTTTATAATATATATATATATATATATATATATTAAACCAGAATTTTTGGGGTAAACGGCAATGATTTTTAAGAAAACTCTTTTACTTGTTTTCTAAGCTTTCGAAATACATTTATTTCATTTTCAAGGAATAAGTGCGAGTTAAAACAAAATTGTTGTTAACAACTTGGTAAATATAACATAAAAAACTATTTTAACTTTAATTTGGAATTTAAAAAAAATTTTTAAGTCAAATTATTTATAAAACAAAATAACGTCATAAAATTAATAAACAACTTAATTGCTTACGATAAAATTTAATAATAAAAGAGTAGAAAATAATAGGTTATAATTTGATTTCTTCTTTTATAAAAAATGTGAATTTTAATTAAAATTTACTAAATATTTATTTGTTCTATGATAAAAAATAAGGATATCTTATTCTTCTTTATAATTTTGAATTAAGCTTCTAAAATGTCATTTAAAAATCAAAAAAATAAAAATGTCAAATAGATGTCATGAATTTTAGGTATTATTTAGATCTTTATTTGTATGTTTATCCAAAGATAGCAGATAATAATAAATGTCACTCAAGTTTTTATGGTCACTTTTTTTTATTCATAATATCATTGTCTTTTGATATAGATGCCATTTCCAAAAAAAGTCTTTTTTTAGTGTTAAATTGTATATCTAAAATATTAACAGAAGCATAATCAATAAGATGGTCATTATTTATGGAATGTTTAGCCAATTCACATCTTTCAGGATGTAACCTTGTATCACTCTTATGTAATGATAAACGTTGTTTTAATTAAATTGATTGTACTAACCCTTACTTTTTGGAAGTCCATCTTATTAAGGATAATAAAAAACTCTTCGTTTTAACAAAACTTCCAATATTTATTAAAAAATTGCTTTTTTAAAGGCTCAATGACAGCTGTTTCGCTATGAAGCATCGTCAGATTGACATTTAAGTTACATTTTGTTTGTTTGTAGCTAGGTACCTGATGTTTAGGTAGTATTAAGGCTAGACCAAGTATGGAAGTAATAAGACATAACAATATTAAAGCCTAGATGTTATAAGCCCTAAGGGATTATCCTGGATGTATTTCCCTCTAAGATCAGTATAACTGTGCAATGATATAGAAAAACCAGGAAAAAACTATATCATGCTGATCTTTACAATAACTTAATATATTTGTGTTACAATTACGTCTTATCTATGTATAAAATGAAGACTCAATCAAGCAAACACTTTAAAAGTGGAGAACTTCCCAGATTTATTTGTTCATTAACAACTTTAAATTGTGGATCTGCTAGATGTCTTTTTATTTCAAGTTCTTCAAGGAAATCTAAATTTTGTTTTTTATTACAAATGTGTAGTATTTGGATGTCATTGGTGTGAAAGAGTGAGGTTGGATGTTCAAGTAGGTGTTTTGCATAATTTGACTTATCTGGTTGTTTTAATCTATATGCTCTTAAATGTTCGTTAAATCTTACTTCAAAATTTCTTTGTGTTTGACCTATATATACAGCATTACACTTTGGACAATTAATTTTGTAAACACCAGATTTTTTTTAATTTAGGTAATTTTTTTTTTTTTTTTTTACATTTAACAATTTTGTACCAACATTATTTTGTGTTTTAAATGATATTATTGCTGATGTTGCCGAAAATATTATTTTTGATATTTTATTGGAAATACTTCCACAATATGTAATATTTTTATAACTTTTAATTTCTTTAGTTTGTTTAGGAAATATTAGTTGTAGTGCCACTTTCTGTTCTTTTTTATTAATTAATGTATTTATCAAATGAATTGGGTAGCCATTAGATGTAGCTATTTGTTTTATGATATAAATTTCTTTATCAAAGTTAATTTTGTCCATTGGAATTGAAAATGCCCTATGTATCATAGAATTATAAGCTGCTAATTTATGTGTTATAGGATGATTTGAATTATATGGTATGGTTACATCTGTTTGTGTTGGTTTTCTGTATATTGAATAATTTAGTAAATTATTAACTTTTTCAATTTTTAAATCTAGAAAATTAATTGAATTATTTTCTTCAACTTCTAAAGTAAAATTAATTTTAGGATGCAAGGTATTAATATAATTAAAAAATATATCTAATTGTCGTTCGCTACCTACAAATCCTGCTAACACATCATCAACATATCTATACCAAAATACAATATTGTTTTTATAACTAGAATTAAAGATTTTGTTTTCTAAATTATCCATAAAAATATTTGCTAAAATTGGAGAAATGGGACTTCCCATTGGAAGACCCTCATTTTGAATATATACTTTGTTATCAAAAGTAAAATAATTTTGACTAATGCATACATTTAATGCATACATTTAACCCTCATTTTGAATATATACTTTGTTATCAAAAGTAAAATAATTTTGACTAATGCATACATTTAATGCATACATTTAATGTATGCATTAGTCAAAATTATTTTACTTTTGATAACAAAGTATATATTCAAAATGAGGGTCTTCCAATGGGAAGTCCCATTTCTCCAATTTTAGCAAATATTTTTATGGATAATTTAGAAAACAAAATCTTTAATTCTAGTTATAAAAACAATATTGTATTTTGGTATAGATATGTTGATGATGTGTTAGCAGGATTTGTAGGTAGCGAACGACAATTAGATATATTTTTTAATTATATTAATACCTTGCATCCTAAAATTAATTTTACTTTAGAAGTTGAAGAAAATAATTCAATTAATTTTCTAGATTTAAAAATTGAAAAAGTTAATAATTTACTAAATTATTCAATATACAGAAAACCAACACAAACAGATGTAACCATACCATATAATTCAAATCATCCTATAACACATAAATTAGCAGCTTATAATTCTATGATACATAGGGCATTTTCAATTCCAATGGACAAAATTAACTTTGATAAAGAAATTTATATCATAAAACAAATAGCTACATCTAATGGCTACCCAATTCATTTGATAAATACATTAATTAATAAAAAAGAACAGAAAGTGGCACTACAACTAATATTTCCTAAACAAACTAAAGAAATTAAAAGTTATAAAAATATTACATATTGTGGAAGTATTTCCAATAAAATATCAAAAATAATATTTTCGGCAACATCAGCAATAATATCATTTAAAACACAAAATAATGTTGGTACAAAATTGTTAAATGTAAAAAAAAAAAAAAAAATTACCTAAATTAAAAAAATCTGGTGTTTACAAAATTAATTGTCCAAAGTGTAATGCTGTATATATAGGTCAAACACAAAGAAATTTTGAAGTAAGATTTAACGAACATTTAAGAGCATATAGATTAAAACAACCAGATAAGTCAAATTATGCAAAACACCTACTTGAACATCCAACCTCACTCTTTCACACCAATGACATCCAAATACTACACATTTGTAATAAAAAACAAAATTTAGATTTCCTTGAAGAACTTGAAATAAAAAGACATCTAGCAGATCCACAATTTAAAGTTGTTAATGAACAAATAAATCTGGGAAGTTCTCCACTTTTAAAGTGTTTGCTTTGATTGAGTCTTCATTTTATACATAGATAAGACGTAATTGTAACACAAATATATTAAGTTATTGTAAAGATCAGCATTTTTTTTCCTGGTTTTTCTATATCATTGCACAGTTATACTGATCTTAGAGGGAAATACATCCAGGATAATCCCTTAGGGCTTATAACATCTAGGCTTTAATATTGTTATGTCTTATTACTTCCATACTTGGTCTAGCCTTAATACTACCTAAACATCAGGTACCTAGCTACAAACAAACAAAATGTAACTTAAATGTCAATCTGACGATGCTTCATAGCGAAACAGCTGTCATTGAGCCTTTAAAAAAGCAATTTTTTAATAAATATTGGAAGTTTTGTTAAAACGAAGAGTTTTTTATTATCCTTAACGTTGTTTTAATCTTTGGCCAGTTTGACCTATATATTTTTGGTCGCAAACAGAACAAGGAATACAATATACTACATTAGATAAGTCTAAAATTGGAGTTGTATCTTTTACTTTACTGAAAATGTTTTTTATGGTAAGACATGTTCTACTGGTAATTTTGATATTATTTAATGGTTTAAAAACTCTACTTAATTTGGATGAAATTTCTCTAATATATGGTAAAGATATATATAATTTTGTATTATTAGTTTGGATTTCTGAATCTTTATTATTATTACGATCATATGTATTTAAATTGTTAGAATAATTATTTAATACATTTTTAATTAATTTATTAGGATAACCATTTTCTAAAAACATTTCATGTAAAATTTTAAAATTTTTATTGTGAAAAATAGGATCCGAAATCAATGTTATTCTTTTTTCATTTGCATTATTAAATTAATTTTAGTCGAAAATTTATGATATGACCAAAAATTCATTATTCTACCAGAATTTATTGGTTTTCTGTACCAATCTATAGTTATAGTGTTATCTTTTCTAATAAATTTTGTGTCTAAAAATGGTACACTATGTTCTTCGTCCTCTTTTTCTAATGTAAACTGAATGTGAGGATCATAAGAATTAAATATGAAAAGAAGTTCATTTAAACCATCTTTAGGTAATGCCAAAATAATGTCATCCACATATTTTTTAACAAAAATTAAATTAAAAGGTAATACGGGAATAACAGTATCTAGTAAATTATCCATTACATAACAAGAAATAATTGGAGAGATGGAAGCTCCCATTGGAGTACCGAATGTTTGTTTATATAATTGATTGTTAAATGAAAAATATGTATTTTCAAATAAAAAAATTAAAATTTCTTCAAAGTATTTTTTGGATATTGAACAATGCTGGCTAATATCACTCCATTTTTTATCTATTGCTCTTAAAGCAAATTCTAAATAAACATTACTAAACAAAGAAACGACATCCAAACTACAAATAATATAATTTTTCGGTAACTGAAATTTATTAAATTTTTTAAAAACATCATAAGAATCTTTAATGTAGTATTCTGTATTATAATCATATGCTTTTGTTAATATTTCAGTAATATATGAACCAAGTAAATTAGTAGGAGTGTTTAATGAAGCTACAATAGGTCTAATTGATAATACTGGTTTATGAATTTTAGGAAGACCATAAAACTTTGCTGGAATTCCATTATAGCAAATCAATTTTTGTTTCGTAGTTTTATCAATTTTTTTTTATTGTAAAGTTTTTTTATAATAGAATTACATTTATTTTGAATTGTAATTGTTGGATCTTTTAATTTTACATAAGATGAACTGTTATCAAGAATGTCCAGTGATAATTCAATATAATTGTCTTTAAACATAACTACAGTACAATTTCCTTTATCACTGTTAGAAACGATAATATTTGAGTGATTCTTTAAAAATTTTTTAGTTTTATGATATAAATTACGAAAAAACTTACTATTAGAATTTTGGTTAATATGATTTGTGATAATATTAGTTGATTTTGCTATTAATGTTTTCCTTAAATTATCGTCTGAAGTTTGAGATGTAATATATTCAATATCTGCTAAAATATGTTTAAATTTAAGATCTTTTCCAATAATAGGTTCAATACTAAATTTATGCCCTAAAGATAAAAAACACAAAATGTCATGTGGAATTTCAATGTTTGTTAAATTTTTAATCCATTTGGGATTTGTACTAAGTTTTAATTTAAATTCATCATCTATTAATTTATTAAATTTTTTAATATTATTTCTTTTGGTTAAATAAAAAATTTTATTAAATGTTTTTTTCTGAAAGAATTCATAGTTTTTAAATACAAAATTTGACGTTGATTGAATAATGTTGTTTTTTAAATTTTCTAAATTCTTTTCTAACGATAAAATAGTTTTTTGATTACAAGATATTTCAATATTAATAATCTTAGATCCTAACCTTAGGAAAAAACTTGTGTTTTTCTTCCTGGAAATATTTTGACGATGTACAAGATCTATTATAGGTACTATAGAATTGTCAACATGTTTTGGAATAACACCTTCTCTTCTACATCTCAATAAAAAACATCTTCGATTGAGTTCTTTTGCAAGTTTATTCTTAGCCTTGGACCAATCTTTAAAATATTGAACAGTATATTTACCATAACGTTCTTCAATGTCTTGATAAAACCCCATGATCAGTAATTTAATTAAATTTCTGTTATTTGCCGACTAATAGGTATTAAACCAGAATTTTTGGGGTAAACGGCAATGTTTTTTAAGAAAACTCTTTTACTTGTTTTCCAAGCTTTCGAAATACATTTATTTCATTTTCAAGGAATAAGTGCGAGTTAAAACAAAATTGGTGTTAACAACTTGGTAAATATAACATAAAAAAACTATTTTAACTTTAATTTGGAATTTAAAAAAAATTTTTAAGTCAAATTATTTATAAAACAAAATAACGTCATAAAATTAGTAAACAACTTAATTGCTTACGATAAAATTTAATAATAAAAGAGTTTTCTTAAAAAACATTGCCGTTTACCCCAAAAATTCTGGTTTAATACCTATTAGTCGGCAAATAACAGAAATTTAATTAAATTACTGATCATGGGGTTTTATCAAGACATTGAAGAACGTTATGGTAAATATACTGTTCAATATTTTAAAGATTGGTCCAAGGCTAAGAATAAACTTGCAAAAGAACTCAATCGAAGATGTTTTTTATTGAGATGTAGAAGAGAAGGTGTTATTCCAAAACATGTTGACAATTCTATAGTACTATCGGCTTCAGAATTGCATATACATTTTCAAACTCAAATCGCTTACATTGAATAGACAGCCTTTTTTTGTGTAACCAATCACGGTTTAAATAATAATAAATTTGAAATCAGTTAAACAGTTGTCCACGCCCACATCTTCACTTAGTTTGGAACCCTCGATAATAAATGTTTGTTTGGGATTATAATCCCTTTTTTTATTATATCAGTACAAAAATGCGAAAAAAACCTATTTATTCGGGACATGACCGACCATTGTAAATACACTTAATCTCCCAAAACCATTTAATGAAGGCGTTTTAAAAATTGCCATTCCTTTGTTGTATAAGAAGGGCGTTTTTATAACTTCGGTAGGTAAACGAAATTCACATTTAACATGTATATGCTATTCTAAAGCCGACTGTACCTATAATAGATCTTTTACATCGTCAAAATATTTCCATGAAGAAAAACACAAGTTTTTTCCTAAGGTTAGGATCTAAGATTATTAATATTGAAATATCTTGTAATCAAAAAACTATTTTATCGTTAGAAAAGAATTTAGAAAATTTAAAAAACAACATTATTCAATCAACGTCAAATTTTGTATTTAAAAACTATGAATTCTTTCAGAAAAAAACATTTAATAAAATTTTTTATTTAACCAAAGGAAATAATATTAAAAAATTTAATAAATTAATAGATGATGAATTTAAATTAAAACTTAGTACAAATCCCAAATGGATTAAAAATTTAACAAACATTGAAATTCCACATGACATTTTGTGTTTTTTATCTTTAGGGCATAAATTTAGTATTGAACCTATTATTGGAAAAGATCTTAAATTTAAACATATTTTAGCAGATATTGAATATATTACATCTCAAACTTCAGACGATAATTTAAGGAAAACATTAATAGCAAAATCAACTAATATTATCACAAATCATATTAACCAAAATTCTAATAGTAAGTTTTTTCGTAATTTATATCATAAAACCAAAAAATTTTTAAAGAATCACTCAAATATTATCGTTTCTAACAGTGATAAAGGAAATTGTACTGTAGTTATGTTTAAAGACAATTATATTGAATTATCACTGGACATTCTTGATAACAGTTCATCTTATGTAAAATTAAAAAAAGATCCAACAATTACAATTCAAAATAAATGTAATTCTATTATAAAAAAATTTACAATAAAAAACAAATTGATAAAACTACGAAACAAAAATTGATTTGCTATAATGGAATTCCAGCAAAGTTTTATGGTCTTCCTAAAATTCATAAACCAGTATTATCAATTAGACCTATTGTAGCTTCATTAAACACTCCTACTAATTTACTTGGTTCATATATTACTGAAATATTAACAAAAGCATATGATTATAATACAGAATACTACATTAAAGATTCTTATGATGTTTTTAAAAAATTTAATAAATTTCAGTTACCGAAAAATTATATTATTTGTAGTTTGGATGTCGTTTCTTTGTTTAGTAATGTTTATTTAGAATTTGCTTTAAGAGCAATAGATAAAAAATGGAGTGATATTAGCCAGCATTGTTCAATATCCAAAAAATACTTTGAAGAAATTTTAATTTTTTTATTTGAAAATACATATTTTTCATTTAACAATCAATTATATAAACAAACATTCGGTACTCCAATGGGAGCTTCCATCTCTCCAATTATTTCTTGTTATGTAATGGATAATTTACTAGATACTGTTATTCCCGTATTACCTTTTAATTTAATTTTTGTTAAAAAATATATGGATGACATTATTTTGGTATTACCTAAAGATGGTTTAAATGAACTTCTTTTCATATTTAATTCTTATGATCCTCACATTCAGTTTACATTAGAAAAAGAGGACGAAGAACATAGTGTACCATTTTTAGACACAAAATTTATTAGAAAAGATAACACTATAACTATAGATTGGTACAGAAAACCAATAAATTCTGGTAGAATAATGAATTTTTGGTCATATCATAAATTTTCGACTAAAATTAATTTAATAATGCAAATGAAAAAAAGAATAACATTGATTTCGGATCCTATTTTTCACAATAAAAATTTTAAAATTTTACATGAAATGTTTTTAGAAAATGGTTATCCTAATAAATTAATTAAAAATGTATTAAATAATTATTCTAACAATTTAAATACATATGATCGTAATAATAATAAAGATTCAGAAATCCAAACTAATAATACAAAATTATATTATATCTTTACCATATATTAGAGAAATTTCATCCAAATTAAGTAGAGTTTTTAAACCATTAAATAATATCAAAATTACCAGTAGAACATGTCTTACCATAAAAAACATTTTCAGTAAAGTAAAAGATACAACTCCAATTTTAGACTTATCTAATGTAGTATATTGTATTCCTTGTTCTGTTTGCGACCAAAAATATATAGGTCAAACTGGCCAAAGATTAAAACAACGTTTATCATTACATAAGAGTGATACAAGGTTACATCCTGAAAGATGTGAATTGGCTAAACATTCCATAAATAATGACCATCTTATTGATTATGCTTCTGGTAATATTTTAGATATACAATTTAACACTAAAAAAAGACTTTTTTGGAAATGGCATCTAAATCAAAAGACAATGATATTATGAATAAAAAAAAGTGACCATAAAAACTTGAGTGACATTTATTATTATCTGCTATCTTTGGATAAACATACAAATAAAGATCTAAATAATACCTAAAATTCATGACAACTATTTGACATTTTTATTTTTTTGATTTTTAAATGACATTTTAGAAGCTTAATTCAAAATTATAAAAAAGAATAAGATATCGTTATTTTTTATCATAGAACAATTAAATATTTAGTAAATTTTAATCAAAACTCACATTTTTTATAAAAGAAGAAATCAAATTATAACCTATTATTTTCTACTCTTTTATTATTAAATTTTATCGTAAGCAATTAAGTTGTTTACTAATTTTATGACGTTATTTTGTTTTATAAATAATTTGACTTAAAAATTTTTTTTAAATTCCAAATTAAAGTTAAAATAGTTTTTTTTATGTTATATTTACCAAGTTGTTAACACCAATTTTGTTTTAACTCGCACTTATTCCTTGAAAATGAAATAAATGTATTTCGAAAGCTTGGAAAACAAGTAAAAGAGTTTTCTTAAAAAACATTGCCGTTTACCCCAAAAATTCTGGTTTAATACCTATTAGTCGGCAAATAACAGAAATTTAATTATATATATATATATATAAATATATATATATATTGACTTGAGCAACTTTGTCGAACCCGATATATATTACAAGCAACTCCAGACCCACCAGAAATAATTATATTCAAAGAGTATATAATATAGAATTTAAATATATTTATAACAACCAAGGAGGGGTAATTAATTGTTTAAAAACATATTTTTCTTTATATTTAATATACTTTTACAAGCCCTACATATCGAACCAATTTTTGAATCCCAAAGATATGCACACCAACGAATATAACCGACGTATTCGGCTCCGGCGTTGTTGTCGGTTTTATACTCCTCTTTGATGAGTGAGAGATGAATTTTAAGTGGTTTTGAGTTATGGAATAGTAAGCTATTTAATGAAATTTATTGTACTAACCCTTACTATGTGAAAGTTCATTTTATTTTCTAAATTATCCATAAAGATATTTGCTAAAATTGAAGACACTTTTTTCTTAATTAAGATTTTGAGGTTTGGTTGGTAAAGGTAAGGTTTTTGATGAAATACCTCCCTTTTTTAGGGGTCGGAATTTTTTGGGGTGTATCCAAGGAAATCATGTTTCGCTCGTAATCTTTAGAAGTGAAATGTTTTGAGCAAATACGGGAATTTTTAACGTTGAAATTGTCAACGGGCTTACATAAATGTTTCCAACTATTTTGCACTTTCTTGTCTTTTGGAAAGCTAAAGAGCTTTATCATTCGAAAAATGTTTAGTTTTATTGTCAATACCACACCTGTAAACAATGGCGTCTGGTCACAAGGTGACGTCACTAACTACGCCCCAAACATGCGCGATATCTTGTATATTTGTATCATGAGTTCGGATCATGCGGCCATAATTTCTGATAATAGGAACCTCATGGCGGTTGGGGTAACAATTAAAAAGTATTTTTGACCTTGACGGTAAGAGTCGATATACCGTGCTTACTATAAAAACTCACAAGATGACGTCACATGCGCAGATTTGAACCGCTAGATATACCTTGTGTTTGTATCATGCATGGGATACGTTTACTAACTTAGATTGGGTAAAATACGGGATAACTAAACGCCAACCTACGCGTATCAATCGAAATTCATGCAGATTTTCGAGTGGCCGCCATTTTGTTGGTACAAAAACAAACAGGAAGGAGTCGCTCATATATTAACTTTAAAAGAAAGAAATCTTATTGTCAATTACATGGAAAAAGGCAACTTTAAAGAAATTTTGCGACGGAAGCCGGCCAACTTGAAGCTCCTTGTATAACGCATTGTTTATGTTTAGGCAAGGCGCACATTGAGACACAAGCGACGCGACTCACGCAGGGTAGCACAAGTGACGGAGTCCACGAAATTCGTGCGTTGTGTCATTTGAACGCATGTTGTCACAAAAGCTGGTGTGTTGTTTCCTGCGCTAATAGTAATTAAACATAATTTAAACATTGATGGAAAATTTATTGCTAGATTTAAGTTCTGAGTCAGATTCGGACGCAGATTGGTAATCGGAAATTATGCTGTACGACCTCTCAAAAAAAAAGAAAGAAATCTTATTGGCAATTACATGGAAAAAAGGCAAAGTCATGGCGAATTTAATTTAGCATTTGAATTCTCGGACTCAAAGTTTACAAATTATTTCCGACTAAATAAAAATCAGTTTGTATCATATAGAACAGGAAATTTACTCACAGCCTCAATAAGTTCTTCCTGCATTTTTTGCAATTATTTTGCCACGCACGCTCATGAAATCTGTGTTTCGAACACTGGGCAACACACGTCTGGTTTTACACATTCATGGCCTATGCTGTGCTACGTCTTAATATGCGCGCGTGCATTGCTGAGTACATGATACAAAAACGTGGCTTGTGCTACCCTGCGTGGGCTGCGTCGCTTGTGTCTCAATGTGCGCCTTGCCTTACAGTATACTGTCAATGTTCTTATATACTTATATAAACACTAAATGTATTCACACATTTGATTGGTTGAAATTTATTAAAAATAAGAACCCTGGTACGATTTTTATTTTTTTTCGGTACATCCTTAGAACAAAAAGAAACAGGAAGGAGTCTGTCATATATTAACTTTAAGGAAAATTTGCGACGGAAATCGGCCATCTTGAAGCTCCTAGTATGACTCATTGTTTATGTTTACAGTATACGGTCAAAGCAATATTTGCATATAAATGTCAAAAATGAGCGCATAGGCGTATCATTCGGTTCTTATAAATACTAAATTATTTAGAACACTAATTGTATTAACATACTTGATTGGTTGAAATTTAGTAAAAATAAAAACCTTGATATAATTTTAATTTTTTTCGGTACATCAATGGAAACGGAAATTAAAATTGACAATTGGCCGCCATATGCTACGAATAAATCTTAGAATAAATAATAAAAAGGAAGGAGTATAATACGATTTGACGATGTCCGCAATGGTTCTTGCATATGGCTGACTTGAACCCAGCTGACAGCAAGACGTACTTTGTACGTAATTTTTTAGTCACCCGTTACGTCGTTTTGACTTCTTGGATGACGTCAAATCTACTAAAATATTACGTGAAAATGTCACATCCCAAAGACGTCACCCAGTCACGTTAAATTACGTCACCCCATGACGTATAATAGACATGTTTTATCGACGAAATTGTAACGTATGGTTACGTTATTTCACGACGTAGTTTTTTCTACGTATTTATGACGTATGGATTGGTTTTGGGACAGAATAAAAACCGAAAATATTGATAGACAATTTTATTTACATTAACTATTACATTAAATTTCAATTTTACATACAAATATTACAATTTACTTCAAATATATAAAATATTTAACGATATTATTCAAATAATATAAAATGTTGTACATTACACAGCACTAGTTAGGTAGGTACCTCGAATTTAACAACGTAGTCTGTGTGCGAAGTATAGTTTAAATGTGAAGCAACTATTTAAAATCAATTCTGATTCATACAATGTATCGAAGAGATATTCATCAATTATTGATACAACTTAATTTGAATATTACAAGTTAATACACAGTACACAGCACAGAGCATGTCACTAACAGTTATTATATTTTATTCAAAAAAATTAAATAATTATTGTGAAATTTACCTTGTTCGAAGTAAACTTTTCTTACACTGTAGGATGTCCAGCTTTTGTCTCGAGAAACGCCAAATTATAATGCTTTCTGGTACTTTGTAAATGGCGAAAAACATTCTGATTACTCTGGTGTTAGCCATTTACAATGAATAGATGCTAAACGAGTTGGGTAGAATTGGATGCATACGAAGTAACGCCGCTATATTTAAACAAAAATTACATCAGTATACGAGTACTATACAATAATCATTATTTAAATACAATGCTCTAACTATTTATCTATCAAAATAGCAATACTTTGTTACATATTAAACTGGTTAATAATAATATATTTACATTTTCTAAATCTTCATTGGTAGCCATTTACGCCAATTAAGAATACCTGCAAATAAAAATATAAGCCGTTTATTTAGTTGTAAATACTTGAATGTAAGGAAATAGCAAAATTTTTCTTACCTACCTAAATTTATCTGCAACGAATACTGTTATAAATATACACAAAAACATTTCAATCCTTGGTCGTAAAGTGCTAATACTGCTAATGTGCTAGCTAATGCTGTCGGCTTACATTACAGACGCCAACAACGAAAGAGGAAAGGCGTGGCAAACTCGATCTGCCCGACAAGCCTCCGAGTTGTAACGAGCGTTTGCCGCGAATATTAAAATTTAACGGCAATTATCATTTTTCACAAGTTGATAAATCACTCTGAATGACAAAGGTAGGTGTATTAAGTATTTAGTAATAAGCGAATAAATACGTGAGGTGTACAATACTATTGATAATGATTACCACTTAGGTAGAAATATTTTCAACTGCATGTATCATATATATTGAAATGACATATTTACCTAGCTGCTAAGTATCAGAAAATGAGAAAAAGCTACGAAATAAAATTTTTATTTACACCATGCAAATGTGCATGTTTTATAGTTAAATATTATGGCATCACTTTAGGTCGACGTAGAGTCGACATAGTCAAAATGACGTATATGGTTGATCTAGCTTGTCACGTCGTAGAGACGTAGATGTAAGGTCGTCGACGTCATTTACCAATAATTACCTAATATCGACGTTTATATGACGTGACCCTGTCAGCTGGGAAGTTTCCGGTTACCAGTGGTGTCACACACAGGGTATTATAAACTTATGTATCGTATTAATTATTAAAAAAAATAACTGTTTTCCGCTTGTAATTATCTGTACAGTAATATACATTGTCATAAAGTTGTAGGAATATAAATTTAGATTAAAAACTTCTAAGCAGGTAATTATAAATAGTTGACATCGTTTGTCTGTATAAAAAATAAAGGAACGTCTATGATAACAATGTGGTTGTCATTAAAATATTTTGTTAATTTTTAATAATTCAGATAAATAGAACCCTACAGATGAAAAGTAATTCCCATTCAAGAGTTGGGTTAACTACTTAAATCAGAAAATAATGTAGAAAACAGCATGAAAAAACTATACATGTCAAATGTCACGATTCGAATGAGTCATATTTGGTTCTTCAATATGGCCGACTTCCGTCGCAATTATTTGCTAAATTAAAATATGACAACATTCCTTCCTTTCTATTCTTTATTCGTAGGCCATATGCAAGCTCCTTTCCTGGACTCAAGGTCATTTTGCATATACTCCTTTCTGTATCTTTTTGTTCTAAGGTTGGTACACAACATTGATTTTGGTACTCGCTCGATTTTGTCTTCATTCGTTTGCTACTGTCAATCAGTATCTTTTTTCACTGTAAATTTGGTAAATATTGAAATTCGTAGGCCGCAAGTTATTGCAAAAAATAAATAAATGCTTTAAGAAAGGTTTCGTAATTGATTTTATATCAAATACAACTCCTGGACTAATAAAATATAAACTTCAAACGAACATAACTCTTGCTAAAATATTTTATATGTTGGCACAATTGCACCATGTTACCGCGGTCAAACATGATTTATCAGAAGAAATTTTGATATTCGCGCGTATTACATTGACGTGGTAACTCTAGTCGTGTTTTATTTCGCTCATTTAATTTTATTATTTGTGCGTTGTTAAAAAACTGTTATTCGAATAGGAAATACGCATAAAAAATTAAACATCCGCTGCAAAGAACTTGTGGCTTCATTAATCGATTATTTTGAAAAGGAACGTGATAACAATGCCCATTGCTACCTTTGAATGCTGTAAGAGAAGTAAAAATAAATTTTGTTTGGGCTATCACACATAACCTTATTTCCTAATTATCTGTATAACTATCTACTCTATGTACGAAGAAAACTTGGTACCTACTATCAGATCATTGCAAACAAGACTAAGGAGCACCGCTGAGATAAGGATATCAATTGGAAACCTATGTACACTTTTATTTAAACTAGGTTTCAAATACTGCAATATTGACAAAAGGCAAGTTATTATGGAATCCCAACGGATTAGGCAATGGCGTTTTAAATATTTGACTGCCAAAGTGATTACAGGTCTTTACAAAGACCAATAATCTATTTGGATGAGACCTGGTATGATACCTAAGATACGCCGGCAAAAGGATGGACCGATGGAACATTGCGATGCCAATCAAAAGCTCCATCGAACAAAGAAAAACGGATCACGATTATTCATGCTGGATCAGAAGATTGTTGGATTCCAAACAGTTTGGGACTTTCGGCGAAGAACATTCAAGATTCGTCGTTGGATTGCACCAAGATACTACAGCCGAATTGTTCGAAGATTGGTTAGGTTAGGAAGACATGTATGGTGCACAATTGCAGCATCCAAAGGACATACAGTTCTTCATCTTCCTCCTTCCTACTATGTATTCAACCGATTGAGCATATGTGGAGAAAACTAAAGTGTGGACCCAAAATACTATACCTACATTATGTCCTGTAATTGCATTTATCTGGCAAAATATAGATGACCCAGACGCTGATTGTTGGAAAACAACAATAAACCATGTTATAAAAGTACTTAAGAAGTTTATTATCACCATCAGTCCCCTTTTATTATAGGCACTATTGTTGAACACACTTTAACCTGTTGGTAATACTAATGGGTGTAAAAGGGCCCATAAGTGACACTATACAAAGCGATACGATAGTGACCGTCAGTCATATTACAAGAGAAAGCAACCGCCTTTAAATTTTGCAAATCATACCAGTTGAGGCAAACAAGCTATGAAGCGGTCTTATCGGCTCTGGAGGTTAATTATTGCTGTCAATACCTAAAGCATGTATATCAGTCAGCTTAAATGAAGAATATAGGGCTGAAAAAGAAAGACTATAATTGGTAGAATCTCATAAGATTTTAAATTATCAATAGTAACATCCCAAACTCTTTAAATAACAATATATTTTTAGGTATATTTGTTCTTTTAATATATCACAATTATAAACGTTTTAAAAAGAAACAGAATAAAAACACTTAAGAAAATTAACATAGTCAGACGTTGTTTCTGAATAACTCACACTCATTTTTGATGTTTAATAGAACTTCTCCTAATTGACTTGATAGTTCAGAATAACTTGAATTTTCTTTAAGCTGAAAGGATAATTTATAGCAATTTTTATATAATTCTAAAAGCTTCTCGCAATCTTTGTTTGGAGACGGTTTAGTAAGGCAACATTTCACTAATAGTTTCAATATGTGTTGTAAACGTGTTACCACCAATTTAAGCAAAGAAAAACAAGATTTATAATCATTTTCTTTTTCAGTCTTATCTCCCTCTTCAGATGCATCCTGAACCTCCACTTTCTTATTAACGCACAATTTAACCATTTCCTCCAATTCCAACACAATGTCTAAACAATGCTGAAGATGCTTCATTTTTATATTCAAAGCACTTGTTGCTAAAATATTTAAAAAAAACTATAAACTGGGCAACAATGAACTTAAAAGGAATAGATTTAAAAAATCAGTCATTTGAATTTCAAGTTACCTATATTTATATTAACGTCTAAGAAAATAGATATATTCATTAATTGCTAATTTTGAATAAATTTTGGTGTAAAAAAGTGCAGTGAAACTTCTTAAGACTAGGTAACATTTACTTACTTTCTGCCAAATATTCCGAAAGAGCAAATCTCTGCATCTGTGCAGTGAAATAATTAACAGCATCGGAACTTTGAAAATACATTTTTGCTGCTTTTTCATAATTAAGTTTTGCGAGTGAAATAATATTTTTTCTATTACTAGAATCGTTAACTGTAGACCAAATGTGACTGTGATATAGAGATCCGATCCTGTAATGAATTACTGCAGCTCGATAAATGTAAAGCGGATACTTTGGATTACTTTCGTCAAAATCGCAATATTGCAGGGCTTTTTGAAGGGTTTCTATTACTTCTTTTTCAGCTTCAGCTTTACTCTAAAAACAGGCAATTGAAAAAGATAAATACTATATTTTGTTATATTTCATCCAATTTTTTAAGATTTTTAGTACTCCTATAATACACCTATAATACTCCTTTATAATACACCAATAAAGCATCTGTTTCATACTGAGGTTCATTATTACATAGATAATTCCACCAATAGCTGAGTCTATACCCTTCATGGCCTATAGAATCAAGTTATTTTATAGTTAAGCGACACTTAATTTGTCGACTATAAATGTATTTTTAGTTTCTCAAGAAGAAATAACAAATAATTAATTTAATTGAAATGGGGATAATGAAGAATTTATGCTGACTCCTTCAGAAATTACAGAAAGACAGTTGCCGTTAATGACAGATTGTATCTGAAGCAATATAACCAAGGTACAACTACCTTCCCATTACTACAAAGGAGCGAATGCAAAATCTCTTAATGCCTCACCAGTGATGGTATACGAACTGCTCTCTAAGACCTATAGAGCGGGTCACAGTTATTATGCAGCGTGGCCGGCATAGGCCAATGTATATCTTATGGGCGAATATTCAACACTGTTGCCGCTTTGGTTACGGCTTGAACCACAATTAACTCAGCCAATTTATTTTCGTAGAAACGTTTTATTATGAATTTTGCAAAACAGATGTATTCTATATAATAAATATTATTAAAAAATGGAATTCAAACCTATTTATGTAGATTGTAATCAGTATATACCTGATCACTTGATGAATTATTTAGGTCTCTACTAAATCTTTCAGACAAATCCTAATCCTATTGCCAGTGAAAATATTATTTAATTACAAAGATGCTAATTATTTTTACCTGTATGATCCCTTGATCCTCGTAAACCGTTATGTAATATTCCTGGAATGTAGAGGTAAGTAAATGTACAGGTAAGTAATAACATAGGCAGGTACCTATCTGTTTCTGCTGATAAACGAAAGTGCATTATTGAAACAACAGCCATGCAGTTAGCAGCACCGTTTGAAAAATTTAAACAAGGTGAAAATCTTCATCGTCAAACCAAGTGGCTTTTATTGAATATTTTAACGTATACGTTGAATACAAAAGATGACAAAAGTGTGACAGCGAAAATAGAACTGATTTCTGAAATGACTGGCCTTAGTGTGAGAACAGTGTATAATCTAAAAAGCGAAGGTCTATAAATATGAAAAAAATACGAGAAAGTAAGAATAACTAACAGGACGAAGTAAAAGAAAATCGAATACTAGAAATATTTAGACCGTAAGTAAAAATTTTTTTTTATGGATTTTGAAACTTACTAAATGTAACGGTGGGCTTTCGTGCATTATCCAACCCATATTGAACAAAGAAGTGGAAAGTTCCCATTTTACAGCATCCCATATACTTGGACAACTCTCCCTATCTCCCAATACTTGCAAAGCCTTCTTATAATTAATAACAGCCTTATTATAATGAAGTTTTTCTTGTTGTGTAATTTCTCCTCTGTCAGCTGGCGTATTCGCGTGCGCTAGTAGTCTATGCAAGTGACCTATGTTTGTATATAATAGAGCGACATTGGCATTATCCTTGACATTTTCAAAAAGCGTCAATCCCCTGTGTAAATAACCTTCTCCTTTCCTGCATGTTTGAATTATATCATTAATATGTTTTTCTGATTTAGCTCGATTTAAATAATATGAACCCATTTCGTTTAAACTGTTTGCCAAGCGTCGAAGAATTTCATCACTTTCTGAAAGCTTCATGGCCTCTTCATAACATTCTATACTTTTCAATAACATTTGTTCGATATTTCGAATTTCGTATACAAATACACATCGCATTTCACTGTGGCCGATACTTATATTGTAAAGTTGTTCGTCTTGTTCAAGTCGTTCCATCATTTTGAAATCTTCATCTTGGTTATTATGAAGTTGGTCGTTAAACGTTTCGTATTTATCTGTAAATAATAATGTGTTACATTCAAAGACTAAAAATGTATAGATAATAGAATAAGAATCTCCTATAGCAGTAAAACGTTTTTGAATTTTCTATAGTGCATAACAGTAGGTAATTGTAATTTATACATAATTTGTGTGTATAGATCACCTAGGTCAAATATTCAATATTTTCTTGACAACCTTCTTAATTTACTTGAGGCATTACCTATAAAGGCGAGGAAAATTTTATGTGGTGATTTTAATATTAATTTTGAAAATGTATTTGTCATTCAGAAGTCTTTGGTAAATATTTTTAACTCATTTAATTTAACTATGCATGACTTTACAACCAGAATTACGAATTCTAGAGCTACCATTCTAGATTACATAGTCTCTGACTTTTCACTCACAGATGTGGAGCACTGGTGATCAGCTCGGGTCTCTCAGATCATGAAGCGGTTTTGTTTCAGGTTTAGATTCCGGATAGATTGCCAAAGAAAAACCACCAAATGGTTAGAATCTATTCAAAAAAAAATTTGAAAAATTTTATAAAATTTGTTCATCTACTGACTGGAATACTCATTCAAGAGATACTGACTCAAAATTTTTGGACTTCCTAAATAAGATGATCGGATGCTTTAATGCTGCTTTACCCCTTCGATCTTGTAAAACTAAACGTAACAAACCTTGGACAACTAAGGGAACTCGTAATTCTTCAAAAAATATGAGATCTCTTTTGTACATAAAAGAATTAAGTTAATCCTCTCGTCCTTAATTATATAATAATTATATTGATAAGTATAGAATATTATTTCGCAAAAACATAAAATCCGCCAAACAATTTTTTTATAAAAATCGTATTACAAAAGCCAAAAACTCTACCAAAGAAACTTGGTCCATT
Organism: Ophraella communa; assembly: GCA_035357415.1. Lineage (NCBI taxonomy): Eukaryota > Metazoa > Arthropoda > Insecta > Coleoptera > Chrysomelidae > Ophraella > Ophraella communa. The sequence continues at coordinate 23,309,505 of CM068989.1, forward strand.
ATAAATAATTTGAGAAATAAAGCAAATTCATCAAGCAATGTTAATATAGATCCTGACGAATTAAATAATTATTTTGTGAATGTAAGCAAAAATGTTGGTTCTAATATACCTCGGAATTCAGATGCTCTTTCTTTCCTTAATTATTCTAAAAATATCACTAATAGTTTCTTTCTCAGGCCAATAGATAAATTTGAGTTAATGCATACTATAAATAGCATAAAAAAAGGTTCTTGTGGTTTTGACGGCTTGTCCTCAAGAATTTTCTTAAATATTCCTGAGGTTGCAATAAACATGTTAACTTTAATAATAAATGATTCCTTTGAAGAGGGTATTTTCCCTGACTGAAAACGGCTGTAATTGTTCCACTTCATAAAGGCGGCGATAAAAACGTAACTTCTAATTACAGACCAATTTCTTTGTTACCAACCTTATCGAAAATAATTGAAAGGCTAATAAAAAACCGTTTAATGACTTTTATTCATAAAAATAATATTCTGACGAAACATCAATTTGGGTTCCTTCCGGGCATCTGTACTAGTGATGCAATGTTTTCTGTTCTTGAAGATGTATATACTTCACTAAACAATAAACTGTTCACTACTTCAATTTTTTGTGATTTTGCTAAAGCGTTTGACTGTGTTAACCACAAGATTTTGATAAACAAGCCTGAATTTTATGGCATCCGTGGTCTTTCTTTGGAGTGGTTTAGTTCCTACCTCACAAATAGGAGATAGCTAGTGCGAATAATTGTTAAAAATTCTGAATGCCTGCTGATTGATGGTGGGTTACCTCAAGGCTCGGTATTAGGTCCAATTCTTTTCGCGTTATTTATTAATGATATCACTGACATACAGATTGATGGCAAAATTACTCTATTTGCAGATGATACCGAGTGTAACCTGGAGCAATTCAGATATGAAAACATTACATTCTACAATATCTAGAGATCTTCTTAATATTAAATCCTGGGCCGATTCTAATAAACTCTGTTTTAATACCGAGAAAACTATTGCTCTACCTTACAAATTTAACTTCCAACCCATTGCACTAAATAACACATTAATACCATTAAAAAATTCAATTAAGTTTTTGGGAATTTATATTGATGACACCCTTAAGTGGTCCACTCATATTGAAATGTTAACAAAAAAATTATCTTCTGCGTGTTTGCCATAAAAACCGTTTCTAAAGAGCTAACTTCTTCTATTGCGTTAACAACCTACTTTTCTCTGTTTAAGTCCCATCTAAGATATGGATTGGCTTTCTGGGGGTTTTGTTGTGTACATCTTTTTGACCCTGTTTTTAAACTACAGAAAAGGGCAATACGTTATGTTTTTGGCTTACGTCACAGAGCGCATTGTGAACCCTATTTTAAAAAATTCAAAATTATGACTCTTCCGGCACTATTCATCTTAGAATCTGTTTGCTTAGTTCGTAAATCTAACCTTATCTCAAAGCAGGGACCACTCCATAGATACCCCACACGAAACTCTGATTTAGATGTTCATTTGACTATGCCCACCTCTAGTCTTACAAAACATTCTATTATTTATAATGCTAGAAAAATGTACAACTGTCTACCAACACACATAAAAGCCACCAGTCCTTATATTAAATTCCGCAAATTGACTAAAGCATACCTTCAGGAGAGGTCATACTATAAAGTAGCTGAATTCTGTGATATATCTTAGACTTCTGAATGACATGTAATATGTAGTATGAAGTATTTTATAATTATTTTTTAGCTAGTAAGTAGTAATTAAGAGTGAGTTAAAAGGAGTGATATGTTTATGTTTGTATGTTTACATTTAAATCATGCATATCATTCTTTTTGATTTTTGTTTGTGTGTATTTATTTATTTATTTAAATGATTTTTATTGTGACCGATCAATTATTGTTAATTGATATTTAGGTTATTTTTATTTAGCTTTGTCCATAAAATTTGTTATATTTTGGTTGACAATAAAGCATATTTCTCTCTCTCTCTCTAACGTACGACCTCGACTAAGGGTGTGTTCGGGGAGCACGCTATTTCAAGCTATGTAGCGCCAAGCGCCATATAACGCAAACGAAGAATAGTACTAGATAGCGCCAACTGGCGCAAATAGCGTGCTCCCCGAACACACCTTAAGTATAAAGAGCTAACAATAGAATTATGTATATATTTATTTATTTAAAGTTAAACAAACTTTAAATATATGCCAATTATAAGATGTAATGAATTTTAATTTGTTTTTCAGTGGAATATTATAGGGCGTGTCTAGTAACAAGTTGATAGTAAAATGTAAAATTTGAATTATTGGCAAAACAAATTTATTAGGTTAAGAGTTTAAGACCATTTCTTCTTAAGCCAATGATCTATAATTGAACTCTTGCGTATTAATTATTTATAATTATATAAATCAATTTATAATTTGTATGTAAATTGCGAAAATTTTCATTTTAAAAAGAATATTGGTAGCACTGTGTCTCATTTAGAAGATTTGACAGTTTTAAAATTCAAATTATTAAATGTTAATGTTTCAAATTTTAGTTTAGGTCGGATTTCGGTCAATAATGGATTAAAAAGTATAAACAATAATAAAACTGCTTGTTATGACGTTTCGATTTATTTAAAAATCATCAGACCATTAGTCTTTAAATGTTTTGAAAAATTCTACAATTTACATATAAAAAAAACCCTTTAAAAAACATAATTTAAAATTTTTAACACATACTTACTTTTATTTCAAAAAAAAAACAAAGATATAATTTACTTTTATTTGAAACGAAAAAGAATAAGATAAGCTTTTTTGAAGTTAATGTAACTTTATTTTGTGAAAAAACAAACAAAAACAAATATTGACTTAAAAAATGGCATCAGAAATCAATTATGCAACATTCTGACTAATTTCAAATTAAAAAAGCTCAAAAAATATGCAAACAACCAAATAAATCACTGCGTAAAACAAACAAAAGAATTTTTAAAACGGCATTTTGAACTTTGTATTTTAACAGCAGATTAGTGCAATAAAACCTCCACAAATTAAAAAAATTGCGGAGGAGGCCTATAATAATTTATTGCCTTTGTATTATTTTCTTATTTGAAGAAATATATTATATAAGTAAAAGATGATATTCATATTCACAAATAATTTCTTAGCTGGTTATTAGCCACAAATGTCATTGTCAATAGTCTTGTAATTAGACACTCCATGTAAACCATGACCATGTAAAACATAAATTGGCGTGCGTAAAAGTTACATTACGATACGCAAATGCATTTTATAATGTAAAATATAAAAATATGCTTTATCGCTTTATCTACTCCCATATCAGTATTGCCTTGACTATGTGACAAACTACGCCTGGTTGAGACTACAGTTACACAACAGATACAGATATATACAGAGTATATATTCCTTTTAAAATCAAAATTTTCGTAATTTACATAAAAATTATACATTAATGTAAATAATTATAAAATGGTAAATATAAAAATATTATAACAACCGTTGAATGAATAAATAGAAAGAAGCGCGACCTTATGGAACTATTTGTAGCCGAAAATCCCTCTTATAATGGGATGGCGTTGTTGATTGCCTATCTAAAATTCCTCTTATTTTTGTCAGTCGACGTCTAGATCTTGTTATAGTTACTTCGCTTTATATTTTTTTGTGCTTTTGTGTGTACCGCTGTGCTTGTTACCGTTGATTGAGAGGATATTTATTCATTCAAAGATTTTATTTACTAGTTTTTCCCCGACGATTCGTATTTTATTTTGTTTACTTATTGACATTTATCATTCATTGAACTTTATTAGAATAATGTCCGGAAAATCCATATTCGGTCAAATGCAGTTATATTAACTGTAGAAATGTAAAGGAAAAGAAACTGAGGGATCTAGGTCATTTTTTAAATTCTCTACAAAAGATAGTAACCGATTAAAATAATGGGTAAAGCGCTCTGGAAATATCAAGAATTAAAAAATAAGAAAATTTGTGAAAAACGTTTTACCACTAGTGATTTATCGTGATCAGCGAAAAAAACAAAAACAGCAGCACTTTCTGTACCAAATGTATTAGGTAAGTATTTTGTTATTATTTACTTTTATTTGTAAGTTTAGTTTTGTTTTCATTTTCGGTAACAATAATTCGATTTGAGTAGACCTTTTGGGTCTAGGTTGTAGTTGTAATTTTAAATAAATAAAATAAAAAGACCATTATCTATATACAGCGAAGAGCAAGTAGAGATAATAGACAAAATAAAAAAAGAATGTTTCAACAAATTACTGTGTTTTCTAAAGGTAGAGAAAAAACCAAAAGTATCTATTGTATTGGTGGCATGATTTGGACCATAAACGCACTATTGTTGTTGTGGCAAGACATGGAAAAAAATTACAAATTTCTCTCGACTTACAATTTAAATCAGGGTCCAGTTGAAAATTTTTTCTCTATTGTCAGACACCGAGGAGGGTACAATCCGTATCCTAATTGTCAACAATTTAGATTCACTATGCAACATAACATGTTTATCAGATTACAAAATGAAAGTAGTGACTCAAATTGTGAATTATATGAAGATATTGATTAAATTGATTGTAACCCTTACTTTTTGGAAGTCCATCTTATTAAGAATAATAAAAAATTTCTTTTTTAAATAAATAGTAGAAGTTTTGTTAAAACGAAGAGTTTTTTATTATTCTGAAGAGATTGATCCTCAACCAAAATATTTGGATTCAATTAATCATGTCCATAAAATATACATTCTTTAGGAGGTATTTTTGAGATACTAATTTAGTACCTATTATTTTGTAAATTACATTTATTTAATTTTTTTGACCAGTTCATTACGCGCTTCCGATCGAATAGGTTCCTATCGATACCGGTCTCTGTGTGTGCATTAAAAACTGATATTAAAATAGTTATAATAATTAGTACGGTTTGTTCCTATTATTGTGAGTATATCGATTAATTAGTGTAGCTATTTAAAATGGATGTGGATAGCGGGGGCGAGCCCCCTGATTTGGATGTGGATAATGCTGCTAGAATTATTCCACCTCTCCCCAATAATAACCCTCTAAATTTAATTATGGATGTTAACACCCTGTGTAAGGATTTAAAAGCAAAAAATTTAACTAAGAAAAATAAAAATAATAACCCCCCGGTAAGTACAATGGTCACCAGTCAAACTCAACAAGAAATCGGGAAAAAACAGGTACGTACAGTTTATTGTTATCAACAAACCGATATCGCACCATTTCACGTTTATATTGAAAATAATAGGCCAGACTTTGAAGGTAAATTAAATGCCATAAAAATTGGCGAAATTATTCTCAATGAACACTGAGATTTGGACCAAAATATTAAACAGATTCAATCAATTGGTAAAAATAGAATACGGATTATTATGAAAAATTATGCTAGTTCAAATACCTTATTAAAATCTTGTGCTCTTAAAAAATATGATTTGGTAGCATACATACCTAAGTTTATGATTTTTAGGCAAGGTATAGTAAAACAAATTGATTTGGATTTAACTGAGGAATACTTAAAGAAAAGGATATCCGCATACGATCACCACGTTAAATTTGAAGTTGACTTTGTGAAAAGAATGAACAGAAGGATTAAAGATGTAAACGGAGAAACTGTATTTAAGCCAACCGGGACAATAATGGTATCCTTTAAATGTCAAAAATTACCTAAATATATAGAAATAAATAAAGTTCTGTACGAAGTAGAAGCGTATCAACAACGGGTAGTATTGTGTAATAACTGCTTCAGATACGGTCATATAGGACGGCAGTGTAAAAGTAAACAAAAATGTCTTAAATGTGGAGAAAATCATTCAGCTGATACTTGCACAGAAACCGTAGTAAAATGCTTTACATGTAATGGAAACCACTACACAAATAATTTTAGAGATTGTAAGGAATTTAACAGGCAAAAAGAAATTAAAAAAATTATGACAAATACCAATTGCTCATATAGAGATGCTAGCCGCCAAATCCCAGAAATTAGATATTCAGACATAGTAACTTCAACCACTCCCCGGTTTACATCTAATCAAGTATCCCCTCCTCTAAATCCATCAGATTTTCCCCAGATCCCATTTACCCTTCCTTCCTCTCAACCAACTATATCACCTATACCAGCTCAATATAATACAGTTCAAAAAAAAAATTATCTTTCACAACATTCAACTCATGGGTATAAAAGAGTGAGACCAAACACCCCTGAGCCTACTACACAACAACGTAACGAAATAATATCTCTCACAAATCTTCCCCGTCAAAAGGGTGGAATCTTCGAAAGCTCACAGTATCAATTAAATATTAATAATAATTCACAGTCAATTGATGATAATGTAGAATCAAATGATTTCTTTAGTACAGTATTAAATATTATATTATCGGTTGTTGACGTCATAAAAAATAAAAATTTTGAAATACAAGAATCTGATATTAAAGCAATGATAAAAACTAACTTTAATTTTAATCGGCCTAATTCAAATGTATAAGAATTTAATTTTGTGTCAGTGGAATTGCAGATCTGCAATTTCAAATAGGTGTAATTTATTATATTTACTAGACGAACATAAAGTAGACATAGCATTTCTATCAGAAACAAGATTTCCTTCAAATAAATATATTAATTTTAGTGGATACAATATAGTTAGAGATGACCGGCTTGATAGATCAGGAGGGGGTACAGCAATTCTCATTAGAACAAACATTATTTATAAAGAAGTAGTTAGTAAATATAGTATTTTTAACGTTAATCAAAAAGCAATACAAATAAAATGTAATAATAAATCATATGTAACATTAGTGTCGATATACATTCCACCACAAACAAAAATAAATGGTAAACAATGGGAAAAATTATTTGAAAGTTATCCTAAACCATTAATAATAGCAGGCGACTTTAACTCGCATAATATGGCATGGGGTGGACCTAATACAGACATAAATGGAAAGGCTTTGCTAAAGGCGATGGATGAGCACAACTTTATCTTTTCTAAACAATGGATCCCCAACTTATATTGGTAATTCCTTAAAGACTCCCTCTGCAATCGACCTAACTATTTGTTCTGCAGATATTGTTCATTTGCTTAAATGGTCAGTATTAGATGACTTGTATGGATCCGATCACCTTCCGACAATAACGGAACTAAACATTTGTGTAAATTCTGATAACTTCTACTCAAGTCGCAAATGGAAAGTAAAAAAAGCAAATTGGGACGGATATAACCTAGAAGCCAATAAGCAGTTTCTGACGACAGACGAACTGGATTATGAAGAATTTATTAGCAAAATTGAAAACTCCGCTGACCTTTTCATTCCAAAATCAAAAGCTAACCAGACAACACACAAAAATAAACCATGGTGGAATGATGTTTGTCAACAAGTAGTAGCAGAAAGGAAAAGAAGCATGTACAAATACTTAAACAATCCTAATTTACAAAATCTCCTAGAATATAAAAAAAATAACGCAATCGCCAATAAAACTTTAAAAACAACTAAAAGGGAAAGCTGGAAAAAATATTGCTCTAGCCTCAACAGGTCGATGCCTCTTAAAGAAATATGGAAGAAGGTCAATAATTTTAAAAATCGGAAAACACAAAATCATCCATCAATAGAACTGGACACAGATTGGGTGTCAACATTCCATGAAAAACTGGCGCCCCCAAGTGTAAATTTTAATATTTCAGCCCTAAAAGAAACTCCTGAGTTAACCCCACGTTCATATCCTTTGTCAATGAGCCCTTTTTCCATGAATGAACTAGAAACGGCTCTAAAAAGAAACAATAATTCCTCGCCTGGATATGATGAGATACACTATTCTATGCTTAGAAATTTACCTAATGTAGGCTTGAGTACTTTTCTCAGAATTCTAAATAGTATCTGGTCTCTTCAGGCTGAAATTCCAAAATCATGGAAACAATATTTAGTTTTACCGATAATTAAACCAGGAAAGGATCCATCTGCAGCCGAATCTTATAGAGCAATATCACTATCGTCGTGCATTCTAAAAACCTATGAAAGACTAATTAAATTTCGACTAGAATATTATCTGGAAAAAAATTTCTTAATTCCTACAACGCAATTTGGATTTCGAAAGGGTAGCTCCACTCAGGAAAATATAGCAAATCTAATAACAGATATACAATTAGCATTCACCCACAATCAATCGACTACTGCTCTATTTCTGGACATCAAAGGTGCATACGACAATGTTAATTTAGAGATCTTATATAAAAAAATGTGCCACCTTCAGATCCCTCCTACACTATCCAAACATCTTCTTAACCTGTATGCTGACAGAATAATTCACATAAAAACAAATAACGAGATATCATCGCCAAGAGTGACATCGACTGGTCTCCCACAAGGAAGCATTTTAAGCCCGATACTGTACATCATCTACACATATGATTTACAGACAACAATATCAAAGGACGTAAAAATACTTCAGTACGCTGACGATATAGTACTCTATTCACAAAACAAAAGCATATTAGAATGTCACGGAAAACTATCTACAGCAATGCAGGGGGTTCATAATTGGTCAGAAAATAACGGGTTGTCAATATCAGAAACAAAATCCAGCACGGTTACCTTTACAAGAAAAAGGGTTAACCAACCGAATAATATCAATCTTGCACAATATACGATACCTCATAAAACCAGCTTTAAATATTTAGGGGTAATATTGGATTATAAGTTAAACTGGAAAGAACACATCAATTACATACTAGCAAGAACAGAAAATGCAGTAAATCTGTTAAAAACTTTTAGTAATCAGAATTGGGGTGCTGACCCAAATATTATACTCCTATTTTACAGAAGCTTAATAAGATCAATTATAGATTACGCATCAATATTTTACTCAACAGCAGCCGACGTTCATTTGGAAAAAATTGATCAGTTAAAAAACAAATGTTTAAGACTTAGTGTAGGATTCTTACCAAGCACGCCAATCAATGTTCTAGAAATTGAGACATGTGAACCTCCGTTACATCTAAGAAGAAACTTCCTGAGTGACAAATTTGTGATTAATGCAAGAGCCAAACAATCAATTATTATAAACATAATCAGGGATTTAACTAATCTTGGATTAACATAAAGATATTGAAGGAAAAAAAGCGGCCAATTTTAGTAGATAGTTTTATATCCCCAGCACAATACATAGTGAGTACTAAAACAATATGGACTACAATCTATGAAGCACTAGCCACCTCTCTAAAAAGTGATATTAAGAAGCTACCAATTTCTGAGCACCCTTTAGTCAATAAAAATGTTTTTATTAAAGATTTTAATAGAAAATGGAAAGAATATCAACAAATTTTTACAGACGGCACATGGAAAAGTAGGATCTGCTGTATTTTATCCTAAAAGAATATTAAACAAAACTTTCATTTAAATGAGCTTATGTCTATTTATTCTGCAGAGCTGATAGCTATAAAACAAGCTATGTTATTATGTCTAGAGCAACCTGAGAGTCGATTTGTTATATTTTCAGACAGCAAAAGTGCTTTAGAAACTCTCAAACATCCCAAAATCACAGCTAAAGTTCACCCAGTTATGTTAGAGATTCTTGATCTTAATTACAAAGCTGTTTCAAAAGGAAAACAAATCCAACTGGCATGGGTAAAAGCTCATATTGGAATACCGCAAAACGAAGAAGCAGACCGTTTGGCAAAAGAAGGAACAATACACGGACTTAAGGATGATCACAAAATACCTGTTACTGATTACTACACAATTTTAAAAGAAAAACTAAAAATAAAATGGCAAGAAAAGTACAATCAAAGTGAAAAAGGTAGATTCTACATGGCCATTCAACCAACCGTGCGGAAAACACCATGGTTTATTAATATCAATAATAGACAAATCATTAGAACAATTTGCCGCCTGAGAAGTAATCACGCTCTTTATCCAGCCTACATGAAAAAAATTGGGTTGTTAGAAAATGAAGAATGCCTTTGCGACGAAATTGCTGATTCTCAACATATTATGCTAGAATGTCCCCTAAAAAATGTAGAAATTAATAAATTATATCAGGAACTTAGTTTGAAACAAATTCAATTTCCAATAAATTTAACAAATTTACTAACACTAGAAGATAACTCAATATATAATATCTTATATCATTATATAAAAACTAATAATATAACTCTGTAAGTAGCGTTGCTACCACTATTTTAAAGTTTGTACACCTGAGACGAAAAAATATAAAAAAAATAAAAAAAACAAACAAAAAATAAATAAATAAATTAAAAGAAAAAATAGAAAAAAAAAATAATACTAATAATAACAAAAAATAAATAAATAAATAAAAAATAAAAAAATAAATAAAAAAAAAAAATAATAATAAATCAGGTCTTTCTTTTACTAACCACGTAACACTTTCTACTAATAAAAAATTGTTTATCATACGTCAACAAACGAGAATATAATTTAAAAAAATAAAATTGACTGGCTTTTTGGCTTCGCCAGTGCCATCCTCTGATAAAAAAAAAAAAAAAAAAAATTAATCATGTCAGAGATTCAAATAAAGATGACTGAGTATTAATGGAAGATGAACCAGCAGATGATGTATTCGTTGACCAGGAAATTTCTGATTCAACTTCAATAGAAATAAATCTCGAGACATGTAGTGACGCTTTAGTTGCCGGTTACTTAGGTTTTAGGGTTCAGAAACGGTACAATTGTTAAAAATATTCAAGTATTATGATAAATTCGATTGAGTCATTTAGTAATATTGAATTACAAATTTTCCAGAAAGGCTTTGGCAAAGAACAAATTAGCTATTTAAAGAAACCTACTCCAAAATTTAATGCAGTGATTCATCATCTACTTAAAAATATTCCAAATTTTTAAGAGAATGTTTCAATTTAATAAAAGGCGATCTTTGTTGTAATGACAGTCACATAGATTATCTGTTAAAATTATTTTCCAAAATGATGATAGTTCGGATAAATATTAATATTGTACAAGCAGAAAATCTTAAAAAGGAGCAAACTAGAATTAAGTCTAAAGAAAGTAGATAAACAAAAATTTTGTCTTCTGTATAAATAAAATATTAACTATAGTAAAATCACGATCAGTGCGAGTACTAATAAATCAAAATTTTATGGGACTTGCTCAGCACAAGTGGCCCAAACAAAATAAATATGTAATTTTACCCTAAAGTGTGGTTTAAAATGTTGACTGTTAAATTTAGGCTCTAATTCTAGATAATACAATGTTATGATATGTACTAATTGTAAGTTATGCATGTCGTTTATATGTTGATAAAAAAATAAAACCGAATACACCAAAATAATATAGGCATTCAATAATATTCGTAATAAATATTTCAGTAATCCGACTATTTCTATATCTTAAAAATAATAATAAGTACCTACCCCTGACATGATTTGTTTCAAAAAAAATTTAGTCAGACTGAAAACTTATGATATACCCCGTATATTTGAATAAAACAAACTTTTCCTTTTTACCTGTAAGCTTATATAATGTAAATGTGTAGTGAGGAACTTATTTATTTTTTGTTAAAACTAATTAAAAATTTGCAATAGAATGCCTATAAAACTATTGTTGAAAATTTATAACATTAAACAAAACTAAAGAATTTCAAAAATCAGTACAATTCATATTTTATTTTTGTGCGTACAAAATAAACGCCAACAGCAGGTAGACGATTTTTCTGAATATTGTAAATGGGTATAAACTCAAACCGTACCGATGCCGATTACAATTTGCTGTTCATCAACACGATGTCAAAAGTGGCTAGTTTTCGTTTCTAGCGCTAGAGGGGCATCATTACCGCAAATCATTTTTACAAAAATAGTAGGGGATCATGAACATTTTAAAGCATAGGATCCGCGTACCTTGTTCTATACTCAATCAACGTAGCAACTTATTTCATATGGCTGTTGTGACTCTCATCGCTTCGCGATTCGTTTTTAAACTTGAGCTTGTGTCATAATAGAAAGCCATATGAAATGCGTTGTTTAATATACTATTTTTAAATTGCCAGTGTCTAAATCAGATATACTTTTTGAGTGGACACAAAACTAAATATCACTCCAGTTAATACTGATAAAATCACTAGTGTGGTATCCAACAACTGGTCCATTTTGAGTTATGGATGGATTTACAAACTAAAACAGATTCAAGATGAATAGTGCCAGAAATATCAGAATTTTGTATTTTTTAAAATAGGGTTTGTAATTCGATCTGTTATGTAGACCAAAAACATAACAAACCCTTTTTTGTAGTTTAAAAACAGAGTCGAAAATATGTACAGCACAAAACCCCCAGAAAAGTGTTCCATATTTTAGATGAGTGTAGACTTACAAACGTCGAAGGAAATTTCACCGAAAATGTCTTCTTAGCCTATCTAGAAGAGACATCAGAAATATTGAACGTCAATTTTGTGGAGCAAGCTTTCAATGATAAAGTCGAGTCCCCTCTTTAAAAATGGTGTTAATACAAGGTAATAGCATTTTTGTTTTAAAGCCAAAAAATTAAAGTTATAGGCACAAGAAATAAAAAATCCTTACGTTTGAACAAGCCCAGAGATATGAGAAATGAGGTGTCGGATGAGAAATATTTGCTACTATCTTCGGAAAATACGGAGTCTGTTGGCGTGAAGAGCTGTGCTATTTATTAATATGAGACATTAAATTAATGGATACATTATTGATTGTTCAGATTCCCAGGTTCTATGTGAGTGGTAGTTTAACGTCCTACGACCTGCCAGATCTATTGTGCCCCCCCCCCCTACGTTATAGTCGTTCTATGCCTCTAATGAAGCTCATCAGGATCGTCGGCAAAACTCCCATGACTCTTATTCTCTCGAGATCCACCGTTCCATCATCAGCCTGACAGAACCTGCAGTCCGCACTCTCTGCCAGTCCAATTGTTTTCACATGCCTATTAAGGCGACTATGTCCAGTCAGTAGTCGATCCAATTTGATTCCAGTGAATTTACCGCCGACTGGCTATCTGAAACGATTTTTATAGTTTTGTTCCTACAATAGTGCTTAAGCATCTCTTGCAGACATATCTCTATTTCAAAAACCTCTGCTTGGAAAATTTTGGATAGGTTACCCTAGTTCTAGTTGAGATTGACCTTTGGTTTCCCTTCATGAACCCCAGCTAAAACATCGTTCTCGGTCATTCGCCCCTTCCTGAAAATGGGACGGTAAATGGCTTATCGTAGTTGTATTAAGGTTGCATTGCCTGGTGATGCTAGTATTAACTTCAGTATCTGATGATTTTTATTATCTCTCCGACCCTGACTCGACTCTGGCATCGCTCTGCCCTGCATTCTGGCATTTCACTAGCCTTCTACACACACCAGCCATCGCATCCCTTTTCAACCAGATGTGAATTGGAGGAAGATCTATTAAAATTTCGATTGAGCGGTGGAAATGGTAGACATAGCTCCAGTTATGTTCAGCTTCTCCCTGGTTTCTTCTGCTGACATTTAGCCCACCAGACCGCAGCACCGTACGTAATCATAGATATTATTATCGTCAGATATAGGGTTTCATTCCCTCATAACTTACAACATATTCAAAGGGGAGAGCTTTGCTTTATTGCAGATGTTCTCCAAATGAGCGTTCCATGTAAGTCTTTTATCCAGCGTAACCCCCTCAAAATGAATATTAGATAAAGATAATAAAAATTTAAAAATACAAAAAATATTTTTTATACTGTTGTTAAATGAATAATTAGAAAACCTTCTCCATTGGGAGTAATTTTTTAAGTACAAAATATAATTCCAGTGTACATTAATCTTATCTTCGCTAGGATCACATACAATGCTTGATTTTAACTAATTCTGACGTATAGAAGTGAGTAATGGATTTCAAGAAGTTCAATCAAAATATAAATACCTATACTTACTCCAATTCTGTATCATCATAATGCAACAATCTCCTGCTCTACCAAGTAAACAATTTTCTCTGAGAGCGTTAGAAGTGTATTGTAGTTTATTCATTACTAATTGACACCTCGCAAGTAATCCTATATATCTCAAACTTAATCCATAGTTACCCTGAACAAAGTGATGTTCGGATAAGGTGGCGTAAACTAACACAGCTTTTTCATACAGTAATGTCTTTAAATGATCTTTCCAAGATATATTATTCTCTTTCTCTTGCCAAGTCGGTAAAGGTTGTGCTTCACTTAAATTTTTCGGTAATAAAGCATTGGTTAGTTTCTCCTGATTTTTATTTTCGGTTTTTTTCTTGCGTTCTTTTTTCTTGCTCTTTTTAGTTGAATCGGTTGATAGTTTCAGTTCGTTCAGTTTGGCGTAAGGCATCGGTATCGGTTCAAAGGGTTTAGCCATTTTAATTTCGTCTTCAGAGTGCTTAGGAGTTGTTTCTTCGGGGAAATACTTCAGACAGTTGAGACCAGCGGTTACGTGTTGAATAGCCTAAAAATACGCGTTTTAAAATATAATCACTGTTATTTAAAAATCATATACTAAATACACACACCTACATTGATTTACTTATAAGAACTCTGCTGTTCATTGACCTCGATTGTTTAGAATAAAAAAATTATAGGTAAAAAATTATTAAAACCAAATGAAAAACCCAAAGTCAATATCAGAATTTTATTTAATAATGATGACATTTTTATATATATATTTTTCATTATTTTTATTATTGGTTTTTTGTATCTTTAAATAATTTAAAAATCAATTACATTGATTTAGTATTTTTTCTTCATTTGCTGTTGAGTCACATTTGAGCTATGGATGATTTACTTCGTTGAATTTAAAAATAATTTTTTTCATACTGTACGGTGCCATTTCCCGGACTCAAACGAGTCCGGGAAATGGCACTTTACGATACACTTGTACTTTGCAGTACTCTTCAATTCTCCCAATGTTGTTTGAAATAATAAGTGAATCAACATAAATTAAGCTTTTATTATAGTTTTTGAAGATTGACATTATTGTACAATCGCTGTTGCCAGCAATATGTATTAATGGAGTTGTTGATGGATTTACAGTGTTTTCTGTAATCGCGGAACACGTGTGGCTGTGATGTAGCACTTCAACAAAAGTTTCGCCCCTTTGGATCATTCTTGCAATCTTGTTTTTGCCTTCAATCGATTCTTCTATATAGTTTTCTGGAACTGAAGAACTCTTCCATCCATGTATTTTCTAAACACATCCAAATAGTGAACCTCATCATTGTTAATCACAGTGAAAGCTCGTTGAATATGTGTTTTTGTCTGGTTAATCTTAACTACTAGCTGAGTACCCGTATACTTCACATCAATAACTTCTAAATTATAGATCTCTTCCCTTCGGCAACCTCCAGCAACTCCATCACTTTGAGTAATAGATATTCTTTATCTGGAGCGTCCCTCATGAAGCTTTCAATTGGTTCCTTTGTCAGCACCTTCGACTGGTTTGGCTAATGGTCTACGTTTTGTTTTTTCATAAAAGCTATCAACTTTGGGAAACTGATATGTTGACATTCTAATTAACCATAATCATTGATTTTACCATCGAGTATTTGAATATTGAAAGTTTTTGACTGAAAATTTAAACTGTTGAAAAGAATATTCTTTAAAAAAAACTGTTCTTACCACATGCAAAAAGTAAGCCAACATCACATTTTCATCAGCACTACTTGTCCAATTATGTTGCTCACGCCAGTTGCAAAACAGCGCATATTCTTTTTCATATCTTTTCGTAGACTTAACTGGAATTATTTGCCCTATCGCTTCCGCAGTTTTCTCAGCAATTTCATCTAATTTCAGATCCATTTTCTTCGCAGATATTTCGTGTGTGCAGAAAAAAAATTCAATATGTCTACCTTTATTTACATTGTTACTTGGTAACCGCTGTTAATTTTTTATTTATAAAGCAAATCAACCATGTTAAGAATAAATCAAGTAACATAATTTTTTCACCGCAGTCTACATGACTTCCAAATAAAATGATCAAATATGTCATTTCAGTTTCATACTTTATTGCGTTTAAAACCAAAGGCAGTATGAAAAAAAATACATTACGATACACGTCCGTGAAGTGATTATTACGGTAGTCGATTAGATATTCTTGACTCGGCTCCTTCGTCGCCTCGTCCATAAACATCTATCTCGTACCGTAATCAAGTCACTTCCCGGACTTGTAACGTAAATAACTATTACAAGTTTGTTTTTAGGTAATTAAAATAATGTTTATTATTTAAATATGGGAATTGTTATGAATGTAGATTATTAAATATTATATTAAAGTTTGTAAAAGCTGCCATCGTTGTCATTTCAAATAAAGTATTTTTTTAAAAACGCGACTTTCTATCGTGGAAACATAATTCTAGTTTCGGCCTAACATAGAGGCAATCATCAAGCTATAAAAAACAGTTATGTTGATTGTACAAATAAATTAGAAAGTACAAATCTTGTGTATAATAAATACAAAATTAATCCTATTTAAAAACACTAAAAAACACTTGCAAGCATGGTTAAGGGGGACGATATAATTAAAAACAAGTAAAACATTGGACAATAATAAGAAGTGTAAATAACAAAGAGTGGAAGTTCTCTACTGTTAAACTGTTTACTTTGATTGAGTCTTGATTTTATATCTTCATTTTATATATAGATAAGAAGGAAAAGTAACACAAATATATTAAGTTATCGTTAAGATCACTGTGATATTGTTTTTTTTTGGTTTTCTGTATCATTACACAGTTATACTGATTTTAAAGGAAAATACGATCAAGTGGTTCAATTTAATTCAATTTCAAACTGTAGTAATTAAAAAAGTATATCACAATCTGATTATGCTGAATGATTGGGAGCAAATTTGAAATACTAATTCAATATCTGGGAGACACCGACTCTCTTCATCTACTTACATTAAGGCCATCCATCCCAATTTAAAAAAAGGTAATGTAAGTAACGTCAACAAATTTTACATATTTAAGACAAACTGATTATGAATTCACTAATTTACCTGTTGACAACGTTCTTCTATGCCTCCTACAATGGGTGCTGGTGGCTTATAATAATTCTTAAATTTTTCAAATCTATTATTATCTAAGACCAAAATTTTCATATGTTCTTCTTGACTTTCATTATCGGTTAAATCATCTTCATACAAGGAATCATTTTCATCCTCAGTGTCATGTTCTCCTAGCCTAGGATTTTCTGGATTGGTTTTTGCAGGAACATAAAGATCAGATAACATGTATAGAGAGGATGTTACAATTTCTGGGTATTTTTCCTGTGGCAAAAGTTTGATGCAGTTTTTTAAAAGCATTCTAATTGTTCCTGGTTGTGATCTACTTGGAGAGTGTTTCATGTTTCTAGCCACTCTATAAAGAAGCATGGCCACTGGTACAGTAAATGGATTTTGTCCCTTTTCAACATCTTTTTCTGAGCACAAACTAGTAAGATCATAGAGTTTAATTACCTGTAAGGAAAATATATGTGATATAATGTTGTTAACACCATAAAAAAGGATTATAAATGTACAGGGTTTCTATATAAAAAGTTAGACATGGTGTGCTATTCATAACATATTGCCCTGTTTATTTAAAAATATTTGGACCTTCCTAGTAAATATTATCTCATACAAATGCCGTATTTTTTAAAAACTATTACTATTTTCTTTCTTAACGTGAATAAATAACTTACCTCTTCATCTTTTCCTTTAAATAACCAGTATGTATGACCAGCCTTAGTTGCATTGGATTTTAAAAAACTAAGAATACTTTGTGCCACATCTCTTATTAACTTGGGTGAAAATTTTGAATTTTCCATTCTTGGTAAATCTTCTGTTTTTATGAGTTCATATTTTTGAACAATACCATTTAAATGGTAACACATTACAACTTCGGGTACATTTGACATTAAATTATCAAGCCAATAATCAATTCCTGTTAGTACATTTATTGGCTTACCCATGTCACTAAGACGAAGAGATATACATGGATGGGTACCACCACCAAATATTGGCATGTCAGTTCCTAAAAAAGTACCATATTATATAAATGTAGAGTTTATACGCAACTTTCCTTTACTTTAACATTCACATTAAGCATACATGTTTGAATTAAAATAACAAAGTAAATATTTTAGTTTTTATTGTTTTATCTATTTAATTTAATGGTGAAAATATATTTTAAATCACTTCACTTCCAGTGCATACGCGGTTATTTTAAATATATTGACTTTTATTGTTCAGAAATATAGTCGTTTTGGAAGTACCTATTTGCTAATATAAGAGAAACTATGGCTTGCAGTTAACCGCAACAGTTAGTTAAACAAAACTGGCTCATTTTTAAGGGAACTGATATGTTTAACTAGATATTGATAAACCGGCCCTCTGCGGGTATGATGCAATTGATAATTGCATTATAAGCGAAATGGTAAGCGAAATTAAACATATTAACAAATATAAGTAGGTAATAATAATAAAAATAACAATAACAAGTAATAATAATTAAAATGGGTTCGTACAACAGCCTGTGTGAGTCTGCGCGATTATGCGCATAAGTGCTATCAAAAGAGTGTAAATTATTATTCGTTATAGTTTAGACGGTTTTGTTACTAAATTTTATTGCATATTTAGAAAAAAGTAACTAATCTAATCCGTGTATTTGTTTTAAGCCGTTTCTGATCAAATTGTGTTTTTTTCCTTTTCAGATAACACAAGTAATGTGCATTCTACTATTGCAGAGTTGCAACAAAAATTTGTTGAGAACGAACCTCAGCAGTCTACCTCTACTATCCACCCTAAAACTTTTTCTGTGATATCCGGAGAAGAAATTATAGATGATTTAGAACTATCCAATTCCTCCTCTGATAATTATGAACCATCAACAAGTGAATCAGAAAGTGACGTATCTAATTCTTCTGAGCATAGTCTTAATAAAGAACCCAGAGTATCCAACTGACAGAACAACCGAAAGAGAAACATTTCATAAAGAAAAGGGAAAGAAACGAGATGACGTGGAAAAAAATATTAGGAAGATGAAAAGAGTGAAGGGTGAATCCTACACTGGAGATAGAGTTGAAAAGCTGCTCGTTCTGTTTTAGCAACTCAGTGCTTTGGTAAAACCAAAACACAATGTATGCAGAGAGTTTTGTATGGCTACATTGAGTATAACATGCTTTACCACATAGCTCTTTAAAGAAGTATTCTTCTAGTGGTTATCTGGATAAAGACAGACGCGGAAAATACACTCAATCTAATAAACTATCCGAAAATACTGAAGCGTTTATAGGAGAACACATTTTTTCCCATCAGTAGAGTCACACCATTGCCGTGCTTCTATAAATAAAAAGTACCTACATCCTCTAAATTTATTAATAATGGACAGAATGTATAAATGTCCCAGCCCTTACCATAATTATTATTGCATAAACAAAAAAAATTTTAAAACAAAAATTGTGTGGTTATAAACTAATTTTATTACATTAACAAATGTGGCGTGCTAGTTTAGGGGGCACAAAAAAATTATTCGTTTTTTTAAATGAGACACCCTGTATATTATTGAATTTTTGAAAAGACGTTTTTTTCTGATTTCAAAAGTATAACCATATCATACTCCTGTCTTACACCGTTGTTAAGATATTCAATAAAAGGTCAAGATTTAATTAAAATTACAAATAATAGATAACGAATATAACAAAGATATTTTTACTACTATAAATAAATAGTAACTTATAAAAGTTGTTCGAAGTGTCCACCATTATTTTCAATACATAAATGAAAACGTCTAATTTTATTTTGAATTGCATCAGAAATGGCTTGACTGTTTCTATTTAAATTATTTATTTCTAATTGAATTCGGTCTTTAATGACTTGAACACAGTCATTATTATTATTTATTATGTCTTTTAAAAACTCCCAAAAAATGAGTCCATAGTGGATAGGTCCGGGCTGTTAGGAGGTCATAATACGGTTCCATTATTCCCGAGATTATTCCCTATCCAGATTTGAAATACATTGTTCAAATGATCACGGAGCTGCCCCATCCTTCATCCAAATCATATTCTAAAGTTGAAGTCCAAAAAATTATCTACCAGAATATTTTCAATTTCAGGAAGAATCACTTCCAGATAGGCAACTCCAGTTAAATTGAAATGATAAAATATGGGTCCAACAATTTTGTTTCTGAAAATTCCACACCATAAACAAAGAGTTTTTCTTCCTTGTTTTCCCATGACCTACGATTTTTCCTATTAAAAACTCCAGCCGTGGAAAAGGATGATTCATCGGTCCATAATATTTTAGCCAAATAATCAGGATCTTCATCTACCTTTTGGAGCATTTGGCGGCAAAAATCAAACCTTTTCCTTTTATGAGCCTCTGTCAAAGCTTGTACGGGTAAAATTTTATATGGTTTGTAATTGTTAGTTATCAACGTACGCTGTATTTTAGAGTAACTCAAATTCAAATGAGCTGCTGCATTATTTATCAACCCGTTTTTTAAAAATACATTAGAAATTCTAATTTAGAATGTCAGCATTAGTCCAAGATGAATTAACCCTTTGTCTCCTAAAGGTACTTCTAAGTACCTCAAAATGACCATACCCACAAATGCCAGAAGTCGAAATCATGTATTTTTCATTATACCGTTTGAAATATGTTACTGTTTTAGTTCAAGCTAGGTCTGAAAGTGACTGCAGCAAAATAGCATTTTGCTGTTAAAAACTTTAGTAGAACGTTGAAAACTATTCTAATTTTTTTGCTATCTGCCCAAATAAACAAAAATTTAAAACCAAAACTCTAATCTACCATATTTTGCTGATGAAAACTTTAGTAGATCGTTGAAAACTATTCTAAATTTTTTGCTTTCTGCACATATAAACAAAAATTCTAAACCACACTTTAAACTACCATATTTTTCTGTTGAAAACTTCAGTAGAACGTTTCATCTAAACCAAGCAAGCTGTCATAAAATTTACTATTACATGACGTTATTGAAGGTGTTGCCTAGATATATCTCAAATATAGGTTCGTTTATTCGGTACTTTGAAGTGCCTTCAGCATTCTAAGCTCTACGGTTTGGTTTTACAAAATAGTAAGAGAACGAAAATGAAAGACTTTAAAGTACCTTTGGGTAATAATTAGGGTTGACATAAAATTGACTTCTGGGAGACAAAGGGTTAACCGATCTTTGCAAAGAATTCTCAGATATTTTCGCTCTGGAAAACGAGACCCTAACACACACATTTTACCAATAGAGAAAATTACCATGGGCCCAGTCCTGGCCTTGGCCCAACTATGCAGAAGTCTGGCCCAGACTGTCAAATATTTATGCAATATTGAATGTATGTTGGTCCCACTAATGCCTAAGGTTGTCTCAATCTCACGATAGGTCACATGTCGATCTTGCAATATCAGTGTTCTGTGTGTTTATTAGTGGACTGTATTATGCATTCAACTGGGCGAAATTGCTATCATTGATTTAAACACCTTTAACTTTAATAACTAATTTTATTATTTAATTAAATTTACAATTTTGTTTAAAAGGAGTAGAGCGTGAGTAAAACAAATGTAAAGCTTCGTAGATGTGCTTTCTCTCGTTTCAAAAATGCATCGCTGACCGCGGCCGACACACCCTTCGCTGAGAGGCCGGCAGGCAGAGACAACCAACGAGAAGGATAACTTAAATAGGCAAAAGTGTTCGGCAGCCCATATAATTAATATAAATCACATGTCTCTTTCTTTAACATTAATCTAACTATAACTTTGTCTCTCTTCTAGTTTCTGTTAGGCAGTCTTAGAGGGCGCTGTACTCATTTTCACAACGTTTCCAAATCGCTTACTGTACGACGGTATTTAAGTAGTAACTTGTTAAATATATTGTGAAAAAAGTAAAAATAATATATACCAGCTCCATATTGAGATTCATTAAAAATAAATCTGATGAAATATTACTGCAAACCACAATTAAGAATTGAAAAATAATAAACTTGGCAACTGAGCGTATAGCTCTGAAGTTGGCTAGTTTGAAAGGTTATTCGCGATTTCGACTACCGTAAAGGGCGCTAAGAACCGTAAACTAATATGGAGGATTGTGAGTAATCTTTTTGTTTGACGTGTCGAACTTAGTGGTTGAGTTGTGTGTTTTAATTGTTTGGTGGTAATTTTACAAATACAAATAAAAGAATCAAACATCAACCTCCACATAACAATCCAAAATAAAATTAAAAATAATTTGCGATTACTCACAAAGTAGGTTTATTATTTATCCTCCAGAGGGCGTCTAGACTTTCGAAAAGGCAAATAATAGAAGTAGAATTGAAAAATTTTATTTAAAACCTTACCTTCCTGTTTATAACAACGAGTGAGAAGTAGGCTCCTAGCTCCAATACGGTAAAATTGATTTGGCAACTCCGCTCCGCTGCATATTCCGTCCGCCAGTTTTCGTAATATTAAAAATATATTATAACTTTATACTAATAAGTCTTAGTAGATGAAGATGTCCATGAATGAAATTTTACACAGAGGTAGAAAAAACAATTCTCTTTCAACTGGCATATTCAAAAATTACTTACAAACGTTCCGAGTGGCCAAAAAATGGATTTTAAGGGAATTTTTCACGAAAATTCGGATATATTCCTTGGAGCTGGGGGGTAGATGAAGATGTCCATGAACGAAATTTTGCACAGAGGTAGAAAAAACAATTCTCTTTCATCTGGCATATTCAAAAATTACTTACAAACGTTCTGAGTGGCCAAAAAATGGATTTTAAGGGAATTTTTCACGCAAATTCGGATATATCCTTTGGAGCTAGGGGGTAGATGAAGATGTCCATGAATGAAATTTTGCACAGAGGTAGAAAAAATAATTCTCATTCATCTGGCATATTCAAAAATTACTTACAATCGTTCCGAGTGGCAAAAAAATGGATTTTAAGGGAATTTTTCACGCAAATTCGGATATATTCTTTGGAGCTGGGGGGTAGATGAAGATGTCCATGAATAAGAATTAAAAAAAAGGTAGAAAAAACAATTCTCTTTCATCTGGCATATTCAAAAATTACTTACAAACTTCCCGAGTGGCCAAAAAATGGATTTTAAGAGAATTTTTCACGCAAATTCGGATATATTCTTTGGAGCTGAGGGGAAGATGAAGATGTCCATGAACGAAATTTTACACAGAGGTAGAAAAAACAATTCTCTTTCATTACTTACAAACGTTCCGAGTGGCAAAAAAATGGATTTTAAGGGAATTTTTCACGCAAATTCGGATATATCCTTTGGAGCTGGGTGGTAGATGAAGATTTCCATGAATGAAATTTTGCACAGAGGTAGAAAAAATAATTCTCTTTCATCTGGCATATTCAAAAATTACTTACAAACGTTCCGAGTGGCCAAAAAATGGATTTTAAGGGAATTTTTCACGCAAATTCGGATATATCCTTTGGAGCTAGGGGGTAGATGAAGATGTCCATGAATGAAATTTTGCACAGAGGTAGAAAAAATAATTCTCTTTCATCTGGCATATTCAAAAATTACTTACAAACTTCCCGAGTGGCCAAAAAATGGATTTTAAGGGAATTTTTCACGCAAATTCGGATATAACCTTTGGAGCTGGGGGGTAGATGAAGATGTCCTTGAACGAAATTTTGCACAGAGGTAGAAAAAACAATTCTCTTTCATCTGGCATATTCAAAAATTACTTACAAACGTCCCGAGTGGCCAAAAAATGGATTTTAAGGGAATTTTTCACGCAAATTCGGATATATCCTTTGGAGCTGGGGTAGATGAAGATGTCCATGAATGAAATTTTGAACAAAGGTAGAAAAAACAATTCTCTTTCATCTGGCATATTCAAAAATTACTTACAAACGTTCCGAGTGGCCAAAAAATGGATTTTAAAGGAATTTTTCAAGCAAATCTACCCCCCAGCTCCAAAGGTTATATCCGAATTTGCGTTAAAAATTCCCTTAAAATCCATTTTTCGGCCACTCGGAACGTTTGTAAGTAATTTTTGAATATGCCAGATGAAAGAGAATTATTTTTTCTACCTCTGTGCAAAATTTCATTCATGGACATCTTCATCTACCCCCCAGCTTCAAAGGATATATCCGAATTTTCGTAAACAATTCCCTTAAAATCCATTTTTTGGCCACTCGGAACGTTTGTAAGTAATTTTTGAATATGCCAGATGAAAGAGAATTATTTTTTCTACCTCTGTGCAAAATTTCATTCATGGACATCTTCATCTACCCCCCAGCTCCAAAGGATATATTCGAATTTGCGTGAAAAATTCCTTTAAAATCCATTTTTTGGCCACTCGTAACGTTTGTAAGTAATTTTTGAATATGCCAGATGAAAGAGAATTGTTTTTTCTACCTCTGTGCAAAATTTTATTCATGGATATCTTCATTTACCCACCAGCTCTAAAGGATATATCCCAATTTGCTTTAAAAATTCACTGATATGTCCATTTTAACACACTATGAACATTTATTAAGTATAGATTAGTATTTTTATAATATTTTATATCATTTTATATTTTTGTTTTTATTAAATTAACTTGAAAATGTTTTTTATCAACCACTAATTATCATGGTTGCCCCGTATTTAATTTGTAGTAGGTATTATTATCATGTGGGAGCGTTCAATTTTACCTACAACCTGCTGGTCGAGTATGGATGCACAGTAGATTTTGATGCGCTGTTGCCAAATGAGCTGCTTGTCGTATTTCTACGGTAGGAGCTAGGAGCTAGCTTCTCACCGATTTTATAACAGTGTGTTGTTAGTGATATCGTGTTTTTGTTTTTATTTTACATATTTTTGAACAATAATGGTTGCAGTTTGTTTAATTTGTGGTTGCAGTGAACTTGAAGTCCAGAAATTGCATTATTTTCCAACAAATAGTGAGAAGTAAGTAATTTGTTTTAATATAGACAAAATAAAAGCTTGTTGTATTGCCTCTTTTTTTTGTAAACGACTAAAAACTTTAATTTAAGTATGTGTATTTTTAATAGTAATGATTTTGTATTCATTTAGATGCAAAACCTTGGAATGGAAATTCCCAGTTGGAATATGAGAAACAAGAGAATTTGTAGTAATCACTTTACTTCAAATGATTATGTTGACCAAATTCAGTGGAGGCTAAAAACTGATGCGGTGCCATTGAAATTCATAGTGTCAGACAATTTAAATGCAGTGGAAGAAAGTAAGTATAAAATAGTGCTTCAGTAACTGATATTTTTGCTTAAAGTTAAAATTTAACGTGGTGTTCACACAATTTTTAACATTTCATATAAACTAAAGAAACAAATTTTAAACTTCTACTTCCGATATTTATTGTAAAATTTACTTTTAACACACAATGACAACTATTTTGACTTGATTTTGACATTATCAGATTTTATCAATTATTTTTTATTTTACCTATTAATTTCGAATTATTTATATTACAACTTCATATTATGAATATAAATAAATTTACAAAAAAAGTATTAATACAATACAAGAGAGAGAAATTGAACAGTCAACTGCTGGTAGAGACTTAATCACTACTCCCAGTATCAAGAAACCTATTTTTAGGGGAATTTCAAACCTTTCTAGAACAAAGTCTACACCTAGGAAACTAAGGCTAATGAAAGTTATTGAATGTAAGGAGGCAAGCATTAAACGATTAAAAAAACTAGCTAAAGCAAGGGCGCACAACATTAAAGAGTTATCTTCACTAAATGATTCAGATGTGGTAAAAGAATTATTTAATGATTTACCGAACTATACTGCCAACTTCTTGATTTCTGAAATTAGATGTTCAAAAACATCTCCTAAAGGAAGGAGATGGACAATGGAGGAAAAAGTTGTTGCTTTGGCTTTATTAAAAAGGGGTCCTAAATGTTATAATTTGTTACGTAAAATTGTATCTATGCCATCCAAAAAAACATTGTTAAACCTTCTTCAGCAAGTGCCATTTAATAGTGGAGTAAATGAACACATGCTCCGTCATTTTGATAAGTCCATTAAAAATGACAATGACAGAATATGTTCCATTTTAATGGATGAAATGAACATCAAAGAACATATTCAATATGATTCCTCTTTGGATAGAATAAGAGGATTTGAAGAAATAACTGAGGAGTCCTCCAACTTAATAGCAAATCAGGCCCTAGTATTTATGGTTAAAGGACTACAGCGTAATTGGAAACAACCAATTGCATATTATTTTTCACATGAAGCAGTCTCTGGAACTAAATTATCAAAAATAATTATTGAAGTCATTGAGGCCTGTCAGTGTATTGCAAACCTAGACATTGTTGCATAAATTAATGATTGTGGCACTAATAATATAAAGGCTCTAAAAACATTGGGATCATCAATGGTTAATCCCTATATAATTGTGGGGAGACAAAAAATATTCAATATTTACGACCCACCTTATTTGCTAAAATGTACTGCATCATTATTTAGAAAATATAATGTAGACATTGAAGTCCCCACATGCCAGAATGCTGTGATGCAAGCAAGGTTTAACGATGTTAGAAAGGCTTATAAAATAGATTCCAAGTCTCCTCTAATTTTTAGAGCCATGCATAAAATTAGAAGTCAGCATATGGAACCAAAGATGAAGTATGCTATGAAAGTTAATATTGCTGCTCAAATTTTGAGCCAAAGTGTATCATCATTTTTGTATACATTACTTTCTAGAGGTAAGCACATGATAAAATTTTATTTAACTATTATGTTTAAGTTCAGCTCTCTAAATATTTTCATAAATACTTATTTTGTCTTTTAAATTAGATTTCCTGTAAACATACTTAGGGCCGGTTTATTCACCTTTCAGTAAAGTGTTCGGTAGCGTTACTGAGAATATTGTCGTCCGTAAGTGTTTATTCATCTCCTAGTAACGCCAAGTTTTCAGTAATTTTAAGCTACTGAAGACTTTAACTTACAGATCGATTGGACCTGTCATTAAGGAATTACAGACGAGATTCTAACCTAAAATTGTTTTTCGCGTGTTTTGTGTTTTTACTTATTTTTTTTAAAATGGATGTTATTGACGAAATAAATCTTTTTCTTGACCATATTAACCATCACCGACCTTATAATATCCAAAACAGATTTCACCAATGGGACAATTTAAACTGTTGGGATAATTTCATTTAACAAAAAAATCGGTTGCACAAACTTTAGCCTTTATAGAAGAAATACTTTTACACCAATCTGAAAGGTATTTTATTGTAAACTATGTTAGAAAACCATTTCGGAAATAATGAAATTTTTTAGAAACAATCCGATTTCGTCACTGCAACAGCTTTTGTTAACCCTCAGATTTAACTAAAAACTTCTAATAATCTTTTAAAATCTCGAAAAAACCAAAAAACATACACAGCTGATGCAGAGTAAAATGTCATCTGTCAAAAAAAATTATAGAACTCATTAGTAAAGTCCTTAGAACAAAAAGATCTTTTTGTTCTAAGGTAAAGTCAGTCTCATAAACCACAGAAAATACACTGTTGCCTTATCTCCCGTAGTGATAAGCATTCAGTAACTACTGAACGAATAAAATACGTTGAATAAACACAAACTGCTTACAGGTGACCTTTAAGTTTAGTGAACAAATAACTAACGGATACTTTACTGAACAGATGAATAAACCGGCCCTTAGGGCCGGTTTATTCACCTTTCAGTAAAGTGTTCGGTAGCGTTACTGAGAAGATTGTCGTCCGTAAGTGTTTATTCATCTCCTAGTAACGCCAAGTTTTCAGTAATTATAAGCTACTGAAGACTTTAATTTACAGATCGATTGGACCTGTCATTAAGGAATTACAGAGGAGATTCTAACCTAAAATTATTTTTCGCGTGATTTATGTTTTTACTTAATTTTTTTAAAATGGATGTTATTGACGAAATAAATCTTTTTCTTGACTATATTAACGATCGACCTTATAATAGCCAAAACAGATTTCACCAATGGGACAATTTAAACTGTTGGGATAATTTCGTTTAACAAAAAAATCGGTTGCAAAAACTTTAACCTTCATAGAAGAAATACTTTTACACCAATCTGAAAGGTATTTTATTGTAAACTATGTTAGAAAACCATTTAGGAAATAATGAAATTTTTTAGAAACAACCCGATTCCGTCACTGCAACAGCTTTTGTTAACCCTCAGATTTAACTAATAATCTTTTAAAATCTCGAAAAAACCAAACAAGATACACAGCTGATGCAAAGTAAAATGTCATCTGTCAAAAAAACTATAGAACTCATTAATAGAGTCCTTAGAACAAAAAGATCTTTTTGTTCTAAGGTAGTCAGTCTCACAAACCACAGAAAATACACTGTTGCCTTATCTCCCGTAGTGATAACTATTCAGTAACTACTGAACGAATAAAATGCGTTGAATAAACACAAATTGCTTACAGGTGACCTTTAAGTTTAGTGAACAGATAACTAACGGATACTTTACTGAACAGATGAATAAACCGGCCCTAAATGTGTAAAAAAATCTAATGATATTTTTTAATTCAAGTGGTATCAGTTACAAAATTCTTTTTTTATTTTAGGTGAATTGGAACAGAGATCCATTGCCACAGCTACATTTATAAATCAGGTAGATGAACTTTTCGATAGTTTTAATGGCAGTGGAAAGTTCCCACCTCCAGGAAAACAGGTAAAGTGCATACTTTCAAACACATCTGCCCATATGGCATATTGGAAACAAGCCTCCAAAATGGTTAAAAGTTGGAGGTTTGTAAGATTTACAAAAAAAGGTGCCATAAAGAATAAACCCCCATCTCAAGTGGCATGGATGACAACTTTAGTTGCAATTAGAAAATTGTGGGTGCATTTGTCACAAAATAAAAATTTTGAATATTTTAAGCCGAGAAATATAAACCAAGATGCCTTGGAAAATTTATTTGGGGCCATTAGGTCAGGTTTGGGAAATAATGATAACCCAACAACCATTCAATTTGTGGGAAGTTTAAAGACCCAAATTTTAAATGGCCTTATTAATTTAGGTTCTGGTAGGAATTGCGAAGAGGATGATGGAACTCTTCTTTCAAATTTGGGTGAATTTCTCAAAAAGGATGATAATTCAGAAAATCCTTCTAATAAAGGTTGCATTTCTACTGAAGTGGGAGTAAGTAACAATTTAAATGTGGACAACTTGTCAACTGAAATTGCTAATGCAGTTAACATTGGTAGCATAGCAACTATGTCTGTGGCTTATGTGGCAGGGTTTATCATAAAAAGTATTTTAAAATTTGTCAATTGTGAGGTTTGCAACAATATTTTATTATCAAATTCTGATGAACCTCACAATTTATTTATAAGTTTTAAAGAAGTTTCAAACAAGTGAACGATTTGTGTACCCTTCAGAAGAACCTGTTATTTCAGTAGGAACTGCCATAACTTTATTAGAAGATTTTCTTGAAACTCATTGTAATACACACAATATTTCTAGGCATCTTGAAAAAGAATTTAATACAAAATTAAATTTTTCATGGATAAAATGTACAAAATATAAAAATTTAATAATTAAATCCATGATAAAAGGGGTAATTAAAATAGGCATACCATGGTGGTGCAAAAGGCAAGTCAGGGATTTGAAAGATAAGAAAAGACCACAAAAATAAAAAAATGCAAAAGTAATTAACTCTTTTATACTGTTTGTGGCTATTTTAAAATAATATTTTTAAAACCTTTATGTGTACTTGTATTGATTTTCCAAACATTAGCAAAATAAAATTGGTAAAAAATTAGTTTTATTTTTTTGTTTATATACAATATAATAAAAATTATATGATTTAAAAAAATACGGGAACAATGTTAAATATTTTCAGTCTAATGAAAATAACAATTTGTGATTCATATAAATTTCATTGTGAAACATACATTTTCTATTAAATGATAGGATTTTGATACATTTTACTGAGTAGATCTAATAGTGGAACATTAAACATTTTCAAAATTGAGTTAAAAATTGTATTTTAACAGCTTTTGTTTAATTGAGTTAAAATACAACGTTAGATTCAATTTTGAAAATGTTTAATGTTCCACTATTAAACCTACTCAGTAAAATGTATCAAAATCCTATCATTTAATAGAAAAGTTGTTTCACTGTAGTAGCGTATGAACTATAAAATTTAAATTTTACCGCCACTCTTGACCTACGTCAATAAATTTTGTTGAGTGCCTGTATATCTAAATAGTAAAAGGCCAAGTCAAAAGAAAATCCGATCACAGCGCCATCTCATAGTGCCTGCCAGTTCAGTGGCCCAAATAAGTTGTGACGAACACAAATAACACATTGAGTTGCCCGTCTCGTTGTGGTTGTCTCTGCCGGCAGGGGTGAAGAAACATAGGCGTAACGTCTATACACAAGTCACATAAAAGCGAACTTAGGCGTAGCGGTCACAAAATATGAATCGTTAAATAAAACCAAACAATCAGTTCGCGCACAGCATCAATGGTTTTCAGAACAACAACTGATGTTGGATGACCTGCACGAAATTCGTCTTGGAGTGAACTTCGGCCATTATTGAGTTCACCATGCCATCAATAATAAAGAAAATCGAAAATTATGAAAAAATATTAAGGAAATCGTGATTCAGAAAGAAATTTTTTTTCGGTTTTTTGTAATTCTGAGCAGTTTAAAGATAAATAAACCACCAATGTACATAGATCATTTTAAAGCACACATTTCAAAGATTTAAAATACAAAAAAACATCTAGACAATTGTTCGTGGAAGATAATGGTGTTTTTTTCGAAAAATGTACATAACTCATTCAAGATGAAAAAAGACTTTTAGAAATTTTCATGAAAATTTAATTATCTTTACTGGATAAAAAAATAAATGCTGAAAAATCCGTTTTTCGCCATTTTTTTACCATCTACAACTTTAGTCTGGAACAATTTCCGCTAAGAGGTCACGTTTTGTCACAAATCGCAAAAAACCGTTTACAACCCATTAATTGTATTCCCATTTCACCATTTTGAATGTTTTCGTGTTTAAATATTTTTCCCTTGAAAGTTGGAAACTTAACAGCATTTTCCACCTAGTCCTTGCCTGCTATTTTTTTAGCGTTAAAAATTGGTTTTGGCACCAGTCTATGAGCCCTAAACACTTTTAGAGGTTCATAATTTTAGACCCCCATCAATTTTGGAGCTGCTTATTACAGCAGCTGTAAAAAGGAACTGTGTCGATGATGATTGTAATCTTCAATAAAGCTTCGGAGGAAACAGATAGTAGTTTACTGGTAGGGTCTTCCATGTCGGAGAGGTCATAGATAGAGAGCAGTCAGTATAAAAGGGATGCACAAGGAGTAAAGCGCGTAAAAATTTCTAATTTAAGGTGTTGTGTACACGATTTTTCCTACGACCTCAATATTTTTATAATTATAATTTATTTTATTTTATTTATAAAATTTTAATTATAAGACATAAAAATATATTTAATTGACATCAAATAACTAACCACCTTTCTCAGGAGTTATCATCAACCTTTTTTGGCAAAAATAAATTACAAATTTACACTTCTACAAGAAAATCATAATATGGATTGAATTATCTATGCAACCAGATATGCACATGGAGGGATAGTAGTAATAAGTGTAAAAAACAAAGAGATTAAACAGATAGAGGTTGATGAGACGGTATAGCGTACTTCTGAAAGAGAAACGCTTCAGAATATAGAGGATGAACTTCTAACTCCTCTCTGGAAATCTATACAGGTCCTAGGAAAGGGTTCTTAAGGAAGTTCTTCAAAAGAGGGAACTCCTTAAGAGTGAGGAAGGAGCCATGAAGAGCTTTGGTAAAACTAGACTTGGGTATTTCCCCAAGAAAAAAAATTCTTTGGTTGCTCACATATGCCCGGATGGCTTCATGTAACATGTTCCAAGGACTCTGTTAAGAAGAGCCCTAATGGTAAAAATTGCAGGACTTCAGTTTATCCTAGGTTGCAATGCAAACTCACTACCAACAAATGTCAATACTATATAAATAATAATGAGTACTAAAGCAATCAGTAATAAAATCGTTAACTAGCAAGTGAGCCATAATGCTTGGATCACAGACACATTGAACATTATAGATAGATATACAAGAACTCTATTTTATAGTATACTGATAGGTCAAAAAATGAAATAGACAGAGGAGTAGGGGTTTATGGACCCAGATCAAAGCAACTTAAGAACCCAGGTTCATATCCTATCATTTTCCAAGCAGAAATATAATGTCATTGGGAAATTTGTGCAATTCAATATTGAAAAGAAATGTTGCAGGCAGAAACATCAAAGCACTCAATTCAAACATAACATCCTATTTGGTCTGGTAGTGATTAGAAAGACTAAACAAATTGGGCAAGAATAATTAGTTACTTTATGGTTCCCTGAACACTTGGTAATAAAAGAAAATTAAATAACAGATATGCTAGGCAGAAGGGCAGCAAATATGTCACTAATTGGACCTAAATAATGCTGTGGCATAGTCTACAATTTCATCTTCAATTAACTTATTAGCATTGATAATAAGGAGAAAATTAAATATTGGATGAATTTACCAGGGTGTAATATAGCGCTATATTTGTAATGGTATTTATATCTATATTTGTAATTGTATTTGTATTTGCATGTTTTATATTTATACTTATATTTATAGGTTTATGTATTTATATATTTATTAATGTGGAAACACTCTGTAGATTTTTACGTTTATTAATAAGTTATTTAAGTTTAGTTAAGCATATTATTATTTAGAAATAATGTAAATTATTTAATTTAATTCCGGCGACTCAGCAAGAGTTATGAACTCATCGGAGTGAGTGACCGAAAATCGGGGCTTTTTGAATAAAACTTTTAAACTAATAAGATGTGTTTGATATAATTAAGAAGTTAAACTTATCTATACATATATGCAAGAGATGTTTTATTACAAGGGGTAAGATAGACAAAGGCCTTGTTGGGTAGTTACATTGTAAAAAAGGTCCATTATAAATATAATCTAAGAATACTTAACCTTACTGGACACTGCAAATTGAGAGGACACCTTTATAGATTAGGGATAGAGGAGAAGGCAGAATGCAGATATTGTGAGACAGGATGAAAACTCAATACACTGCCTTGGAAATGCAGGAACTCTACACATTGGAGCATATTAAATAGAAGAAGAACAACTAAATCAATAATCAAAGCTTATCTATGACCTTCATAAAGAAGATATGATTAGAGATGTTGATATTGCAATTAAAAATACCTACATTATCTAACCAAGTATGGGGACACAATAGATCTTATAGGTTACTGTGATACATCCCCCTTTCCACAACACATACAATGGCCTAGAGCAGCAGGAAACTGGATGAATTAAGATAATATCTAAGGATACTTAATAATAATAATAATAAACGACTTTATTCAAAATATTTTGACAAGTATTTTGTTTTCAAAAAATAATATAGAGTAATCATGCTCAACGTGGCGAAGTCTAGCTAAGCTACTCCTACTTAACCACACTAAGCATGTTAGGTAGCAAAAAATATACATTTACAAAATAAAGAAAAGCTAATTCGGCAAACAGAAGAACAGAAAGAACAAAAAATATATATTGAAATAAAAGACATATAAACTCATTTAATTGAAACTGATTAAAATTGATTCCTCCAAATTCACAAGGGTGCATTCAAACAAGCATCATTTTTGGTCTTTAATCAGATAACATTTATATTTGTATTTAAACTTATTAATGTTAAATAATTTAAACTGCACAGGAATAGGGTTGTATATTTTGACAGCATTGTAGGTAAAACATCTTTGAAACATAGCAGTCCAATACTTTGGTAATGACAATTTATGTTTGTTGCGAGTATTTCTATTGTGAATAAGAGAGTGTAGGATTAATTTATTAATTAGTACTAGAGGTTTAGCGTTACTGACTATTTTATGTACAAAAGTACCCAAATGTAGTTTAAAACGATTATTCATATTCAACCATTTACAATCAATAAGTTTATGAGAGATATGTTGGCCTTTTCTAATCGAGAAAATTAGGCGGCAACAGGAGTTTTGTAAAACTTGAATGCGTTGTTTATCGCGTTGTAATAAACAGGGCCAATAAATAAAATCACAATAATTGAAATTACTGAGCACAAGAGTCTCACAAAGAAGTATTTTTAGTTTAATATTAAGGAAGTGGCGACTACTTTATAATAATCTAAGAGAAGTATATGATTTTCTTATTAATGATTTGACGTATTCGCGAAAACGAAGATCACTATCAATGATGATACCTAAATCACGTGCATTTTCAACAACTTGTAATGACTGGTTTGAAATGTTTATGTTAAGGTGTTCTTTGAGAAACTCTTTATGTGTACCAAAACATATAAGCTTGGACTTATTGGAATTTAATTTTAAGTCATGTTCAACAGATAACTGTTGAACTGACTGAAGCTCTGAGTTGAGAGTTTGTGAAGCTTCATTAAAGTTGTTAATATTGAACGCTAGATATATCTGAGTATCATCAGCATATGCTTGTGTGTTACAGTTTTTTATGGAATTAATGATATCAGCTGTATATATAATGAATAATAGGATGAAGAAAGCTCTGTCACCTCTGCTACTTTTTAGCATGTAATGGATAATAAAGAACACAGGAAACATTTCTAGTTAATATAAGTTAGTTAATATAATTGTATACCTTACATCACCTTGACAAGCTTAGAATTGTGATGCAAAGATTTTGAGACTAACATTTCAGGTTACAACTTGACAAATCCAAAGTTTAAAAAAAGGTCATGGGTCATGTCATGATGACCCCTGAGGGTGTCAAACCTTACACCTACCAGAACAAAATAGGTTTAAGTTTTTTTTGGGGTTACTGGAATATTAAGTCAACCTACTTAATTAATTAACTATACAGTTTAAAAATTCTGTTGTTTCCAAAATTTTAGTTCTGCACAAAATAATTCATATATGTTATCCAAATTGTCCTAATTCACAAGGCATAATTGAACAATTTTACTAAAATCAGCAATCAGCAAAATTTAGCTTCAAAACCTACTTTTAATAAAAATCTTTAATATTTGAATTGAATTGAATTTAGGCAATGTTTTTTCAATAGACCAACTCTTGAAATTCACAATATTTGCCACCTTTTGTAGAGAGATGACCTAAATTGTAGTTACTGAAATTACGTACCTAGAAACATTTCAATATCCTCAAATGTCCACATCACATTTCTATTACACTTATGTCCAGATGATGGAGAATCTGGACATTCTGTAGATGGAGATGGCTCAGGTAAAAGAGGACCTTTGAGAGGTTGATGCCCATGATAGTTAGCTTCAAGTAAATGACCTTCAGAATTCTCAGTAGGGACTAAACTGTGATATAAAAACTTTGATACAAGACTTTTTTCTCTTAGAGCTTTTCTTCTTCTACTACTAATATACAAATGTTTATCCTCATTACAAGTTGCAGTGCTGATATTATCAATAAAAAATGTTCTTAACCATTCCCATTCTGTTTCCGCGGTTCTTAATAAATGTTTATATATATCAAAATCATCAATAAGCAAAGTATTCTCTATTCGATGAACCATCATACTGATGTGACCCTTTTTGTGATACGGAATTTTAAGTAACTTCTTTATATTTTCAGCGTCAGAAACCACATCAACTTCTCCGACGCAATCAGGGAACATATGAGCCATTTTAAAGCTAAAAAACGAACAAACATTATCACTAACATCCCTAAAATACAATATTATTAATTACCTTGAAAACCCTTTTGGACGAGTAAGAACATGCTGAAGACCATATGAATCTGCAGAACTACTTAACCAATTTGAAGGAGGAAGGTTTAAATCAGTATTACATTGTAATTTTATAAATTGAGCTGGTTTCGGAAATGAATACTTCACTACAGCTGTAGATTTGATTTCTTCGTTTTCTGTTGTTTTTATTAACTTTTCTTCCATTTTCAACAAAATAGTGTGTTCTTTGATTTTAAATGCTCACGATTTTACAATATTTAATTAAAATTGTATATTTTCAATACATATGTATTTTTTAAAATTCACCTTCTACTCTACATTTATATAAAACGATATATCATCTATTATCTTCTACAGTCTAGTCTAGGATATTCTGATATAATTTTAACACTGGTAGTGGTAGTGACTATTCATCCGTTATGCCGAGTTGCCGAGAAATATATTTTAATAAAATCCAAAAATTGCATGGGAATTTAAAAGTAATTACAATACTAGTTTGTCTGTAGATGATTATTTTAAATACTATTTAAAAAATATTTTATACATATTTATTTAATTGGCTAGAAAGTTCAGTGTTAAACACAAAGAATACGTATAGTTGTAAAAATAGTCGTTATCACTACTTTGGCATGCATACTCTTCTTAACCTCTAATTTTTGACATCTCGTAATTTTAATTTTGTAAACAAAAAATGTTCTAGAAATTTCAGGAAAAATAAAATTAAAATCGATTTTAAATAAATTTTTAATACATGTAACCTCAATGATGTAGATAATTCTTGCATTATTTTTTAAAAGCAGAGGTGGACAGGACAATCATAATCTTTTTTGCATAATGATTAAATTACCAACTTGTTTTAAATATCTTTTAGTAAACGGTTTACAATTTTGTTCATACATTATATTGATTAATTGTGGGGGTAAGTTTATTTATTTGTATTGACATATTTATACAGCAAATATTTTTTAGCAAATAACTTACATCATATTGATGGAACTTCTACAGCAGAAATCATAAATGGAGATGTGTTTTTTGAAATAATTGATCCTGTAGAATTAGAGTACACTTATAGAATTCGCCCTGCAAAAGACTTTGGTGCACCATTTGTAATTGTATTAAGGCTTCTTAACTGTATGATTTATTTATATATTATAATTTTTAGAATGCTTCAGTTCATATCAAAAATGTTCCACTAGTTCCTATTTTACCTAAGAATGGGTGTAAACCTCCTGATAACTGGGAAGACATAGAAGGAAATGTAGCTTTTATTGAAAGAGGGTAAATATTTAATTATAAATATGTGTTGAGGGAAAATTACCTATTCTTTTATTTACATACAGTAAAACCTCTATTTTTGGACACCTCTATATAGCAAACACCTCTATGTAACAGACAAAAACACATGTCCGGAATGCTGCAATGCCCATTTGTGTATAAACGACCCTCTCAATAGCGGACCCTCTATATTACGGACGCGGACATACAAATTAGTTACCAAAAGATATTATTTCTTTAAAAATTACCTCCATGTACAGACACCTTTCCAAATTTCAACGAATTTTAAGAATTTGCAATCTACCTACGTGTACGGATACCTTTATATACCCAGATAGCACAGGAATATTATTAGAATACTCCTAGAAGTATCTGCTGGAACGTTTGAATATTCTTATAATATTACCACAACATACTTTATATATTACTGGAACGTTCTATGAACATTCAAAGTGGACTGATTTCCACATTCTATTAACTTTCCTGGAATATTCTGAGAGAACATTCTAGTGATACACATATATTGAATGTTCTGAGAATAAATATCAAATGTTATGATAATGTGTATCAAATGCTCCCATTGTTTTTAATTTTCTCAGAATCTGTGCATAAATATGCTAGAAATATTCTTACAAGATTACCACATATCATACTTTATATATTATTGGAACGTTCTATGGACATTTTAAGTGGATTAAGCTCCACATTCTATTCACGTTTTAAAAATATTCTGTGAATACATGTTGAATGTTATGAGAATGTTTCATGGATAATCTTAGAACATTAATAGAACACTCTAAGAATGTATTTTGAATATTCTCAGAATCAGAGCACAATATGTTATGAATACTCTAACAATATTATAAGGATGGTCCAAAAATATTTTTGGGATATTTTAAGAAATTTCAAGGAATATTCTATTGGAATATTAGGAAATATTGAAGGTTTTAATATTTTGAAATGTGTCAAAAATATAAAATTTCCAAATATTTTGTACCTTTGTTGTTGATTGTTCAATACATTCAATATTTCTATAACCCAATAAAACATTCTATCAAACTTCTCAAAAATGTATTAAAATCATCAACATGAAAAAAAGAACTGGTCAAATCTTTTTACTAACAATTTATTCTTCTAAAGATGTCATTAATTTTTAATATTATAAATAAAACAGAACACATAAAAATAAATAAACAAATCACAGCTCTTAAAATATTTGGTATATTACTGGAACATCCTATAAATATTCTTTAGAATATTCCAGAATATTCAACTTTAGCACCTTATTATAACATTCTGAGAACGTTTGTGCTATCTGGGTATTTTTGCAAAAGGTCAGGTATAAAAATGTTTCCGGTTGACTGGTTTCTTGTTTCAAGCTTAAGATAGGGTGGGTTTGGTTTATGGGTTTTCCCACTAATCCTCTTTATGATAGGTAAGATGTTTATGAAAATATGTACATGTTACTGGATATTATTTACAAATTTTATTGCTTCTCAAATAATTTGGTCAGTCTATTTACACTATTTAGTTGAAGTTTAGTTATTGTTAACACAACATGCCAAACGAAAAAAGAAAACGTTTATCTTTTAAGGATAAGGTAGAAATTATCCATACGAGTGATAAATATAAATTAAGTGTTAGGAAACTAGCCGAAAAATATGGTGTTGGAAAAACACAGATTAGCGAAATTTTAAAAAACAAAAATGAACTTTTAGTCTTTTGTTGATGGTTCTAGTAATGACGAAGTTAAACGGAAATTCCCTAAAACTGAGGGACTTGCTGTGGATCAGATTGTTTTTGAGTGGTTTTCCAAAGTACGAAATAAGAAGATTCCTTTGTCTGGGCCATTAATTAAAGAAAAGGCACTAGAAGTTGCAAAAGAATTAAAGTGTGACACTTTCAAAGCATCAAATGGATGGTTGGAAAAATTTTGCAAGAGACACAATATCACGTTTAAGTCTGTTTGTGGCGAGTCTGCACATATCAATTTACAAGAGGTTGAAAACTGGAAAATCAAATTAAATAAAATCTTGGAAGACTATTCTGCAGAAGATGTTTACAATATTGACGAAACGGGATTATTTTATAGAGCATTACCTACAAAAACATTTGCTCTAAAAACTGACAACTGTGCTGGAGGAAAAGCTGCTAAAGACCGATTAACAATTTTATTTTGTACTAGTATGGCTGGTGAAAAAGAAGAACCTTTAGTAATAGGTAAAGCAAAAAACCCGAGATGTTTCAAAGGAGAACATATCAATAAGTTACCTTTGGAATGGACGTCTAGTAAAAAAGCTTGGATGAACGAAAACATAATGAGTTCATGGTTACATAAGTTTGACAAAAAAATGGAAAAACAAAAGAGAAATATACTATTGTTTTTAGATAATGCAACTTCCCATCCTAACAATATAGTCCTTAAAAATATTAAACTGATTTTTTTACCGCCGAATACTACATGTGCCAGCCAGCCTCTAGATCAGGGAATTATACAAAATTTCAAAATTATATATCGAAGATTTTTAGTCAAAAGATTACTTATGCTTATGGAATCCGAGCCATCTCTAGAGAAAATAGAAAAAAGCATATCAGTTGCAAATGCTTTAATATGGATAGTGGCAGCTTGGGGAAAAGTTACGGCAAAAACAATAGTAAACTGTTTTTCAAAGGCTGGATTTAAAAAAGCTGGAGACCCAACTGATGATGGCCAAGAAGAATTTGAAAATAATTTTACCGACCTATCCACTTTAATACCAACTGAAATGGGTTTGGATTTCAACGGATATTCTTCTATAGATGAAGAACTAACCACTGAAGATTCCGATTTTTCAATTTCTAAATGTGTTGAGGACTTCCTGCATGTGATAATTTAAGGGATCTAGAAAAATTCTTTTTTGTAAGTAACAATGTGAGCGCTTACACAAAAATATCAGAGATTTTGATAAATTGTGAACACGACTTTTTCGAAAACAAACTAAAGAATATGAAGCAGACTACAATATTAGATTTTTTTAAAAGATAATTCACATCATATGTACATAATTGTATTTTATAATTTTTTCAAATAAAATAAATTTTATAAGTGGCAGTTTTTTATTCTTATCTATGTGTGAAAATGCTTATTACTAAAAATTTGTACAGAAAGGATAAATAAAACTTCCTATCGTTTTTATTAATTTTACATTTTTGTATTTACTGTAAAAAATATTTTTATTTTTCAATTTTTCAAAAATCAAAGACTTTAAAAGGTTTATATTACTAAAGCGATTTAAGGAATTTTGGATAACTTTAATTTGCAAGACATTAATCGAACTTCCTTTATACTATTAAAATTGTTAAACCTCTTAATAACGGACACCTCCCAATAACGGACAAAAAAAAATTCCCCCTAGCTGTCCGCTATTCAGAGGTTTTACTGTATATTCAATACCAACCTTGGATTGTCCTATATTGCTTTTAACACTTTTATAGCCACTTTGGCTATCATTTCTAATAATACCATACAAGAAATACCAATTATTTTGTTAAGAGAAAACAGACTGAGAGGGCACACAAAACCCAAGAGATGAGAATGTATTTTTAGACCATGAATAATGTGAGAAAAATTGGAGGAATATTAAAAAAGGATCAGTAAATATTTTTAATCAATACAAGAGGAAATAATCATAACTTAAATTAATATAAAATCAAATAGAAAAATTAAATTTTTAAAAATATTTATTAGGTATGTAAAAATTGTTAAAAATTAAATTGGGAGGAATATCATGGTATGGTCATGGTGTAATAATAAAAAAAATTCGTGGAAGTCCATCTTACTAAAAATAATCCTAAACACCTAAACATTTGAACTAAACTTCCACCTTTTATTTATTTATTTTTTATTTATGTAGCTACAAACAAACAAAATGTAACTTCAATATGTCAACCTGATGATCCTAACTCTAGTGAAACAGCTGTCATTTCATTTAAAAATCTATTTTTTGACTAAAAGGTGGGAGTTTAATTCAAACATTTAATTGTTTATTATTTTTACTTTAAAATATCTAATAAAATCTTATTTTTTTTTATTTCAGTGACTGTTCTTTTAAATTCAAAACACTTATAGCAGAACATGCAGGTGCCAGAGCTGTTATAATAAGTGATGTTATGAATTCAAATCAAGAATACTTTATTGAAATGATAGATGATAATGCAGTAGAAGAAGTTAATATTCCTGCTGGTTATTTGTTAGGAAAAAATGGTCTAATGATATTGAAAACACTTGAAAAATTGAAAAAAAAATTTGCCATAATAAATTTGCCAGTAAATTTAACATTTACTCCAGTACATGAGATGAACCAGCCTCCTTGGTTAGGCTGGTAAATATAGAAAGTTGTTTGATAAAGTTTGTTAGCATGTTAAGTTGTTAAAGTATAATTTGGATTAAAGATATATGAGCTCTTTTTTTTCTTGCTATGATACAGCAGTGATGGCTTGTGCTCTCAAAACTTGGGCCGATCAGGGTAGATGTCGCTCTAGTTCATCAACTTAAATTTTTTATTATAATGTATGTGAGAAATGCAAACATGTTATGTTGGGTCAGCGGCTTAAATAAATTTCAATGGCAAATATTTTTGTAGATTTCTGATCAATCTGTAACCCGAATAAACAATTTTTAACCGCTCACCAAACGCAAAAAGCACATCAACTCAATAATATTCTGTCGACGCACTACGCCGTTCCTGTAACAAACCACCTCACCCCTACTCCTTGTAGGCATGTCGAGCCGACAAGGAGCAAAATAATGCAAACATACTAGTTATTACATTATGTGTCTTAAAATATATTATATACATGCCTTACTACAGTATAATACAATATTCAATTTATAATTTATCTTCGCTAAAGAAGCATATGCAATGAAAGAAAATCACTACTGAATTCTGATTTTAATATTTGATGAATGTTGAATAATGAATTACTGATAAATTGCAAATTAATGGTGTAAAGCAAATTAATTTTGCAATTTTTTAATATAAAATTTAAATCTCCCAAATTGAGAATTGGACAATAAAAATGGCGACGACCAAAGATGCGCAGTAAAATGTTTAGGTCGTTGCTAGGCGACGGGTTCTCATCGTAGAGCATAGATAAGGGGTGTGTTCGGGGAGCACGCTATCAGCGCCAGTTGGCGCTATCTAGTAATATTTCTCG
Source organism: Ophraella communa (assembly GCA_035357415.1). Taxonomy (NCBI): domain Eukaryota; kingdom Metazoa; phylum Arthropoda; class Insecta; order Coleoptera; family Chrysomelidae; genus Ophraella; species Ophraella communa. Next base: position 23,351,706 of record CM068989.1, read on the forward strand.
TTTGCGTTATATGGCGCTTGGCGCTACATAGCTCGAAAGCGTGCTCCCCGAACATACCCATAGTCGTAGAGCATAGATAAGATATCGCGCATGTTTGGGGCGTGGTTAGTGACGTCACTTGTGACCAGACGCCATTGTTTACAGGTTATAATTTTAAATTTCTCCTGGAAAATATAAAAATAAATTAATTAAAATGCGCTGTGCTGTATAGGGGTGTGGTATTGACAATAAAACTAAACATTTTTCGAGTGATTAAGCTCTTTAGCTTTCCAAAAGACAAGAAAGTGCAAAATAGTTGGAAATATTTATGTAAGCGGGTTAACCATTTCAACGTTAAAAATACCCGTATTTGTTCAAAACATTTTACTGCTAAAAATTACGAGCGAAACTTTAAACTTGAGTTGCTTGGATACACCCCAAAATATCACCGACCTCTAAAAAAGGGAGCTATTCCGTCAAAAAACTTACCTTTACCAAGCAAACCTCAAAATCTTAATAAAGAAAAAAGTGCATCTCGTAGGGAAGAATACACTAATAATAGTGAAAAAAGTTAATAGAAACTGTTTTTGAAGTTTAACACAGTATCATGATATTATTAAATCATATTTTAAGTTGCATGATAGAATGATTGTATTGTGGATAAATAAAATAGGTATTTTGTTTTTATAGAGTGGATGTTTCTGATGGTGTTGATTACGTTGATAAGTCCTATAATTTATTTGGAATTTACTATCAATCTTGCCTGATTACTTAATTATTATGTATGATTTGAATTTTGTTTTGATAAATAATGTTGAATAACCATGGTTGCCTCCAGACGCAGTAGCTACCGCTGCTCAAATCACCCAACATGGCTGCTTCCCCCATGTTGCCGGTTTTTTACCGAGGTTTATGTAGGGTATTGCGTTGTGGAATTAAATAATGAAAGTTCGTGAAACAACGTGTAATATATATTCAGCAAATTTTATAATGTCACTTATGACTGAAGAATTTGTACAAAGATACCTTGATTGAGAGTTTAGTGTATTGTAGTATATATTGTATATAAGATACCTTCTATACATTACTACACCCCCTTCCAATACTTTAAACTCGCAATTTTAACAAATAAATAAAAAAATTTCAATTTGAATGTCAATTAAACTCAACAATGTTTAAACATTTTCTAAAAGAAATAAACTTTGCTTTTACCAAAGCTTTTGTAAACATATCTGCTTGTTGTTGTCCTGATGGGACATACCTAGTATAACTTTATTTTGTGAAATACAATCTTTGTTTTCCAGTTAATAATGTTTTCATTTATTTGTATTAAAAATCCAGTGATAGGTACTTACTCTTTCTGTCGATAGTACTATTAGCAAAATCAGCGTCAACAAATGATATTAAAGATATTTCTGAATTTTTTATCACAGGTGTGTAATATTTGAATGTCATTGGTGTGTATTAGTGAGTGTGGATGTTCAAGAACGTGTTTTGCATAGTTTGACTTATCTGGTTGTTGTAATCTATATGCTCTTAAATGTTCATTGAATCTTATTTCAAAATTTCTTTGTGTTTGACCTATATATACAGCATTACATTTTGAACAATTAATTTTGTAAACACCAGATTTTTTTAATTTAGGTAATTTTGTTTTTACATTTAACAATTTTGTACCAACATTATTGTGTGATTTGAATGAAATTATTGCAGATGTTTACGAAGATATTATTTTTGAAATTGTATTAGAAATATTTCCACAATATGCAAAACACGTTCTTGAACATCCACACTCACTCATACACACCAATGAAATTCAAATATTACACACCTGTGATAAAAAACAAAATTTAGATTTCCGCGAAGAACTTGATATCAAAAGACATCTAGCAGATCAACAATATAAAGTAGTTAATGAACAAATAAATCTTGGAAATTCACTATTAAACTGTTTACTTTGATTGAGTCTTCATTTTATACATAGATAAGACGTAATTATAACACAAATATATTACCTAAGTTATTGTAAAGATCATCATGATATAGTTTTTTCCTGGTTTTTCTATATCATTGCACAGTTATACTGATCTTAGAGGGAAATACATCCAGGATAATTCCTTAGGGCTAATAACATCTAGGCTTTAATATTGTTGTGTCTTATTACTTCCATACTTGGTCTAGCCTTAATACTACCTAATCAACATCAGGTACGTAGCTACAAACAAACAAAATGTAACTTCAATATGTCAATCTGACGATGCTATTTCGATAGCGAAACGGCTGTCATAACATTTAAAGTATTTAAAGAATAAATAGTGAAACTTAATTAAACCTTTTAGTTGTTTATTGTTCTGAATAAGATGAACTTTCAGATAGTAAGGGTTAGTACAATAAATTTCTTTAAATTCTGTAATTTTGAAATTTTTGAAAAGTTCCAATTTAATCATGTTTATTTGATTTAAAATTTTTGAAAAAATAATTATGTCATCAACGCATATTAGGAGAAATATATTTGGATTAAAATAAAGACAGGGATCTTTTCTTGACCTTTGCAGACCTAAATCAGTTAAAGTTTTGTGGAAAAGATTAGTCCAACATTTTGGGGCTTGTTTGAGCCCATACAAAGATTTGTTTAACTTACATACAGTATTTGATTTTTCATTTAGTCCGTCAGGTGTTTCCATAAATACAGGTACTTCCAAGGTTCCATAAAGAAATGCACTGCTAACATCTATCTGTAGTACATACATGTCAAATTGTAAATATAATGATAACAAACAACGAATAGTTACTATTTTTGCAACAGGTGCGTATATGTCTTTATTTAAAGAACTTTGTTTAAACCCACGAGCTACCAGCCTTGCCTTATTTACGGGCTCACCATTTACCAACTCTTCTCAGAACACCCATTTAGAGTCTATAATTTCTTGATTTCTTGGTCTCTCTACTAATTCCCAAGTTTCATTCTGTTTCAATGAATCTAACTCTTTCTTAATAGCTTTTTGCCACCCAACATCTTCTATAGCTTGTTTGTATGTTCCTGGAACATCTGACATTAAGGGACCAGCTGATAATGCTATCATTAAGTCATAATCGTGTAAGTACTGAAGTACCTTTCTTCTTCGCGTACTTCTTCTTAGATCTTGGTTTTCTGTCTCATGTAATATTTCTTCACTCTCAGAACTACTTTTTTCGGTTTTGTCATTTTCACTCTTTGTTTCACAGTTAATATTCTCTACAACTTTACCAGTTTCATCAAATAAAACATTTCTACCAAGAATAATTTTTTGTTGACTTGGATCCCAAAGCCTGTAACCATTATCACAATATCCAACTATTATTAGTTTTTTACTTCTTGGGTTCAATTTTGATTTTCTGTCTTCTTTAGGGATGTGATTGTATGTAGTACAACCTCAGAGTAATATAATAATATAATTATTACTCTGAGAGTACAACCAAACAGTTTGATTTTTGACATATTTGGTTTTTCACCATACCAAATTTCAGCTGGACATTTATTTTGGGGGAGAACTCTTGATTCTGTTTGGTTTGTAAGGAAAACAGCTGTCCTTACAGCTTCACCCCACATATTTTTATCTAATTTTGAGTCAAATATCAAACACCTTGATTTATCAAGTACTGTTCTATCTCAGGGTTTCGAGCTATTGTATACTGCAATTTAATTCCCTTACTTTGGCAAAAACTTTTCACCTCTTTGGAGACATACTCTCCTCCATTGTCGCACCTCATTCTTTCTATCTTCGTTGTAAACTTTGCCTCAACTTGTGCTTATTTAGCACCTCACTTTTGTTTGAGATTAAATAGCTAACAGCGAAGTGAGAAAAATGATCAATAAATGTGACAAAATACTTCTTTCCATCATAAGTTTGAGGACTTATCGGACCAACCACATCACTGGACACAACTTCAAGAATTCTTCTTGCTTTCTGTTCTTCAGTAATTGGTTTAAAAGGTTGTCTCGTTTGTTTACCTTTGAAATAAACTTCAGAAACACCAGGAGCAGGAATGATCCATTTTTATATGTTCCAGCCATGTTGTGACATTGGCTGACTGTGTTTATTTCACAATATAAAGATTTCCAGTTAAACTACCCTCCAATATGATATTGTTTCTTACTATAATGAATTTATTATTTTTGAAAATTACTTGAAAACTATTTTGTTCCAGTTTTCTAACAGAGAGAAGGTTGTGAAAAAGGTGTTTGCAACTCCATGCATTTTTAATTGTGATGAATCTGCCTTTTTCTGTCATTAAACGAAGGTTACCTTGTTTTTCTGCTATAATACATTCTCCTTTTTTAGCAACATTAACTTTATGAGTAATTTCCATTACGTTTTCCATCAATGAACTAGACTGTTCATTAAGATGGTTCGTGCAGCCACTGTCTACAACAAAATGTATTTCTTCGCCATTTTCTGTAAACATATTTGTATCTGTACTTTCTTCAGTTAAAAATGTAACTTCATTTTTATCTTTGTTATATCCATGTATTGTGTAAATTTGGGGTTTTCAATGTAGCCTTGATATTTTGATGTATGTCAGATTTTTTAAAATAAATTTCTACACGTCACAAGTATTCACGCCACGCGATAATCAAGAAACAACTGTGAGAAAAGTTGTTTTTCAAAAACTGTCAAAATCATGAATACAGAACAATTTGAAAAGATTTTGGCCATGCCCTGGGCACTCTCCTCAAATGACAGGTCCACGTTTAGTAGTTAATGCTCAGGTCACGGAAGTCGCCACTATCGAAAATAAAATCATAATCAACAGGAAATCCGTTAATGACATAACAATTCGGAATTTAAATGTTGTCAACATTGACATTGACATTGTTTGACAGTTAGTATTGTATTTTCTCGTTAGTAGATATATTTTCCAGCTAGAGTTTTTGTACTTGTATGATAGATAGTATTGTATTTTCTTAGTAATTATTGTATTTTCTCGTTAATAGTTATATTTTCACGTTAGTATTTATATTTTCCAGTTAGGGTTTTTGCAGTTATTTATTAAAATATGGTTTTTATGTGTTCTGTTACGGGTTGCCTTTATAAAAATAACTATAAAAAAGTGCATTATTTACCAAAGGATCCACAGGTAAGAATTTAGTTTTTTAAAGCTTCAGCGTATACCTATTTATTAGTATATGATGCATATTATATTATTTCTATGTTACATTATATTTGTAGAACCTAAGAAAATGGTGTGATGCTTTAAATAGACCAGATTTGGTTAATGTAACTGGAAATGGCCGTTGTAAATTTAAAATCTGCATTGACCACTTTACAAAAGACTGCTTTTTCTCACAGAATAGAAATGTTAACGATTTGTAATTAGATGCTGTGCCTACTATAAAACTTCCAGGTAAGAGAATGATTTTAAAATTTTGATTGTGAATTAAAGCAAAAACTTTTTTAAATAACAAGAGCCTACAAATAGGGAAGTTGAAATACTTTACTATTATAGGTTAGTGTACAATTTTATTCTCTATTTCTAATTATGAGTCTTATATTGACAACTCAGCTTTTTAATATTTAATATTTATATTTCAGAAAAGGGCATCTCTCATTGTTCTGATGATCCTCTAACAACAGAAGCTACTTCGAGGACACCAGAATGCAATAGATTCATTTTAAAAATAATTGGGGAAACAAGAAAAATAAATATGACTTCTAATTGTAATAAAATGATTTTGCAAAAATAAAGAATTATTACTTATTTTTATTTCTAAATAAGTCATACCAAATTGTTAACAATATTAAAATACTTTAAAAATATTTTGAAAAATATATATGTATTATATTTATCAGAATATTTTTAAAATATTTTAATATAAACATTTTAAATTAACCAATAAAATAAAAATACAATTATATAGTTAGTGCTCAGGTCACGAGCGGCGCTGTAAACACGTTTTTAAAAAACCGTTAGAGTCGGCTATCTATAAACTTCTTTCTAATCTATGATTTTGGCCGCCATGCAAGGAAATCAAAAATCCTTAATCGATCAGCTACGTCAATATCACCCAGGTAATCCGGTTTCAACTACTTTTGTACCCCCTTTCGAAAATTATGACAAACAAAAAGAAGATTTTAATAACTAAATGGAACGTTTTGAAAATTATCTTAAAATTAAAAATGTATTTGAAAACAAGAAGTTTGCTGCAGAACTTTTATTGAATTTCATAGGATCATCAACATTTTCGATCTTATCATCACTCGTTGCACCTCAAAAACCCAATAATTTTGAGTATGATATACTGGTTAAGAAGACATATTTATGTCTTAAGAAAAATATTCTCGTTTCACAACATAAGTTTCTATCAACTTTTCAAGAGGTAAACCAGTCGATAGCTGATTTCGTGGCTATTTTACGTCATTCCACCTTAAATTGTGATTTTATTTCATCTTGCATACTTGCATATGTAAATCCAATATCTCAGACATTTTTCTAAGAGCTCAGTTTATTAGAAACATCAGTGACACATCCATTCGTGAAAATCTTCTTCAATCCGATGAAAAGGAATTTGATATAGTTTGTACAAAAAGTACGAGGAATAATAAACCCTAATTAAGTATGCAAAACCTTTACAGGGAGCACCATGAAATTTTTGATAAATCTCTTACTTTAAATTACATTTCTTCCGTAAATCTAAAAACCAGGTAGATCGACCCCGTATTTGTTTCAGTTGTAGCAAAGTTTAGGGTTTTCTTCATTGTTAAAGGATTAGCAGATAAGCAATAACGCAATGCAGTGGTGTGTATTTTGGAAAAAAAACGTTTTAAATTATAATATACCTACTAAAAAATGAAAAGAAATAATTATTGGAATACATTTATTACTTACATTTTATTCTATATCCGACTCGGAAGAGGAAGAATCGTTGTTGACATTAATAATAATAGGGTCGACTAAATCATCACAAATATTGTCAATTTTCCACATATTTGCCTCTACTTTGATAACATGCTCGATACAGTTTGTCCAATTTTCCTTACTAACACTCTCAAACAATTTCACAACATCGTTTATTTTAAAAGTAGTATTTTTTTTCCAACTTCCCCCTTTACCTGAGCCCATATTAATTCTATGGGATTAAGTTCACAATGATAAGGGGGAAGTCGAAGAACTGATATACCACGAGAAGAAGCCATTTCTTCTACAATGTAGGTTTTGTATTTATTCTTGTTCATTTTTGCAATTCTGTAAAGTTCTTTCCTTAGTGGATCTTTTGGAAACTTAATATTTTCGAAATAAGCCACTCCAAAAGCTCTGCTTTACGCCAACGACTAGTCCCCCGTGCGTTTTGAAATAAAAGTTAATAATTCACCATCAACAAAACCTTCAGAACTTCCAACATGGACAATGATAAGTCTTTTTCCTTTTCCAGATGGTGGCTGCAAACCTAACGACAAACCTTCCACTAATGCCTGCCTTCCGCTTTTAATGTTTTCATCTTGCCAAGATTTGGAAACTGTATATCCAGCATTTAACCATGTTTCGTCTAAGTAGAAGATTTTCAAATTTTGTTCTCTGGCATGTCGAATGCTTCTTAAATAGTCTCTTCTCCAAAAAACTATTTCCGGTTTATCTATCAATAGAGATTTTCTATTATGTTTTGTATATCTGAAACCCACATCTTTCAAAAGTTTGCATAATGTCATTCTGGAGAATTTTGTATACCTAGTCCGTATCTTCTTGCACTGATGTCATAATTTTGTTGGAATTTCCTTTCGTAAGTAAAATCCATAGACTTTACGCCTTAGTCTTTGTTTTAATGACTCATCGATCTCAATTGGTTTTCGGCCTGAAGGAGTTTTAGGGGGTTGAAGAGTTCCATTCTTGCTTTCTTTAAGTAATCTATAAATTGTTGATTTAGCAACACACAACATAGCAGCTGTTAATTCCACAATATCATCAACACTTGCATCAACACCCTCTTAAAATATATTTTGGTACGTCTATGAAATCTACTTAAATGAATGATTTATTACTCCTTGTCCTTTCTATATAGACTATAATTTGGTAGAGAAAGCGCTAGCTCTAGAATCCTGTAAATTAGATAGCAGAGAACTTTCATGTAATAGCAACAAACCTGCAAATATCAACTAACTTAATCACACAACAAGAGACACATCAAAATTCAAATGGCGATCTTTAAATAAAAGAAATGGTTCGAAAATAAATTATCGAGAACTTGGAATTGAAAATAGATGCATACGCTGTGGAAAAGATAACCATTTAGTAAGACATTGTAATATTGACCCTAAAAAGCTTTATTGTAACGATTGTGGAAGAACTGATCATGTAAAAATGGTTTGTATTTCTACTTTATTATCGAAAAAATAATAGTCAGAAATTTTACAAATCAAGTTGATGACGAAGAATGTAAATCAGATCAAGAAGATACTTTTGGCATTCGTCGATATTTTCACAAATCAAGATACTCAAAAGATTCATGTTACAGTACTCATTGAAAATAAACCTATTAACTTTGAAGTTGACTCAGGTGCAGGTTTTACATTATTGCCAGAATCAAAATTTCGAGCATTAAATTTAAAAAATCATCTTCAAAAATCAGAAATCGCTTTTCGATCCTATACAAATAGTTATTTGTATGCTAAGGCCGCGAAATACCTCTTTAACGTACCGAAAGAACAGTTATCGCCGAGGCCGCTTGCGGCCGAGGCAAGATAATCTTGAGGTCGTTAAAAAGTTTCGCGGCCATGGCATACACACTATTTTTCGTGCAATCGTTAAAATTATTAAAATAGATAGTTGTAAATAAATATATTATTGCTCTAAAATCAACAGCATTTCAATTCATTTAACAATATCACCGTGTGCTATGGAAATGATATGTTTCAATATATATTTTGACAGTTCTTGTCAAAACGCAAAATGTCTGATACTGATAGCGATATGGTATCTGGTTTGAATGTAGGCAATAACCATTATTCAGAAACACTAGATGTAGTTGCTTCAACTTCTGGAGTAAATATAAGTAATAATACAAACTGTACAATTAATGTAAATATTCATCCTAAATAATATAACTTATGTATTTGTTGGTATTCAATAAAAAATAATCCTTGTCTTTGTAGTATTTTAGAAATGTCAAATTTGGAAGTGACGTTTGGTTTCGCGGCCGTTGCTATGGGTAACGGCCGCGAAATTGAATTTCGCGGACTGTGCTGAGAACGCGAAATACTGACTTCGCGTGCGATTGCACGAAAAAGAATTTTATGTTGTTCCAGATAATTTAGAACCTATTTTAGGACGTGAATGGATCAGACATCTAAATATCAATCTTCAAGAGCTCGATGATCAACTTTACTTCAATACTAACCAGTGTAATAACATACCTACTATAGAAGAAGAATTTATCCAAAAATATTCAGAAATATTTAATGAAAAAATTGGTCTCGTTCCTAAATTTAAGGTTTCCCTACACTTGCGCAAAAATGTTAAACCGGTATATTTTAAAGAACGAGACGTACCTTATGCTCTTAAAGATAAAGTTGATGAAGAACTAGATAACTTAGAAGTCTCTGGAATCATTTCAATAGTTAGTCATAGCGACTGGGGTTCGCCACTAGTGGTCATTCCAAAAGCTGATGGCGGAATTAGACTTTGCGTAGACTATAAAATTTGTGTAAATGATAAACTAATAGCCGCAAATTATCCAATACGTAGAATTGAAGATATCTTTAACAGCCTAAAAGGGCTGGACTTTACTTTACTTTAACGCACGCAATAAAAATGGTCAGGGGGCGTCCATAAATTACGTGAGGTGTTTTTTTTTAATTTTCTGCACCTCCCTCCCCCCCTGGTGAGATGTCGTGAGATTTTATTCAACCCCCTCCCCCATCTCCCAATCTCACGTGAGATTTTTCAAAATGTGAGTTTCTTACGTAAACGCGTTGGATTGTCATTGTAAAAAGAAAAAAACAAATTTGCTTCGTGCTTTTATTTACGACTAGTTATGACTAGTAAGCAATGTTGCTGAGAGTTTAATTATAAGTGTAATAAAAATTTAACAATAGAATACTTAAATCGTAACTAATTAGATTAAAAAAGAGTATCTACTCTAATTCAGTCCTTGAGAATCATTCACGGTCTCAAGAGAGACTATTGGAACCAACATGTCCATATGATTTTCAGTAAAATCATCTGATCGTTCAACTTCGTTCTTTTTTTTTGTTTCAATTAGAAAAAAAATTGCGTGATATTTGCCGAGACCCCCCTCTCACCAACGTAAGATTAGATGAGATTTGACTCGACCCCCTCCCCCCCTTAAACACCTCACGTAATTTATGGACGCCCCCTCATGTAAAATATCAATCGAAAGCCCTTGAGGAGCTGAGTCGATTGACACCTGTGTTAGTTGGCGCATGCGCAGAACAAAAAAAGTTACGAATTATTTTATTTCCCATTATATTCTCATTTAAAATTTATGATAACGCACCACTTTGAAGGTTATGTTATAATATTTTTACGGAAATTGTTCGTCTATCTACTTTAGTGATATGTAAATCATATGAATGAACACTTACTAATGAAAAAACAGTAATTAACTCCCAAAAATCAAGAAAATACAATATAATAGTTAATAAAACTTATAAAACATACCATAAAAATAGTATATTAAACAACGCATTTCATATGGAATTCTGTTATGACACGAGTTCAAGTTTAAAAAACGAATCGCGAAGCGATGAGTTTTTTAAAGAACGAGTGTCACAACAGCCATATGAAATAATTTGTTTATAATATTTTTTATATTTTGCCATTTTATCATTTTTTAAATTAATTTATTATTTTTATGTGATTACGAAAATTTTTATTTTAAAAAGTATGTCGGTAGCACTGTGTAATTTATAACATTTGACAGTTTTGACATTTAAATTATGAAATGTTAATGTTTTAAAATATTTTAAAATGACTAATATACCAATAATAATATATTATATAAGTAAAAGATGATATTCATATTCACAAATACTTTTTTAAAGAACAATATAAAATTAATAAACCCACAAATGTAATTGTCAATAGTCTTGTCATTAGATACTTCAATCATGTCGCCAACCATTTAAAACAAAAATTTGCGTGCGTAAAAGTTACATTACGATACGCAAATGCGTTTTATAATGAAGATTTTTATAAGTGCAAAATATAAAAAAGTTGTTTGGAATCAGTTGGTTTGACGCAAGAACGATAAACATTTACCAGGATTGCCTAATCGGCCTGATTTGTCCGCCAGCTGTGTGACGTCACTGCAGTCCTTCATTATAACGTTTACCATATAAATGCATGGAAATAATAGGATTTAGACCTTAGAACAAAAAGAAACAGGAAGGAGTATATGCAAAATGACCTTGATTCCAAAAAGAAGCTTACAAATGGCGGCCAAATGTCAATTTTAATTCCCTTTCCATTGACGTACCGAAAAAAATTAAAATTATATCAAGGTTTTTATTTTTACTAAATTTCAACCAATCAAGTGTGTTAATACAATTAGTGTTCTAAATAATTTAGTATTTATAAGAACCGAATGATACGCCTATGCGCTCATTTTTGACATTTATATGCAAATATTGCTTTGACCGTATACTGTAAACATAAACAATGAGTCATACTAGGAGCTTCAAGATGGCCGATTTCCGTCGCAAATTTTCCTTAAAGTTAATATATGACAGACTCCTTCCTGTTTCTTTTTGTTCTAAGATTTAGACAGTATTTTTATGATTTCTGAAATACTAACGTACGACTATTTGGATTTTTAAGATTAAACACTTATAATTTATAATAAATAATCCCATAAAATCGTTTTAATACTTATATTTAATTAATTTATTGAATATTATTTGGGAAATAGGTAGAGTAAAGAAAACACTATTTAGTTCTATTTTTATTTTAAAAAATACATTCAAATAAATTTATTATTACACAAAATCATACCTAAAACTAGTGTTTTTTGACAAACAAAGAAACAATAAACAATTTGCAGCATATTACTAGTACAATCCGTGAATCTTTTATGGAGCGACATAATATGTATTCTATAAAGAATTTTTAATTACAAATTTAAAATTAACAAAAAAAACTACATACTAAAAAAATTTTTTTTTAGTATTGTATTATAAAAAAATATATACAGGATGTCCCATTTAAGTGACAGATTTACAGTAATTACTTCTTTTCAATTTATTATTTCAATCCAGCCATTTATTTTCAAAATTTTTATTTGACAATTTTACTGAACTTCCTAATTTTTTTTCTGAGATTATCATCTTGCAAAGATCCTCTTTTCATACTGCTTTTAAACTTTGCTTTTAAATTTCTGAAATTCATTCTAATAATCGTTCTTAACTTGCAAAAATCTTTAACTAAATTTAATGGTAATTCTTTTTCTGTTTTAAATATTTTTTTTGCCAAGCTTTGCACCACCCCTTGTCCTTTTCGAAAAGAATCGCCATGGTGGGATTCAAAATAAAAATTCCATTTTTTTATTTTTGTTTTAAAATTCTCCGAAGGTTTTATAAGGCCCCCAAAATAATACATAAAATATTTAGTATATAGAATATTAAAAATTACCTAATAACTCATTCTTAAAGTCTCTTTCATAGTCATTTTCAGTAAAATCAATTGAACAGACATAACTAGTATCTACATTAAACTTGTCCTCTCTTTTACATCGAGCTATCCACTCATTCAGAATAGTTTTAGAGACAAGATCGTTTCCTTTAGGAAAGCGATGAAATGCAATACTTCCTTTGTCATCAAAATAACTTTTATCGCACCCATATATAGCACATCTCATCCCAGGCATATTTCTTTTCAAATAAGTAAACTATCTCACTAAAAACGTAAAATAAAAAATGTATTCACTATTAAATATTAACGTTGACACTCAACGATACTAACTAAACAATGTCCAGCCAAGCAGTGTAACACATGAAATTTAAAAGTCCGAACTGGAGTTTAAAAGAACAGTTTTTTAAAAATTTTACACAAAAATGCAACGTACACTAATGTATCCACAATATCTACCAGTCAAAATTTTGAATATTTTTACAATAAATCTAAAAACGACGATTGAAAACGACCTAAAATGCACTGTCAAGATAGGAATAATACGGCCGAGGACTGCAGTGACGTCACAGGCCACCACGTGCGATCGATTTTTTGGCGAATGTACAGTCGGCTTTAGAATAGCATATACATGTTAAATGTGAATTTCGTTTACCTACCGAAGTTATAAAAACGCCCTTCTTAAGCAACAAAGAAATGGCAATTTTTAAAACGCCTACATTAATGGTTTTGGGGTATTAAGTTTATTTACAAGGGTAGGTCATGTCCCGAATAAATAAGATTTCTTCGCATTTTTGCACTGATGTAATAAAAAAAAGGGATTTTAATCCCAAACAAACATTTATTATCGAGGGTTCCAAACTAAGTGAAGATGTGGGCGTGGACAACTGTTTAACTGATTTCAAATTTATTATTATTTAAACCGTGATTGGTTACACAAAATAAAAAGGCTGTCTATTCAATGTAAGCGATTTGAGTTTGAAAATGTATATGCAATTCTGAAGCCGATAGTACGTCTTATGGGATTAAGCAATCCTGGTAAATGTTTATCGTTCTTGGGTTTGACGCATGGCTAGGAATCTTATATGTAAATAAAAGTTCATTGTTAGTAGTTGAGGTTCCAGCCGCAAAAAACGCTGGTGTGCTTTCATAATATGTCGCATCTGTCAAAGAATTTTCGTGTTTTGTAAATTTCATTGCCATTTTGTGTTTACAATAAGTCAAGTTCGGTTACTCTTTACAGTAATTTATAGTGTATAAGAAGTATTTGTTACAATTCGTGATTAATTGGAGATAAAAATGGGTTTTCAATGTTGTGTTCCTGGATGCAATAACTCCGATAAAACAGGATATCAAATGCATCGAATTCCTAAAGATGAACAAGTAAGTTGAATTAAAATATAAAAAATTATTAAATCCTTAAAATAATAACTTTTTAATATTTCACGTTATTCCATTTGTAATTTAAATTAACCGTGAAATTTAATTTTTTAATTAAACCTTGAAAGTTTTATTTAACAGTTCTTTATTTAATGTTTGTGTTGTGTCTAAAATACTTTAACTGTGAGAACTTTGGGATTAATTAATAATTTTAAGAGAGAAACATCTTATAAATATTAATTAAATATTTAATTTCAGCTATGCAATCTATGGTTGTCATTAATTGGATCGTTAAATTTAAAAGAAAAACCATTGTCTAGAATTCATAAATTACATAGAGTTTGTCATGCACATGTAAATAATTTATTGAATGTAATAAATATTTTATAAAGATGTATATTTGTGTATTATTGAAGAGACCTGGAGATTTTTCCCATCAAAATATTAATCAAAACCTATTAATATTTAAATACATTTAAGTTTCCCGCTTTATCTTATAGTTCTTGGTTCCAGACGCGAGGTGTCGCGAATATCGTTTTGGTGTCGAGGTTCTAATGGCAGTTTCCGATCTATATATATATATATACTACCTGGACAGGCGCATAAGAACTCGTAAGCGTCAAACCATAGATAAGATATATATATTATTATGGTTTGAATTTATAATTATAAAAAAATTTTGTTTAAATTTCAAAACCTCGGCTAGCTCAAATGATTTTAAATTTCAAATTTTTAATTTTAAATGTTATTGATTTAAAAAATATTTTTTGAAAAAAATTATTTTTTTTTTAAATTTTTATTACAGAAAAAAAACTTACCTAATAAACACTCTATCTACTCTTATCTATTCCTATCTACTCTTATCTATTCCTATCTACTCTTAATTAAATTTATTACTAACCTTAACTAAATTCGTCTTACTGTCTTTGTTTTATATTGTCTCTCCACTTTTCTTTTCACACTTTACTAAAACGTCCTTGCCCGATTATTTCAACCAGCTGGATTTGACGTGCTATTCTTCTTTGACTCAGAAAAGGCAAACCAGACCACTTTCGCTGGTCGTCATTTCAATCATGTGCTTCAAACTCTTCTTTGATTAGAAGTACGAAAAAAATACGCTGCTCCGATAATTATACATGTTAGAGTGGGAATAACGATTGCTGCTGCTATTCCAAAATAAATTCATTCGTAGTAGTTTTTTTTTTACTTTTTTTTTAGGTACTGGTTTTTTTTTCTTAAAAAAAAACTCCTCTCAATCCTTATCAAAATTCCTTCCCCTCGCAACCTCTCATCTAAAACGGTAACTGTTCTTTTTCTCCTAATAATCCTTACTTTTATGTGCTTTCAAAAAACTGTACTTCAACTCACTGTCACTGTCACTCCCTTCATCCTACTTAGGGTGTGTTCGGGGAGCACGCTATTTGCGCCAAATGGCGCCATATAGTACTACTTTTTGTTCGCGGAGCAATTCGATAGCGCTATAAAGCACTTGTATGACGTCATTGATTTTCGCCGCCTACGTCATGACTAACGCTATGAAACGCAAACTAATGCAAATTACAACGAGGTAGAGCAGCTTGTAGCGTTGACAGCATTTAGCCACAAAACATTAACCTGAGTTTAATGTTTTGTACATTTAGCGCCATTTTGCATTTGAATTGATATTGTTAGTTGTGTTTAAATCGTTTAGTTGTGTTCATATTGTTAATTGTTTTTATTGTTAGTGTTTTATATTGTTAATTGTTTATATCGTTAGTGTTTTATATTGTTAGTTGTGTTTTTTAGTTTAAAAAATGACTTTACTAAGACTATATAATCCGGTGACACAAGAAACTACAGAAATTGTAGTTTCGGAAGCCGAGGCAAAACGGGCAGAAACTGGTGAGTTGTTGGGTTTTTATGGAATCACAATAAATTCTTGCTTTTCTGTGTTTAATTTATGTTTGTATTACTCATGCGGGTAAAGTAGTATATTGGCGCTCGATATATTATAGTGATATAATTATTTGAGAGAGAATGTTTTTATATTTAATTTAGATTATAATGTTTATATCAATTATTTCACGTTGGGCTAACCAGATTTATAATGAATGTTTATTATATGTGTAATTATTATCGTTTCATACCAATATCAGTATAAATGTTAATTAGAAATATTATAATTATTTATCTCATTAATGAATTGTTAAAATAAATGATTTAAATGAAATATTCTTTATTAATATCGTTAAAACGTTTTATTTTTTTATTTATCTCAATAGATGGCGCTGTATTACTTTTATTTTAAATAATTTTTATTTTATTTTGTAATGGTTTAGAGTTTTATATACAAATAATATTATAAGTTTAGATATTATGATTTAGATTATAATGAGCATGAAACTTCTTTTCTCTAGAGTTAGGATTCAGCTGTCAATTCTTGTTGATTATAATTATTAATTTGTTTGATGTAAAATTTATTATATTTGTTAAATTTATCCTACCTGTATATTTTTCTAACAGCCTATATTATTGAACAAAATATAATAACACAACTTGTACAATATCGTGAATTTATTATTATTCAAACTTTTAATCGACCCTTAAAGTATATCAAAAGAAATTACCTTTACGCAAATATACAAATTTGTTCACAATCGTGAATACATATAAATTGTCACTTCGATTAAGAGAAATATTATAAATAGTTTTTTTTTTTTTTAATTTTGAATTTTTGAATTTGCCTCGCAAAATAAAGTTAGTACTCACATTGACATTGTTCACGTGACTCGATGCATTCCTAAGCGTAGAGATCGTTTTTACAAAATGGCGAATCCATCCGACCGCTGCTGTAATCGTCTAGGAATAATTTTACTTTGCATCGATTTAACTGTGTTAAAATCTTTTACAAGTAAGTGATGGTTATAAAGTTTTGTTGAACTTGTATCAGATGTGAAATTTTACCATACTTGTAGGTATAACTGGATATAACATCTATATGACCAGTCAACCGGCACAATTTACAATAATTCCATACAGAAGCACGTATTTCAGAGATGACCAGGAAACAAGAGAGAGCTTTTTGATTGTGCACCGATTATTTATATCTTTTTCAAAACAATTGAATCCCTAACGACTGTTGTTATGCAAGGTAATAATTTTGTTTTACAATACAAACATAACCTATACTAAAATAATATTAACAATATAATTTTTTATAAATTAAGACATATTTTGAATAATATTTACTTAAATTATCATTCTTATTTATAAAAATCAATATTCACATGTATCCATATAGTTGATATTTTGTGTATTTGTTTATTAATTTGCATAAATGTTTATGTTACAACTTTTTATTATTTTAGGGCTTTTAAATGTTATTCTGTGTTTATTTTATTGAAAACTTAATTAAGATCATTTAATAATCCTTTTAAATACTATTTTAGATACTCAAAATGTGAATTATTGAAAATACTTATTTCAAAATTAATCTGCACTTTGACATATAAATTTTGATAAATGTTTTTAAAATTTTTGATAATGTTGTAAATATTATTCTTATATACAATTTTTAATCAGAATACAGTATAAAATAAAATGAAAACATTATAATACAACCTTTTGTTAATTAAAATAATACAATTTTAGATTTGACGTTTAGTCTTTACATGTACATTATTGTACTTTCTTTGGAGCACCACACAGATAAATTCCATGTCTTTTAATACCATAGGCACTCTGGGTTTTCAACACTGAAGTTGTCTTTTTGTGCATTCACTAGCAATTATGATTTTGGAGCACATTTGTACTAACAAGAGGCATAATTCAAAGTCCTATCTTTGACCGTATACTTTAGTACACAACACTCAAAAAAAAGTAAGTAGTTTTTCCTTGTGCTAATTTGAACAACCTAACTAAATTATACAATTGTTTGTTTTAAATTCACTATAAGTAATTTTATTATATTTTGTTGTTTTAGATTTGAGTTTAAGAGTTTAATGGAATATACTATGAAAATTTGTAATCACCTTTACATTATTGGAACGATTCATCATAATCATAAAGAAAGAATGTCATATAGATTCCAACTCTAGATAATTATTTTTCAATTATAATATGTACACTAATTACTTGTCATAATGTTTTAAAGATTAGTAAATCATTTAATAATATCCTTTTTAAATTGATAATGAAATTGGTGAGTTAAATTATATCATTGTTTGATTATATTTGAATTATTATTCTTTTTAACAAACTATTATTATTTTTAACTAAATTATTATTGATTAATTCTTATATTTATTATTTCATTATAATATATTGTGTTTGAAAAAGATCCGTTTGCCTATTTTAAAATGAAACTGTTATTTGAATGCGAAAAGTTTACTTATCGCTCGCAAGTTATATTTGGCACATGCAAATTTGAATTTGTTGTTGTTTGAGAGCGAAAAGTATACTTGTCATACGAAAATTATACTTGGCACGCGCAAATTTGAATATTACGTTTACGAACTGCACAAACATTACATTTTTTTTAAATGGCATTGAAAAAAAGTAATTTATTTATGTTGCTTTTCTTGTTTTTTTTGGTTAATTAATTTTTATTTATTGTTCGAAATATATTTGTAATAATAAATGTAACATATTTTAAAGCTTAATTTGTTTGTATCTATAGGAAATAAATCATCGCCGCATTTGTAATACAAAATATAGTATGTGCAACAAGTGCTACAAACCGTCGCACGTTTATACTCAGAAACATTATATCAGTAAACTTATATTTGTAATTTTTTAGACCTTGAATTTGCAACACAATTGTTGGAGCTATCCCAGTCCCAAGCAAGGCCAGTTCCCCCAACAAGTATGTATTGTATATTATTAAGTACATAGTAGCTTACTAAGTTATTTTAATTTTGTGTATTTGAATAAATTTGATAGAATATAACATTTGTATTTTAATTACAGTTGCCTCAAGCTCCAATAATAGCCAAGTCAATACTCCTGGCAACGTTGGTGAGGCAGTGAATGGTAAGAATTTATTGTATTCTATAAGCTATATTAGTTGATTTGTAATTTATCTTCAGTTTTCAAGTGGTCGCATGAAGCGATTCAGCTCCTTCTAGAGGAATTCCGGAAGGAGCAGGAAAGCTTAGCGTCAGGGCGAGTAAGCCAAAAAAAAGTGTGGGAGAAGATTGCGGCAGTTCTCCATGAAAATGGGCACATGGGTATTAGTGGACCACAATGTCTTTCCAAATTAAACGGGATGAAAAGAACATACAAGTCCATTAAAGACCACAATGCCAAATCGGGGAACAACCTTAGATCATGGCCGTACCTAGATGTAAGTTTTTATTTATTCATTAAAATCAAGTCATTAGTTTACATGTAAAAAAAAAACAACTAATAATTGATTGAATTTTATTTTGTAGAACCTTGTGTGTTTCATTTTCGTTAATGAGTTAATATCACGAATATTAACAGTATATTTATTTATTTTATAGCTTATGGAAAGTTTATTGGGGGAAAAAAAAAACCCTACATGCAGCCTGTGGCCACTCTATCATCAACGGGAGTGGAAACAGAAAGTGCAGGGCCATCAAGTATGCTGATGGCGGCTGAAAAAACAATTAGCCCTAGCAGTCGAAAGAGTGGTAAGTACAATAAATAAACAACTTGAAAAATGAATTTATTCTGTAGTTCTACCACAATTTATAACTTTGCTATTGCTGTTTATTGCCATTTGTGATAAAATCATTAAATATCTATACCACAAAAGTAAATATCCAATTTTATAGGTTTTAAGAAGTATATAGTTTTAAAGTATATAGTAATCATTTTTTTACTCATGTTGATAAGTTACTTAAATAGATAGTTAAAAAATTTAATTTGTATTACCCATTGACCCAACTCTACTACCTAGTTTAATATCCTCATTAATCATTCATATTTTAAGGTAAGAAAAGGAAGGCAACCTCCGATATTGCTGAAGCTATTCTAGCGAGCCGAAGAATAGCTGAGGAAAATAAGGATAGGCGCCACCAGGAAAAAATGGAGTACCATAAGAAAAAGCTGGAATTCCAGCAGAAAATGCTGGAAATGATGGGGGCTTTAATAAACAAAATTTAAAAAAATCTAATTTGTATTTATTTATTATTTTATTAACAGGCGAACCCATTTCTCAAAAAGTCATTACAGATTTAAAATAATACAAAACAATAAATTCACATATGAGATTACAACATACAATTCACTATAAATAGATATTTGTAAAATATACATACAGAAAAACACATAACCAAAAAGAAGTAAATACCATTTATACAATTATCTAAGTATACTTGACAATGTTCATTTAAAACTGCAAAAACCCATGGAAAAATCAAATTCAGGATATTGATTAGCACAGAGATGTCAAACTCAATTTTCCAAAGGGTCATTTTGAAACTACAGATTGTGTTAGCAGTCAAAGAATTAATGAGAACCATATTAAATTGTTAAATAAAATCTTTATTTAAGTATGTTAAAAAATAGTACAAAAAAGTGTTAGTAATCAATCAGACACTTGAGATCTTTTATTTTGAGTAAGCTCTTTGATATTGGGTATCATAGTCAAGGTATTTATTTTGAGTATAGATTGGAAATGTTCGTCAGTAAGCCTCGACCGATGTTTACTTTTATTTATTTTCATAAGAGAGAACATTTGCTCACATAAGTAAGTACTACCGAACATACACAGGATACGTGCTACGATCTTTTGAATGTTTGGATATTTATTCAAATTCTTAAAGTGTTTTGCATAAAACGTAGTAATATTCACTTGCCCCCAAGTGCTGGATGATTTCATAGTTTAAGTATCCACCCATTTTGAATGCTATGTGTCTAAGGAATCTGTGCTGAACACTTTCGATTTTTTCAGTATAAAATAGATAATGTGGAGACCACACTGAAGTGCAGTTTTCCAAGTGGGGTCTGACTAACTAACAGTTGAGCACTTTTAAATAATGTATACAAGTAAAATCAATGGTAATACACTTAATATAGCCAAGTAGACTTAATTAACAATAGTTTTAGTATGTCCTGGAAAACTTAGTGTGGTATCCATAAAAATATACTTGTTCGAAAACATACCTTATTTTAGAACAAGAAGAATTTACATCTTATAACTAAACAAAAATATTTACTTTAAAATCATAATTCCCTCCCTTAGTCTCGGTCTCTACAGTTCGACCGTCGTTTAAAAATCACAAATATCTCCGGGGTAAACAACCCCTACCACCGAAAAAATCAATAATCTGCCGCTCGATAGAATTGAGTTACCAGTCGCTAACGGCTAAAACGCAGACGGGAGAATGGGGAGAATCGAGAATCAGTATCCCTTCTCCCTTCGACAGCCAGGGTTAAAGTATATAGTGCATACACTTTTGTCAGCGGTCAAAAAGATCGCAAACTCGTGACATTAAAAAAGTAATCTTGCTTTATCCAGTGCATCCTTAGTATTTTTGCAAATTTAACAGTTTAGAATGGTGATCCACTAGTAAATACATAGTTCGGAGTATATATTAGTCCTCGATGACACAATTTATAGAAAATATAAAAGCAGAGATGGTAAGCTTCTGAAGTCCTAACGAAAAATATGTAATTAATAAACATTGGAACTCAGCTGTAGTGTTTTCTTCAATATCTAAAACCAATTAGGTAATATTTTCACCGAAATAAATCAGAAATTTCCATACCAGCGACCTATTAATAAGATATACGGTACGTACTCAAAAGACAGGGGATGATGTTCATGACAACGTGCTCATCAGGTAAACTTTTATATAAATACTAATCCCCCAACTTTCAATACTTAAGCCCTAAACAATAGTTCAAGATAAAATACAATATAGGGGTGTTAATTCAGTAAAACCTCAGTAATAGCTCAATTCCATTACTTATACACCAATTATGCAGCGACAATATTCAAATCAGATTGTAGATTTTCAGCATCCACACTTGATTTTTATACAGAAAAATTATTAAATCATCAGCAAACATAATCATGATTCTATATTGAAAACTGCTAATAATATAATTAATAAATAAATTAAAGAACAAAGGCCCTAAGTAAAAACCCCAGGGTACATCAGAAAGAACAGAGACCTCATTCAACAAACAATGATTAACGCCTACTATTTGTTTACTGTTTGTAAGAAAATCCAATTTAACAATTGTCCTACAGCAGTTGTTCACACATTCCTCATCAAAAGTCTTTGACATATTACATCCCTTTTGGCTACACCATCCTGGGCTGCATTCTGCTGCACATTTAGAGGCACATCATCTTCATTTCCTTCATTTACTGCCATATGTAAATCATCACCTCTTAATAAACAAATATTGTGTAAAACACAGCAAGCAATAATGTGGGCAGGAATTAATGATACTTTCCGCAGGGGTAGTACAGTCAGGAGGCTACGGAATCGTCCTTTTAAAATACCAAATGCTCTCTCAATGGCTATCCGAGCTGATGAATGGCAAAAATTATAGTTTTTTTGCTGTTCTGTCAGATGGCCATTGTCACGATAAGGTACCAACAGATTGTCATGTAGCTTGTAAGCAGAGTCACCAAGTATATGACAATCATCATGGAACTTTTCTGCATCCCCTAAATATCCTTGCACTTCAGATAGCCGAAATACTCTTTGATCATGAACAGAGCCAACTTGACCTGCATAGCAATGAAGGAAGCGACCAGAATGGTCACAGACAGCCTAAAATGAAAAAAATATGTTACAACAATACAAGTAAATTATTATATACCTTATACCTGAAGAATCACTGAGTGACATCCTTTTCTATTAACATATGCCTCTGGATTTGCTGATGGGGCAGGGATATTTATATGGGTTCCATCAATAGCTCCTATGACTTTAGGAAAGCCACTTATTACTTCAAACCCAGCCCATACTTCTTGAAATTTATTTCCTGTTGGCCATCTGATAAACACTGGTGATAGGTTATTTATAGCCCTTATAACACCCCTTGGGTAAAATTTCGGTATAGGGGAACAACTCCGATTTTAACGAATTTTTTTTTGGACACTCCTTAAACATCCCTGAGCACTACTGTGAAATTTTTTTTTTCCGGAAATGAAAACTAAAATTTTGAAAAAATTTTGAAATTTAAAAAAAAAATTTTTTTGCTCCAATTTGCACAGGTTAGGTTAGGTTAGGTTAGGTTAGGTTAGGTTAGGTTAGGTTAGGTTAGGTTAGGTTAGGTTAGGACACTCCCTAAACATCCCTGAGCACTACTGTGAAGTTTTTTTTTCCGGAAATGAAAACTAAAATTTTGAAATTTTTTTCCAAAAAAAGGTTAGTTTAGGTTAGGTTGGGTTGGGTTAGGTTAGGTTAGGTTAGGTTAGGTTAGGTTAGGTTGGGTTAGGTTAGGTTAGGTTAGTTTAGGTTAGGTTGGGTTAGGTTAGGTTAGGTTAGGTTGGATTGGGATTAGGGTTAGGTTAGTTTAGGTTAGGTTAGGTTAGGTTGGGTTAGGTTAGGTTAGGTTAGGTTGGGTTAGGTTAGGTTAGGTTAGGTTAGGTTAGGTTAGGTTAGGTTGGGTTAGGTTAGGTTAGGTTAGTTTAGGTTAGGTTGGGTTAGGTTAGGTTAGGTTAGGTTAGGTTAGGTTAGGTTAGTTTAGGTTAGGTTAGGTTAGGTTGGGTTAGGTTAGGTTAGGTTAGGTTGGGTTAGGTTAGGTTAGGTTAGGTTAGGTTAGGTTAGGTTAGGTTAGGTTGGGTTAGGTTAGGTTGGGTTAGGTTAGGTTAGGTTAGGTTAGGTTAGGTTAGGTTAGGTTAGGTCAGGTTAGGTTAGGTTGGGTTAGGTTAGGTTAGGTTAGGTTAGGTTAGGTTAGGTTAGGTTAGGTTAGGTTAGGTTAGGTTAGGTTAGGTTGGGTTAGGTTAGGTTAGGTTAGGTTAGGTTAGGTTAGGTTAGGTTAGGTTAGGTTAGGTTAGGTTAGGTTAGGTTAGGTTAGGTTAGGTTAGGTTAGGTTGGGTTTGGTTGGGTTAGGTTAGGTTAGGTTAGGTTTCAACTTACATTTTATCGGGTTCTCCAAAAAAATTTTAGTGCAAATTGGAACCAAAAAATTTTTTTTTTTAAATTTCAAAATTTTTTCAAAATATTAGTTTTCATTTCCGGAAAAAAAAACTTCATAGTAGTGCTCAGGGATGTTTAGGGAGTGTCCAAAAAAAAATTCGTTAAAATCGGAGTTGTTCCCCTATACCGAAATTTTTCCCACGCCTTGTTATGTACATGGCAGTACTCCTTCCTAAATTAAATCTTTCACATATTGACCTGCAACAAACATTAATACTCTATTTATTATAAATGTACTTGCAAGTCATTAAAATGTCAAAATCATACTGTTCATTTGACTCAGTTCATTTATTTGCTGCTGTCGATAAGTAAGTACGTTTTGCCACTATAAACTTGTATTGATAAATATTGAAGTTTGTGAACAAATAAACTCACCTCAATGAATCAGGTGTGGCCAGTCTCCAGATGGCAACAAGAAACTGCTTCTCAGGTGAAATCATACCACTTCCTGGAATCTGCCTTCTAAGCCGTGGTGCAATAATATTAAGCACATAATCAAACGTGTCTCGACACATTCTAAAATGTATAAAGGTATTAAGAACTATAATAAGGAAAAAATAAATAAATATCTGTGGATATTTCTACTAAATACATAAAATACCTAAAATGAGACTTGAATTCCTGGTCACTTAGTGCCGGTAACACTTGCTCCACATAATTCTCAAGTCTTGGAATCACCGTTCTTCTATTAAGCCGAACAAGTTCCAATTCTTGCAATTCTTCTTCACTGCTTTCTGATGACGATGACGACGACGACGAAACAACCATCTCATTCATTATTTGCAATCCTTCTGCCACAACATTCAAAATATCGCGTCTATCGTCGGCCATAGTAAACTTTAAAAATTATTTAAAAATGCCAAGTTAAAATAACTCAACTCAAAACTATGCGTTTTGCCGCGAGGTAAAACATCAACTGTCATACTTCATCTTTCATCTACGTACGAATAGTTTATTACTGTTCACGGAGCTCGATAGCGCCAACGCTATGCCAGCGCTTTCAAACCTCCCTGAACAGCTCGAACAGCGTTTGCGTTAGTTGGCGCTACATAGCACGATAGCGTGCTCCCCGAACACACCCTTACTCTAATGACAAAAAAACTTAAAAAACATTACATTGATACTTCTGATTTATGTCAACATATCTCATTTGACATAAACATGACATTAATATAAAATAATTTTTTTCAATATTTGCCAAATCAAATTATTGTATTTTTTATATAATTATCAAACCACAATAATATATATATATATATTGTAAAATTTAAATATTTGACAATAGTATAATGATTAAAATATCAACAGAAGTTGTTTAACTTAACTAAATCCAATAATTTTAATTATATTGTATTATTTTATTGTATATTTTGTGTATTTGTAAGAAAATGTTAAGTTGGAAATTATTTTATTATATAATGTATCGATATTATATCTAGTACTTAGTAGATACTTCGCGAAAATTGTTTATATAATGTGTAAAAAAAGGACAGATAATGTGTAAAAAGGAGACAGATATATTTGTACAATATTTTATTCTGGAATTATCGATGATAGACAAAGCGAGTATGTCTAATCATAAATATGAAAGAAAGAGATACACATACTTTTTCCCAGAAATGACTAAGCTCTAGAACAAAAAACGAATAATCTAGAAGTTTGAAACCTATAAAAGACTGAACAGAGGTCGTTAAAAGGAAGTTTATTATTGGAAGTCAAACAGTGAAGATCTGAGTGTGAACAGTCAATTTGAACAAACAGTTTTTAAAGTAGTTATCATATATAAGTGTACTTACCATTATTAATACAATAAATCGAACAGTAATCCAACAAACACTAAACTGTATCAAATTTGAGGAACAAACAAAACACAATAAAATTACACGAGAGTCCAAACGTCTAATAAGGCGACATTTTGCCAAGGTCGGAGGTTCCAAGTATCGCTTCGTTCGTCTCCGTTTTTCATAGATCAACTACAGTTTTTTCCACCAATCAGGAAGCAGGACTTTATTTCAAGGTCAGATAAAATTGTAAATTTATTAAAAATTTTTGTAGTAGTTAGTTGAATTTTATAATTTAAAAAAAAAAACAAAGGAATTTACTTGATATTTAATAATTAGTGTATTTAATAATCTTATTTGCCATTACATAAACAACATTGGTTAATTTAACTTAATTTACATCAAGTAAGTTCTTTTATAATTACTAAAAGGCCTTTCTTTTTCCTTATTAAACTTCAATATTACTGTTTTAATTTAACTATTTTGTAATAAATTTATAATTATAATTGAATCAAATTTTTCATTCACATACCTAATAATCCAACTGGAAACTGGCGTAACCAAACACCCCAGAAGAAAAGATCTTGTTGCTAATAATAATATCAAATATTAATCAGTCAAATTCATAAATAAATAAATCAATAAATTATCTTTGGAATCATAATATATATATATATATATATATATATATATATATATATATATATATCTTATCTATGGTTTAACGCTTACGTCATTACTTTCCCAGTCCATTAGATCGAGAAGCTCTTGCCATTATATTTTGTGTGAATCACTTCTTTATGTATTTATTTGGCCGAAAATTTAAACTTTTTACTGACAATAGTCCTTAAACCAGAATATTTCATCAGAATTCCAAATTACCAGCAATGACTTCTTCTCGACTACTTAGATATGCTTCATTTTTATCTGGATTTGATTATGAAGTTGAGTACAGGAAAGCTTCTGCTCACGAGAATGTCGACTGCCTTTCTCGAGCCTCAATTATTCAAATTTCAAACTCTTTAGACGAATTTCTTAATGAAGAAGTAAATCTACTTTGCCATGCATAAATTACTGAAATTTCCATCTACGAATTAACCTATGAAAACCTACGTATTGCAACAGAAAATGATCCATTTTTGTCAAAAATTAAATCAGACCTAAAATCAAACAATCAAGCGTATAATGATTTTACACTAGAAGATGAAATTTTATTTAAAGGGCATAGAATTGTCATTCCAACAGAAATGCAACCATTGGTGCTTTCGGAACTACACAGCACACATGTTGGTATAACAAAAATGAAGCAACTAGCAAGCAAATATTGTTATTGGAAATACATTGATAAAGACATTGAGAATATGGTTCGTTCATGCCTGGCATGTGCTGAAATTAGAAAATTTCTTTCAAAGGCCCCTTTACATAATTGCGGGATCCACCAGAAAATTGGGATCGTATACATATCGATTATGCAGGTCCATTTCTAGGTTTTTTTTTCTTAGTCGTTCTAGATGCAAAATCTCGATGGACTGAAATCAAAATTGTCCGAGATGTACCAACTTCTGAAAAAACCATCGAACTACTTTTAGATATATTTAGTTTTGATAATGCAAAATTTTTCCAAAGTCAACAATTTATGCATTTTTGTAAATTACATGGTATCTTTCAAAAATTCACTGCACCGGGACATCCATCAACAAACGGCTTAGCTGAACGTAATGTCCAAACAATAAAAAACAGATTAAAAGCCA
Source organism: Ophraella communa (assembly GCA_035357415.1). NCBI lineage: Eukaryota > Metazoa > Arthropoda > Insecta > Coleoptera > Chrysomelidae > Ophraella > Ophraella communa. The sequence goes on from CM068989.1 coordinate 23,379,324, forward strand.
TGTCTGAAGATCGAATTCCTATTTATAAAAAAGTGCAAGAAATTCTTCTTAAATATCGTGCCACACACCTCTTGCCTGCGGTAAATCACCAGCCGAATTGTATTTGCATAGGAATATAAGAATAAAGTTAGATGCACTACAACCACCCAAACATTCAAGATCACTAAATGAATCTTCTGGTACAAGACAGTTAAGTGAGGGAGATAGAGTTCAAGTTAAGTTTTATGAAGGAAATAAATGCGTATGGAAATTTGGCACTATTACAAAAAAGTATGGTATACTACACTATCAGGTACAACTAGATGATGGTTACTCGTTAAAAAGACATATTGATCAAATTCAAATAACAAAGGTTCCCAAAGATAATATTTAATTCCCAAATGAAGTCCCTATCTTAGAAAATCCAATATCATGTCGTAATGATCAGCTGTTACCTCAATTTATACCACAAGGTTAAGACCAAATATTAAATCCAAGTCAAGACGAACAATTATCAAATCCTGTCCAACCATTAAATCCAAATCAAAACGAGCAATCATCTAAGCCAATTGAAAATGATGTAGAAATAGAGCATGAAGAATTTATTAACCAACCAGAGACTATACATATACACCTCGAAGAAAAAAATCAGTCTCATCAATCTCAAGGTCAGTTAAGACGGTCAACACGGAATAGACATCCGAGTAGTCGATATCAAGATTTCGTTATTTAATATTATACAGGTTATTTATTCATTTGATTGTTAGAATAGTATTGATTCTTAAAATAGCGTGGGAGAATTGTTATATCCATGTATGGTTTTCAATGTAGCCTTGATATTTTTGATGTATGTCAGATTTTTAAAATAAATTTCGACACGTCAGTCACAAGTTCAATTTGTCGATTTATTTGTACACATTTCTATAATAATAGACACAACACCATTTATCTGGGGAAAATTTTTCGAAACATTTTGTAATTTTCATTACATCCCAATTTCACTTTATGTTTAACTCCCAATTTTTCATTTTTCTTGGCATTTTTATCTTTTGCGCTAACACGTTTCTTTCTAGAAGTAAGAATATCAGACGTAGATGGACCTGGATGATCAATGGCAGCGAATGATTAAAATTCTGGAAGTACGATCGCTTTATTTTCTGTTTCAACTGATTGTGGTTGTGATTCTGGAGTAACCGTTTCAGATGGAATAGATTTTGACCATTTAATATTCTCACTACATTCACCAGATTCATCTGAGTACAAAACCTAATTCTTAACAAAATCATCTGAGATTTCTAGGTTAGACGAGAAGTATAGTATATTAAACAACGCATTTCATATGGCTTTCTGTTACGACATCGCGAAGCGATGAGTTTATAATATTTTTTATATTTTGCCATTTTATCATTTTTTAAATTAATTTATTTTTTGTAGTCACAAATGTCATTGTCAATAGTCTTGTCATTAGATATTTCATTCGCCAACCATTTAAAATAAAAATTTTGCGTGCGTAAAAGTTACATTACGATACGCAAATGCGTTTTATAATGAAGATTTTTATAAGTGCGAAATATAAAAAATATTTCTATTTCTTCTATGAATTGTGTTGAGATAAAAAACATAGTTAAGTAAATTTGTATTATGTTACGCCTCTTTGATATAAACGTAATATATAAACGATATAAAGTTATTTTTCTTGTCATATAGTTCATAAAGTCGGTGTCTAGTGCGGAGGCGGAGATTTTTATTTGGGACTGTTAAATATTAACTTTAGATATATCTTTGTTTCGGTAATTCATTTTTAATAATTGATTTATGTATTGTAATTTTTGACCATATTGATTGATAACCTTAAATTAGTTACATACCTATATTATGGCAGCATTTTGGAGACCTTTTGTATCTGAAAATGGAAATCCAGATCAAAATTTAAATTCAGAATATATGATATCGCCAACAGGTGAGGTTAGTAGCGAATTTTGCAATAAAGATTTACACATTCAGTGTCAGAAGGATTTTTTAAATATGTATCGGTGTTTGAAAAATGAAGATAATAAAAAATCAGATACGGTTATAATAAAGCGAACCAATACGTTAACTAAAATTTCTATTTACACTATTTCTCTGGTTATTAAGCGCGGTGACGTTATAGATCATTCGCAGGTGCGGAAAAACAAAAAAACAAAATTTGCAAATGTTGAAGATGCTACAAAAGATGTTATAAAGCGAATAGTTTATAATTTATATCAAGAAAATATTGTACCGACTTTAGAAATCCTTCAAGAGAAATTACGAGATTATCCTGATTATAATTAAAAAGGCATATAGTATACCTAGTCTTCCTCCAAATTCAGCAGTCGTTATGGACAATGCTTCCTATCATTTGCGGATGGTAAATAAAATTTCAAATTCTAGTTCAAAGAAGGCAGATATTTTAGAATTTATGAAAAATAGGAACATTAGTCCGGAATAGGTAACGACAAAGAAAGAATTACTACGGAGTATAAAAGCGCTTAATTTAAAAACGATTATGTGATCGACAATATTTGTAATACACGGACATGCGGTACCCTTTGTAGCAACTTATTTTAGTTATACTATACTTATCACAAAAGTATTGTACGTAAACCTAGAAGTAACCCTACAAAATTTGATAAATCGATTATTAACCAAATTATAGAAAACTTTAAATTATATATTTAAAAGGTTTTCAAAATAACAGGAAAATTAATTTAGAAAATATATTACTTTAAAAATACCCCAAATCAAAATAATTTAGATTATCAAAGAGAGAAAGAGAGAGTGTGGAATGCTTTTATATTCTCAAAATTTGGATTCGCTTTATAATTCAATAAATATTTGGTAAGAATTTTGGTAAAGATTAATTATTTATATTTAAACAGGACGAAATTCCTAAATTTAACATGGTTTTTATTCCTCAACACTCAAAAATAACCTTACCTATACCTTATTTTCATTATATCTACCTACATATTCCTATCATAAAACCACTACCTATCCTTATTTGGCAGAAGAAATCAAGAGGTTTAAAATCAAGAAGTTCAAGATCAATAATCCAATATTAGAAGATGAAGATATTGGCATACTTTATTAGGACCATCCATGTATTCCTTTTTTAACAGGATGGGATTATATAGTGGATAATCTCAAAAAAGCGGCCAATTGGTTGACAATAGGCCAAAGAAGAAAACAAGAAAAATATTGTATAATATGCCAAATTATAGATTAGATATAGAATTATTCAAGCATTTCTTGGTTAATGCCAAATTTTCATATATTTACGAATTCTACATGTTCTGGCTTTGCAATGGTTAACTACAAATAAGAAACTTTACCAAATCTCTATCTTTATTATAAATACAACTATTTACTTAATTTAAACTAATATTAATCCTAATTTATCGATTATCTGATTATGGATGAAATTAATTATTACTTATCTGATTTTATTCATAGCTCTTTCTTATTCATTTTACCCAATCTATCTCAATATAAACAAATTTGTTTGCGGTGTCTAATTTATGTTACCTACAAATAGGTACATATTACAAAGACATTATTTATGTTCTATTCCTAAAGTGTCTCTACTAATTTAAAACGAAGAGTTGTTTATTATTCTTATAGAATATCATTAATATTCTACAATGATTCAAGGTAAAGTGTTCATCAATATAATTGTGTAATCCATATTAGATCGTTTTAATTATGTGTTGTATTTTTATTTACACTTGATATAAGATGCAAGAATATAATTGGTGTAGACTAAAACAATGAAGGAAATTCCTACTACTAATATCATTATACATGTGCATTGGAAATTAATGACAATTAAAATTTTTACATAAATAGTTCTATGTTAATCGTATATAAGTTGCATTAGTAGAGTGTATCGGTTTTTGTAAGTGATTTCGATAACACAATCTCTTGACAAGATGAAACTTTCTAATATTTTATGTTTAGTAAGCTTTTTTATTTGTAGCAAATCTATTATTAGTAATAAATGTAGCTGAACATTTTAAGTAACTTTTTTTGAGTAATAATACGTTATAAGCTAATATTTTTAGACACCAGTTTCCAGTGATCATAACTGTTTCCTTTTAATTTCAGATTGTGATGATAGTTTGTGTTATGACGATTTCAGCAGCCCCAGCACCCGGGCCAATACCAAATCCCAAACCTCAATGGTTAGCAACATATAGCTACCCTGTAGCTTATGGTTACTGGCCATCTTATGGTAAGTTAGTATTTCATTGCTGTAATAAGATTATTTAAGGTGTAGAAAAAATAACCATTGGGATTAATATTCTATTTTTAGTTTACCAGAGAAATAATAAGTTTGATTGAAACTCGTATTCTTAGATCTTTATTTTAGAGTTGACTCAAATTTCTTCTCTATTAGCTTCTGTCTCTTTACATTCATCAAATTATTGCTTCAACAAAAAGTCGATCAAGTCGTCGTGGACAGAGTTGTACTCAGCTACATGCTTAGATAAAATAACACAAAGACAGATAGTCAGATTAATTTTTAGACTAAGTTTGCAGAGCAGTGCTGCTGCATAGTAAGGAACGGGGATAGGTGGAACCGAATGTTAGGTGAAAAATTGAAACCGTATTTATGTTTTAAAAATTTTATATTACACTTTAGTAGTCTAAGGGCCGGTTTATCAATTGCAGATTTTATCCGCTAGTTAAGTATCCGTCAGATAACAGTAACCTTCAGATAAAGATCAAGTTTGGTTTTTCTTCTTATTATTATTATTGGTTTTTCTTCTTGTTGGCAATAATGATGAATATATATAATGGATTTGATTGGTTGTCTTTTTACATGGTTTTCAGCGACCAATGGAAATTCTATACACAAACAAAGACATTCCATTATTTTTAATCTGTGATTTAGATTTAACCATTTTACTGCTCTTGCTCTTGGCTTTTTTTAGTTTTTTTGGATAACTACGTGTTGGATAGCGATGAGGATAGTCGGAACGGAAGTCTTATAAAATAAGGGAAAGAATAGACAATTTTGACAAATGAAAAGACCATGAATTCAATGCAGGATTTAGGATGTAGAAATAAATTATCTTGTTAATATTAGATAAGATAGAATTTCAAACTGATAGGTTATTGAATATATTTCTTAAAGGGTCACTACTTCAACTGTTAAAACTTATTTTGATTTATTTACAAGCATCTTTGGATTTCCGAGTTGTACCATCATTTTTTCCTTTCAATAATTTTTTTTTCTGTTGATTGGCGAGTTTTATCAGTTAATCTGCTTCTTCAGGAGTGAAGCTGCTCCCTCTTTTCATATTATTAATATTCTTATCCATATCTTTCTCTCTTTGTGGTTGTAATATACCCCTGCACAAATACCACAGATAAGCAAATACAAAGACTACTATAGAAAATGGGTTATGTGACACAAAACATTCAAGTTCAGAGACAAATTTAGTGGTATAATGGGATATCCTGTAGTTTTCTGACTTATCCGGCACTTAATAGATGGTTGAACTGCTGGATAAAATTTAGTCTTATGTCTATAAACCCACCTTTCCAAATTAACTGGCAGATAAGCACTATTTGACAGATAAATTGTAATTGATAAACCGGGCCTAATATAAATATCAATTTTTAATATGATAAAACGCTTGGAAAGGTTTAAACAAAACAAAAACAAAACATTTTGATAAAATCAAATAGAATAGAATAAAAATGTTATTCTTACACATATATATTTTATTTTTACACACATGCTTGATAATTTTAGATACAATAATTTAATAAATGAAGTGGTCATTATCTTGAATTTAGTCCAAAGTCAAAACAGGTAGTTCCTAAGAAAAATAATATATTTCAATTTTAGTAAACATTTTTTTAAACAACTGAAAGACTTGGATATAATAATTTTTTGTGAAACAAGATATATCGTTAATACAAACAATTATACTATACCAGGTTTCCAGACCTTTTTCAATAACAGTAAGAATAATCAGAATGATGCTATACTTGTTTTTATTAGAGATCATATTAACTTCAACATAATATGTTATAATGCCACTAAGTAATGTTACCATTACTAACATAACTTTTAAAGTATGCAAAGTGGATTTTTCAGTTTTAACATGTTACAGAGCTCCCTCTATTAACGATAACCTATTTCTATCTGATCTCGAATCTTTTTTATTTAATTTGAAAGAAAAAAATTATATATTTTTGGGTGACATAAATTTTTATATACTCAATCCAACTAAATCCACTACAAATAACTATATATCTATGATGTCATTTTTTGGATTTAAATCTTACATTAACTCATATAGGTACCGGAGTGACTCCAGAAAGTAGAACTTGTATTGATCATATTTTTATAAGAACAAACTTGGAAATTAATAATCTTAGGTATATATTATTCATTTGTTATATATGTCACTTCCCAATATATTTAAATATTAGTCTTGCTCACAGTACTACTACAAATAAAAACATAGAAAACAGTCAGGACGTTTGACGAAATTAAATTCGAAAATAAATTAAGTAGGTACAATAAAATGGAATAATGTGATTGCTGAAAACAATCCAGATCCGGCGTATCAAAAATTTATTGTTATCTTCACAAACCTATATAATGAATGTCACAATACAAAAGTGTTATTTATTCAAGTTCATATTCAATCAATGATAATGCTAATAATATAAAAAAATTTATAATATAATACCTATCTCATGCAACAAATGAAAATAACACACACTTTTATCTGCCTGACGCGCGTTTCGATAACCAAGTTATCTTCTTCAGAGACCGAAGGTAAATAGAACGAGAAGAGTTTAATTTTAACGACGATGACTTATTAGATAATGATGACATTAATTATCACGAAGAAAATGTGAACAGTAATGTACAAATTGTACCGAGACAGAATCAATTTCTAAATTTCTTTAATTAGGAATAATGTAAATAGTAATTAGGTTAAGTAATTCAATGTAAGGATTTTATGCATATTTGTTTTCCAAATATTTCAAAATAAATGTAATACTACTTATCATTTTATATCTGTAATTTGTAACATGTAAGTAGATTCATTTACTTGGCATGCCTATGTTATTTTTTTAATATTTTCTCAAGTACCTACCGTCAATTTGTTTTCCCGATTTTCACTTCGTTCCGTCATGGTAGGTATTTCATGTATTTTCTTATTTGTATAAACGACAAAAACTGAAATGCCACTTTCACCTTGAAAATGTCAGACTTTGCAAATCGAAAAGCGAAAACTGAAAACCGCAAAGTTAAATTTAATTTCATGTGCAACATGTTTACTTTTCACTTTTCAAATTTCGCAAACTGAAAAGAGCAAAGTGAAAAGTTGCAAAGTAGTTTGGTGCATTAGGCCCCTCTCACGAATTTCAAGTTTTATAGGTAAAGGGAAAAATGTTTTATTTATAAATTGACTCTTATTTTAATTATTACAATAATAAGCATTTGAACAATTTGGGGCAGCACAAGTGTAACTTAATTTACCGCTAATAGACATTTAAAATAATACACTATTTGGAATATTCTCTAGCTTGGATCAAGAAAATAATAATTAACAGTACAATATATTTACAAATAAAAAATTACCAAACTCATTTATTAACCTAAAAACACGAAACACGTACTCACCGATTCTGATTCCACACTTTTGCGCAAATGCCAAATGGTTATTTTAATTAGTATGGAATAGTGTGGAAATATGGAACGTTAACTCCGCATAAGAATAATAGAATAATTCAGTATACTCATACCTCTGTTAGTATGGAATGCGGCTCAAAGGAATAGAGAAGGTGGTACATTTATAAAATTTATCTGTCTTTGTGTTATTTTATCTATGGTTAGGTATATGACGGTTATTTGTAGTAGCGGATTGGTATATAATTAGTAATATTTTTTTGTTTTAGGTTATGCTTACGCTACCCCATATTACTACATTTAACGAAAACTGATCTAAAATATTCTGCAAAGATGGAAGAAAAAATTAAATTTATGAATTTAAATGAATAACATTTGTGTAATAGGTATTTCCATATTTTTAATATACCTAACATAATTATTCAATTTATAATAATCAAACCACATCAGAATATTACTTTTTTTATTGTAGATTTTTTGTGTATTATTTTGTAAAATTAAAATGATTAACATTTGACTGAAGGCAGTTTATTCTTCAAAATTTTTCTGATTTAAAACAAAAGATTAGCAAGAAATGGCGAGTCAGGTCTCCTCACTGGAACTGTCCTTGGAGCTATGTCGGTTCTACGAATAAGCTATGTAGTTTTTGCAGAAATAAAAAAATATTACATACTAGTTTATTGTAATCTTCTAGTATTAATATAAAATGTAATATTTTTATTATATTTAGATTTGTTTATATTTTTCTACCAGCATTTCTCGTTAGGTATCTATGTATCTTGATGTGCCATGAAAACTGTTTTCAAGTTAAGATTTATATTTTTTAATTTGTCTGCTGTATACGCATAGAGTTTTTAAAGCTTTGCTTCTTAACATAAACTTTATGAACAGCAGGTTTGAATATTTCGGGCTTCTCTCGCTTGCATTTAATTTAGTCAAAATAATTTTTTTTTAATTAATTAATTAATTTTCCAGTATTTTCCTGTATTTTATTTACGTATACTAAAAGAATCTTTTAAAAATATTTTGTATGTCATTATTATTGATGTGAAGTTTCAATTTTGTAACAAGTAGAATGAATTGAATAACTACGAATATTTGCAAAAATAGTCTTATATGATCTGGATTTGTCATATTTGACTTAATTCGGTGTTTTCCATTTTTTTCAAAATCATACAGGAAGACAGAGCAGCAATCAATTACCCCAAAAACCAAAAAAGCTTAAATTAAAAAAAATTTATAGCGTAGTTATTCCATCCTCAAATTCAAATTCAGAAATTTTCCGCGTAAACGACTAGATCCAACATGGCGGGTGACCTACGTCACTACTCATATGTGTCATTGAAAGCGCCATAATTTTATTGTAAACAGTGTATCTGCGAGGTTGTGCGAAGTTTTATATTCATTTTTATTCTTCTCTTTTCTTTATTTTTTGTTGATTTTCATAAAAATAAGTCAGTTAGACATTTTTTAATGCAGAAAGCTGTTGCTTTTACATTTCGAAATTTAGCTGCATTCCATCACCATGAAAATGTCTAAGGATGGTAAATTATTGTTTGACAATGCTTTCACAAACCCTACTGACGACATTTTATGATTGCAAAACACAAATGAAACCAATAATTCACAATAAAATCAAAAATAAAATTCCAACTCTCTCAATTACCACACATTAAATGTAAACAAAAGATGTTTTTTGGCGACGATACATGCTGATACGCAAGATACTTGAGTATCACGAGTATTGTTGTAAACTCACACTTGTAGTAGGTGTTAGAAATAAAATCTGTAGTTCTGTAGTTCAACAGTTTATTAATACTTTAGAAATTGAACAATTTCACAAATGTAACAAGTTTTGCGATGTTACCTCTTGCAGATCTTCTTGGCAAGTCCCCATCCTTTTCCATTTTTGTTGGCATCACGAAAGTTGCAATTATCAAAAGAAATAAGTTTAGATAATAAATATGTATAAAACGTGGGTTTTGCAATAAAGAATAAATGCACTTTTAAACTGAAATCAAAGCTTTCTTCCACTAAGTTTATACTGAAGCTGCATTCTATGAAATTAACTGTATGTGACCAAATTAAACTAAGTATATTTTATTACAAGTAATATTAAACTTAAGTCGTGACTTAAAAAGGTTTTATGAATTGATAAGAGAAAATATTATATTCCTTGTTGATACCAATAATGGAAAAAGATACGTTTAACAAAGATTTATAATAATACATTGTAACTAAACTAAATTGAATCTATTGAAAATATTGGTCAGGTTACAACACCTCCCTTCTAAAAAGAAAAGATTGAACATCTACTGAGAAGATGAGAAATCTTTTATGTTTCTTCTTCCAACGATAGATCTGGGTCTACCATTATCATTTAAAGAGTTATCTAAATATTCAATTGAAGCAAATTCTGGATTTCTAAAATGAATAATAGGTTCAGATACTCTAGGTCTATCATTATTATTATTGATTCTTATACATATACCAGGAACTGCTTCACAACATTTCCTTCCTAATCTACATCTTTTAAAACAACAAAAACAAACTGTAAAAATTACAAAAATTATTAATAAAATGGTTGATACTATAACTAGAATTTAACGAGCTGGGTAGCCATAACATATGGTTCAGATCAATTTCAGATAATTTTTGACTAGCTAAATTTAAATCGTTTAAATGCATAGTAACGCTTTTAAAATTAGGATTTAAATGTAAATTACTAATGTTTATATTGTGGTTATTTTCATCTTTCTCACAACAATCAGTTTTTAAATCAATTGTAGGAATGAAATTATTATTTTGCTCTAAAATACTAGAATGTATTTTGTGTGGAACTAATAAGGCGTTTTGAGTAAAAGCTTTACAGCTTACATCTACTAATTCTAAAATACCTGTACCATCTAAAATTTTATAATATATTTTATCTTTACAATTTATCGTTACTTTTTCATCGTTAACTAAAATATAAATCCATCTGTTACCACTTGAAAGTTGATGCCAAATATTCGAATTTAAAATAATTAATCTTTTATCACAATTATCTGGAACCGAACTCGTTGCGTGAAATAACTTAACTTCACAGCAATCATCCTGATGAGTTAAAAATAATGGCGTTTCTTGTTTACATATAAAATTACCTTTTACAAATTCATTACACGCTGAAAATTGTGAATCAGACAACAAATCATACTTTTGTTTAACACTGTTAATAGCCAAATATCCACTTACAGGTTGAATAAAAATGTATTTATTTTCCGAAACACGAACTGGTAAGGGAGTAAGTTTATACATTTCATAAGGTTGACTATCTGTCATAGGAATTAACAATATATTGTAATAAATTACAATGATAGATGTGTTGATTGATATAATATTATTTTAATTAATGTAATTGTTAAATTGTTATTTTTATTATTTTAAAATTTTTATTATTTTTATTAAGTTTTGTGGGGCTATAATTTATGATTATGTATGTTTTTATTCTAATTTAACCTTTAATTATCCCAAAACACCTCAAAACTTCTTTAGCTTTACTTATTCTTTTAACTGTATACAAATTGTATATTATCAAAGTCAAAATATGGAATTTTTTATCTATTATTGTTATTATTTTTAGGTTAATCAAATGAATTATAAAACATGAGTAACTCTTAACCTCAGTACTTAGTAGTCGGTTCAAATTAAAAAAAATCAACGATAAAATTATTTATTTCACTTATTATATCTATAAACAACGTACCCTTTATCTACACTACGTTACGACTATGGATAACTTGCTATGCGCAGGCATATTTAAAAACATGTGACCATTTCAGTTATTTTCGCTTTCAAAATAGGCGTTATGGTGTGTGTAACAGTTGTTGTAAAGATGCATAGAAAATTATTGTATTCAAATCAAAGATGTGTTAGAAAATGTTTAACGGATATTGAAATTCATCATTCACAAAAGTTTATAAGTATTATGAAAGTGATTATGATTATAATGAGTAACAGTAAACACATACCGTATGAATCGTCTCCTTACTGTGGATTAAAAGGATTAAAATGGAACTTCAGTGATACCGCTATCCCGTTCTCGGTTTCTTAGTGATAGAACATTTACAACCACGTGTAAACCACTTCCTTGGGTGGATTAAAATGAATTAAACCATTGGATGTTATATCTCCTCTCGGCTTCTTCAGATATCCAATTTTTATTATTACAGGTTAGTACAAAATTATATTTTGATTCTTGCTGATAAATTTTTATTGTCAAAATTTAGTTTCCAATTGTTTTTGGTTATAAATTAATTTTACATTTACATAAGTTATTATGCGGCCATTTTTTAATTTGGCAGGAAGTTTGCCATTAAATAATAACAATTTTAAAAAAACAATCAAGCATGGATTGGCTTTCGGGTGAAATCAGAATGACCTAATTTTCAATTTTTTTCGGGTTTTTATATACTCACGCCGGAAGTTGCAAATATGGCGGATTTTTCGAAAGTCTTTTGTTTATTATAACCTTTTTCCAATGAATTTTTAAAAAATTAAATTTTTAATTTGGCATTTTCTGACTTTCTAATTGTTATATAGTGAAACTATATAACTTAAAATATTACAAAAATAAATTCTTTAAATTTTAAAACCTATTAAATTAATGATTTTCTGGAGCTACATAATGGCGGACATCTTTACAATCTATAATAATAATTTATAACAATTGTGAGCAAATATTTCTTTTTGACATTTAATTTTAACATAAAATGAAAATTTATATATCCAAATATAGCCAGTAAACTTTTTCTTTTGACAACTATACTTATTTTGGTTTATATTTGCATTTAAAATTTACTGCGTCATAACATTTTTTATGTAAAATTTATCAAACAAACAATATAATAACATTTAAAATTATCAATGAACAACTTAAAATTAAATATCTTATAATAATACATAGTTTTAATAAATAATAACACTAAAATAAACACTTAATATTAGATTCATGTCTTTGCATTATAATCATTCTTTCTTAAGTCTATATTTTCAGTGTGTAATCACTGTATCACTATTTAAAGTGTCTTTTCACTAGTTTTATCTGTCACAATGTTACATACGATAAATTTCAATATCTTTTTTAGATTCTCTCAAATCAATATCCTGCATCAAATCATGGATTGTATCAATCTTATACTATCATCCGATACATTGAAATATGGAATCATCACTTTGATGCTTAAAAAGAAGCCAAATATTGGTTTGGTCACATTATTTATTTGGTTATAATTCTAATCTATGATAATATTTATTTTGATAGCTAATGTTTGTTTATTAAATTTAAATTATACTAATTATAAAATTAATTGAATGTGGTTGGATATTTTCTACTCTAAATAATGGTTTATAATCAATTATACTTATTTGTTATATTCTTATGACTAATTACCAAAATATTAACATACTATATTATATTAATTCTATTATTATCTTATTGATATTTTAATTGGATTAACTTTACTTTATATAACTATTAGAATTGGTCTTATCTAATTACTATTAAATTAATATAGTTCAGCATTGTCATATTCTAATGTTTCTTTTTATTTTTAGCCTGAACATCATAGGATAATGGATTTAGTTATTGAATCGACTCCTGATGTTGTGTTTCTTCGTAAAGACTCATCTCTTATCAAGTTAATTTTGTGTGTGTGTCAATTGAGATTTATTAAATAGTTCCAATAAAGAAGTTTTATGGTAAATTCATCATTTAAAAGAAAGACTTCAAACTTATATCCTTATATTTATCACAATCTTAAATTATATTTTGGGTAAGTTATTCTTATTGTTATTTTAAAACATTACAATATATACCAATTTTCCATTTTTATAAAATACATTAAGGGCCGGTTTATTCACCTTTCAGTAAAGTGTTCGGTAGCGTTACTGAGAAGATTGTCGTCCGTAATTGTTTATTCATCTCCTAGTTGTCAGTAATTATAAGCTACTGAAGACTTTAACTTACAGATCGACTGGACCTGTCATTAAGGAATTACAGAGGAGATTCTAACCTAAAATTGTTTTTCGCGTGTTTTGTGTTTTTACTTAATTTTTTTAAAATGGATGTTATTGACGAAATAAATCTTTTTCTTGACCATATTAACGATCGCCGACCTTATAATAGCCAAAACAGATTTCACCAATGGGACAATTTAAACTGTTGGGATAATTTCGTTTAACAAAAAAATCGGTTGCACAAACTTTAGCCTTCATAGAAGAAATACTTTTACACCAATCTGAAAGGTATTTTATTGTAAACTATGTTAGAAAACCATTTCGGAAATAATGAAATTTTTTAGAAACAATCCAATTCCGTCACTGCAACAGCTTTTGTTAACCCTCAGATTTAACTAAAAACTTCTAATAATCTTTTAAAATCTCGAAAAAACCAAACAAGATACACAGCTGATGCAGAGTAAAATGTCATCTGTCAAAAAAACTATAGAACTCATTAGTAGAGTCCTTAGAACAAAAAGATATTTTTGTTCTAAGGTAAAGTCAGTCTCATAAACCACAGAAAATACACTGTTGCCTTATCTCCCGTAGTGATAAGTGTTCAGAATGAATAAAACCTAACTGGTTAATTCTTCTGTATTTAAAGAATGGAGATATCAGTTGTATTAGATTGACTTTTATTTCATATAAAATTAGACATTAACATCAAAATTGACATTTTTCTTTATATAGCAACGTAAACAAAAAAAATAAGTATGTAGACTAACTAAACGCTCGGCTATTCTCTTCATTTTCAACATTCTCCCACCTTGAGGCTCTTGACAAAGACTCAATTTAAGGGTTGAAACCTTTCAGGAGCTTTAATAGGCCTACCATAACAACTAAATCTAGCCTTAGAAGTGTGTTCAAAATTCTTGTCTTTTGTTCTTTCATCATTTTCTTCTACATTATCTTTTCTAATTCTTCTCTGCTCTAAGTTTTTTCTAAAATCTGAAAACCTGAAGATGTTTTTAAACGAGTAACTCTAATATTGCCATCTTTTCCAGCAAAAATTTCAGTAACCCTTGCTAACGGCCAATCCACTCGTTTAATGCCTTCATTGCTAATCAGTACAACATCTCCAATATTAATATCTTTGAGAAGACATCTTTTGTTTTTGAGAACCAATTGACCCAAATATTCTCTACGGAATCTTGCTTTAAAATACGTTTTCAACTTAACCCGATATTTTAGATGTTTGTTTAAACTTTATTTATCTATGTTATCAATATCTGGAATGCCTATTTCTTTTATTTCTTGTAAAAAAATCAGAGGAGTCAATGGTACCAAATCTTTAGCATCATCAGAGATGTAGGTGAGAGGTCTGGAATTCATAACTGCCTCACATTCATATAAAATTGTGCAAAGCTCATCAAACGACAACGAAGTAGTATCCAGAGTTCTGCGTAAAAGTTGTTTTAACAATCGAATTAAGCGTTCCCACCAACCGCCCCACCAGGCTGCAGTTGGCGGTGAAAATAACCACCTAATTCTTTTTATAGTACTATATTCTAAAATTTTGTTAAAATCAATTCGTTTAAAAGCATTTTCGGTTCCTACAAAATTCGTTCCATTGTCACTATATACAACACTAGGTCGTCCTCTCCTGCTAACAAATTTCCTAAAAGCCTGCAAAAAACCGTCCGTAGATAAATTTAAAACCAATTCTAGATGCACCGCTCTATAAACGGCACAAGTAAAAATACATATCCAAACTTTCTCCATACTCTTAATAAATAAAGGTCCAGCCATATCAATACCAATAATTTCGAAAACAGCTATGTCTTTCACACGGTTTTCAGGCAAGCACACAGGAACAGTATCAAAACTTTTGGATTCATACCTTTTACATCTTACACATTTTGAAATGACAGTTTTAATTGTCCTTCTACCCTTTAAAATCCAAAAATGTTCTCGCATTTGACTGAGTAGAGCCTGAACGCCAATATGACAGTTGTCAACATGACTTTTGTAAATTAACCTGAAAACTACAGGATGACGGGAAGGAAGAATGACTGGGTGTCTAAAATCATAGGTATCATTTCGCTCAGAAATTTTAGTTTCAAGACGAAGTATTCCATCTTTGTCTTTAAAAGGAATTAAAGAAGAAATACTTTTATCATCAACACCAGTAAAAGCTTCTTGTTGAATTAACTTTAATACCATAATTTCAGCATTTTTTGTTTCATCTAACATAAGAGATCCAACTGTAATCTTTTCTTTACGACGACAATTATTAATAAACCTATAAATCCAACCTATTAAATTTATAATTTGTTGATACTTCGAAAAATATCTATAGTACCAAGAAAAGTCGCGTTGAAGATTTATACAGGAAGTAGTAAAACGATTGATCTTTTCTTCATTAACTGTTGATTCGTCAACAACATAGACTTCATTTGGCCAAAACTGCTTTTCCTGTCTTAACCAAAAAGGACCCTCCCACCATCGAGACTGCAACAATTGTTGAGAAGAACAATCTCTGGAAGGCAAATCAGCAGGATTTAATTGACCCGGTATAAAATACCAATCCTCTTTCCTAGTTAAAGACTGAATCTCTTTTACCCTATCCCCTACAAAAGGTTTCCATTGATCCTCACAATGAATCCAAGCCAGCACTATAATCGAGTCTGACCAACAATAAACAGGACATTCAAACTCAAGAGTAGATAATACTGAAGACAAAAGTCTGGAACCGATGGTAGCTGCTAATAACTCCAGTCGTGGAATGGTTATCTTCTTCCGAAATGGAGCTAATCTACTTTTAGCTTGAATAAGCTGAATAGCACAAGAACCATTCTAAAGCGGCCCATAGACGATCAATATTATTGTGCAATATCCCGGGTTGTACAATAAAACTGATCGTGTGTAGACGACATTGAAAGGTTGTGCAATATATTGCGTGAAATTCAAATCCGTGAAAATATATTGTGCAAACTGGAAAGAATTGTGCCGTCTGTAGGCAACATTGCGCAATATCCCGTCAGTCTGTCTCATCTGGTAGTGGTGAACGCGTCGTCATGGTTGACAAGAGAGCGGATAAACAATTTATTTGTGAGTTCATTCAGTAATGTTTAGTGGGTGTGTTTCTCCCTGTCAATGAACCACTGTTTGGCCCATTTTCTCCCTTTTCGCGAGCTCTGTTCTTTTTTTCTCTTCTTTGCACTTACCACTACAGCAATAGCAACAGCACACAACTCAACATCTTCATCGAATGAAGTTCTGGCGAGGACTGTTTGCACAACCTGTTGCCAAGCAAATTGATCGTCTGTGTTCGTGATTGTGCCAAATATTGTACAACCGTCAATATCACCCCCACACGATTCAATTTATTGCACAAACCAACTTATTGTACAATAATATTGAGCGTCTGTGGGCGGCCGTCAAAGTATTGTGCAATCCAAATTGCACAATAATATTGATCGTCTATGGGCCGCTTTATCTTCAGTTCTCAAAAAAACTGCTGCGGCATAAGAAAGTTGGCTGGCCTCTGTAAAAAGATGAATACTTTTTGAATTTATTTCTAACTTGGAAGATAATGGATACGAAAAGTTATCTAGGAATTTTTAAATTAACAAGAAGACTAAGATTTTGAACCCAATCGACAAATGAATTTTTAACATCAAGAGGTACTTCAGAGTCCCAACCTATCTTAAGAGACCACATCTTTTGAAGTAAAATTTTTATTGACAAAAGAATAGGACATAAAAAACCAAGTGAATCAAAAACTTTGTTAGCAAAAGATAAAATGGTTCGTTTCGTAATTGTCTTTAAATCAGCCGTCTCAAACCAATCAAAACAAATTTCTAGGGTATCCTCTAAACGATTCCATTTCAACCCCAAAAGTTTAGACACGAACGTGTCAGGCATTTCATTATTTAACACAGTATACTCCCACAGACGTAAATCAAATTTAGCTTCACCCATAACCCTAGTTGACTGATCAATAAATTCTATCAACTCTTCTTCAGAATCTACACTTGACACACAATTGTCTACATAAAAACTGCTACGGAGCTTATCAATAATAGAAGAAGAATATTGAGAATTACCGTCAAGACAATCAGCCAAAATGCGACTCAAATGCAACTGTATGACGGCATTAAGATGAAAAGGGCTACAGGTAACTCCAAAAACAACTCTTGCGTGTCTAAAATAAATAAGATTATGATCTTTATCATACCATAAAAAACGCAGGAAATCTCGATCACTCTGTAAAATGCCAATTTGAAGAAAAGCTTTTCAAATATCAGCTATTACTCCAATTCTGGAAATTCTAAATTTTATTAAAGAAGACGGTATCAATTCTAAAAGGTTTATACCAGTTTCCAAACATTGATTAATAGAAGGAAAACCCTTTTCTCGTGCTGAAGCATCAAAAACTGGCCTGAGTTTAGTTGTAGCGCTATGCACTTTTACCACATGTCGATGAGGTAGATAATGGACATTTTCCTTCATTTCTTCTCCTCTGGGTACTAATTCGATGATGCCTTCAGATAGCCATTCAGATAAAACTTTATTGTACTCATCATAATATCCGTCGTTCTTTAGCTTTACCATTAAACTATCTAGACGTCGCTTCGATAAATAAAAATTGCTGGGAATTGGAGAATGACCTTCTATCCAAGGTAAAGCAACTTTGTATCTTCCGTCATTAAGTTTGACTGTTTCATGAAAATGTTGCATTACGGCCCTCTCTAATTCTTCTTTGGATTGCTTGTCACCATGTTATGGCTAGTACAACACTGCAAAGTAATTTGTGCGGATAAATGGTTAAAGCGACCTCACACACACACAGTGTATTAGTAACGTGCAATAAGATATACTTTATAAAGAAGACTCCCCAAATAATAATTGTAAAGTATCCATATATGTTTTGTGCCTCCATAAATAGTAATAAAGTCCTACGCAACAAAGTTATACGTGTTTCAATACCACCGAACATAACAACTGGCGACGAGGATATCGGAAAAATAAATTGAAAAGAAAAACGTGTACTGTAAAGAAATGGCTACCGGAGTGAACACGACAAATTTAAAATTCGGTGAATTTAACTGTGACGAAGACTGGACAATATATGCTGAAAGACTTGAGCAATTTTTCACTGCTAGCAAAATAGAGGATAATAAACTCAAAGTCGCAAATTTATTAAGTTTGATTGGGACAAAATCCTACAAATTGTTGAGAAACTTAAGCCATCCTGCTTTACCCAAAGATAAAAATTACGAGGAATTGTGCTTGATGTTGAAAGAACATTGTGCTCCTAGTGCAAATGTATGGAGAGAACGAAGAACATTTTTTGAGGCTCGACAAGAAGAATCAGAAAAGATAAGCGAATGGTACGTGCGAATTACCAGTTTAAGTGCATCATGTAATTTCGGTAATAATCTATCAACTTACCTCAAAGACAAATTTGTAACGGGTTTGAAGAAAGGTTTTATTTTTGACCGGCTTTGCGAAGAAAAAGATAGTCAATCTTTAGAAAAAATGAAAACTATCGCTATACAAAAAGATGAAGACCTAAGAAATCAAGAATGTGTAAATTTTCTTAAATCCAGTACTGGACAATCCAGTTTACGAAACGACAACAAACGCCGACAAGGTAATCAACAACCACTTTACTCCAATGATAAGAGAACAACTTTTAATTACAATAACCAAAATTTTGAACGACGACGTCAAAATGGTCGTGTCAACAACAACAAGACTGCGAGATCTCATTCTATATCAAGAAAAAGAGGGTGTACCTGCTGCGGTAAGGAACATTCAGGAGAATGTAAATACAGAAACTATTCATGCTCCAACTGCGGCAAACGGGGTCATTTATATAAGGTTTACCATAACAAAAATATTAATTTTATAAATGAAGATACAAGGTACGTAAACAACGAAAATGTTTCTGAAAATTCAGACGCGGTAACACTTTTTAGCATAGAAAATAGCATTCAAAATGGACCAGTTCAATTTTTAATTACAAGTTTTATAGATAATAAAAAATTTAAAATGACTTTTGATTCAGGAAGCGCAGTAAGTTGCATAAATGATTCAATTTATGAGCAATATTTTAGTTCTAATTACTATTTAAGTTCAGACCCAACAATATTAAGAAGTTATAACGGTAATATTTTCTCGCCAAAAGGTTATTTTATAGCAAATGTCAATTATAAAAATTCATTTAAACCTATTAAATTTCATGTAATACAGCAAGGAGGTCCATGTATTTTAGGAAGAGATTTCATTATTGCTTTTAAAATCAAAATAAAAATGGTAAATTCTATTGAAACAAATTCAAATGTTACGCAAGAGATCAATAACTTGATAAATAAATATTCCGATGTATTTTCAGGTAAATTGGGTTTATTTAAGCATGCCAAAATATCTCTGAATATCGACCCCAATGCTAGGCCTATAATTTTAAAGCCAAGATCCATTCCATTGGCGTACCAGAAACCTATGGAAGAAGAACTAAACAATTTAATACGACAACAAGTTTTGACACCTATAGAATGGTCAGAATGGGCCACACCCTTAGTCCCCATATTGAAATCAGATGGTAGATTACGTATTTGCGCCGATTACAAGTCGACTGTCAACAAATACTTGAAGGAAGAAACGTATCCACTACCCAAAGTTGAAGATCTTTTTCCAAACTGCATACAGGAGAACACTTCACAAAATTAGACCTTTGTCAAGCTTATCAACAGTTCGAGCTTGATGATGAAGCAAAAAGCTACTTGTTTGGTCTACGCACAAAGGTTTATATCAGATAAACAGATTACCCTATGGTATTTCTCCAGCTAGTGGAAAATTTCAACGTTATTTGGAACAAACTTTTGAAGGTATGGAAAATGTTGCTATATATTTAGATGATATTTGTGTCACAGGTCCTGACAGAGGTTCTCATTTGAAGACCTTGGAGAAGGTGCTAATGAAATTACAAGAAGTAGGGTTAACAGTCAGGAAGGACAAATGTGAATTTTTTAAAGAGCATATAACTTATTTAGGTCATAGGATATCAAAAGAAGGGTTGACGGCTACAGACGATAAAATTAAAAGCATTTTAAAAGCACCAAGACCAAGTGATGTTTCTTCTACGAGGTCATTGATAGGTATGATTAGCTATTACGCAAAATTTATACCAAATTTAGCTGATATTCTGGCACCTATGTATAATTTATTAAAGACAAACCAAATATTCGTTTGGGATACAAATTGTGAAACTGCATTTGGAAAAATTAAAAGTATTTTATCTTCAAAAATTGTTTTAACACATTATAATCCTAATCTAAAGCTTATTCTTTCTGCAGACGCGTCAGATAAAGGTTTGGGAGCTGTATTAAGTCATATAATGCCAAATGGAGAAGAGAAACCAGTTTGTTTTATTTCAAGAACCTTGACAGACACAGAGAAGGTATACCCGGTTATACACAAGGAAGCTTTAGCGATCTTCTGGGCCATAAACCGACTTTACCACTATTTGGCAGGTAGACATTTCACGCTTCGTACTGATCACAAGCCATTGGTAGCTTTGTTCGGAAAAGACAAGCCCCTACCAAAAGCATACGAAAAACAGATTACAAAGATGGGCAGCATTTCTAGCAGGCTTCGATTATGAAGTGGAATATATTCCAGGTAAAAAGAATGTGGTTGCAGACTATCTGTCTAGAGCACCTATTCAACCACACCAAGATGATATCATTTCAGATAATAAGGTGAGCTATCTTTATTTTACTTCAAGTAGTGAAGATTGGCCTATTGATAATGAAAAAGTAAAACAATATACTTTGCACGACAAAGATCTAAAGAAGGTTGTTAAATATGTAAAGACAGATGCATGGCCAAGAAAAGTTGGAAACGAATTAATATCCTTTTATCATCGCAGATCAGAGTTGTTTGTGGAAGATGATATACTGTTCTGGGGCTTAAGAATGGTCATCCCGACAGCTTTACAGCACCAATTACTAAGGGAATTGCACGAAGGACATTTCGGAGTAGTGCGTATGAAAAGCACAGCGAGAGCTGTCATGTATTGGCCCAACATTGACAAAGATATAGAAGATTTAGCAAAATCGTGTCATGCATGTTTGTTAAACAAGCAAGCACCTCCAAAAGTACCACTGGCTCAATGGCCTTCAGAAAAGGAGCCATGGACAAGAATTCATTTAGATTTTTGTGGTCCTATCAAAGAGACAATGTTTCTTGTGGTAATTGACTCTTACACGAAATGGTTGGAGGTGTATCCAACAAAAAAGATAACAACAGAAGTAACCATAAGTAAGTTAAGACAGCTATTCGCAACAATGGGTATAGCCAAAATAATTGTTACAGATAATGGAACGCAGTTTACATCAAAGGAATTCCAACAATTTTGCAAATTAAATGGAATTAAACACATTACTAGCCCTCCAGGAAATCAAGCGTCGAACGGACAAGCTGAATCGATGGTAAAATTATGTAAAAACAAATTAAAAACTAGTTTAACTGACGAAAAGTCAAAAAACGAAAAAATAGAAACACTGATAAATAGATTTTTATTCAATTATAGGACAACAGTTCATAACTCAACAGGGAGAAGACCTGACGAGTTATTATTCGGCAGAAAATTGAGAACTAGATTGTCATTGCTTAACGAGAAGAAAAAGCAGTCAAGAAAGAGATGAAAAAGAAAAGTCAAAGCACGAGAGGAAACATGAAGAAAGAGTAAACAGAAACTATGGAGGTAAAAATAGAACTTTTAGGACAAACGATACAGTCATGATAAAAGATTATAGGACTAAAGGTCAAGAAAGATGGATAGAAGCAACAATTTTAAGAAAAATAGGTAGAGTGACCTATATTTGCAGAACAAAGGAAGAGCAAATATGGAAGAGGCACATTAACCAAATAATTGAAAGATTGGACAGTGGGGAGGAGTATTCAGAGGTATTTGGGGAGCTTAAGGAAAGTAAAAAAGGTAAAGAAAATAAAATTCCATACATGCCTGACTTGACTGTAATTAACAGCAATGAAAATGTAAATTTAAATGAAAATTGTTCTGTAAATGTTAATGAAAATTGTACTGTAAATGTTAATGAAAATTGTACTGTAAATGTTAACGAAAATTGTACTGTAAATGTTAACGAAAATGATACTTTAAATACTGATAAAATTAAATTCGCATGTTGATAAAAGTGTAAATGTTGACGAAATTGTAAATGATGATGGTGTAAATTTTAATGTAAATTATTCTGTTAATGGAAATGTAAATATTGACCAAAATGTGAACGTTAATGATAAAGTAAGCCTTGCGGGAAATTCAGATGTTAGGAAAACTGTAAGTTGTGAAAACCGTGGTAAGGGTTTAAAACTGAATAACGTACTAGTTGGAACTGTTAGACCATTGAGAGACAGGAAGGCTCCTGTCAGATTTGCGGATTATTTAACCGACATTGATTAAGAAATGTAATTTCTTTGCGTTAGACACTACAAAGTGTTTAGTCATAGATATTTAGGGATAAATATTAAGGTACATACTTTTAATATTTTACTATTCAATGTGGTATTAACTTGAAACGTTTTGAGTTTTGATTCGTTTTGTGAATTAAAACATTAAGGACACATTACGTTATTTTTATGTAAATATAATATTTTGATATTAACTGTTCATGTTAAAAAGGGAGGTGTTATGGCTAGTACAACACTGCAAAGTAATTTGTGCGGATAAATGGTTAAAGCGACCTCACACACACACAGTGTATTAGTAACGTGCAATAAGATATACTTTATAAAGAAGACTCCCCAAATAATAATTGTAAAGTATCCATATATGTTTTGTGCCTCCATAAATAGTAATAAAGTCCTACGCAACAAAGTTATACGTGTTTCAATACCACCGAACATAACACACCAGGATCAGATATTCCAAGAATGTCAAGGTTCCATAAGTGCGATATCTGGTCATTTTTACATAGAAGCGATGATATCATATTTAAACTTGAAGTGACAGTATCTAAAAGAGTATTAGAAATCTTTCCTAGGAGAGTCCACCCTAGTTTGGTCTCTATAGCCACCAAACCACTAGGTAAATTGTGTTTTTTACCAGTAAAAAGTTTACCTGCTATATCAGCACTTATTAAAACATCAATTGGAGCATCCTTGATATCAAATATTTGTATTCCTAAATCTGCTAGTTCATCCATCCAAGAACCTCTAGGGATAGAGTTAATATTAGAACATATTATGGGCTGGTCTAAAACTTGGAAGTTACATGCATATCTTTTATCTAAACTATCTAACTCGATTTTATAAACATTATGGGTCACAACTTCAGACTGACCGCCAAAAAGTGCATGTATTAAAGTTTCTCGTCCAAGTGGCTGCAATTTCATTTCAGAAGCAAGGAATTTATTAATATACGAACGCTGAGAACCTGTGTCTATTATGCATCTTACGTTTCTTGAATGAGTACCATTGTGTAACTTAACCAAAATAGTTTGTAAAAATATATGATGATGCGTATTATTTGATAGAGATTCTACATTTTCTGGAATTTTCAAACTATTAACCGCAGTTTCTTCCTTAGCAGATGCTTCCGGACACATTAGAGTAGCATGGCCCTTCTTACAATGCGAACAGTGCAATCTGACTCGGCATCTTCGTGCTATGTGACCATATTTTAAACAGAGATGACAATACCCAGTAGTGGACAAAATCTTTTTCTTTTCTGCCAAATTCATTTGATTAATTTCAGTACAATCTTCATTCTTATGGTTGCCCTTGCAAAAAACACATTTAAAATTTTTCTGGTCATTGATTAGTTCAGCCGCAGTAGGAACAGAAATACGTTGACTCATTTCAGGTTTTTTACTTTTCATGTCAAAACAAGATGTAACAAGTCTAATTTTTTCCTCACCTTCAACTTCTTTTTTCAAGAAAAACATAAGTTTGTTTAATCTCAAGTCTGTAGATTTTGAACTTCTTGATGGAGATAAATCAAACTCTTCATTGTTCTGGCTTCTTTGCCACACCCTCAAGAGATCTTCAGGAAGACATGACTCAACTAATGGGAATAACATCGCGGCATATTTATCAGAAGTTACTCCTAATGTCTCCAAAGACTGAAGTTGACATTCAAGACAATCATAAAGTGTGGAAAGATTAGTTTTAGCTCTTAAATTATTAAGAACCAGTTTTAACAATTCACGAACGTAAAATTCAATCAAGAGTTCATCATTTCCAAATCTTGTTTTTAAATTACTAATAACTTTACTATAATTTTCTGCACTGGGCGGATAGCTTTCAATTAATTGGCGAGCTCGGGATTTCGGTATTGTGGCTTGAAGCAAGTATTGAAATTTGTCTTCATTTTGAATGTTCTCATCTTCGTGAATCCTCTTGAACTGACTCCAAAATGGAATCCACCCTTTTAAATCTCCGCCATATTTTGTAAATTCTATACGTGGTAGTTTTAAGTTAGTACTTGGTACTGGAATGATTTGAATGACTACCGCAAATGCTTTCTGCAGAATTTTTAGCACATAGTTCTTCAACTTGAAACTTTAGTTGATTATATTTAGAATTTAGATCATCAGATTTACGTATTTCATCTACTATATCATTTTCGACTGTTTCGGGTTTATCTAGCAAAAATCAATCAGCTGCTTACTGAGGAGGTTGAAATCTTCGATTTTGTTATGCACAAATACAACCTTTAATAGAGGTGATATCAGGTACAGCTAATTTCAAATCACCAACTATATCTTCGTAAGATTCAATAAAAGCCTTTCGTTGTATATCTAAAAGGCGCTTTATTTTCTCCATGTCGTAAAAGAACTATGGAACGTCCTGTCACGGTCGCCACAAATGTTCAGAATGAATAAAACCTAACTGGTTAATTCTTCTGTATTTAAAGAATGGAGATATCAATTGTATTAGATTGACTTTTATTTCATATAAAATTAGACATTAACATCAAAATTGACATTTTTCTTTATATAGCAACGTAAACAAAAAAAATAATAAGTATGTAGACTAACTAAACGCTCGGCTATTCTCTTCATTTTCAACAATAAGTATTCAGTCACTACTGAACGAATAAAATACGTTGAATAAACACAAACTGCTTACAGGTGACCTTTAAGTTTAGTGAACAAATAACTAACGGATACTTTACTGAAGAGATGAATAAACCGGCCCTAAGTTTTATAAAATTTAAAAATATGTGAGCATTTTCTAAAGTGGGCATTATTGGAAAATGTAAATAATTATGCGCAGAAATATTTTGTAATGTTAAAACTAAATTTTCTGGCGTTAAAACAAAAAACAAATGGATGTAATTGTCCATTTTTTGCTGACAAAATTGCGTTTATCAATGACTGTATTTCTAATTGATACTGGACATAAATAACAATAAAATTCGAAAAATGTTCATCTATTGTTTGTCTAGTTTCTAATAAAGTTACTTCTTTCAAATCTGAACTTATTAGTTTCTCTAGTTTATCTTTATTATTTAACGTAAATATAGTATCATTGAAATTTGATATAGTTGTTTTAATTACATGACTCTGATCTTTTAAAATAGTTGCTAAATTTTGTTCATTATTAGTAAACTGATTAATCTTTTGATTATAGTATTCTGCATCATCCTCATCTAAATTACCAAACAAAACTTTCGTTGCCTTGCCCAAAAAATTGAATAAACCTCTTTTTCTCCTACTCGAATTTTCATTATCTAAGTTATGACCTACTAATTGGTTTAAAATTTCCTTTTCATTATTAACCTTTTCAAGTATAGGTTTTGTCATTTCTAAAAAGTTATCACAAAAGTCTCCTATTTTAGCTGTGTACACCTTATGTTGACAATAAGTTTCCGTACGAGTGTAATATGATTTTAAAATTTTTAATTTTTGATTATGTTCAAACATATCAATAAATGTTATTATTTCAAAAATGTCATTATACCACTGAGAAGTTCCGAAATTTTCATAATGGATTCCGGATGCTTGAGCCAATTTGGTAACTGAGTAAGGTTGTGCGTTTTCATCTCCATAACATTGGATGAAGTACGTAAAAATTGGTCTGTAACAAAATGTCTAATTTTATTTACTGTGATATGTACTTTTATGTACTTAAGTTAAATCTTTACCAATTTTAATAATACAATTTACTTCGGAATCTATCGAAATTATTTCATAAGGACCAGTATACCGGGGGTATAATTTTTTACTTCTATTTGATTTCAAAGATTCATCTGTTAACAATACCTTATCACCTATTTTATAATTAATGTTTTTAGCATTTTTGTCATAAAAAAGTTTAACAGTTTCTTTCCTTCCAAGTAAATTTTCACGTGCGTGTTGCCTACTCGTTTGTAATTTAAATTTTAAATCGGTAAGGAAATCATCATAAGTATTAGAAAATGAAGGTGGTTTTAAAATAGTACTAGGTAATCGGGCTTCTTTACCGTAAACTAATTCGAAAGGCGTAAAATTAGTGCTACTATGTGGAGTAGTATTATAAGTAAAAACAGTAAAGGGTAACCAAGTACACCAATCTGTTTTATTATCATTAATAAAACTTCTTAAATATTCCGCTATAGTTCGATGACTTCTTTCGATTGAATTAGACTCAGGGTGATATGAAGTACAATTTAATTTTTTTTATTTTTAATAATTTACAACAATCCTTAAACAGTTCTGACATAAAATTTTTTCCTTGATCTGTAACTATTGATTCCATTATTCCATGTTTACATATTAATTCGGTAACTAATTTTGATGCTACCGTTTTAGATTCCATATCTGGAAGTGCAATAGCTTCTAAAAATTTTGTCAAAGCGTCTTGACACGTTAATATATGTATACCTATTACCATTTTCGCTAATTGGAAGTGGACCTACAATGTCCAAATATACTTTTTGAAACGCAAACTGGTATCTGTAATTTGTAAAGGTGATTTAACCTTTCTGTTTAAAACTTTATTTTTTTGACACAGATCACATTTTTTAACAAATTCTTTAATATCTGATTTTAAATTTTTCCTTAAATTGATTGTACTAACCCTTACTTTTTGGAAGTCCATCTTATTAAGGATAATAAAAAACTCTTCGTTTTAACAAAACTTCCAATATTTATTTAAAAAAGCAATTTTTAAATAAATTTGGAAGTTTTGTTAAAACGAAGAGTTTTTTATTATCCTTAATTAAATTTTTCCATTAAAAGTTTTTCTTATTCGTTTATACATTCTACTCATACCTGGGTGTCCTCCCGTAGGTATTTCATGATATTCTCGCAAAATTTTAGATTTTTGTTCAGCTGTGATATCTTCATCACATTGAACAGTATTGTGATAAATAAAAAATTTTATTTGGGTATCTTTGAATAAATATCTTATCATCATTCTAACCTTTTCCCACTTTATATGTTTTCCTCCTAATTTTGGAATAGAAAGATGTAGTATATTATACTTTTTTAATTGCAATTTAAGATCAACTAAGGTATTAAAAATATTTTCATAATTTTCTCGATCACTGTCTTTTTCTGTTAATACTAATAAAAATAAAAATCTATCCTTTAATTTGATACAAGTCACTTTTTCATGTTGAACAATACTTTCTAAAATATCGTTCTTACATTTTAAAGAATCAATTAACATTGAATTATTTGCAGATAACGATACCTCTGTACTAACTGAAATGGCTAATGAACTTGATATTGGTGCTTTTAAAATACTATCATTAAATTCTGTAATTGCTATATTAGGGAAAACATGTGATTTTGATAACTCACAGAAACTATTATACGATATTTCGTTACTTTGTACATTAAACATAACTCTACTCAAAGCATCAGCATTGGAATTTAGTTTTCCAGGTTTAAAAATAGGTTCATAATCATATTCAGCTAATTTCAGTTTAAATTTCATTAAACGAGAATTTGGGTCTTTATGATTTTTCAGATATAATAAAGCTTTACAATCAGTAACTACGTAAAATTTTTTATTAAATAGGTATGGCCTCCAATGTTGACAAAGCCATTGAACCGCTAATAATTCCTTTTCCGTCGTTGAATAATTTTGTTCAGCTGGATTTAAAGCTCAAGATGCGAAAGCAATGGGTCTGTCGGACCCTATTTTACCTTGAGACAATGTACCTCCGATAGCTATTCCAGATGCGTCTGACGTTACAATAAAAGGTTCTTCGAAATTTGGATATTGTAATACCGGTGGACTAATAAGTTTTAATTTTAATTCTTCAAAAGCTAATTGACATTTGGGTGACCAAACGAAAGGTTGATTCTTTTTTAATAATGTTGTTAAAGGTCTAGATATTTTAGCAAAATTTTCTATAAAGCGACGGTAATAAGAAGCTAAACCTAAAAATGATTTAAGCGCTTTTTGATCTTTGGGTACTGGGCAATTTTTTACACAATCAATTTTTGATTCATCAGGAAGTATTCCTTCGTTAGTTATTTTGTGACCTAAATAATTTACCTCTTTTTTCAAAAATTCACATTTTAATGGACTTAACTTTAAATTATATTCACGGAGTCTCTCAAATAATTCGGATAATTTTTTGCAATGTTCTGGTAATGTACTAGAATAAACACCAATATCATCCAAATAAGCAAATGCCTTTACATTTCGTAATCCTGACATAACTGTATTAATTAATTTTTGAAACATAGCTGGAGCTGTCTTTACACCAAATGGCATGCGTTTGAACTCAAAATGTTTTGAATTTGTACTGAAAGCTGTAATATGTTGATCTGCAGGTTCCGTTTCTATTTGATGGTAACCGCTAGATAACACTAAAGTATCGAGAATTACCTAACTGATCGTATATGTCGGTTATGTTTGGTAAAGGAAAAGAATTTCCAATGGTATTTTCATTTACTTTTCTATAATCGACTACAACTCTCCATTTGATTTTTCCAGTTGCATCGGATTTCTTTTGTACCTACTACTAATAAGGGTGAATTATAAGGACTTTCGCTTTCAACAATAATACCGTCTTTTAACATCTGTTCCGTTTGTTTTTCAATTTCCTCTCGTTGACTAAATGGCAAACGATATTGTTTTAAATTAACAGGTTCTGAATTTACTTTTATTTTATGTTTTACTGCATTCGTGCTTGTTAAAAATTCTCCATCTAAATGAAAAATATCTGAATAATTATAAATTAACTCTAACAAGTAAGATTTTTCTTCGCTGTTTAAATGATCTAATCTTAATAAATCTATTAATTTGTCAATTCTATCCTTACTCGTATTAATATTAAAAATAAAATTTGAATGAATGTTTTTCTCAAAATTGAAAGCTTCTAGTTCTAAGATTGGAAGTTCTATCTCAATCGGGTTTTCTGTAATGTTCATAAAACTTACAAGACATTTATTTTTATTTACCTTAGTCAAACAATGACTTAAATATACTCCTTCTGTAACATTTTTACCGTCACATATATAAGTATCACTAAGTTTGTCTACATAATAATTTACTAAAGCTATTTTTTCTGATCTTGCAGGAATCAAAATTTTACTTACTAAATTTTCGGAAATTTTTGTATCGTTTAAATTATTATCTAATGCTCTGTTCTCTGAATCAGGATTATCTAATGCTCTGTTTACTAAATCAGGATTATCTAATGCTCTGTTTACTAAATTAGGACTATCTAATGCTCTGGTTACTAGATTAGAATTATCTAATGCTCTGTTTACTAAATTAGGACTATCTAATGCTCTGGCTACTAGATTAGAATTATCTAATGCTCTGATTGCTAAATTAGGATTATCTAATGCTCTGTTTACTAAATTAGGACTATCTAATGCTCTGGTTACTAGATTAGAATTATCTAATGCTCTGATTGCTAAATTAGGATGCTCGAATTTTTTGTCCTCTAAATTGGAAGCTAAGAATTTTATTTCTATGTTTTTGAATATAACACTTTGTTTTTCGTAATAAATTATTGCGTTGTTAAATTCAAAAAATTCATTTCCTAAAATACCTTCCGAATTACAGGGAAAAACAAAATCTTCACCAACTAAATGAAAATTATTAAAATCGTCATTTGCAATTTTATCAAAAACAACACCTAAAGTTTTTACCTTGTTTTCGCAAAAACCAGATATTTCTGTTACAAAGTTTTTGTAAACTATTTGATTCGGTTTTACAGCAGACTTTTTTAAAATATTTATTGACGCTCCGGTATCTATTAAAAATTTATTATTTCTAGAATTTGTAATACTTAAGTTTAATTGAACGTATTTTAAATCTACTGGTATAAATGTTATACTAGAATCATCGTTTCCTTTAAATTAAGTGAAGTTGTGGTCTCTAATGAAGTTATGCCCTTTGAGTCGTCGGACCACTTGTCGACGGGCGTTGATCGTTTCCCGAATTGTTTGAAAAATAATTATTGTTTCGTTTTGATTCATTCATTCTTTTTCTACATTCTGCAATTTTATGACCAGGTTTTTTACAATATAAACAAACATTATTATTATTTAATGTGAAATTGAATGATTTAGGCAGATTGTTAAAATTATTTCCCGAATTAGGAACAAAATTTGGTTTCTTTTTATAGAAGCAATTTCTTTCCAAATGACCAGATTTTTTACAATTATTGCAAATTATTGAGGGTTTTTCGAATCTCTTATTATTTGTGTTACAAATTAACTCTCTTTCTTCTTCTCTAGCTAATTCTATCGCGTCTTCTAAAGTTAAAGGATTTCTAGCTTTTAAATGTAGTTTTATTGGTTCTACCAGACCTTCAATAAAAACATTTAACGCTTGTTTTCGTAGTAAATTTGAAATTTCGGTTGCAATCACGGCGGTCTTGCCGACGGTTGATGCATCAACTAAATTTGACAAACATTTTTCACTTTTATTTGAATAATTTGCTATACTTGTTGGGAATTCTCCCAGTATTTTAATAAAATTATTTAACAATTTTAAATTAAGCATCAAATAAACAAATCTTTATTCACCTGTGTGAACTTGGCAGATATTTTCTAGCAGGTAAAATGGCGAATTCACCCGAATATCCGCAGGCGTTCGTCAAATAGGGTAACTATGCATAATTATAAAAGGTACAATAAGAACAGCAAAAATGTATAAACCAATACAAGACGTATTAGTAAAATCAATTAATGTAAAAAAAGATATTTTATTTTATCAACAAATGAAAAAAAAACCGATCATAATACTCGTAAATATATTGATTATATTTAGCCATTTACATTTTGACAAGGCAACAATCCACTTGAGACTATGCTAGATGTATTTTATATATTAAAATACATAAAATTATGATATTATTATTTACTTACGCAGGGGACTAGGGGGTTAAAATTCGATAAAAATAGAAAAAATATGGATTATATGGGCATTTCGTCAAGACAGCAATCGAGTATCCACTTGAGACTATGCTAGATGGATTTTATATATTAAAATACATAAAACTATAATATTATTATTTACTTACGCAGGGGACTAGGGGGTTAAAATTCGATAAAAATAGAAAAAATATGGATTATATGGGCATTTCGTCAAGACAGCAATCGAGTATCCACTTGAGACTATGCTAGATGGATTTTATATATTAAAATACATAAAACTATAATATTATTATTTACTTACGCAGGGGACTAGGGGGTTAAAATTCGATAAAAATAGAAAAAATATGGATTATATGGGTATTTCGTCAAGGCAGCAATCGAGTATCCACTTGAGACTATGCTAGATGGATTTTATATATTAAAATACATAAAACAATGTTATTATTATTTACTTACGCAGGGGACTAGGGGGTTAAAATTCGATAAAAATAGAAATAATATGGATTATATGGGCATTTCGTCAAGACGCAATCGATTATCCACTTGAGACTATGCTAGATGGATTTTATATTTTAAAATACATAAAACTATGATATTTTTACTTATTTACGCAGGGGACTAGGGGGTTAAAATTCGATAAAAATAGAAAAAATATGGATTATATGGGCATTTCGTCAAGACAGCAATCGAGTATCCACTTGAGACTATGCTAGATGGATTTTATATATTAAAATACATAAAACTATGATATTATTATTTACTTACGCAGGGGACTAGGGGGTTAAAATTCGATAAAAATAGAAATAATATGGATTATATGGGCATTTCGTCAAGACAGTAATCGAGTATACACTTGAGACTATGCTAGATGAATTTTATATATTGAAATACATAAAACTATGATATTTTTACTTACTTACGCAGGGGACTAGGGGGTTAAAATTCGATAAAAATAGAAAAAAATATGAATTATATGGGTATTTCGTCAAGACAGCAATCGAGTATCCACTTGAGACTATGCTAGATGGATTTTATATATTAAAATACATAAAACTATGATATTATTATTTACTTACGCAGGGGACTAGGGGGTTAAAATTCGATAAAAATAGAAAAAATATGGATTATATGGGCATTTCGTCAAGACAGCAATCGAGTATCCACTTGAGACTATACTAGATGTATTTTATATATTGAAATACATAAAACTATGATATTTTTACTTACTTACGCAGGGGACTAGGGGGTTAAAATTCGATAAAAATAGAAAAAAATATGGATTATATGGGCATTTCGTCAAGACAGCAATCGAGTATCCACTTGAGACTATGCTAGATGGATTTTATATATTAAAATACATAAAAGTATGATATTATTATTTACTTACGCAGGGGACTAGGGGATTAAAATTCGATAAAAATAGAAAAAATATGGATTATATGGGCATTTCGTCAAGACAGCAATCGAGTATCCACTTGAGACTATGCTAGATGGATTTTATATATTAAAATACATAAAACTATGATATTATTATTTACTTACGCAGGGGACTAGGGGGTTAAAATTCGATAAAAATAGAAATAATATGGATTATATGGGCATTTCGTCAAGACAGCAATCGAGTATCCACTTGAGACTATGCTAGATGAATTTTATATATTGAAATACATAAAACTATGATATTTTTACTTACTTACGCAGGGGACTAGGGGGTTAAAATTCGATAAAAATAGAAAAAAATATGGATTATATGGGTATTTCGTCAAGACAGCAATCGAGTATCCACTTGAGACTATGCTAGATGGATTTTATATATTAAAATACATAAAACTATGATATTATTATTTACTTACGCAGGGGACTAGGGGGTTAAAATTCGATAAAAATAGAAAAAATATGGATTATATGGGCATTTCGTCAAGACAGCAATCGAGTATCCACTTGAGACTATGCTAGATGGATTTTATATATTAAAATACATAAAACTATGATATTATTATTTACTTACGCAGGGGACTGGGGGGTTAAAATTCGATAAAAATAGAAATAATATGGATTATATGGGCATTTCGTCAAGACAGCAATTGAGTATCCACTTGAGACTATGCTAGATGAATTTTATATATTGAAATATATAAAATTATGATATTTTTACTTACTTACGCAGGGGACTAGGGGGTTAAAATTCGATAAAAATAGAAAAAATATGGATTATATGGGCATTTCGTCAAGACAGCAATCGAGTATCCACTTGAGACTATGCTAGATGGATTTTATATATTAAAATACATAAAACTATGATATTTTTACTTATTTACGCAGGGGACTAGGGGGTTAAAATTCGATAAAAATAGAAAAAATATGGATTATATGGGCATTTCGTCAAGACAGCAATCGAGTATCCACTTGAGACTATGCTAGATGGATTTTATATATTAAAATACATAAAAGTATGATATTATTATTTACTTACGCAGGGGACTAGGGGATTAAAATTCGATAAAAATAGAAAAAATATGGATTATATGGGCATTTCGTCAAGACAGCAATCGAGTATCCACTTGAGACTATGCTAGATGGATTTTATATATTAAAATACATAAAACTATGATATTATTATTTACTTACGCAGGGGACTAGGGGGTTAAAATTCGATAAAAATAGAAATAATATGGATTATATGGGCATTTCGTCAAGACAGTAATCGAGTATCCACTTGAGACTATGCTAGATGAATTTTATATATTGAAATACATAAAACTATGATATTTTTACTTACTTACGCAGGGGACTAGGGGGTTAAAATTCGATAAAAATAGAAAAAAATATGGATTATATGGGTATTTCGTCAAGACAGCAATCGAGTATCCACTTGAGACTATGCTAGATGGATTTTATATATTAAAATACATAAAACTATGATATTATTATTTACTTACGCAGGGGACTAGGGGGTTAAAATTCGATAAAAATAGAAAAAAATATGGATTATATGGGCATTTCGTCAAGACAGCAATCGAGTATCCACTTGAGACTATGCTAGATGTATTTTATATATTAAAATACATAAAATTATGATATTATTATTTACTTACGCAGGGGACTAGGGGGTTAAAATTCGATAAAAATAGAAAAAATATGGATTATATGGGCATTTCGTCAAGACAGCAATCGAGTATCCACTTGAGACTATGCTAGATGAATTTTATATATTGAAATACATAAAATTATGATATTTTTACTTACTTATGCAGGGGACTAGGGGGTTAAAATTCGATAAAAATAGAAATAATATGGATTATATGGGTATTTCGTCAAGACAGCAATCGAGTATCCACTTGAGACTATGCTAGATGAATTTTATATATTGAAATACATAAAACTATGATATTTTTACTTACTTACGCAGGGGACTAGGGGGTTAAAATTCGATAAAAATAGAAAAAAATATGGATTATATGGGTATTTCGTCAAGACAGCAATCGAGTATCCACTTGAGACTATGCTAGATGGATTTTATATATTAAAATACATAAAACTATGATATTATTATTTACTTACGCAGGGGACTAGGGGGTTAAAATTCGATAAAAATAGAAAAAATATGGATTATATGGGCATTTCGTCAAGACAGCAATCGAGTATTCACTTGAGACTATGCTAGATGGATTTTATATATTAAAATACATAAAACTATGATATTATTATTTACTTACGCAGGGGACTGGGGGGTTAAAATTCGATAAAAATAGAAATAATATGGATTATATGGGCATTTCGTCAAGACAGCAATCGAGTATCCACTTGAGACTATGCTAGATGAATTTTATATATTGAAATATATAAAATTATGATATTTTTACTTACTTACGCAGGGGACTAGGGGGTTAAAATTCGATAAAAATAGAAAAAATATGGATTATATGGGCATTTCGTCAAGACAGCAATCGAGTATCCACTTGAGACTATGCTAGATGGATTTTATATATTAAAATACATAAAACTATGATATTATTATTTACTTACGCAGGGGACTAGGGGGTTAAAATTCGATAAAAATAGAAATAATATGGATTATATGGGCATTTCGTCAAGACAGCAATCGAGTATCCACTTGAGACTATGCTAGATGGATTTTATATATTAAAATACATAAAACTATGATATTTTTATTTACTTACGCAGGGGACTAGGGGGTTAACATTCGATAAAAATAGAAAAAATATGGATTATATGGGCAATTCGTCAGGACAGCAATCAAGTATCCACTTGAGACTATGCTAGATGGATTTTATATATTGAAATACATAAAATTATGATATTTTTATTTACTTACGCTGGGGACTAGGGGGTTAAAATTCGATAAAAATAGAAAAAATAAGGATTAAAAAATAGGATTATATTATAAGACAGACGAGTATCCACTTAAGGCTATGCTAGATGGATTTTTTTTAGATTTTTTTAGATCAAAAATGAAGATTTTTTTGTTGTTATATTAGTTTTCTCTACACAACTCACACATATCATTTATTATCTTTTCTGCGATTTTAATACCTGTTCGTATTTCCTGAATATTTAGTATAGATTTTCTGTGAATATAACGTTGACA
Organism: Ophraella communa; assembly: GCA_035357415.1. Classification (NCBI taxonomy): domain Eukaryota; kingdom Metazoa; phylum Arthropoda; class Insecta; order Coleoptera; family Chrysomelidae; genus Ophraella; species Ophraella communa. Next base: position 23,415,943 of record CM068989.1, read on the forward strand.
CATTCTGCATTTAAATACATCTTTTTCTTTATCTGCAGGTAGACTACAAAATAAGCACAAATTTTTTATATCCGAACTATTTTGCAACAGAATTACTTTTAATGTATGTCGATATTGGTCAATATCTATGTTGTCTGTCAAAGGCTGATTTGTTACTAGTAAAGAAAAAAAATATATTATAAATATACCACAATTGACATTATCTTTTTGTTGGATATGGTGAATAGTGTAAAAACGTAAGTCCATTCTTTTATTTAATTTCTGTGTCAAAAATTTTTGTATTTTGTTCAATATGTCGTTTTTCATTAGATTTTCTTTTCCGAGTGGATCTATAAAAGTAAGTTTCTTCTCTTTTAAATTTATTATTGCTACAGTATAATGATTATATTGACATATGGGCATAACTATTAAATTTTTATGAAAGGAAATACTATCTATAAAAGTTTGTGTTAGTGTTTCATTTCCAAATATTATGGATGACTTTGCAACTGATATAATCTGATAATTTTCTTTTTGCATTTTATTAAGTACATAAAGACAATGATCAATTACAAAACTACTTACCCATTCATTACTGTTTAATGTAAAATAGTCATCCGATAGTAATTCCCGAATACTAAAATTAAAAATGAATTTAAAATAACAATATAGCCTCTTCCGGTTTTTAATTCTTTGTAATAGTTTGGGTCATTGACAAGACCATTTTCAAAAAACTGTAGTGTTTCTTTTGTACACCATTTTTTTTCATGTAGTGAAATAACCGTATTTGGAGAAATTATTTTAGGTAAAAGATTAAACAAATAAAATGGCTTTAGTTTTGTTAGCATTTTAGTCCAGAATAATGGATTTCTTTGTACCCTTACGATTTTTATACCCTTGAAAGTGTAAATTATTAGATCGCACCAAACTCTGTCTGTTATTTCTAATAAACCCTGGATTTGATAGTAGTAATCATGTTCTACCTTGACAGATTTACCACTTGCATCTAAAAAATCAAATTTATATAACATAGGATCCTTAAATCTTGCATTAAAGGGACATTTGATTTCTATTATTCCATCGCTATTAATGAGTCCATCTGGCGATCCAGCTATATAGGGATATGACTTGTGAATAATGAGACCTACTTGTTTACAAACTAAATTTGTGTGCAATTGGTATGCATTTCTGGCGTCCTCTTCATATTTAATTCCATGAAGTGTGGCTTTAGTTTTAACAAATTTTTTATCTAAAATAGTTTTTAATATATTTTCGTATGATAATTCATTTCTGACTTTACAAATTCTACCAAAATAAGATGATGTTACTCGAATTCTTCTATCATTTCTCCATTCTGAATTTATACTTTGTAAACGTGTTTTTATTTCTATTAAATTTCGGTCTTTTTCTGATGATGGCAATTGACTTAAAAATTTTTCACATTTTTCATAGAAGGGAGGCACTATTGTTTTATCCACTACTACGCTGGAATTAAGAGTACATAGTTCACAAATAAATTCACCACTGTATGTTCTATTTACATCTGAAATAGCCTGTTCACACGACTGATGAATCCATTTTAAACAGCGATCACACTGGACCCAACTTGTTATATTTTCTTTCATTCCATGTCCACAGTAAGCGCATTGTGGCACATCGGCGTCGTCTTCTGCATATATGTAATTATCAATACTATCTAACGATTTAAAATTTTTAAGAAATCTACCGGTAAAGTGGGTATTCATTTTCTTTTTTTGGCGACACCAAGTTTCTTGTGAATGTTTTTCTTCAGTTCTATCTTCTTTCGTTAAATTTGTTTTTGGAATACTCAAATCACTTTCCGTTTTTAAGGACAATATGTCTGTTCTAAGGTATCTTAAAAACTGAGAACATTTTATATTTCTCTCATGTTTTAAAGTGATATTTTTTAACTGACCAAAATAATTTTCAATTAATGAATTACTTAATAACCCGAAGTAAACTGATGTTCCACAATGGCCAGTAGGGTAAATATTTATTTAAAATTATATCTGAAAATATTTTATTAAAATAGATATTTAACTCCTTGCGCCAGAATTATCGATGTTTATGTTTGAGAATAATGACAAGAATTTTTTATAGAAGGGACTATTCAAATAGAGACTATTTGTTTTTTTTTCTGCAGAGGAAGATGCAATTTCTTTAAAATCATCTTCTAATACAAATTTATCTTCACTTAAATCTTTAATTTTATGTACTGCAATGTCTACAACAAATGATTTATATTTTGAATTTAGAATTATGTAAACATTCTTGATAAACATTTCAAAGGATCTCATGTCTCCAACTAGCATTGAAGCAGCCATTAAATCTTTAAAAAAATGTTTTTGTTGTTCATTCGTTGCCACTCTATCAATGTCTTTACATACCATTTTCATAAAATGAGCACAACATAAATGAACCGTTATAATTTGGTTATCGATGGAACAGTGTTTTTCATCAAGTATTAAATAACATTTTTCTAAATACTCCAATAATGTACATCTATTTAATGACTTACATATTGCATGTAGAGCTGCAAATGAAAAGTCCGTCACAATTCTTGACATTGAAGGCCAAAAGTTCTGCTCTTCACAAAAATATCTATAATCATGTAACAATTTAAAAATTGCATTTGAATCGTGTAGAGAAGATACCATAGAAAATATGGGGTATATTCTTTTCGGTTTTGAAATAAGCATTACTGCACAATAAAAGTAAATTCTCTTATTTATCGATGGTATGGGATGCCTTACAAATCCTCCTGTTGCATCAAAATGAACAATTGGAAGACTTCCAGTTTGCTCAAATTGATTTTTAAGAACCAGCAATTGTTCCACACTATAAGTTTTTACGTTGAATGGAATGGAAATTTCTTTAATATATTCGGGATGAGCTTGTTGTAATAAAATTAAATCTAATAAATCATCTTTATGGCGATCTAAGTGGCCTAATGCTTCGGATCTAATTTTTCTTAAAGTGCAATCGGATTTAATTAACTGTAAATTTTTTGTTTCTTTTATGACACTAGTGTTACTATTTAATAAAATATTTTTTTTATAAGTAAAAGGTTTGATAGTTTTTAGTTTATTTTTCATAAAATCTCGTTCTAGGCCCCTAACCTGGCTGGTTAACATTACGTTATGAGAAAAATCTATGGACGTGCTGTAAACAAGAACTTTTTTTTCTATAATACTAATGGATATTAGAAACTTCTTACATTGATAATTATTATGCTTACATCTTGCGTAGATATTAATCACATTTTGTTTTTTAGAAAATGTTTTATAATGAAATATAATAAGACAGCTATTATTAACATATTTTGATATTTTATTTTTAATGAATCCTGGATAATATTTCTTGTTCAACTGTTGATTCTTATATAATATGTTCCATACATTTTCTTTAATATAGAAACAACCTTCAAAATGTTTACATTTGTTGTAACCATCAATAATTTTGTTGGGATAAATGTTTTTAGAATTCGATGGCAGCAAAGCGGCCATAGTAAGAGGACTTGATACGTTTAAAAATTCCTTCGGTATACCAAAACTATCAGGAGTAATTTCAGATAATTTATTTTTTGTTGAGTTGTTACTTATACTGTCGGAAGAGTCAAATCTGTTATTTAAAAACTCATTCGATGATTCTTTAGAGTTAGCAATAACGTCATCTGCATGGTTAGTCGTAGGTTCACCAGTGGAAATACGATCTTCAATATTATCACTATTCGTGAAATCAATTGTAGAACACTTATCATTCCAAGATGATTTGATTGCTGTTGGAGAAACATTAGATGAAATAGTATCCTCATATTTTTCAACATTAAGTTTACATGGAGTAGATGTATTTCCAACCAAAGGATTATTTTTAATGTTACAACAATTAGTGCATAAAATTCTCCAACACTTGTAAATCTTTAATCTGTTTTTTAAAGTATTTTTTACTTTCAGATATTTACAAATGTTCCTATAAACTGAATTGACAGTTTTGTATGACTTGCATATTTCTCCCAACCTATAACCTGAATTGGTAATCGCTTCAAGTACCGCATCGGAAGTAATTCTCTTATTTCCAAATTTTAATAAATTTAATTGTAAATACTTTCTAAATGATAAATTTTTGTTGACTATATTATATACAACACTTCCAAACCCATATTTCGAACCAGCTAATTTTTTTGCTATATTATTGCACAAATCCTTATTAATATGTGTATTAATATGTAAATTGCCAAAATGCTGTTTCAATGCATCTGCTATAACAGCATAACAATGTTCCTTAGAAAGTGTCTTCATTTTATTAACTAAGAACTTAATTATAATAAATCAAAAAAATCAACACAATAAAACCAATTATTAAATAATAGTATTAGTTTAAACTTATGTATAAGACTAACAAAGAAAAACAAACTATAATAACTAAAAACAAATCTAGAGCTAAACCTTAAACAACTATTAAAAACTTAAAATTAAACAAAAACCTAAAAAACAAATTTAAAACCCATAATCTACCAAACAGTTTAGATTAAATTGTAATAATGTTTGCTAACATATATGTTAAATATATGAACATGAGATATCAAAAAATATTTTAATAGTAAAAATTCTTGATAAATCGGAGTAATAGGCAAAAAAGTTATAAAGAAAAATGGAAGCTAATGATAAAGACTAAGAGAATTCAAAAATTCAAACAACCAAATCAAAAATAATTTTTGATTACATATGTTAGGTATATGAACATGAGATATCAAAAAATATTTAAATAGTAAAAATTCTTGAAAAATCGGAGTAATAGGCAAAAAAGTTATAAAGAAAAATGGAAGCTAATGATAAAGACTAAGAGAATTCAGAAATTCAAACAACCAAATCAAAAATAATTTTTGATTACATATGTTAGGTATATAAACATGAGATATCAAAAAATATTTAAATAGTAAAAATTCTTGAAAAATCGGAGTAATAGGCAAAAAAGTTATAAAGAAAAATGGAAGCTAATGATAAAGACTAAGAGAATTCAGAAATTCAAACAACCAAATCAAAAATAACTTTGATTACATATGTTAGGTATATGAACATGAGATATCAAAAAATATTTTAATAGTAAAAATTCTTGATAAATCGGAGTAATAGGCAAAAAAGTTATAAAGAAATTGGAAGCTAATGATAAAGACTAAGAGAATTCAAAAATTCAAACAACTAAATCAAAAATAATTTTTGATTACATATGTTAGGTATATGAACATGAGATATCAAAAAATATTTAAATAGTAAAAATTCTTGAAAAATCGGAATAATAGGCAAAAAAGTTATAAAGAAAAATGAAAGCAAATGATAAAGACTAATAGAATTCAAAAATTCAAACAACCAAATCAAAAATAATTTTTGATTACATATGTTAGGTATATGAACATGAGATATCAAAAAATATTTAAATAGTAAAAATTCTTAAAAAATCGGAGTAATAGGCAAAAAAGTTATAAAGAAAAATGGGAGCTAATGATAAAGACTAAGAGAATTCAGAAATTCAAACAACCAAATCAAAAATAATTTTTGATTACATATGTTATGTATATGAACATGAGATATCAAAAAATATTTAAATCGTAAAAATTCTTGAAAAATCGGAGTAATAGGCAAAAAAGTTATAAAGAAAAATGGAAGCTAATGATAAAGACTAAGAGAATTCAGAAATTCAAACAACCAAATCAAAAATAATTTTTGATTACATATGTTAGGTATATGAACATGAGATATCAAAAAATATTTAAATAGTAAACATTCTTGAAAAATCGGAGTAATAGGCAAAAAAGTTATAAAGAAAAATGAAAGCTAATGATAAAGACTAAGAGAATTCAGAAATTCAAACAACCAAATCAAAAATAATTTTTGATTACATATGTTAGGTATATGAACATGAGATATCAAAAAATATTTAAATAGTAAAAATTCTTGAAAAATCGGAGTAATAGGCAAAAAAGTTATAAAGAAAAATGAAAGCTAATGATAAAGACTAATAGAATTCAAAAATTCAAACAACCAAATCAAAAATAATTTTTGATTACATATGTTAGGTATATGAACATGAGATATCAAAAAATATTTAAATAGTAAAAATTCTTGAAAAATCGGAGTAATAGGCAAAAAAGTTATAAAGAAAAATGGAAGCTAATGATAAAGACTAAGAGAATTCAGAAATTCAAACAACCAAATCAAATTTTAACCCCCTAGTCCCCTGCGTAAGTAAGTAAAAATATCATAATTTTATGTATTTTAATATATAAAATCCATCTAGCATAGTCTCAAGTGGATACTCGATTGCTGTCTTGACGAAATGCCCATATAATCCATATTATTTCTATATTTATCGAATTTTAACCCCCTAATCCCCTGCGTAAGTAAATAATAATATCATAGTTTTATGTATTTTAATATATAAAATCCGTTTAGCATAGTCTCAAGTGGATACTCGATTGCTGTCTTGACGAAATGCCCATATAATCCATATTTTTTCTATTTTTATCGAATTTTAACCCCCTAGTCCCCTGCGTAAGTAAATAATAATACCATAGTTTTATGTATTTTAACATATAAAATCCATCTAGCATAGTCTCAAGTGGATAATCGATTGCTGTCTTGACGAAATGCCCATATAATCCATATTTTTTCTATTTTTATCGAATTTTAACCCCCTAGTCCCCTGCGTAAGTAAAAAAAAATATCATAGTTTTATGTATTTTAATATATAAAATCCATCTAGCATAGTCTCAAGTGGATACTCGATTGCTGTCCTGACGAAATGCCCATATAATCCATATTTTTTCTATTTTTATCGAATTTTAACCCCCTAGTCCCCTGCGTAAGTAAATAAAAATATCATAGTTTTATGTATTTTAATATATAAAATCCATCTAGCATAGTCTCAAGTGGATACTCGATTGCTGTCCTGACGAATTGCCCATATAATCCATATTTTTTCTATTTTTATCGAATTTTAACCCCTTCGTCCCCTGCGTAAGTAAATAATAATATCATTGTTTTATGTATTTTAATATATAAAATCCATCTAGCATAGTCTCAAGTGGATACTCGATTGCTGTCTTGACGAAATGCGCATATAATCCATATTTTTTCTATTTTTATCGAATTTTAACCCCCTAGTCCCCTGCGTAAGTAAATAAAAATATCATAGTTTTATGTATTTTAATATATAAAATCCATCTAGCATAGTCTCAAGTGGATACTCGATTGCTGTCCTGACGAAATGCCCATATAATCCATATTATTTCTATTTTTATCGAATTTTAACCCCCTAGTCCCCTGCGTAAGTAAACAAAAATATCATAGTTTCATGTATTTTAATATATAAAATCCATCTAGAATAGTCTCAAGTGGATACTCGATTGCTGTCTTGACGAAATGCCCATATAATCCATATTTTTTCTATTTTTATCGAATTTTAACCCCCTAGTCCCCTGCGTAAGTAAATAATAATATCATTGTTTTATGTATTTTAATATATAAAATCCATCTAGCATAGTCTCAAGTGGATACTCGATTGCTGTCTTGACGAAATGCCCATATAATCCATATTATTTCTATTTTTATCGAATTTTAACCCCCTAGTCCCCTGCGTAAGTAAATAATAATATCATTGTTTTATGTATTTTAATATATAAAATCCATCTAGCATAGTCTCAAGTGGATACTCGATTGCTGTCTTGACGAAATGCCCATATAATCCATATTTTTTCTATTTTTATCGAATTTTAAACACCAAGTCCCCTGCGTAAGTACATAAAAATATTATAGTTTTATGTATTTTAATATATAAAATCCATCTAGAATAGTCTCAAGTGGATACTCGATTGCTGTCTTGACGAAATGCCCATATAATCCATATTTTTTCTATTTTTATCGAATTTTAACCCCCTAGTCCCCTGCGTAAGTAAATAATAATATCATTGTTTTATGTATTTTAATATATAAAATCCATCTAACATAGTCTCAAGTGGATATTTGATTGCTGTCTTGACGAAATGCCCATATAATCCATATTTTTTCTATTTTTATCGAATTTTAACCCCCTAATCCCCTGCGTAAGTAAATAATAATATCAGAGTTTTATGTATTTTAATATATAAAATCCATCTAGCATAGTCTCAAGTGGATACTCGATTGCTGTCTGACGAAAATGCCCATATAATCCATATTATTTCTATTTTCATCGAATTTTAACCCCTAGTCCCCTGCGTAAGTAAATAATAATAATATTGTTTTATGTATTTAAATATATAAAATACATCTAGCTTAGTCTCAAGTGGATACTCGATTGCTGTCTTGACGAAGTGCGCAGATACTCCATATTTTTTCTATCTTGAGCGAATTTTAACCCCCTAGTCCCCTGCGTAAGTAAATAATAATATCATTGTTTTATGTATTTCAATATATAAAATCCATCTAGCATAGTCTCAAGTGGATACTGATTGCTGTCCTTGACGAAATGCCCATATAATCCATATTTTTTCTATTTTTCATCGAATTTTAACCCCTAGTCCCCTGCGTAAGTAAATAAAAATATCATAGTTTTATGTATTTTAATATATAAAATCCATCTAGCATAGTCTCAAGTGGATACTCGATTGCTGTCTTGACGAAATGCCCATATAATCCATATTTTTTCTATTTTTATCGAATTTTAACCCCCTAGTCCCCTGCGTAAGTAAATAAAAATATCATAGTTTTATGTATTTTAATATATAAAATCCATCTAGCATAGTCTCAAGTGGATACTCGATTGCTGTCTTGACGAAATGCCCATATAATCCATATTTTTTCTATTTTTATCGAATTTTAACCCCTTAGTCCCCTGCGTAAGTAAATAATAATATCATTGTTTTATGTATTTTAATATATAAAATCCATCTAGCATAGTCTCAAGTGGATACTCGATTGCTGTCTTGACGAAATGCCCATATAATCCATATTTTTTCTATTTTTATCGAATTTTAACCCCCTAGTCCCCTGCGTAAGTAAATAAAAATATCATAGTTTTATGTATTTTAATATACAAAATCCATCTAGCATAGTCTCAAGTGGATACTCGATTGCTGTCTTGACGAAATGCCCATATAATCCATATTATTTCTATTTTTATCGAATTTTAACCCCCTAGTCCCCTGCGTAAGTAAGTAAAAATATTATAGTTTTATGTATTTTAATATATAAAACCACCTAGCATAGTCTCAAGTGGATACTCGATTGCTGCCTTGACGAAATACCCATATAATCCATATTTTTTCTATTTTTATCGAATTTTAACCCCTTCGTCCCCTGCGTAAGTTAATAATAATATCATTGTTTTATGTATTTTAATATATAAAATCCATCTAGCATAGTCTCAAGTGGATACTCGATTGCTGTCTTGACGAAATGCCCATATAATCCATATTTTTTCTATTTTTATCGAATTTTAACCCCCTAGTTCCCTGCGTAAGTAAATAAAAATATCATAGTTTTATGTATTTTAATATATAAAATCCATCTAGCATAGTCTCAAGTGGATACTCGATTGCTGTCTTGACGAAATGCCCATATAATCCATATTTTTTCTATTTTTATCGAATTTTAACCCCTAGTCCCCTGCGTAAGTAAATAAAAATATCATAGTTTTATGTATTTTAATATACAAAATCCATCTAGCATAGTCTCAAGTGGATACTCGATTGCTGTCTTGACGAAATGCCCATATAATCCATATTATTTTCTATTTTTATCGAATTTTAACCCCTAGTCCCCTGCGTAAGTAAGTAAAAATATTATAGTTTTATGTATTTTAATATATAAAACCACATATAGTCTCAAGTGGATACTCGATTGCTGCCTTGACGAAATACCCATATAATCCATATTTTTTCTATTTTTATCGAATTTTAACCCCTTCGTCCCCTGCGTAAGTTAATAATAATATCATTGTTTTATGTATTTTAATATATAAAATCCATCTAGCATAGTCTCAAGTGGATACTCGATTGCTGTCTTGACGAAATGCCCATATAATCCATATTTTTTCTATTTTTATCGAATTTTAACCCCCTAGTTCCCTGCGTAAGTAAATAAAAATATCATAGTTTTATGTATTTTAATATATAAAATCCATCTAGCATAGTCTCAAGTGGATACTCGATTGCTGCCTTGACGAAATACCCATATAATCCATACTTTTTCTATTTTTATCGAATTTTAACCCCCTAGTCCCCTGCGTAAGTTAATAATAATATCATAGTTTTATGTATTTTAATATATTAAATCCGTTTAGCATAGTCTCAAGTGGATACTTGATTGCTGTCTTGACGAAATGCCCATATAATCCATATTTTTTCTATTTTTATCGAATTTTAACCCCCTAGTCCCCTGCGTAAGTAAATAATAATATCATAGTTTTATGTATTTTAATATATAAAATCCATCTAGCATAGTCTCAAGTGGATACTCGATTGCTGTCTTGACGAAATGCCCATATAATCCATATTATTTCTATTTTTATCGAATTTTAACCCCCTAGTCCCCTGCGTAAGTAAATAATAATATCATTGTTTTATGTATTTTAATATATAAAATCCATCTAGCATAGTCTCAAGTGGATACTCGATTGCTGTCTTGACGAAATGCCCATATAATCCATATTTTTTCTATTTTTATCGAATTTTAACCCCCTAGTCCCCTGCGTAAGTAAATAAAAATATCATAGTTTTATGTATTTTAATATATAAAATCCATCTAGCATAGTCTCAAGTGGATACTCGATTGCTGTCTTGACGAAATGCCCATATAATCCATATTTTTTCTATTTTTATCGACTTTTAACCCCCTAGTCCCCTGCGTAAGTAAATAATAATATCATTGTTTTATGTATTTTAATATATAAAATCCATCTAGCATAGTCTCAAGTGGATACTCGATTGCTGTCCTGACGAAATGCCCATATAATCCATATTTTTTCTATTTTTATCGAATTTTAACCCCCTAGTCCCCTGCGTAAGTAAATAATAATATCATTGTTTTATGTATTTTAATATATAAAATCCATCTAGCATAGTCTCAAGTGGATACTCGATTGCTGTCCTGACGAAATGCCCATATAATCCATATTATTTCTATTTTCATCGAATTTTAACCCCCTAGTCCCCTGCGTAAGTAAATAATAATATCATTGTTTTATGTATTTTAATATATAAAATCCATCTAGCATAGTCTCAAGTGGATACTCGATTGCTGTCTTGACGAAATGCCCATATAATCCATATTTTTTCTATTTTTATCGAATTTTAACCCCCTAGTCCCCTGCGTAAGTAAATAAAAATATCATAGTTTTATGTATTTTAATATATAAAATCCATCTAGCATAGTCTCAAGTGGATACTCGATTGCTGTCCTGACGAAATGCCCATATAATCCATATTTTTTCTATTTTCATCGAATTTTAACCCCCTAGTCCCCTGCGTAAGTAAATAATAATATCATTGTTTTATGTATTTTAATATATAAAATCCATCTAGCATAGTCTCAAGTGGATACTCGATTGCTGTCTTGACGAAATGCCCATATAATCCATATTTTTTCTATTTTTATCGAATTTTAACCCCATAGTCCCCTGCGTAAGTAAATAAAAATATCATAGTTTTATGTATTTTAATATATAAAATCCATCTAGCATAGTCTCAAGTGGATACTCGATTGCTGTCCTGACGAAATGCCCATATAATCCATATTTTTTCTATTTTTATCGAATTTTAACCCCCTAGTCCCCTGCGTAAGTAAATAATTATATCATTGTTTTATGTATTTTAATATATAAAATCCATCTAGCATAGTCTCAAGTGGATACTCGATTGCTGTCTTGACGAAATGCCCATATAATCCATATTATTTCTATTTTTATCGAATTTTAACCCCCTAGTCCCCTGCGTAAGTAAGTAAAAATATTATAGTTTTATGTATTTTAATATATAAAACCACCTAGCATAGTCTCAAGTGGATACTCGATTGCTGCCTTGACGAAATACCCATATAATCCATATTTTTTCTATTTTTATCGAATTTTAACCCCCTAGTCCCCTGCGTAAGTTAATAATAATATCATAGTTTTATGTATTTTAATATATAAAATCCATCTAGCATAGTCTCAAGTGGATACTCGATTGCTGCCTTGACGAAATACCCATATAATCCATACTTTTTCTATTTTTATCGAATTTTAACCCCCTAGTCCCCTGCGTAAGTTAATAATAATATCATAGTTTTATGTATTTTAATATATTAAATCCGTTTAGCATAGTCTCAAGTGGATACTTGATTGCTGTCTTGACGAAATGCCCATATAATCCATATTTTTTCTATTTTTATCGAATTTTAACCCCCTAGTCCCCTGCGTAAGTAAATAATAATATCATAGTTTTATGTATTTTAATATATAAAATCCATCTAGCATAGTCTCAAGTGGATACTCGATTGCTGTCTTGACGAAATGCCCATATAATCCATATTTTTTCTATTTTTATCGAATTTTAACCCCCTAGTCCCCTGCGTAAGTAAATAATAATATCATAGTTTTATGTATTTTAATATATAAAATCCATCTAGCATAGTCTCAAGTGGATACTCGATTGCTGTCTTGACGAAATACCCATATAATCCATATTTTTTTCTATTTTTATCGAATTTTAACCCCCTAGTCCCCTGCGTAAGTAAGTAAAAATATCATAATTTTATGTATTTCAATATATAAAATTCATCTAGCATAGTCTCAAGTGGATACTCGATTGCTGTCTTGACGAAATGCCCATATAATCCATATTTTTTTCTATTTTTATCGAATTTTAACCCCCTAGTCCCCTGCGTAAGTAAATAATAATATCATAGTTTTATGTATTTTAATATATAAAATCCATCTAGCATAGTCTCAAGTGGATACTCGATTGCTGTCTTGACGAAATGCCCATATAATCCATATTTTTTCTATTTTTATCGAATTTTAACCCCCTAGTCCCCTGCGTAAGTAAATAATAATATTATAGTTTTATGTATTTTAATATATAAAATCCATCTAGCATAGTCTCAAGTGGATACTCGATTGCTGTCTTGACGAAATGCCCATATAATCCATATTTTTTCTATTTTTATCGAATTTTAACCCCCTAGTCCCCTGCGTAAGTAAATAATAATATCATAATTTTATGTATTTTAATATATAAAATACATCTAGCATAGTCTCAAGTGGATTGTTGCCTTGTCAAAATGTAAATGGCTAAATATAATCAATATATTTACGAGTATTATGATCGGTTTTTTTTTCATTTGTTGATAAAATAAAATATCTTTTTTTACATTAAATGATTTTACTAATACGTCTTGTATTGGTTTATACATTTTTGCTGTTCTTATTGTACCTTTTATAATTATGGATAGTTACCCTATTTGACGAACGCCTGCGGATATTCGGGTGAATTCGTCATTTTACCTGCTAGAAAATATCTGCCAAGTTCACACAGGTTCTTTATTCTTTGTAATAACATACAAATTTTACAAATATTAACGTAACTTAAAACATGACTACATTCATCGACATTGTAATAGTCCAGGAGCCACCAATCCTGAAAGCTCCGTGATCACGGATTCTAATATTTTTAATAAAAAATAAAAGTTAACGTTTAGACGAACAAGATTTGCTTGGTCGGCGTGGATTTGATTGGCCGAAAATATTTTAATTGAATTTTTTTATTATTAAATTTCCATAATTTTTTTCCGTCATCACGGATTTTGATTAATCTTATATGGAATTGTGTGAAATATTATGTTTAACAAGAAAAAATCCGGCCGACCAATGATTTTTAGCCGGAAAGGTCACGCATACCTATTTGAGTGGTGTGATAAGGGGTAAAATTTATCCATTATCATGGAAACCTTTTTTTTTTAATTCACGCGTTTTAATGTCACATTTATGATTATCTTGGTATGCGTGCTTACAAACTGCCGAAAGTATCGCGCATACCAAATTTTAACTCTCCGCTTTTAAACGGTTTCTATATTTCTGTAAAGAGTGAGTGAGACAGATTTTTGGTTCAAGTTGAAACCTTGCATGAGTTCGTCTCTTTCTATTCCCTACGAATTTAACATTTACCTGCCTCAAAGATACACAATACCGTAAAGTGAGGTTGTTTTGTGACAGGGCTGCATAGTGTTAACTCTCTTACTCCGATTTCTTTTAAGTCCATAAGACGGCTCCAAGAGTAAGTGAGATAAGAGTAACATCGGATTTATGTTGAAGTTCCTGCTGTCCTACAGCATTTTGGGGGTTTAGATCATTCCGACATTTTAGTCTGCTGTTTTCCTAGCTGTCAAAAGTATCGTTATTTTGTATAGCTTACTACGCATCAGCATTCTAAATATATTTATTAATTTAACAAAATTCACTGTTGAATATTTAAAAAAAAAACATTTTATTTGGATTTAAAATTGTCAAACCGTCTAATATTTGTACATCTTTTGATATTTTAAACAGATATTGATTTTTTGGTGATATTGTGTAATGATAATTTTGATGATAATGATGTAGATGATTATTAATTAATAAACTTGAATTGAACATATTTTTTGTATCAACCTTCATTTCTTATATAATCAACCCAAATAAAAATTTTCCTGTATTTCCTCTTTTCCATATTAATTAGTATATATAATAAATAGTTGAAAACTTAAGGAAGAGACCAGAGGTAGAAGAAAGACTCTAAAAGAAATGTCATCAAGTAAGTGAAATCTATAACAGTATGATCCTCACTCACACAATAAAATTTGGTATGCGCGATACTTTCGGCAGTTTGTAAGCACGCATACCAAGATAATCATAAATGTGACATTAAAACGCGTGAATTAAAAAAAAAGGTTTCCGTGATAATGGATAAATTTTACCCCTTATCACACCATTCAAATAGGTATGCGTGACCTTTCCGGCTACAAATCATTGGTCGGCCGGATTTTTTCTTGTTAAACATAATATTCCACACAATTTCATATAAGATTAATCAAAATCCGTGATGACGGAAAAAAATTATGGAAATTTAATAATAAAAAAATTCAATTAAAATATTTTCGGCCAATCAAATCCACGCCGACCAAGCAAATCTTGTTCGTCTAAACGTTAACTTTTATTTTTTATTAAAAATATTAGAATCCGTGATCACGGAGCTTTCAGGATTGGTGGCTCCTCGCCTATAACAAAGTCTGGCACCTGCTCGGCTGTTGATGCCGGCGACGCATCGATACTACCCTTCGTATACGGGGTAAAGCGCATATGTTCATAAACATTCCCCCCACCATTGAAGGACACTTCAATTAATGTCTAATTTGGTAGTAAACAGAGTTTTGAAATACCGCGTTTGTATTCACCATTAACTGTTTTTACCGTGGCTACTCGAATTTTCCCATCGGGACCACTAAAAATGTTTGTTACTCTCCCTAATGCCCATTGTAATGGAGGTAAATTGTCCTCTTTCACGATCACTAATTGTCCAATACTTAAGTTTTCACAATTACGGTTCCACTTTGTCTTCTTTTGAAGCTCTGTGAGATATTCTGCCGACCATCTGCTCCAGAAGTGTTGATAAAGCATCTGTAAATGCTGCCATCTGGACAAACGATTTAGTGGGATATCTTGAAGTGAAGGGTCTGGCAGTGCAGTGAGCCTTCTACCAATAAGGAAATGGGATGGGGTTAGGATCAGGTGACATGGGGGTAAGTGGACGGGAGTTTAAAACTGATTCTATTTGAGTAAGTACAGTACACAAATCTTCAAAAGTTAAACTCGAATTACCAACAATTCTCTTTAAATGATGTTTTAAAGACCGAACCCATGCCTCCCATAAACCGCCAAAATTCGGAGAATTGGGTGGTATAAATTTCCATTCCACCCCTTCGTTATTAATTACTGTAGATAGTAACTCTGATTGTGCAGTGATAAATTTAGCCAATTCACGCAATTCGTTACGTGCACCAATAAAATTTGAGCCATTATCTGACAAGACTTTTGAAGGTTTCCCGCGACGAGCAACAAAACGTCTAAAACTGGCGATAAAAGCTTCAGTAGTCAGTGACGATACAGCCTCCAAATATAAGGCCTTAACTGCACAACATATAAAAATACAAACATAGCATTTTGAAGTTTTTGATCCACGACCATACTTGTTCTTAATAACAAGCGGACCAGCATAATCTACCCCAGTTACCGAGAAAGGTGGGGCAGGTTTGACGCGTTCTTTAGGTAGTACGCCCGTTAATTGTTCCATAGATTTTGGTTTTGCTCTAAAACCAATAGTTTTCTCTAATAGAACACAGCAACAGTTGAGGCCAAGGATGTAGCAATCTTGTATGTTCTAATTCGAATAGTAAACGGGTGAATTTATGATTAGCTTTTAGCAATAAAGGATGCTTTTGAGCATATTTTAAGTTTGATAGATGGAGCCTTCCTCCTACCCTCAAAAACCCTGAGTCATCTAAAAAGGGACTAAGACTTAATAAATTTTTATTTGTTAAAGGTTTATTATTTTCCAAATCATCTATTTCGTGTTTAAAACACTCACGTTGTGCCAATTTTACTAAAACTTTGTTAGCATGATCCAATTCCATATACGATATTGCCTTATCGAATCCTATATTATTTTTACCTTTGAATTTATCCAAAAATCTAAAAATGCGTACCAAAGCTCTCCTTAATCTATTAAGATTGCTGAATGAGTTAAAATTAAAATTTAAACTATTTGACTGCAACAGATTTACCTTTTGTGACTTAATTTCCGGTAAAGTTTTAATATTTAAGTCCAACGGAATTGGCCACATTGATTCACATAGTTCCAGCCATGGAGGCCCTTTCCACCATTTCCAGCACTCCATTAGTGATTGAGGATACATTCCCCTAGATAATATATCAGCTGGGTTATGTTCCGTCCTAACATGATTCCAATTAGATATTTTTGTTAATGACTGAATCATAGAAACCCTATTACCTACAAAAGTTTGCAGCAAAGAAGAAGACATACCGATCCAACCTAAAACCACTGTAGAGTCTGTCCACAAATATGTTTTATTAAATTTACAAGTCATGGATTTCTTTACATATCTTAGCTACTAATTGCGCAAGTAGTACCGCACCACAAAGTTCAAGCCTCGGAATGGTTTGTCTTTTTAGCGGACTTACCCTAACTTTGGAACATAATAACGCAACTGTAACTTCACCATTAACACTTACACTATTAACATATAAGCAAGCTCCATAAGCATCACAGAATCCGTGAAGATCAATAATTCTGTTTTCACTTTCCACAAGAACCCTCCTATTTATTTTGATATTATCTAATTTCGACATTCCTTTCTTCAGTCTTATCCATTCTGTTTCTAAAAACATAGGAATAGACTCATCCCAATCAACTTTCTCTAACCAAAGCTTTTGAATTAATATTTTAGCTATTACTACACATGGTCCAACAAGTCCTAACGGGTCAAAGATTTTGGATATTTCACACAGAATTACCCTCTTTGTTGTCCGTTGAGAACCTTTTAAAAAATCTACAGAAAATGTCAGAAAATCCTCATTATAGTTCCATAAAAGACCCAAAGTTTTATTGCTATCCTTTTCTCCAAGACTTATCTGATGATAACTATCCACACTTCCCTCTAACAGTTGACGAGCTTCAGAACTATTAGATATCCATTTCCTAAGGTTCATTCCGCCATCCTTTAAAATATTAGATATTCTTTTGCACAAACTTACAGCATCATCCACTGAGTCAGCGCCTGTAAGTAGGTCATCCACATAAAAATCCTTTAAGATGCTATTAGATGCTTGCGAATCAGAATCCGCACAATCCAACCCCAACTGTTTTAAACATCTAATTGCCAAATAAGGTGCTGATTTGGTTCCATAAGTAACCGTATTCAAAGAATATACCTTCAGCTCCTCATCAGGATGTGACCTTCAAAATATTTGGTGAAACGACCTATGTTTGGGATTAACCCATATCATTCTATACATTTTGGCAATGTCCCCACAAACTACAAATTGATGCTGTCTAAATCTTAAGAGAATAGCCATCAAATCCTCCTGTAATTTTGGTCCACCGAACTGAATATCATTCAATGAAATTCCAGTATCATTAGGTTCTGAACCATTGAATACCACTCTCAATTTTGTCGTGCTGCTATTTTCTTTAAGGACTCCATGATGAGGCAAGAAATACGACCCTATTTCACTTGGGTTCAAAACCAACGACATATGACCCATATCAATATATTCTTGCATAAAATCTTTATACAAGTTTGCCAGATCAGTATTTTTCTTAAATCTCCTCTCCAGTGCAAGAAATTTATTTTTTGAAGATTCCTGAGAATCACCCAGCCTCTCTACAGCCTCCTTAAATGGTATATCCACTATAAACTTACCATCATTTGCTCGTGATGTGGATTCTAAAAATATTTTTTCACATTCCATCTCCTCTACAGAAAACTTTTCTTTTTCACTTATTTCTTCCAGCTCCCAAAATTTCTCCAATTGACTTTGAAGATCCACCAAACCAACATGTACTTGTTTTGCTACGACTCCTGACCGACCTGAGCCCGTTACTAACCAACCTAATCTAGTCTTTTGTAGAATAGATTTACCAACGCCCAAATGAATTTGCCCAACACACATCAGCCCAAAAAATACATCAGCACCTAATAACAAATCTACTTTTTGGGGGTCTCCAAAACCAGGATCTGCCAATTGCAAATTATTTGGAATATTTAAGGATGAAGTATTAATTTTATTGCTAGGAGTTAACTCACTAATCCTAGGTACAACCAAACATGATATCGTCCTTTGAAAACTATTATGCATTGAATGCATATTGATTAAACACCTTTTACCAACATTGGAACCACTATTCCCTATACCTACAATAGATACATCTACCTTCTGAACCTGTAGACCCAATTTGTGTACCAAATCTTCAGTGATAAGGTTCGGCTGAGAGCCATTATCCAAAAGAGCTCTGCATGGTTGAGTACGTCCATGTTTATTTAGCACTTGAACCAATGCAGTTGACAAAAGAACTTCTCCTTCCATTTCCTTTCCATTATCCAAGAACACCGATTTAACCTCCATAAGATTGTTGGACAGATTCTCTCCTTGCGACTCATGCAACAAGAATTCATTATGATCACCTTGTGGTAATAATCATAACCAATGTTATGATTATTACCACATATTACACAAGAAGTACATGATTGCATAGATACAAAACTCTTATGTGTTCGACTAACGTTTTCCTTTTCTTTATCATTTTTCTTTTTTCTCTCAATATTCTTTAAACTCTCTATTCTTTTGCCCAAAAAATCTTTAAATTGCTTTAAACTTGCCAATTCCCCTTTAGGTCTATATTCTTCCCACTTAACAAAAGAATTATGATCCAGTTTTTTAGTCATACAATAAATAATAAAAGGATCCCAAGTATCAACTGATAAACCCAACCTATCTAAATGATATAACATTTCAGTTATTGCATCCAACATGCTTAGCAAATCAGTAGCGTTTTCTTTTATTATTTTAGGAAAATTTACCAAAATATCTAAATGATATTCTACCAACAACGGAGTATCGTCATATCGATCACACAAAAGCTTCCAAACTATTTCATAATTTTCGGCTGTCATTTTCCGCGATTGTACTACCTTAAGAGCATCACCCTGTACAGCTTTTTTTAAAAAATGAAATTTTTCAACTTTACTAATAGAATTATTATTATGAACTAACGAATCAAACATATCTTTAAATTCAACCCAATGTTCTATTTTTCCATTAAAAGTAGGCAATTAGTAGGAATTTTTTAAAGGATACAGAAAGACTCACCACTTGATTTTCGACCTTACTTTCCAATATATAATGATTACTTCCAAACAACCATCAAATAGAGATAATCGACCTTATTTTACTTCTTTGTAAGCCGCCTTTTACCACTAGTCACGTTCAAATTCGCTCCAACCGTTATATTTGCCAGCTTCCAACTTGAAATTCCAACAGTTTTACGTAAATTAATTCCAATATTTTTATGTAAAATATTTCCAATCCAGCGAAAAGGACCATTATGTTGGGAATTCTCCCAGTATTTTAATAAAATTATTTACCAACTTTAAATTAAGCATCAAATAAACAAATCTTTATTCTTTGTAATAACATACAAATTTTACAAATATTAACGTAACTTAAAACATGACTACATTCATCGACATTGTAACAAAGTCTGGCACCTGCTCGGCTGTTGATGCCGGCGACGCATCGATACTACCCTTCGTATACGGGGTAAAGCGCATATGTTCATAAACAATACTTTCACCTTTATTTTGTTTACACTGACTTAATTCTAATTGCCAAAAACTAATTGATCTCTTTTCTGAAAATACGTTTTCTAGGTAAGTTTTTAAATCTTCCCAATTATTGAATTCTCTATATTTTGTTAATGCTCGTGCTCTACCAACTATATAATTTTGTTTTAATAAGATTAAATAAAATTGTTCGTGATCTTGGATTTATTGACAATTCACAATTGTCTATAAAATCATGAACTTTGTCACATATTGTAGTACCATCGTAATCTTTAATTAATTTAATTGCAGTATCTATTGAAACAAAAAATTGTTCTGATTGATTTTGATTTGTATCAGCTTCCGACATGATTAAAATATAATAATATATAATAACAACGATAGTAATGGCTATTAACAAGTAAACAAAAATAAAACTTACATTAAAAGATGAAGTCGTCTTGAATACATTTAAAAATCCAAATGAGAAATGTCACAAAAACACTACCACAAAAAGACCCTTTTTCACTATTTTCACTGCACCTCACTATTTCTATCTGGAACTGTCGAAACTTAGACTTGGAACACTGGATATCGGGAACTTAGTTCTCTAAACCTGTAATAGTATTCTCATAAAAGTTAGTCCATTTAAGATCCGCATTATCCAATGGTTGACAAACAAAACTTTGATGACCCAACTGTTTTGCAATTACACATTTTGTCCACTTGAGTTTTGATTGGCTGCCCCTGTAGTCTCTAGCATAAACTTTCTCTCCCTCCCTGAAGTCTATAATCCTGTTACCTTTATGAAATTTATTTTGTTTTTCTAGAGCCGCTTTCTGAGTACCATCGTACGTTAAAAAAATCAAGCCTCGTTTTTACCTTACGGCCAAACATTAGCTTAGCTGGTGCTTGTCCCGTCACACAATGTGGTGTGTTCCTATATGACAACAAGTATTTAGAAATTAGCGTTGAAATACTGTCCTTACTTGCTTGGTCGGATATTAATTTATCTAACGCATGCTTTAAAGACTTAACTGAATTTTCGGCGGCTCCATTGGTTGATGGATGATAGGGAGCGGACGTAACATGCTCTATTCCATTGAGTTTACAAAAACGTTTAAACTCCTCAGAAACAAATTGTGGTCCATTGTCTGAAATGATTTTATTAGGTAATCCAAATCGGGCAAAACACTCTCTCCAATGTACTAGACGTATCTGTTTTATGCATTTTATAAACTTCCGGCCATTTGGAAAAGGCATCTGATATTATCAGGTAATTATGACCATGATACGGTCCCAAAAAATCTATATGAATTCTATCCCACACATGTGAGCTTATAGGAAATTTTATTAATTTTGCCTTGGGGGCAAATGTCTCTATGTCAGCATCTAATCCTGGCCACCAAAAGTACTGTCTGGCAACAGCCTTAATTCTCACCATACCACTATGAACACCATGTAATTCCTGGAGTAAGTCTTTACGAAATTTTAGCGGTATGACAACCCTATATCCCCACATAACCAAATCATTGTCGATCGACATCTCTTTTGACCTGTTAGCAAAAGGTTTTAACTCCTCAGGGACTGACTCAGGCCATCCATCTCTTACATACCGATAGACTGTACTCAAAATTCTATCCGCTCGGATCTCCTTCTTTATCTGGTCTCCAGTGATTGGTAAATTTTCTTCCACTATAAAATGAAAATAGTCAAATTCTAGGACATCCCTACTACCTTTGGTCGTGGAAACGGGTAACCTCGACAATCCGTCAGCCGGTCCATTGTTGGAACCTTTAATATGTTTGAAAGTATAGTTAAATCCACTTAGAAACAACGCCCACCTTTGCAATCTACCTGCTGCCATTTGTGGTATTCCTTTATTTTCTCCAAACAGGGCTGTCAAGGGTTTGTTATTAGAGCAAAGAGTAAAGTTACGTCCCATTAAATATTGATAAAACTTATTTACTGCCCAATAAATCGCCAAAGCCTCCTTATGCACGACTGAATACTTAGCCTCATGCTTGTTTAAAACTCTGGATGCAAAACTAATGGGTTTCTCTAGCCCGTCCGGATACACATGCATTAGAACTGCTCCCAAACCTACACTGGACGCATCACACACTAATTTTAGTGGGACATCTGGGTCATAATGTGCTAAACTTACGTCAGAACATACCTCTTCTTTTGACTTCAGAAATGCACTCTCACACTCAGGCGACCATTTAAACTTCACATTACTTCTCAAAAGTTCATATAATGGTTCTAGCAAACCTGATAAGTTCCTAATGAAACGACCATAATAATTAATCATACCTACATAAGCCCTTACTTCTGAAATATTTCGTGGTCTCGGACACTCCTTAAAAGCCTTAACTTTACCTGGGTCTTTACGCAACCCTTCCTTATTAATAATATGCCCTAAATACTTGATCTCTGGTTCGAAAAACATACATTTTTTTAAATTGAGTCTGAATCCGGCAGACTCTAGCCTCTTAAATACCTTTTTCAAATTCTGCAAATGTTCTTCTTTGTTCCTGCCAGTAACTAGGATATCATCCAAAAAATTTATGACCCCAGGAATTCCTAACAACACCTTTTCTATTATTTTCTGAAAAATGCTACAAGTTGTTTTTGTACCATAAGGTAAACGGTTCAACTGATAAATGCCCCTATGTGGGCTCCAACACAATAACTTCTTGGTCTCCTCTGAAAGTTCCAGTTGATTGTAAGCATTCTTGAAATCTAATTTGGAAAAGTACTCACCACCTTGGAGCGCCGCAAATTAATCCTCTATTCTAGGTAAATGATGCTTAACACCCAGT
This sequence comes from Ophraella communa, assembly GCA_035357415.1. Classification (NCBI taxonomy): domain Eukaryota; kingdom Metazoa; phylum Arthropoda; class Insecta; order Coleoptera; family Chrysomelidae; genus Ophraella; species Ophraella communa. The sequence goes on from CM068989.1 coordinate 23,439,155, forward strand.
AAGTGTTTGTTTACAGTGATTTTATAATCAGCACATATTCGAATCTTACCTGTGTCCTTGACTACAGGAACCAAAGGTGTTCCCCACTCAGCATGATCAACCAAAGTAATAACACCCCTCTTTTCCAGTTCATTTAATTCCTCATTTATTGCTTGTTTGAAAGAAAATGGCACTGGCCTGGGTTTACAAAATACTGGTCTAGCATCTGGGTCTACTTTTAGATCGACCTTTTCTGCTTTGTAATGTCCTAGCTCATCCATAAACAGTGAATTAAACTTTTTAATAACTGTAATACCTCAGAACTTTCTTGAACCATATTTATGCTAGAGACTACTGGAGGTACAATGCTAAAATTTAACAAATGCATTAAATCTCTACCTAACAGAGGAATAGTACCCTTTTTAACTATTATTATTATAATAATATTATTATTATTATAATATTATAATATTATTATTATAATTGTCTACCTGAGTACCCCTGTATGAAACTTTACAAAAATTTCCCCAGTTGGAACTATTATACTACCATCAAAAGATTTAAGTCTTACATTAGTGGGTTGTAGTTTATACTTTTGTTGTAGTTTTTCTAAATAAATATTCTCTGGTAATACTGACACACCTGCTCCAGAGTCAATTTCCATTTTAACCTTTTTGCCATTAATTAATACTACAACCCTTTGTGGTTTAACCAAAGTAGCACTAGGTGTAACTAAACACATTTCAACAAAATCTAAACTATGTTCTTCATCTGACTCTGATACTGTGCTGCCTGAAGGCTCTAGAAAATTTGTACCACTACTTTTGTTAACCTTACATACTCTGGCTAGGTACATTAGTACATTACAATTTTTACATCTATATTTTTTAAACTTACATTTTCTATAATCATGGTTATCCTTACCACAAGCATTACATCTTGAATTCATCCCTTCCTTGGGTTCTCTTGAAATGGTGTCTCTCTTGGCTTTACCTTGCCTCTGGTCCATTTTATTGACAGGAATTGGGCTGCTTTTCTGTATAATAACTGCTTCTTTCTTTAATGCCACCTCTACCAGATCATTCAAAGGAATTGTATGGTTTTCCTCACACACTCGGTCCAGTACTGGGCCTCTTCTTAATCCTGATATAAACCTGTCCTTAAGTATATCATTCAGGTTCACTCCAAACTTGCAATCTATCGCTTTGTTTTTAATCCTTACAAAAAACTCTCTGACTGATTCGTTTTCCATCTGTTTTAATGAATAAAATTCAATTCGCTCTTTAAAAACCGACACTTTCTTTGAAAATTGATTTTTTAACAAGTCACATAGCTCTGTGACACAAACCACATATCCCGTAGACATTTCTCGCAGGTTACATGACCTTGAACAGGATATTAGTACCGATGCGAATCTTCAGATGGCTCTGTAGGTTTCTTGTTGAAGCAGAAATTTGTAGGTTAAGGGTATTTATGTGTCAAATTTGTTTTTGAGTGTTCGAGTCTTGTCTGTATTTTGCTTTTTTGAGAGAAGTTATTAGGTTTTAATTTTTGTTTTACAATAGTGTTAGTTGAAATTTTTTTTTGGACTTTAACTGTGAGAATCCAACATGGTTTACCATAATAAATGTTGCATTCCGTTTTGTGAAAATTCTTCTGTAATAAGACATACATTTCCTAACCCCAACAAGGATATCAATCGTTTTAAAAAATGGATAGATGCATGTAAAAACTCCGTACTCTCTGAAATGGAGCCATGGAAGGTATATAAATCAATAAGAGTGTGCCATCAACATTTTGAACAAAAATACATCTCTAGTTGGTCTCACAAGCTGTTTACAACTGCCGTTCCAACACTTAACCTGCCCGGTAAGTCTAAGAAGCATATCTCAAAAAGAAGTGAACTAAACTTTAAAAATTAGTTATGTACCTGAAAACTTGTTAAAATGTCCTAATATAATATTATATATTCTATTATTTTTTAAACCAAGTCGTATTAACATTTATGATGTATTGTTTATTGTCGCCCCGAAAGGGGTATACAAATTATGTATTGTGTAAGTAGGACTATTAAATGCTACAGATTAAATAAGCTTTTATTTCCTTATCCAACTTGGGAATTTGTTGTGGGTAGACAAAGATCATATTTCAAAAACAATCGATTTTGTAGGTCCGTATCTCTATTCAAATTTACCGCAACATAATAGTTCCGATGCGAATCTTCAGATGGCGCTCGATTATGTCTCCACAGGATAACATTGGCGAGAACCGTCTAGGGGTAGGTGGTTTGTGGCTCTGTGAATGATTTGTCTTTGGTTAAGATTGGATCACACAGTCCATTTAAAACTTCATAAGCTCTATCACCTATAAGTGTATGTAATACTGCAACTTGCCTGTCATTTGAAATATAATTGGCCAAAAAATATTGCTCCAAACGTTCTTGATACGTTGACCAATCAGTACCTAACTTGTACTCTTGCAAGCTGCCTATCGTACCTCTTACAATATTTACTTGATTATCAGTCATCTTTCACCTGAATTTTATTACTTTTTTTTCTCTCGTCGCCAATTTACTTATGTGGTGTATTGTTAAATAAAGTACCAGAGTTATTGTATATATGTTTATTACACGTGCAATACAGAAAACTTAAAGCGCGCCCAAACACATCATATACAAAGTGAAGTTTTTACATTCTTCTTTTTTATTTGGGGATAGGACTAATACATTACAAAACTGTCATCGATATAAGTTTTGACGTCACGACCAATGAAGGTCGTTTCGACTTCTATTTGAATTTATTGATTTTAGCTTACTTTCAATTTGATATTATATAAAAAATAACCAGAATTGTTGCATTGCAATATATGAGTTTAGGATTATATATTTATAAGTTACTATATGATTACAAAGGAATTTCATTAATTTATTTCTAATGAAAACACCGAATTTTCATTAGTTGATATATTAATAGTACGCTAGAAAAAGTGTTTTTGGTAGAGCATTATTTTCGTTCATATGGAAAAGGTCGTAATGATGGTCCAAGCTTAGAACAGGTGTCAATAAAATATCAACAAAAATTTAATAAAGCAGCTCCTAGTAAAAGTGTGATGTTAGCTGTTGTTGTCAACGTAAAGGTTCTTCAGGTCGTCGAAAAACAGTATGCACTAACGAAAATGAAGGACGTGTTTTTAACCAAGTTGTGCAATCACCTCAAAGAAGTCTTGTAAGAACTGCATGTAAACTCAACATTAGTGAAACGTCTTTAAATCGCATGTTCAAATCAATTGGTGGTTATCCAATCCGTATTCAAGTTGGACAACGACTAAATGCTGCGGACAAACGTGCAAGATAAATTTACTGTGGTCGCATTTTGAGTTTAATTTACAAAGATCCCGAATTTTTGAAAAACATATGGTTTTCAGACGAGAGTCACGTTCATCTTAGCGGCTATATTAATCGACAACCAGACTCCTTGGATTTGAACGTCCTGATGTCTTTGTAGGGAAACCACTCCACACTCTTCGAGTTACCGTTTGGTGCACGGTATCTGGTAATATAATGATTGGTCCTTATTTCGTTGAAGATGATAATCAGAATCCACTTACTGTCAACCAAGAACGTTATAGAGAGAAAATAATTATACCTTTTGTGAGAGATCTAAATAATTTTTCCCGTGCACGAAATCTACAGTTTCGCACACAATGGTTCCAACAAGATGGTGCAATGAGCCATACAGCTATGCGCACCTTAGACTTACTCCGCCAGCATTTCGATAATAGAATAATTTCTCGGGAAACAGACGCCACCTGACGCATACATTTGGGGTATAATGAAGGAAAAAATATTTCATTCGGAAAATCCGCCGGCGAATATTGCCGAGCTACGGGAAAAAATACAAAATATCTTTTGGCAGTTCCATCAACCACTTTTTATAAATATGTTTATTGACTTACAAAATCGATATGAAGCTTGTTTGCGTCGAAATGGTGAACATTTTGAACACTTACATTACAGAAATTAAAAATTAATTTTTATTTTTATTTTCGGTCCTGTTTATTTTGGCGGATACTGTACAAAAAAAAACATTGGGATTGGAGTAGGTATTGCTTTTCGCGCCTATACATAAATGCATACATAAATGGTAGACCACCGAGACTAAAGAAATGTGTTCATTATGGAATGTACTATAAACAGAAGTACCTACCTACTTTTTATTGCAACATTTGATTTAGAATCTGTCTTTGCCTAACATATTTACCACAAGCAAACAATATGATCGAAGTGACATATCTCATTGCAGGATTCACATATCTAGTTCGGTGTCGGTTAAACCGATTTTACATAAATATTGAAGTGTGGAAAGTGAAATATTATAAATACAATTTTCCATGCATTGTGTTACGATTTTTCCTACGACCCCAATATTTCTTGCAATAGGTAATGAATTATTTAAATTTATTTATAAAATTACTTTTAATTTTTAATCATGTTAACAATTAGGATTTAAATGAGTTTAAATGTTGCATGGAAATATATAATTAATTAAAATCAAATAACCACCTTTCTCAGGAGTTAACATCAAAATTCTTTATTAGCCAAATAACATTTTAATTTTTTTCTTGGACTCCATAAAAGTTAAAAGTAAATTGATTATTGGAACAGTTGGTGAAATTAATTGGAAATATTATGTATTAGTATTGTACGTATTTGGAACATTTCCATTTACGTTAAACTCCTGTTGTATGCACCAAACACCCCTATGTTTAAACCCTAGCATTAAACACACGATTCAATTCAGAGTGCAATAGACCCATCTCGTTAATGACTCAAATTTAATACTCATGCGCGAACTAACTCCCACTCTCGTAGTTTCCCCTAAATGTTCGTGCCCCTTATAAAATTGTGTTGGTAAGCCTATCAATCCGTATATTATTATGCCATAAGTATAAGAGGTTAGTTCATTGTTTATTTTATATGTCACAAAAGTTACATTTTGTTATCAGAGATAAAATATCTCATTTTTTCCCGTCGTAGTAAAAATACATTAATTGACAGTTCAAAATGCGCTTAAATATAATTTAATTTAATGATCAATTAATAATAATAATAATAATAATAATAATAATAATAATAATAATAATAATAATAATAATAATAATAATAATAATAATAAAAATAATAATAATAATAATAATAATAATAATAATAATAATAATAATAAGCTTTATTGTCGAAATTTTTTTTTAAATTTGTGGACAAAGCTGTTTAAAAAAAAGCAAATCACATAGAACAAAACATATTAAAACAGTAATACAAGAGTATCTATAACTAAATAAAACATAAAACATACAAACATATAAAACTTCACAATATAAAACATTGCGAAAGGTCAGTTAAAAAAAATAATAAAAAATAAAATAAAATAAATGTATACATTATACAATGAGAATGATAAATAATAAGTAATATAAAAAAATTAAAATTTAAAATTTTAATTTAGTCAACAACAAAAAAAAACAAACAACAAAATAGATAAATATCACAAATTAACTTTCCAGTGCGTGAGATGGTCCCAAATAATTTATGTAAAAAAGTCGTCAACTGCATACAAAGCTCTCTCCACCAAGTTTGATTTTAAAGCGATACGAAATGCGGTTATTGATGAAATGGACTTTATTTCCAAGGGTAGATTGTTGTGCATTTTCTTAGCGTTATAAAAAATAGAGCTTTTGATTAGTTCCGTGCGAGGTTTTGGTAAATAAAGGTCATACTCTGCACTTCTAAGAGGGTAGTTATGAGATGGTCTGTCTGAGACTTCAGGTAAATGTTTCCGAATTAAGGAAATGGATTCAAAGATAAATAGGGATGGAAGTGTTAATATTTTATGTTTTTTAAAGAATTCCCTACAGTGAGTTTTACTGCTTAGTTTCAGCGTATACCGAACAGCTCTCTTTTGTAATTTAAAAATACGTTCAAATTGAGTCACACAACATGTACCCCAAAAAGGAAGTGCATATCGGAGATGTGACTCGAAGAGGGCAAAATAGACTGTTTTGGAAGCTGACAGGTGAAGCTCCCTAGATATTGTTCTCAGTGCGTAACAAGAAGAGATTAGTTTTTTTGACAAAGCGTCAATGTGTACATCCCATTTTAGAGAGCTGTCAACGACTAGTCCCAAAAATCTCACAGAGTCAACGACCTCTATAGTAGAATTATTCAACATAATAGGTTGAATTGCAGATGTGTATGGTAAAACTTTCGTTTTAGAAACGTTCAAACACATATGGTTAGAATCACACCATGATTTGATTATGGTTAAGTCATGTGAAACGATTCTATGCAGTTCGGTGATATCCGGGTGACTCCAAGAAAAGCTAGTGTCGTCTGCAAATAAACAAATTTTTCCGCCGATGCTCAAGTCAGCAATATCATTGATAAATAGCAAAAACAATATAGGACCCAATACCGAACCTTGTGGAACTCCATATTCTACAAGCTTGCATGAAGACCTTAATTCATCAACTCGTACAAGCTGCAGTCTATCACTAAGAAAGGACTCGAACCACCTGATCGAGGTGCCTCTAAATCTATAGTACTGCAATTTTTTAAGTAGTATTTTATGATCCATGCAATCGAAAGCTTTTGAGAAATCACAAAATATTGTAGCTGTAGAGTGTTGATTGTTTAAGCTGGAGTAGACATTATTAAAAAGAGAAAACATTGCATCATTTGTGCATTTACCACTTAAAAATCCAAATTGATTTTTAGCTAGAATATTGTATTTACTCACAAATGAAAGAAGCCTTTTTTTACCAACCTTTCAATGATCTTGGATAACGTAGGAAGAAGCGCGATTGGGCGATAGTTAGAAACTTGATCTTTATCACCTCCTTTATGCAAAGGAATGATTATGGCTGTCTTAAGGCAAGTAGGAAAAATACCAGTTTGGAACGACTCATTAATCAAATTAGTTAGAAGATCTAATACACAGTCCGGCAGATTTGCGAACAGGAGCCGCGAACAGGAGCCGCCCTGGTTATTATGTATTTTATTAATGCTTCAATAAGTTGAAATACAATATATACTTTATCATTGAATATTTTAATATATTTCACAATGACAAAAATATAATAATAATAATAATGACAATGTGTGACATTCGACTACTCTCTACAAACAATATAATAAACTAAAGTACCTATTAGTACATAACAGTATTCCCCCCAAAAAACAAAATTATTATAAATTTAACCTTTTAATGGGTTTTATTAATCTTGTTGATCTTCTCAGCTCATTTGATTTCTTTTCGTTTTTTGTATTAACCCCATTCTCGAATTCAAATCCGGTACTGGTCGATGGCTGCGCTAGTATGGTAACATCGGTCTCTCTACTTGTGGTTGGTTGTATGTCGTCCTCTCTACTTGTTGTTGGATGCCTAGTCTCTCTACTTGTAGTTGGTTGTATGTCGTCCTCTCTACTTGTCGTGGGATGCCTATATATTTCTTTACCATCGGTAGTTTCTCTATCATTTCCTACAGCCACTATAGAGTGGTTTGATTGAGTTGCTTCATTTAAGTTTGCTTGTGTGGATGTTGATGTATATTGATACAAGGTTCTTTTAACTGGAATTTGCAAGTCTATCAGCAATTTGCTTAAAACTATTGTCTGGTAAATTAATGGTAAATGTTTTATCCGTTTCTGATTTTGTAACTTGACAAGATCTTAGTTGATTATAATAACGTTTAATAACGTACCCATCATCCAATTTTACCAAATAATGTAATTTTCCTAATGTTTTTTAATTACCCCAAATTTCCATAGTGTAGGACCTATATAATTTCTGGATTGCACTCTTTCTTCTGGTTCAAAAGATTTACTAAATTTTGTTTGTATAAAATTTTCTTGTTTCTTGATTTGTGTTGGTATAGTTTTATCTGAATCTTTAAAATTTGGACGGATTAAATCTAATTTTGTACGTAATTGTCTTCCAAACATAAGTTCTGCGGGCGATTTACCACATTCTAGCGGTGTAGCTCGATATCTAAATAATAGTTTACATAGCTTTTCGTGTAAATCTCCTTTTTCGTTTAACATGCACTTCAATTTAGTTTTTAATGTTTGACAGTATCGTTCAGCTTGTCCATTTGTGGCAGGATGTCCCGGAGCTATATATTTTTGTGCGATTCCGTTTCTTTTACAAAAAGAAGTAAATTCATCTGATTTGAAAATTGATGCATTGTCACTTACTAAAGTTTCAGGAAGACCATGACAGCTGAAAACTTCTCTCAAATGTTTAATTGTTTTTTCAGATGTAGGAGTACTTTTCATTACACGAACTTCGGGCCATTTGCTTTTTGCGTCTACCAATATCATAAAATAGTTCCCAAGAAATGGACCGGCATAATCTAGATGTAGTCTTTGCCAATTTTTATTAGGTGTTTCCCATTTATGGATTGGTGCTTTTGGAGGATTTTTCTTAACGTTACAACATTCAGGACAACTATTTACTACGTTTTCGATATCTGCATCTATACCTTTCCAGTAGCAGTGATTTCTAGCCAGCATTTTCATCTTGACAATTCCAACATGTGTAGAATGTAATTCTTTAAGAAGATAAGGTTGAAGACTTTTTGGAATAATTACTCTGTTTCCTCTAAATAAAATTCCTTCTTCCATAGAATATTCACAATCATTAATCTTGCCATTGATAAGTTCTTGTTTGAGTTTTGATAATTCAGGATCTTTATTAGTTTCATTCAAAATTTTTTCAGCATTAATAGTGTAGTCAGAAATTTCGTTAATCGTATTGATATTTAAGTAATATTCATCGTCATGAGTATCTTCTTTATGATTTTGAAGTATAGGATTTCTTGATAAAAAATCTGCATTTGTATGGTCACAGGATCTTCTGTATATAATATTGTAATCGAAAGCCGAAATAAATTGCGCATAGCGCAGAAGTATATTTACAGTCATCACTGGAAATTCTTTTGAAGGATTAAAAATAGTCATAATAGGTTTGTTATCAACAATGAGTGTAAAATGTTTTCCGAATAAATATTGATATAATTTTTTAAATGCCCAAAATATAGCAGTAGCTTCTTTATCTAGTTGACTGTAATTTCTTTCAGATTTGGTTAATGATCTAGAAATAAACGCTACTGGGCGCTCAGATCCATCTGATAATTTATGTGATAATACTGCAGCTATACCAAATGGACTTGCGTCTGTTGCTACAATAATTGGTAGGTCCGGTGTAAAAGGCATCAGCACTCTATCACTAGTTATTTCTACCTTGATTTTTTGAAATGCTTTTTCACATTCTGTTGACCAAATAAAAGAAACATCCTTCTTAAGTAGATTGTTTAAAGGTTGAAGCAATATCGAAGCTTTGGGAATAAATTTCGAGTAATACATCACTAACCCGAGAAATTTTTGTAATTCTTCTACATTTTCTGGTCGTTTCACATTTAGAATTGCTTTAATTTTATCTTCTGACTTTTCAAGCCCCTTTGCAGATATAACATGACCCAGATATTTAATTTTCTCTTTAAAAAATTTGCACTTGTCTTTGTTGAGATGAAAATTATATTTACGTAATCGCTCTAAAAGTTGAATTAATCTTGATTTACATTCTTCAATTGTTTTCAATTGAACTATTATGTCATCAAAATATGCTACCGTGCCTTCTAAATCATGAACTACCTGATCAATGAGTTTATGAAATTCACTCGGAGCAGTTTTAATACCAAAAAATAGTCTTTTAGCTAAATATGTTCCCTTGTGAGTAGAAATGGCTTGGATTTTAGAACTTGCTTCATCTAATGGAATATGTAAATACGCTTTAAAAACATCTAGAGTACAAAAGTATTTTCCACCCTTCATTTTATTAAATATATCTTCAATTCTTGGTATAGGATATCTATTTTCCTGTATTTGTGGATTGACAGTTACTTTATAATCAGCGCAGATTCTTATATTTCCATCTTTTTTGGGTATTATCACAAGTGGCGTGCCCCATTCAGAATGGTCTACTTTTTCTATTATTCCTTCATTTTCTAAAATGTTTAACTCCTTCTCCACTTTTTCTTCTAAAGCATATGGAACGCATCGAGGTTTAATAAATCTCGGTTTTGAGTCTACTTTCAAAAGCAAAGAACATTTATAATCTGGAATTTTTCCAACTTTTGATTCAAATATGTCCTTAAATTCTTCAAATATTGGATTTAAATCAGGAATTACATTTTTAATTTCAAAATTTTGTTTTTCTGGTAAAATATTTAATTTCCGAATCCATCTTCTCCCCACAATTGCATTACCATATTGTGGTACGACATACAATATCTTAACGAAATATTTTGTAGATTTAAAGCATTGAAATCTTGCTGGGACATAATGGTGACTGGACTACCTGTATCGCATTCAAAACTCACCGGTTTTTCCTTGATTTTCACTTGAACAAGCATTTTTGGTTCATATATATCAAAATTTTGATGAAATATGTCAATAATTTGATTAACAGAAAAATTTTCATCATCATCATCAGATTCATCAGAGCTTATATTTTGTATATGATTTTGTTTTTCTTTTATTAGGCTAGTAATACACACCTTACTGATATGGCCCTTTTTAAAACAATTTTAACATTTTAATCTATTAACACTATAACATTTTTCTGTAGAATGATTATTATGTCCACAATGTAAACATAGCCCAGCTAAACCTAATTTTTTTAAGTCTACTTTAGAACCATTCGAGATTTTATTATTATTTTTCTTCTTAATAAATCTGTTGGTAGATGGGCCTGCTTTTATAACTTGAATTCTGTTAATATCATTATTTGTATAATTTGTTTTGTAAACCTCTTTGTTCTGAATTTTGGAAGCTTCAATTATTAAAGCAGTTTCTTGAGTCTTCTTAAAAGAAATATCAGGTTGTTGAAGAATTTTTTCACGTATTTCAGCATCATACAATCCTCTTATAAATTGAGCTCTTAATAGTTGATCAATTATATTTGTTAAACATTTATTTTGATTACATTTAACTGTAAAATCACCACTCCTAACCATGTCTTTAAGAGAAGCAATATAATTTGCAATAGACTCCGTTGGTGATTGAATTCTGTTAAAATACTTATGTTGTTCAGATAAAATATTTATTTTCGGTGACAAATGGTGTTGGGTTCGCGGTTCTTTTAAATGAAATAAATTCTTTGAGAAGGTGACTTTTAAATTAACCTTTTAATTGACAACTTCTAACTAACTGACAATATCAATTATTCTAGTTACAGTAATAATAAAAACATAAAACATAGTCTACTATGTAAAAGCGTTGTAAAAGGATGCACAGCGTGTTCCAACATTCTCCGGCCCCAAGCTTATTCTTCGTCCAACCTTACTGGAGCCCTCAGAATCCTACCAAACCTCGATCTTCTTCTTCACTTTTCTTTTCTGTTTTCTGGTTCTTCTCTTTATTAACTTCTTGTCCCTTTTCCGCAGTGATAACGTGCTTACTACTTGATTTTGTCGATGTTCCCAATTCCAATGGATAAATTCTTTGGAATGGGCGAATTAGTACTCCGTTTTTAGTTTTTACTTTCACAACACGACTTATTCCATCTTTTCCAACATAAATTTCTATTATTTTTCCCATTGGCCAAAGAACCCGTTTTAGATTGTCTGCTCCGACCAAAACTACGTCACCAACTTTGATTTTCTCTGTCTTCTGCCTGTGACCTTTATTAACTAACTCTGCAAGATATTCTTTTTTAAATCTCTCACGTAACAAATTTCGAATATTTTGCAAATAAGTGAAACGCCCTTTTAAAAATAACTCGTCTACCTGGTCCAAATCAATAACGTCACCCGAAAAATCTGTTCCTGCCGACTGTATGGGCCTTAAAAACCTTGCAGGACAAAGAATCTCCCAATCATCGGCACTGGAAACATAGGTGAGTGGTCGCTCGTTAATTACTGCTTCTACATCGCATAGTACAGTGTATAGTTCAACGTAATAGAGCGATGCTTTTCCCAAAGATCGACGCAACAGTTCTTTTACAACCCGTACTAATCTCTCCCACCATCCGCCCCACCACGAAGCCGAAGGTGGATTAAATATCCATTTAATTCTTTTTGAGACCTGAAAAATTTTCAATTTCCTCCCAATTTAATTTTTAAACAAATTATCACTGCCACGAAAGTTTGTCCCGTTGTCTGAATAAATAGTGTTTGGTCTACCACGTCTACTGATGAAGCGTCGTAATGAATACAAAAATGCTTCTGTTGAAAGTGATTTAACTAGCTCAAGATGAACTGCTCTGTAGACTGCGCATGTAAATAATACAATCCATACTTTGCTGCCATCTTTTAGCAGTAAGGGTCCTGCTAAATCAACACCCACAATTTCAAAAACCCCAGCGTCATTTATTCTGTTTGCAGGTAGAGGCGCAAAAGGAGTTTCAAATGGCTTAGATGTATGTCTTTTACAATTTACACAGGCAAATATTATGGAATTTATCGTTTTACGGGCTTTCAGTAACCAAAACTTTTCTCGTATGACTCCCAATAAAACTTTTGGTCCTGCATGACAGCTATTTTCGTGTTCTTCTATAATAATTTTCTTAACAATTTCATTTTTACTTGGAAGGATAATCGGGTATTTAAAATTTTCAGTAAAATCGCCAAATTCCAGTCTTGTTTTTATTCTTAAAATCCCATTACTGTCTTTAAAATACTCAAATTTACGCATTCCTTTCAGATTTTTACCTAAATCTTTCCTTTGCACTATTCTTAAAAGATATGTTTCTGCTCTTTCAAGTTCTTCTGTGCTAAGATGTACGTATTTGTTTCTTCGTTTTGCTTCAAGGCACTTTTTACTTAATTTGTTTTTTAAATTATTACCATATCTCAAAATCCATCCAATAATTCTTTTAATTTTGTTATATTCTGAAACTTGGTTTATTTTCTGCCAAAATACTTCATCTACTGAAGTCTCTACTAAATTTGAGCATATGACATTTTCTTGTTCTTTCTCAATTTCTTCTTCTGTAGCATATATTTTCCCTTTTGGCCATTTTTCTTTACTTTCTTTTAGCCATTCTGGACCTTGCCACCATTTTCTCCATAAGCTGCTTTCCACTGCAACCACGTGATAAAACGTCGGCAGAATTCATTTCTCCCGGTACGTGACACCATTCATCTGCTCTGCTATATTTCCTTATTTCTTTGATCCTATTTCCAACAAAGGTATTCCACAACCCCTTTGTTTTTATCCAGGTCAAAACGATCATGGAATCGCTCCAGTAAGTAGTTTCCAGGTTTTTGAAATCTTCTACTTCTTTAACCGTTTCGACTAGTCTTACTCCTATTAAAGCAGCCATTAATTCGAGTCTAGGTAAAGTAACTGATTTTATGGGACTTAACCTAGTTTTTGCTAACAAAAGCCTAATAAAAACTGAATTTTGATTCTCAAACCTAAGGAAAACACAAGCCGCATAAGACAACTTTGATGCGTCTACAAAAACGTGAAGAGATTTTTGTGTTATCATTTCTTCATCTTCTACATTATTTATCAAATATCTAGGAATACTACAAAAACTTAAAAGATCTACACTATTCAACCAATTTTCAAATCGTTTTTTTAAATCCTCAGGCAATTTTTCATCCCACGTAAGTTTCAAGCTCCAGGTTTCCTGTAACATAACCTTTGGTAACAATGTAAAAGGAGCTATGAAACCAATGGGGTCAAAACTCGCTGAGTTGCTGATAAAATACCCCTTTTTGTTCTAGGAATGTCTTCAAGTGAACCCAAATTTTTAATTTCGCATTTTAAAATGTCGCTTGCAAAGTTCCATTGTATCCCTAGAATAGAAATGATTTTAGTTTCCTTGTTTTCCTGGTGTACTAAACTATCATTATTTGGTTCGTTATAAGTCCACCCCTTAAATCAAATTTTGCTCTTGTCAAGATATCTTTTGACTCCCCCATAAATTTTTCCAAATCCTTTTCGTTTTTGACGCTATAAACACAGTTGTCAACATAAAATGCATTTAAAAGTTGTTCTGCTGTTTCTCTAAATTTTGTCTCGTTTTTCAAATGTAAATTTAGTGTAGCTGCTAAAAAAAGAAACGGACTAGGTTTTAACCCGAAAACAACCCTGCAATGTCTAAATATTTTAATTTGTCGTTGTTCGTAATCTTTCCACCAAATAAAACGCAAATAATTCCTATCTTCTTCTTTAATACTAATTTGTAAAAATGCTTTTGGGATATCTGCTGTTACCCCTATTTTATGTAATCTAAATTTTAGAATAAGTGGAATAACTAGCTCTATCATATTAGGACCCTTTTCTAGTAGATCGTTAAGAGAATTACCGTTCTTATCTTTTTGTGACGCATCAAATACTGGCCTTATTTTTGTTGTGCAACTTGCTTTCTTTATGACCGCATGATGCGCCAAGTAGTGGTGTCCATCTTCATTTTCATATTCATCTAGCTCGACTTCTTCGATAATTCCCATTTGTTCATTAAATATTTTGTCATAATTCTTAAATTTATTCATTGACAGTAAACGCTTTGTATTTGAAAATAATCGATTTTCCGCCAGTTTAAAATTTGACGTAATATTGGGAAAACCGTCGACCCATGGTAGAGACACCTCGTACCTGTTTTCTTCATTCATTCTGGTGCTCTCCACGAATTTTTCCAGTGTTTGAATCTTCAATTCTTCCTGGCATTTTTTCTCTGCTGGTTCTTTTATGCCCAACACGTCTAAATTCCATAAATTTGCCAAAGAAGAATCAGAAAAATAAGTAGAGACAAACAAATTGTTTTTTATACAGCTTTGTTGACCCATTAGGGTCCATCCAAAATTTGTACCTACAGCTACTAGAGAATCATTTAATTTTAATATGTTTCCTGTAAGAATTTTTCCGAAAATTTCTGCTCCTATTAATAAATTTATTTCAAAATTGTTAGAAGCAATGTCGTTTATCACTATGTTTTTTGATTTCAACTCTTTAATGAAATTTATATCGTTTAGCTTTGGTATATAATGACATATTTTATTCTGTTCAAGCAAAGACATACCAATGTTAAAAGTTTCTTCTAAATTTTGAACATTTGCTTTAAATAATCTATGAATTTTTGGATCACTTCGCAAGCCGCCAAACATTCCCTGAACAATATTTTCCTCACCGATTTTAATAAGCCCTAACTCTTTGGCGCATTTTGATGAAATATACGAACGCTGTGAGCCGGTATCTAGCAGAGCCCTTACTGTTTTAGATCTATTATTATCAGAAACAATTTTGACATTAATTGTTTGAAGCAAAGTTTCTGAATTCACCGTTGTCATCGTTTGCTCAATTTTTTCCTGCCTATTTCCGTTATTTTCTTTCTCCTTCTCATGCAGATCAGGACACATAAGAGTGTGATGTTTTCGCGCGCATTTTATACATTTAACTGTATATTTGCAAGTTCTGAAACTATGATTGGGTTTCAGACACGAGAAACAACCTTTTTTCTTACTACTGCTGTCTTTTTCTCTTCCAATGTCATTTTTGTGCTCTTATGCAATCCTGGCTGTTATGAGTGTTTGTATCGCAAAATATGCAAGTAAAATTGGGCTTACCTTTGGGGAAAGTATTTTTCACATGCAACATTTCTACAGAGCACCTATCCGTACCCATTTTGACTCCATTGTTCAAAGAAAAACTGGTTTGTGCAAGCTTTATTCGCTCGTCTGCTTCCACTTCGGCTTTTAGGAACTGCAAAAGACCCTGTAATTCATTTATAAATTTATCATTAGTTAAACGGTTTCGTTCCCAAATTTTTAGCAATTCGTGTGGTATAGCTGACTCAACCAATGGTAAAAGCATTGCAGCGTATTTATCACTAGTCACACCCAATGTTTCCAGCGCCCTGAGCTGTGTCTCTAATTTATCATACAAAGCAGATAAGGCCATACCTGTTTTTTCCGGTGAAATATGTTGATTTAAAACTAGGCTTAAAAGTTCTCTTACATAAACCTGAATTAAAACTTCGTCTCGTGCAAACCTAGTTTTGAGTTGGTCGATGGCAAGCTTATAGTTCGTTGCTGAGGGTGGGAAACTTTTCTATCAAATTTCGGGCTGGCGAGTTTTCTTCGGTGGATTGGATGAGGTACTGAAATTTGTCTTCATTTGGCAAATCTGGATCTCCATCTATTTTTTTGAAATTGACCCCAAAAATTGATCCAATTCTTGACATTTCCGTCAAACTTTTTTATTTCTAATTTTGGCAGGTTAAAATTTTTTGGTCTGTTCGTTGTTCCTTTTTTAACCTCCATTTTTACTTCTTTCAAATTTTCTAATAAAAAATTGCATTCGCTTGTATATTTTGTTACCTCAGTGCAAAATTCCATTTCTTCTATTATTTCTTCATTAAAATCTTTGTCACTGGGTTCTTCATTACAAAGCAATTCTTTTATATTGTTGTCAAGGGAGAATACCTTTTCTGCTTTTAATAAAACTTGTTGCAGTAATTCATTTATCTTCTTCTTATCGTCCGATCCTACCTTCTCAATTTCTTGGAAATGTTTTCTTGCAGCGTCTTTGATTATTTTTCTCTCTAGTTTCATAGACTGCATTTTCTTCCTTTTAAATTACCAGGGATGCCAATAATGTTGGGTTCGCGGTTCTTTTAAATGAAATAAATTCTTTGAGAAGGTGACTTTTAAATTAACCTTTTAATTGACAACTTCTAACTAACTGACAATATCAATTATTCTAGTTACAGTAATAATAAAAACATAAAACATAGTCTACTATGTAAAAGCGTTGTAAAAGGATGCACAGCGTGTTCCAACAAATGGTTTGTCAATAATTCTATAATTTCCTGATAGGTTCTAGACGCAGGCGTTTCAGGAGCAGTTAGACTAACTAATAATTTATAAAGCTTCGCTCCTAGACAGTTAATAAGAATCATCTTTTTCGCTTCATTTGAATCTGCATCATCTTTATCTAAACCTTTAAGTTTGAAGAAATTGTCTAACCTTTGTAGGTAGTTTTTAAAACATTCCACATTTTCATCAAATGCCTCAAAATGTAATATTTGATTTTGGATTTGCTCTTTAATACCTACAGGTCTCTGCTGTGCTTGAATATTGGAAAAAAATCCAGTTAAAATTTGAATTTATTCTTCTTGAGTGGCCATTAAATTTTTCTTCTTATTTTACTCGTCGCCAATTTATTATGTATTTTATTAATGCTTCAATAAGTTGAAATACAATATATACTTTATCATTGAATATTTTAATATATTTCACAATGACAAAAATATAATAATAATAATAATGACAATGTGTGACATTCTACTACTCTCTACAAACAATATAATAAACTAAAGTATTAGTACATAACACTGGTATATTATTAGAAAACGTGTACAATACAACTGTATAAAACCTCCTGTGTGCATCCCATTAAGAGGTATTGAACACCAAAGTTTTATTTAGAAGCTCACAATTTCTTACACCATTAAGTATTAAAAGAATTCATCTTATTACTCAATGCTTTATAGTTTACTGATACAGTTAACCATATCATTCTTAATCTGTGTATTGATTTTATCAAAGATGTGAATTCAGAAATTGAAATAAGTAATCAAATTTATACAAACATTTAAAAATAATAATCTACAAATTTCCAGATTTTTTTCTAACTATTTAGCTATAACGTCTAATTTGTCATCGAGAAAGATCGCCCTGTAAATGCCTGATGCCTCGTGGTACAGCTCACAGCTCCGCCGTTCACTCTCTTCTACTGTCAGAGTCATAGAATAAGGTTTATATAAGTGGGTGGTCAGAGTACAACTAAATTTTCTCGGGGAGCAAGCAAAATTCACATGCCTGACTATGGCCATCTATATGTCGGAGGGCAGGCGGATAGCCAAATCAGTCCATAAGGTTGCGCCTCTCATTACTTTATTACTCAATGGTTTTTCGTCATTTTTAAGATTATTGCGAGTTGTCGCCTCTATAGGCGACGGTTTATAAATAATAGCCGTAGTAAAACTAAACTAAGTGGAATTCTTACTCCGCAAGAGTTAAACAATGCGTTATTTTTAATAGTAAAATCGGTACAGATTAATTGTTTTCCGTTGGAATATGATTTTTTGTTAAAAAATAATATTTTACCAAAAAAGAGCAGATTATTATCCTTAAATCCGTTCCTTTATGAAGGCGTGTTAAGGGTAGGCGGAAGATTACATAATTCCACATTTGATTTTGAGAAAAAACACCAGATTATTTTACCGAAAAATCATTTATTAACTGATATGATTTTACATGAACATAATCGACTATTTCATTGCGATATTCAAGCTCCATTATGCGCGGTGCGTGAACGATTCTGGCCTTTGTCCGCTCGTAATTCCTGTAAGAAAATAAGTAGATTATGCAATAGATGCTTCAAAGTAAAACCTAAGGAAATTAGTTATTTAATGGGAGACTTACCTGCTTGTCACGTCAATGATTTTTTACCTTTTCTTAACGTAGGCGTCGATTACGGTGGTCCCTTTTTTATTAAAGATAGAAAATCTCGTGGATCGAAAGTAACTAAAGCATATATTTGTCTCTTTATCTGTATGAGTAGCAAGGCTGTCCATTTGGAATTAGTTACAGCCTTGACTGCGGAGGCTTTTTTAAATACATACTCTCAAAAGATTTATCTCTAGAAGAGGAAAACCATGTAATATATACTCGGACAATGGTTCCAATTTTTTAGGTGCAAGTAGACAATTACAAGAAATGTACGATTTTCTTGCTTCTGAGAACAAAAATATTGGTAATTTTTTAATAAACGATAACATAAAATGGCACTTTATACCTTCGCGTTCACCAACGTTTGGAGGTATAATGGAAGCAGGTATAAAAAGTACGAAATTTCATTTGAAACGCGTTATCGGAGAATCTGTTCTTACTTTTAAATATTTTTATACAGTTCTTAGTCAGGTGGAAAGCATTCTTAATTCCCGTCCTACTTGTCCCTTATCCTCTGACATAGAAGACCTGAATCCTCTTACTCCTGCTCATTTATTACTTGGTCGGCCATTGACCACACTCCCAGAAGCAGACGTCACTACTATACCAGATAATCGCCTTAATCAGTACCAAAAACTCCAAGCTCTCAGTCAAAGATTTTGGACGCGTTTAAGCAAAGAATACGTAACCGAACTCCAAACCAGAATCAAATGGACCCAAAATTCATCAAACCTAGCTAATATTGGACAATTAGTGATAATTAAAAATAAGAATCTTCCCTCTATGCGATGGCAACTTGGTAGAGTTGTTCAGCTGTATCCGGGCAAGGATGGAATTTGTCGTGTAGCAGATATTCGCACCAGTTCTGGAATTCTGCGTCGAGCTTTAACAAAACTTTGCGTTTTACCTACACAGTGAGTGTTTTTTGTTTATAGTTTAGAAAGCTCTCAAGACCTTTCAAGGTGGGCGGGATATTAAACACTAAATGTGACGCCTATGGTCGGCTGACTCTCAACCCTTACGAAGTCGTCGCGCGCAGCAGACGTTAGACTACGTTAGACAGAAACACATGAACAATTCATCGATAAAGGTGTTGAGTTTTTTACTCACGATAATTTTTGAGTACTTATACACTTATGGTTGTTCTTTTTATTTTATGTATTAACATTTTGTTTCGTTATTTATATTAAAATTGATAAGTATACAGTCCACTATCTTTATCACAAAGTTGTGACCGTCCCCAACAGACTTCTTTAGAATTCCCGGAGGTATGGAAGGTGGCCAAAGTTATACTTGTGAAGAAGGCGGGTAGGGAAGGAAAGCGGATAGGAGACTACAGGCCCATCAGTCTGCTGGGTGGTATGGGTAAGGAAAAATGGGGATTTTAGAGAAAACCAGCATGGGTTCGCGAAGGAGAAATCGTGTATCTCTGTGCTAGGTAGGGTGGTGGATTTGGCGGAAAAGGCTAGGGAGGGCAGCTGGAGAAACAAGAAGCTGGCACTACTAGTGTTTTTCGATGTAGGGAACGCGTTTAATAGTGTCAGCAAGGGAGCGGTGTTGAGTGCGTTGTTGAGGCTCGGAGAGGGTGAGGGGTTGGTTAATTTAGTGGATGATTACCTATCGGCTCGGGTTATAATAGATCCAAGGGGGAGGAGATATAGAACGGAGGTAGGAGTGCCCCAGGGATCGGTACTGCGACCGAAGCTCTGGAAGTATGTGTTTGACGAGGTTTGTGGGATTGTATGCAAAGAGGGATGTGAGATTACGGTGTATACGGATGATGTGTGCCTGGTGTGTACGGCAAAGGGAGAGACGGAGATAGAAAGAAAGGCGGAGAAGATGTGTAGGAAGATTGTGGGAAAGCTAGAACGATACGGATTGGAAGTGGCGGAAGGAAGTTAGGGTGATGGTGAAGGGGAAGAAAATTCGCATGGAGGAGTCGGTGAAGTATCTAGGTGTTTGGTTGGATAGCCAAGTATCCTTCAAGCACCATATGCTGAAGGCAGCAGAGAAGGCGAGAGTGCGAGCAGCATGGTTGGGGAGATTGATGTGTAATGTGAAAGGGTCGGGAGAATGGAAGAGGAGAGTTATTGGTAGGACGATTGAGCTATGCTGTACGGAGCAGAAGTGTGGGGTGAAAGAGCGGGGATCCATGCGAGGACAGGTGCAGAGGAGGATTTTGTTGAGAGTGGTACAGGGGTACAGGACAGTGGGTGCATAAACAGCAGCCATGCTGTCAAGGTCATACTCTTTGGACCTGATGGCTAAGGCAAAGAGGCAGCGGTGGAAGGGTGCCACAAAAAAGGAAGCTCAGGATTGGATGGAGGAGGAAATGGTGAGAAGGTAGGAGAGATATGAAGGTGCATTAAAAAGGGCGATTGGCAGTAGGAGTGAGTAGATGGACCGAGACTTTGGAAAGGTAAACTACTTTTGGACCCAAATGCTCACTGGGCATGGGTCAAGAGTGGGGTATCTACACAAGATTGGGAAGAGAGAGACTGTAATATGCGTCAGACGTGAGAGGAAAATGGTTAGGAGAAGGGAATGATCTGATAGTGAATAGTATGAATGGGTGAAGAGTGTGTCTAACTGGACAAGAGCAGGATATCTTCACAAGATTGGAAAAATAGAGACTGGTGTGTATAAAAGGTGTAAAGTGGAGGATGATGTAGGACACGCGTTTAGATGTTCGAAAAATTAAGAAGTGCTGAAGAACTTGAAGGAAAAACTCGGTGGTGTATTGAGAAATTATGGTGGAGATAATGTTGAGAGGAGAGGGGAATTAATAGAGGTGAGTAAGGCAGTGGAGAGTATGGTTAGGAAAGAATGTTTCTGATTGGCAAAGTAAATGGAGAGTGTTGAGGGACTGCCGCCTGTCTTAAAATATGCTAGGGTAGTGATTCCGAGAGTTTTGAGGTGATTTTTTGGTTGGTAGGCGTCATCCTAGTGGTGATGAGTCCAATACTGTTCAGATCCTGAGGAGGATTCTTTGAATATGAGTTGTTCCATTTCAGCCATTTCAGCATACAATGCTTTTCCACCATCTGGTACCCCTGACCCCAAACCTCGTAAGTTACAGGTTATTTTCTTCGAGCATGTATACTAAAGTAGAGACAGCAAGCAATAGTGATTGTTTTGTATCAAAGGGGAAACCGTCAGACACTACAGCCAGTGTCGTATCATTTTTAGGGGGTTTGAAATTAATACTTTTATAATACATTTTGAAACATGTAACAAAATATTTTTTAGACTTGAATCTAAGTGGTAATAGTAATTAATTATTTACAAGGAATCATAAAATATTTTATAAAATTATTGTATACATTTCTAGATTTTCAGTATTCTTAATAATATGGCGGTATATTTGCTTTATACATTTTCCTATTTTTAAACAAGTGCAAGAGACGCTAATGCATATTTACTTGTAAAACGACCTTGATGATTCATTTTCATATTTATATTTACAAATCACACAAACTCTCACCATATCATATATACTGAAATTAATTTCAAAAATGGCTTTAAGAGTAATATTCAAACACTATTAAATTGTAAAAATAACTCTAGATGCAAAACAAATTGACAATAATGGCATATGTGACAATTCGACTTGACACGCAAATTCAAAACGGACCAATGAGATTGCTGGACACTATATGACATTTATTTTCCCCCGATGATACAAAACAAAGCTCATTTGGACGCTGTCTCTAGTATATATGCTCGAAGCTTAGACTAGGAAAGAGAGAGGACAGCGCATGGCAATGAAAACCTTATGCGTTTGATTGAAGCCAAGTTGTGGTTTCAAACGTTTGACATATTTGTTTGGTGGTAAACAAATTTGGAACGTCGAATTGTATTTTTTTAGTTTTTATATTAATTTTCACCTTTTTTAATTACCTGAATAGACATTTGAAAATGGTTAATTGTGCAGCTTATAAGTGCAACAGTCAGAGTGCTAAAAAAGAGGAAGGAATTTTATGTCATTGGTAAGAAGTAGGTATTTTAAAACTTTTTCCTTGAAATTTATTTCTATTAATATTACAGCTTTCAGGTAATAGATGTTTAACTAAATCACATATGTTATGTATGATAACTTAAATTAATTGTACATAGATTTTTTTTTATTAGCTTTGCATCGACCGCATAGGGTCATTAGCACTAGAGTAATGAACATAATAATATAACAATAATTAAATTTTGGTTACTGATATTGATTTTAAAAAATTTAGGACATTACAATTACTAATATTACAGTCTTTTAATATTTCTTTCATCGTGTTTGGAATATGATGTTGTTGTCTTTCTAGGGTATAAAGAGGACATTCGATTAAAATGTGTTTCACTGAAATTTTAGTACCACAAACAAAGCACTTTGTGTGGTGGAAGCTGGTTGTGGTAGTAATAAAATACTTCGTTTGTGAAAAGAAAAGCTTTACTTCTAAGAAATTATAAATTAAACTACATACATCGGATTAAGATTAAAAACATGTGTCAACTTATACCGCCATTACAGAACAGGGGAGAATCACTGTTCTGTGTCATATGTCACAAAATACAATTTTGAGTGTTACCACTACACCCTCACTCAATCAAAATTTTAATAATTCTTAAAACAGCAAAGAATAAAACAAATACTAATATTGCAACATAAAGTTCCTAAGCTTTTCAAAAGTTGCTTTATTCAAAGGTTTGGTTAATATGTCTGCAATTTGTTCCCCGCTTGGAATATATATTAATTGTATAATATTCTCCTTAATTTTTTCTTTAACAAAATGATACTTGATATCTAAATGTTTAATTCTTTTCAACTGTTCATGAGAACTACAAGAACGAATTGCAGACTGATTATCCTCATAAACAATAACTTTAAATTCTTCAACTAACTTTAACTCTAGTAATAAGTTTCTTAGCCAACAAGCTTCGCTAATACAAGAGCTTAATGAAATAATTTCAGCTTCAGCAGTTGACATGGCGACAGTACTCTGCTTTTTAGAATTCCATGACACAATATTGCCAAACACAAAGAGGCAAAAACCACTTGTTGATTTGCGATCAGTAGTATCGCCACCCCAATCTGCATCTGCATATGCTGACATGATGTCATTACTCTTTTTTGTATAAACCAACTTAAGTTCAAGGGTTCCTTTAATGTATCTTAATACTCTTTTTAATAAAGTTAACAATTTTTCACTTGAATAATTTTGATACCTTGATAACAAACTAATACTTGAACATAAGTCTGGTCTTGTTCCTAACATTGCATACATAATACAGCCAATAATTTGTCTACATTTATTTTCAATATCACTACTCTCAGATTTAACGCTTTTTAAAATGTCATAATCAAAGTTACTATCCATTGGTGTACTTATGTGTTTACAATTAAACATACCAAATTTTGAGAGAACATTCTCCAAATATTGTTTTTGACTCAACACAATAGTATTATTTGTTAAATCTTGTTCTACAGAAATGCCTAAAAAATAACTTAATTAACCTAAATCTTCCATTTTGAAACACATACTTAAGTTGAATTTTAAATTTTTAATTTCCTTATCACAAGAACCGCTAATCAAAATATCGTCTACAAAAATGATCACATATATAATTGTATCTTCAGTCATTTTCATATATAAACAATTATCACATTTATTCTTAACAAAACCCTCACTTGACATAAAGTTATCAAATTTTTGGTACCAGTACAGAGGTGCCTTTTTAAGTCCATAAATGGCCTTGTTTAACTTACATACTTTGCCATTTGTGTTACAACCTTGTGGCAGATGCATAAAAACATTTTCTTTCATTTCGCCATGCAAGAATGCATTACAAACATCCATTTGATATATAGGCCAGCCCCTCTGAACACACACAGCCAGAACTGTCCTAATAGTAGTTAGTCTCACTACAGGACTGTACACATCTTCAAAAATACTTTGCTTAAATCCCCTTGCTACTAATCTACATTTAAACTTATTTATCTTACCCTCCTTATCTCTTTTTATTTTAAAAACCCATTTGCTGTCTATTATTTCACAGTCGCCTGGCTTTTCAACCAAGTTCCAGGTTTTGTTCTCTAATAGGTCATTCATTTCTTCTTCAATTGCTTCCTTCCAACTGCTCGAGTATTTACTTTCCATTGCCTCCTCATAAGTCTTGGGTTCATCAATGTCTAGACTGAAATAGCTTAAGTCATAATCGTGATGCAGATGTTGTGGCATTTTTAATGCTTCAAGTGGCCGTAGTCTTTCATTTCTTCTTGTAGGTACTTGTTCTTGCACAGTTTCCATATTTTCTTCATTTTCTGAATTTTGTTCCTCTAAATATGGTTCATCAGGTAATTCCTTGGTTGAATTCATTACATTATATTCTTCATTGCTCTCCAGGTCTAACAAATAAGCTTTTCTTCTACATTTTCTTCCATCATAAAACTTATCTCCCTTTCTATGGTTACTTTATCTTCTTTCTCATAATACACTCTGTATCCTTTCACATTCTCGGAATATCCAATGAAAATACCCTGTTTACTTTTCATGTCCAGCTTCTTTCTTTTTTCTTTAGGTATATATGCCCAGACTTTGCTTCCAAATATTCCTTTCACCATTTTCATGTCAAATGTTTTATTATATAATTGCTCATAAGGAGTTCTGCCTTCAACTGGACTTGTACCAGTTCTATTTAGTATGAACACAGCTGTATTTGCTGCTTCCGCCCAAAATCTTTTTGACAATTTATTTTCTGCAATCATAGCTCTTACTGCTTCTATTATTGTGCGAAATTCCCTTTCGGCTCTCCCATTTTGTTGCGGAGTGTACGGCACTGTACACTCATGTTTTATGTCATTATTTTTTAGTAGTTTCTTAACAGAAGAATTTTCAAATTCTGTGCCATTATCACTCCTTATGACTTTAACCCGTTTTCCCGTTTGATTCTCAAAATAAGTTAAAAACTCTTTTAATTTTTCATATACATCGGATTTGTTTTTAATGAAATAAACAAACTTATATAAAAGTAATCTTTTAACAAAAAAATATAAAGAGAGTTATTTAAAGATGGTTCCTCCATAGGACCACATAAATCTACATGTATTATTCCCCCGGGTTCATTTGCCCTATTTTCATTTACTTTAAAAGGTTCCCTACACTGTTTGGCTTGTACACACGAATTTGATTTGTTTGTTTTACTTCAATGTTATAACGTTTTAAAATATTACTTACATATCTGAAATTTTGATGACATAAGGCTTTATGCCACCATTTAATATCCTGAGTACCTGTCACAAAATAACAGTTATCATTTTCAGAATTACTACATTTAAGATGCTGACATGTGTGTTCAGAAAAACTAGCCTCCTTAAACATCATTTTGAAAAGTTTATCTGTACGAGTTGCCACTGCTACAGTGATGTTGTCTTTGTTTACAAATTGTGCCTTTGTAGCATCCGAAACCAATGATAGACCCTTATCTAAAGCCTTCCCCTGTGAAAATAGATTAACTTTAAGTTGTGGTACAAAGAGAACATCATGTAATGTGACACAATGAAAAGTTTTACCATTATATGCTAAAAGACACATATTACCTTGTCCTTCTGCTTGTAAAGCTGTACCATTACCAATTTTTACCCATTTAGGCACTTTTAACTGCTCAAAACTGCAAAACATATCTTTTTCTCTACACATATGTTGTGAAGCTCCACTATCCATAAACCATTCCATATTTACTTGGGACTGAGTATCACTTGAGACAACAAGTGCAAAACTATCACTTCTATTTGCACTGTGACTGGATCCATTTCTTGGATTTTTATCCCTTTTGTAATGAATACGAAGAATTACCTTTTAATACAAGGCTTTATTCTACAAAAACTGACATAAATGATTGTCAACTTAATATAACAACTGATAATGTTATAAACGTAACTAAGGGAGAGTAATATCATGGCATTCTTCCCGCCTTCTTATTTTTCAAGGTAGTCTTCTAAATATTGAGGACTTGTCTTGATTTTGAAGCTCTTGATTTAGATGATCTTGAATTTGATTATTAGAATTTTCATTGGAATTAATTAATGATGTGTCTCCTCGAGGAGCTAAATGCCGAGTGGAAACTGTCCTTTCTTCCCCATTTTTCATTCGGATATGGGCGTAATCCGAGTTGGCTTCTAGAAGTTGGACTTCATCAACTAAAGGTTCATATTTATTCATACGGACGAATCTCTTTAATAGCACTGGTCCTGGAGAAGCTAGCCATGTAGGAACTGACGATCCATAAGTTGAGCGTCTCACATAGTTAAACAGACGTTCATGTGGGGTCGAGTTAATAGCAGTGCATAAAAGAGATCTAATAGAGTGCAGAGAATCCACTAGAACCTGCTCCCACTGGTTGATTTTCAAATTTTGAGATTTTAAAGCCAACTGGATTGTTTGCCATATGATTCCATTATATCGTTCGCCCTGTCCATTACCCTGAGGATTATAGGGAGTCGTGCGACTTGAAGCAATACCGTGAGACTCTAAAAATGACTTAAGTTCGCGAGACATGAAAGAGGTACCTTGGTCAGAATGAACGTATGAAGGAGTGCCAAATATAGAAAATAATTGACGCAAACATTGGATAACTCTAGAGGATGATATGTCAGAACATGGAAATGCGAATGGGAATCTGGAAAATTCATCGACAACTGTTAGTAAGTACTTATTTTTTGAAGATGAAGGCAAAGGACCTTTAAAATCCAAATTAAGACGTTCAAATGGTGAGGTGGCTTTTATTAATGTTCCTTCATTTTTATGAAATTTTGGTTTAATTTCAGCACAAACAGGACATGAGGAGGTAATTTGACGGACGTCATCCACAGAATAAGGGAGATTTTTGCAACGTATCCAATGGAAAAACCGAGTAATACCAGGGTGACACAAAGAAGAATGTAAAGCAAATAATTTATTTTGATCAACCGATGATAAAGTAGCAGAAGTAATACGGGAAAATGCATCAGCTACTGTGTTTTGACTTCCTGGTCTATAAACGATATCATACTTGTAGCATGACAATTCCAAACGCCAACGTTGAATTTTCTCATTTTTGATTTTGGAACAAGACTTGTTGTTAAAGATAAATTCCACTGACTTCTGGTTCGTAACAAGCTGAAAATGTCTGCCAATTAAAAATGTCGCCACTTTTTCAGTGCTTCTACTATTACGTACGCTTCTTTTTCAACTGAAGAATACTTTTGTTCCTGAGAGCATAAGGTTCTTGAAAAAAATGAGACTGGTCTACCTGATTTAGATAACTGAGCAGCTATCGCAAACTCCGAGGCATCGGTTTCAACAGTTAATACAACGTCGTCATCAATTGAAGAAATCGAAGAATTGGCTATGTCTTGTTTGAGCTGTCTAAATGCCGAAATTGCTTTTTCAGATAATGGAAAACTTGTGCTGTGTGCCAACGGCTGAATTTTTTCGGAAAATTTAGGGACCCATTTAGAATAGTGTGCAAACATTCCTAAAATTCTTCGCAGAGAAGCTGTAGAATCAGGTACTGGTAAGTTTAAGAGAGGCTTAAGTCGTTCTGGGTCCGGCTTCATAGTTTTGTTGCATATTAAATACCCAAGAATGGAAATCGATCTGAGGGAAAATCTTGATTTTGTTTCATTAATTGTTAAACGGTACTTCTTAATGACATTTAAAAAAATTTGTAAATTTTTATCATGTTCTTCTTGTGAGTTACCGCAAACAGTGACGTCATCCAGATAAGTATATACGCTTTTAAGATTCTCTTTCTTGATGATGCTATCGATGGTCCGTTGAAAACAAGCAACTCCATTGGTAACACCAAACGGAATACGAGTAAATTGGTACAAATTTCCACTAGCTTCAAATGCAGTATAGATCTTTTCTTCATCTTTAATTGGAATTTGGTAATAGGCACTACGGAGATCAATTGTACTAAAAATAGAATACTTTGAAATTTGGCTTACAATGTTTTCTATCCGTGGCAATGGATATGCATCCAATAATGTATATTTATTTATAGTTTGAGAATAGTCAATACACATGCGTTTCTTGTGGTTTTCACTTGAAACTACGAGAGGTTGAGCTCGCCAGGGGGAGATACTGGGTTCTATGATCTTTTCTTTTAGAAGATGTTTGATTTCTTGCTCAATAAAGTTGAGGTCTGAAGTTGTAAATCGGCGGGATTTTATTGCGATTGGTTTGCAATTAAACGTCAAATTTGAAAATAAACTGAATGGTTCAACATTTGCTACTGCTAGATTGCATATTGATAGGGCAGATTTATCCCTCCAAAGAGAATTTCGAGTCGGGAATGTTGTTTGAGAATATCATGACCAATGATTGCTTCCGTGCAGAGTTCATCAAGGACTAAAAGCTTTACATCTGAATAAGTGTTATCCAAAATTTGTAGGCGTACAATACAATATCCAAGAACTTGCGATGTGTGAGATAATGACGCCATTTTAACATTGATTCTTGACGGGAAAACAGGAATATTTCTACTGGCAACAATTTTACTTGAAATATAGCTATCAGAACTTCCTGTATCGACTAGTGCATCTGTGATTATGTTGTTTATTTTAATTTGAATAATGGATTTTGATAGACAACTAGGAGAGGCAGCAGAAATCATAGACAAAATAGCAGCAGACGACTTCTGAGCTCTTCTGGTGTTACTTGATCTACACACAGTTGAAAAATGACCCCTTTTATTGCAGGAATTGCAAATTGCATTTTTAGCAGGACAATGTTGGCGCAGGTGTCTATCTCTGCCACAAAAGAAACATTTCTGGAAAGATGCAGCAGCCGTTAACTGCCTGGTTGATGAGTTTTCAGAATCTTGTGACGGTTCTGCGTTTTGTAAAACGGCAACACTTGAATCAAAATTTGATGAATATGATTCAGCATGTTGCTTGGCTATTTCTAACGCTCTCGCAGTATCATATGCTTGAATTAAGCTTAAAGAAGAGTGCTCTAGAAGCCGCTGTCTAATTTGAGGTGAACTCAAGCCACTGATAAACGAGTCTCGAATGAAATCATCTCTATTTTGCTCTGCAGTAACAGCTTTAAAATTGCAGTCTTTGCTCATCTGCTTCAAGATTTGTAAATATTGGTCAATTGACTCACCTGCTAGTTGTTTTCTTGATGAGAGATAATGTCGGGATAATATTTATTTTTTGGGCTTTATGTAGAGGCTTTCAAGGGTTTTTATGGCATCTTCATACGTTGTACTCTCACTAATGGACTCAAAAACGACTGGACTCACGTAGTTTATTAGTAGATTCAGCTTCTTTTTGTTGTCATGTACATCTGCCGCTTCCAGAAAATTCACGAATGATCGGTACCAATGATTCCAAAACTGACCTGCATTTCCTAGTGTAATATCAATATCTAATCGATCGGGGCGAAGCAGCTTATCCATTTTAGAGATTTTTTGTAGAATAAATTGTAATGAATACGAAGAATTACCTTTTAATACAAGGCTTTATTCTACAAAAACTGACATAAATGATTGTCAACTTAATATAACAACTGATAATGTTATAAACGTAACTAAGGGAGAGTAATATCATGGCACCTTTCTTCTTTATTCTTCCTAACAAAGCAGTCTTTAAGTAAATGTCCTTTTCTTTTACAATAATTGCACTCAATATTTCGGCATTGATTCCTTAAATGGCCTTCCTTTCCACAAACAAAACATTTTTTCTTATTTTTATTGGGATCTTTATTTTTTGCTCTAGATACATGACTGGATTCAGCTTATCGAAATGCCATTAATGCCACAGTTTCATCTTCTTCTTTTTTTAATCTTTCTTCCTCAATCAAAAGTCGGGCTGTTAAGTTATTAAGAGTTTGGTTATCTGAACTGACACTATCCCATGCTGAACGAAAATGTCTGAATTTATCAGGAAGTGCCATTATGATTTTAGTTAAAACCATTTTTTCTGGTATATCTTCTCCTAACTGTTTGAGTTTTGCTTGTAAATTTACAACTTTTGATATGAAACTATTTACTGTTTCACTTTGATACTTCAGATTATAAAATTGTTCATTTAAAAGATGTGTACTAACCTCAGATTTACGTTCAAAAACGCTTTCCAATTTTTCCCACATTTGCTTTGCGGTATCACACTGCATTACATGTGAAATAATTTCATCTTCCATTCTTAAAACTAGTACTTCTTGTGCACGAGCATCTTTTATTTTCCACTTCATTATTTTGTCTTCATCGTCCACAGGAATATATTCATTTCCGCAGGTAATTTCAAATAGCCCTTTCGCTAACAATACAACTTTGACTTGGAATCTCCAAATATTCCAATTTGAATTATTCAGTTTGTTAACGATCGTCTCCATTTTCTTTTCACTTTGACGCCAAACCAAAACGGTAAAAAACTTCAGATTACTACCACAATACAAGACACTGGGCCCATAACCTGTGGTGGAAGCTGGTTGTGGTAGTAATAAAATATTTCGTTTGTGAAAAGAAAAGCTTTACTTCTAAGAAATTATAAATTAAACTACATACATCCGATTAAGATTAAAAACATGTGTCAACTTATACCGCCATTACAGAACAGGGGAGAATCACTGTTCTGTGTCATATGTCACAAAATACAATTTTGAGTGTTACCACTACACTTTGGTTCCTCTTCTCTTTTTAACAGGTATTCGTGGGTAGTAGCGGTGTGTCCTAATCTGAGTCGTGATAAGATAACTTGCTGACGTCGGTTTATAGGCCAGAAAGTCCATGGGATCACTGCAGGTTTTATTTCATGGAGCTTTTCGTTGTTGTATTCCATTGGGATTGCCAGACTTCGAATAATTTTCTTTTAAAATAGGATTTTAAATCGGTATGTATTATTTCGTGTTCTTTTATTGAGTCTGTACTTGTTATTGCGGATTTAGCTAAGGTGTCTGCTATCTCGTTGCCCTCTATTCCCACGTGGGATGGGACCCAAAAAAATTCTACTATCGAGTTCTGTTGTTGTATCTGGTATAATGTTGTATTTATGCGCTGTAGTGTTGGATGGGAGGTATAAATTTGGGACAGTGCAGTCAAACAACTAAGGGAATCGGATATTACTAAAGATTTAGAAAGTTTATTTTCTAGAATAAAATGCAAGGCTTTAAGAATAGCCAGAAGTTCTGCTGAAAAAATGCTGGTCTCTGGTGGGAGTTGGTACAGAAATTGTTGTCCTGAGCAATGAAAACTGGCTCCTACTCCGTCTACAGATTTAGAGGCATCGGTGTATATATAATGGAAACTTTTATATTTTTGGATGGTTAGAAGAAAGTTGTTTTTGAAATATTTGTGTTCGATACTATTTTTATTGTATTCAGTAAACAATAAATTGCATTTCGGAGGTGAGATAATCCATGGAGGTGATAATGTTGTTTGGGAGTTATTACAAACATTAGGAGGTTCTATGTTGAGGTTCAGTAGATTTCTATTAACTCGTTCATAGAAAGGTACCATTGCTTTTTTTCTTTTTTTGTAGTCGTTGTGGAATCTGTTGGCTATTACATGCTGAAAAGTTGGATTTTTTGGATTTGACTTTATTGACGAGGCGTATGACAGTGTTAAATATTCTCTTCTTAGTCGTAAAGGTAACTCTCCAGCTTCACATAATAAACTATTCACTGGAGTGGTGCAGTATGCCCCAAGAGCAAGACGAATTGCAGAGTTCTGTACTGTGTTTAGGGATTTAAGCAAATTGTGATTAGCAGAGTTGTACACAATACATCCGTAATCCAGTTTAGCTCTAATTAAGGATCTGTATAAATTCATTAGTGTTGGAAAATCTGCACCCCAATTTTTATGTGAAACAGATTTCATAATATTTATCCCAGCTTGGCAGGAAAGTCTAAGTGAGTGAATGTGATTTACCCAACTTAATTTAGAGTCTAAGTGCATTCCTAGAAACTTTATGTTATTTGTATATTCTATAGGAGAATTGTGTAACAAAAGGGAGGAAGAATATTAATTTTTGATTTACGTGAGAAATGGATGGCTTTCGTTTTAGTGGTTGAGAATTGGAGTCCAGTATTGTTTGACCATGATTCTATCGACTTAAGTGCTTCTGCAATACGTTTATATGCAGATATTATGTTTTTGTTTCTCGCTATAATTACGAGATCATCAGCGTACAAATAAGTTTTTACTGGGTGATTGCAGGACTTTACAACATTATTTATAGCAATCAGAAATAGTGCTGCGCTTATATTTGAACCTTGAGGAATTCCATTTTGTTGTGTCTTGATTTCAGATAGATTCTTGTTGATTCGCACCTGAAAATTCCGATTGCATAGAAAGTTTTGAATAAACGCAAACATATTATCATATATTTTCCAATCGTAGAGTGATTTTAAAATATAATATCG
Source organism: Ophraella communa (assembly GCA_035357415.1). Classification (NCBI taxonomy): domain Eukaryota; kingdom Metazoa; phylum Arthropoda; class Insecta; order Coleoptera; family Chrysomelidae; genus Ophraella; species Ophraella communa. The sequence continues at coordinate 23,472,046 of CM068989.1, forward strand.
CCATACTGTGTCAAATGTTGCTAGTATTTCTGATATATCGGTATCGGTGCTGAATGTTTGGTTGTTTTTTTTAAGTACTGTATAGAGTGGTGTACATACTTTCTAGATATACTTCTAATCTTGTTCCAGATTTGTCCAATTGGGGTGTTCTGATTGATTTCTGAAACATACCAAGACTCTTGCTTGCTTTTCTTGATAATAAATCTACTTTTGGCTCTAAGTTTTTTAAACTCTATATGGTTTTCGGTAGATTTGTATCGTTTGTATTTATTAAAGACTGCTTTTGTTGCCTTTATAGCTTGCTCACACGCTTTATTCCACCAAGGGACAGGGGATTGTTTTGTTCGAGTTATGGTTTTTCCAATGGATATATTGGCTGCATCAATGATAACTTTATTAAATTGTAATGTTTTTTCATTGATATTTTGATCTGAGTCCAGTATTTGGCTTAGGTTTGAAGCTGAAGAAGTGATCAATGAAGAGAATAATGCCCAATTAGCCTTATTTAGGGACCACTTAGTGGTTTGAAGATTATGTTTGGTTTGATGCAATAAGTTATTGATCAATATAGGGAAATGGTCACTATCATATAAATCAGGTAATATATCCCATGATAGATTAGGTTGTAAGCATGGATCGCAAATTGATAAGTCGATAGCCGAACATTCTCCAGTTGCTGCATTATAGCGGGTGTTTCTGTCGTCATTTAGTAGATTTAGATTTAAATTATTTATAATAGTTTCAACTTTTCTGCCTATTTTTGTAATTTTATTTGAACCCCATAGTGAATTGTGTGCATAATGGGCATTTTCTCTGCTTTTGGATACGCTTGTGTAGTTTTTTACATACGGTGCATTTTTAGTCTTGAAATGAGTTTCCTGGAGACAAATTACTGACGGAGAATTTTGAGAAATGATTAATTGTAACATTTCTAGACGGGTTACATACCCGTTTAGATTCCACTGAAGAACACTATTGAATGCGAAATTATGTAGAAGGTTCTAGAGATGAATCACTATCGGTGTTAAGTTTTATTTGTCTTTTAATTGTATTTCGTATTTTGGTACACTGAGATTTTTGTTTTTTTGTTTTCATGTATGGATGTATTTCAGTTAACAATTCAAGTAAACCTTCTGTGTTATCAGTATAAGTTTTAGAGAGGCTTAGAACATCTGCAGTGCCCACAGCATTTTCAAAAAAGTCGATTATTTGATCAAAATTTAATACTGATGGCGTTGATTGTTTTTTGAAAAATTCTTTTACTTGATCCATACTCTCAGTTAAATTTTGTGACTTATCCATGTTTTTAGCTTTTTTAAGTTTTTGTGTAGGTTGTTTAAATATTTCTGGATTTTCCTGTGACGGTGGAGTTTGAATGTCTTCAATTGTACGTTTTGATTGGTTTGTTTCATTGGATTTGGTGTCCATTGTATCCATTGCATCTGCCCTATTTTTTGACGAAGTTGTTTTACTTAGATCAAAAGTTAAATTTGTCGCCTGAATTGATGGTTGGGTTTTAGAGTTATTTGACATTGTTGGTAGTTGATTATATGTTGTTGTATTTTGAGGTTTTGTAAGTAAAGTAGAGGATTGTAAAGTAGGATTATTTTGAATTGGATCATTGTGTGGGGTGTCGTTAACTGCAGCGGAAGAAGTAGAAGGTGATTGGGGTTGTGTTTTATTTAGATTGAAGTTTGCACAGGATGGGCAATTAGCTACAAAGTGGCCTGTCTCTTTACATGAAAAGTACATGTGTTTTTCCAGTGATAGAAAAATGCGGTATGATGTTTGATCATGGTTTATTACTAGTGAAGAGGGTAATGTTGACGCTTCTTGGGGGGAAATAAATGTATGTCTGCGAAAGCTAAGTATATGTTTTAGTGTTGAATTTGAAGTGCCTATTCGAAGAAAACTGATTGGAGTTTGTAAATGGATGCCTATATTTTGTAATTCCGTTTCAATAATACCATGTGGAATAGTGGGGCAGACGATAGAAATAACTAGCCTTTCATTTGGTGTGATTAATCGCCGAGCATAAAGTATTTGTTGATTCACTGTTATTCTTCCGTTGTCGATTTTTAAAAGTGTATCTACCAGTTCTTCATTAGCTAAATAAATACAAATGCGTTGATTTGAAATTCGAGAAGAAAAAATTATGTTTTTTGGATCCATTATTGCCGCCAGTGCAAGTAAGTATTCTTCCAGTTTTGTATTTTCCAAAGCATTATATAAAACGGCTTGTTTTTTGGTGGGAAATTTTGGAGTAGTTTTATTTAATACTGCAGAGTATGAGTGTGGAGCTGGTGGTGTTGGTGTTTGTATAGTTTGAGGCTGTGACGCCTCTACAGAGTTATCGTCATCCATTTGTAATGATTGGTGTCATCAGGTATTTTGTAGCAGTGTTTCTTAATACGGACCTGTCTATGTCTTACTAAATTAAAGCAAAAACTGGATTTCTTGAACTGGATTTTTGCTTATCGTAATTGACAAGATTCTTTAATCAGTTGATAACCATGAATTTATACAAAATTCAGTAAGAAAAAACTTACAGTTTATCCTGTTGTGTATGTTTTGGTTATGTAAAATTTTTCACTAGATTATTAATATTTAATTTTGGTAAAAATATAAATAATTTTCGCGATTTCAAGAGAGCGGTTTAGATACGTGTTTATTAGCACAGTACCAGGACCGGAATCCTACATAGATTTTGAAAATTGTTTTCATTCAGTTTTAAAGATTATTTTTCATTTAATTGTTATTATTTGCTCATAGATGTAATAGTTTTGCAGTGGCGTGGAACAAAAACATATATTTAAAATAGATAAAATAGATTAAAATTGTAATATTTATTAAATAAATATGTTTTAAAATGATTGTTCTATTTTTTTGGAGCAGTATAAATTTAAAGACTTTTTTAAATTAGATTTGTAATACGAAATAATGAAAATGATTATTTAATAATCGTATAAGAAAAATCGTATGATACGCCTATGTCAATATTGTCCGCCATTAGTTTGGTGGTAAGTGGGTTACATAAATTGATTCCAGTGCGCAGTCCTCTCTCTTTCCTTGTCTAAGGTTCGAAGGTTATTTTGATCTACTTTATTTTTGATTGATTTTAAAGCTAAAATGTCATTATTAATAATTTGACTTTGACTTTTATAGGGTCATTCTGTACAAATATTCGTAACAGCTGTAAACTTAACATCGATGTTACTAACATCGCGATGTTAATGGGCTTATTCTGTACAAAAATGTTAGCGGTAACAGCGCTGTAAACTTTCAAGGTCGAGAGATGTTATGAAAATGCTATTCTGTACGCTCTACTGTAATTTACATCGATGTATTTTAACATTTTCGCTGTTAAAATAACGCCGACCAAAATATTCGACGTTAGGAGTGTTGAAACTGTCAAACTGTGTTTGTAATAGAATTGTAAATTTTCAAGAATTAAATCAAAATGAACAATATCATTCCATAATAGTAATAATAAAAATAAATATATAAAACTAATAATAATCAATATCTTTCATTAAACATAACGATAACCTAAAAAGTCGGCAATTTCTATTAACCAACAATAAAAGTGAAGTTAGCTGCAATGTAATATTGTTCAGAATACGATTTTTAACCGCGCTGTTAAATTTGATTTAACATCGCGATGTTAGTAACATCGATGTTAAGTTTACAGCTGTTACGAATATTTGTACAGAATGACCAAAATATTCGACGTTAGGAGTGTTGAAACTGTCAAACTGTGTTTGTAATAGAATTGTAAATTTTCAAGAATTAAATCAAAATGAACAATATCATTCCATAATAGTAATAATAAAAATAAATATATAAAACTAATAATAATCAATATCTTTCATTAAACATAACGATAACCTAAAAAGTCGGTTAAAAAGCGTATTCTGAACAATATTACATTGCAGCTAACTTCACTTTTATTGTTGGTTAATATAAATTGCCGACTTTTTAGGTTATCGTTATGTTTAATGAAAGATATTGATTATTATTAGTTTTATATATTTATTTTTATTATTACTATTATGGAATGATATTGTTCATTTTGATTTAATTCTTGAAAATTTACAATTCTATTACAAACACAGTTTGACAGTTTCAACACTCCTAACGTCGAATATTTTGGTCGGCGTTATTTTAACAGCGAAAATGTTAAAATACATCGATGTAAATTACAGTAGAGCGTACAGAATAGCATTTTCATAACATCTCTCGACCTTGAAAGTTTACAGCGCTGTTACCGCTAACATTTTTGTACAGAATAAGCCCATTAAATTTGTTTGGTTTTATATCTCTAATAAGATTTGCTATTTGCATTTTTTCATAATAGTTATTTATGATATAAGGGTTAAAAGTACATTTTTAAGGCACGCATGTGAAGGTTTGTAGAATGAGCGAATCGAATTCTGTAATTCACATGAATATTTTATAATATATTTTTTATATTTTGCACCCATAAAAATCTTCATTATAAAACGCATTTGCGTATCGTAATGTAACTTTTACGCACGCAAATTTCTGTTTTAAATGGTTGGCGACATGAGTGAAGTTTCTAAAGGCAAGACTATTGACAATGACATTTGTGGCTAATAGCAATTTATTAATTTTATATTGTTCTTTAAGAAAATATCTGTGAATATGACTATAATATTTTACTTATATAATATATTATTATTGGTATATTATTCATTTTAAAATATTTTAAAACATTAACATTTGATAATCTAAATGTCACAACTGTCAAATTTTATAAATTACACAGTGCTGCCGACATACTTTTTAAAATAAAAATTTTCGTAATTACATAAAAATAAAAAATTAATTTAAAAAATGGTAAAAAGGGCAAAATATAAAAAATATTATAAACAACTTATTTCAAATGGCTGTTGTGACACTCGTTCTTTAAAAAACTCATCGCTTCGCGATTCGTTTTTTAAACTTGAACTCGTGTCATAACAGAATTCCATATGAAATGCGTTGTTTAATATACTATTTTATATTTTGCACCCATAAAAATCTTCATTATAAAACGCATTTGCGTATCGTAATGTAACTTTTACGCACGCAAATTTCTGTTTTAAATGGTTGGCGACATGATTGAAGTATCTAATGACAAGACTATTGACAATGACATTTGTGGGTTAATAGCAATTTATTAATTTTATATTGTTCTTTTAAAAAGTATTTGTGAATATAAATATCATCTTTTACTTATATAATATATTATTATTGGTGTGTTAGTAATTTTAAAATATTTGAAAACATTAACATTTCATAATTTAAATGTCAAAACTGTCAAATGTTATAAATTATACAGTGCTAACAACATACTTTTTAAAATAAAAATTTTCGTAATTACATAAAAATAATAAATTAATTTAAATAATGATAAAATGGCAAAATATAAAAAATATTATAAACAACTTATTTCATATGGCTGTTGTGACACTCGTTCTTTAAAAAACTCATCGCTTCGCGATTCGTTTTTTAAACTTGAACTCGTATCATAACAGAATTCCATATGAAATGCGTTGTTTAATATACTATTTTATATTTTGCACCTATAAAAACCTTCATTATAAAACGCATTTGCGTATCGTAATGTAACTTTTACGCACGCAAATTTTTGTTTTAAATGGTTGGCGACCTGAATGAAGTATCTAATGACAAGACTATTGACAATGACATTTGTGGCTAATAGCAATTTATTAATTTTATATTGTTCTTTAAGAAAGTATTTGTGAATATGAATATCATCTTTTACTTATATAATATATTATTATTGGTGTATTAGTCATTTTAAAATATTTGAAAACATTAACATTTCATAATTTAAATGTCAAAACTGTCAAATGTTATAAATTACACAGTGCTACCGACATACTTTTTAAAATCAAAATTTTCGTAATTACATAAAAATAATAAATTAATTTAAAAAATGATAAAATGGCAAAATATAAAAAATATTATAAACAACTTATTTCATATGGCTGTTGTGACACTCGTTCTTTAAAAAACTCGTGTCATAACAGAATTCCATATGAAATGCGTTGTTTAATATACTATTTTATATTTTGCACTTATAAAAATCTTCATTATAAAACGCATTTGCGTATCGTAATGTAACTTTTACGCACGCAAATTTTTGTTTTAAATGGTTGGCGACATGAGTGAATTATCTAAAGGCAAGACTATTGACATTGACATTTGTGGCTAATAGCAATTTATTAATTTTATATTGTTCTTTAAGAAAGTATTTGTGAATATGAATATCATTTTTTACTTATATAATATATTATTATTGGTGTATTAGTCATTTTAAAATATTTTAAAACATTAACATTTCATAATTTAAATGTCAAAACTGTCAAGATCTGTCAAATGTTATAAATAACACAGTGCTACCGACATACTTTTTAAAATCAAAATTTTCGTAATTTACATACAAATAATAAATTAATTTAAAAAATGATAAAATAGCAAAATATAAAAAATATTATAAACAACTTATTTCATATGGCTGTTGTGACACTCGTTCTTTAAAAAACTCATCGCTTCGCGATTCGTTTTTTAAACTTGAACTCGTATCATAACAGAATTCCATATGAAATGCGTTGTTTAATATACTATTTTCTACAATCGTTCAAATAAAGTCATTTTACAGTTTGAATTAGATTTTAAAAACCTGCAATACGTCTAAAGGAGATAATTTTAAATTGCAGCGTATATTACGGACCTTAGTAACTTCGACTGGAAATTCAATTATTTCTACGCATCATTCTTCCTTAGCCATGGAAAATGCTAAAACGGCAGTGCAAGAAATTAATTTGTCAAATTGCACAAATTGTACTTGTTATTGTTAATAGAGAGTTTGCGGTCAGTCGTTTTACGTTACGTTTAGACTCTTATTTTACGTTATACTGTAGTGTATCGTAATAGTATATTGTAACGAAGTTACTAAAATTTCGTGTCTTTCCGTATATTCCATCAAATCCGCACGGTATTAGTTATTAAAATTCGACCGTTCATTTGTTTATATTTTTAAAAGTTTTTGTAACATCGATAAGACTTCGCTAATTAGTTACTTGCTGGAATGATCATACCGTATTATTTTAAAATTTAAAGTATTTTTAATGTATCTCCGTTATTAATGGACCGATTTTTATAATTCTTTTTGGTATCGACTCAGAAAATTACGAGGAAAATCATGCTGTTAATCATTTTCGCTCGAAAAACCAGATTTTCAGTAAAATTATTTTTTCCGACAAGTTCCAACCGAAACAGCAGCTGTAATTGTCTGAGTCGTATGATCACGCAGCACCTGTCCCCACTTTAAGTAGGTGGAAGGGCATACCGGTAGGATTTTTGCGTCCCCCCCGCAATCCGTCCCTTACCTATCAAAAATTGTATAAATTAGACGATTTTGGCAATTTTAGGGAGTACCAGTTACAATGATAGTAGTGCCTAAACTAGTGAACCAGTGAGGACCCCGAGACCGACCGGAATCAAGGTAAGCACACCAAACTATCTAACTAATGTTTGCCAGAGCAACTTGTTAAGATTTTTCTCTATATGCGCCGCTTACCTGTTATCCTTTTCCTCGCTCAACACCATCATGGGTGGTATACTGGTGGTGCACCCTTCCTAAATTTCCCCTCATCATGGGTGATACCCTGATGAGACTATGCTTTTTCCTCACTCAACACCATCATGGGTGGTATACTGGTGGTGCACCTTTCCTAAGTTTCCCCCCGTTACGTGTAGTACACTGACGGGCTCTGCCCTCTACGCGATAGCGGTCGCGAGTTGTGTTATTATTCCGTTACATTTTTTTATATAACTTGGTAAGATTTTTCTCTCTATATGCGCCGCTCACCTGTTATCCCTTTCCTCGCTCAACACCATCATGGGTAGCAAACTGGTGGTGCCCCTTTTCCTAAGTTCCCCTCATCATGGGTGAAACCCTGATGAGACTTTCCTTTTTCCTCACTCAACACCATCATGGGTGGTATACTGGTGGTGCACCTTTCCGAAGTTTCCCCCCGTTATGTGTAGGACACTGACGGGCTCTACCCCTCTACGCAATAGCGGTCGCGCTTTGTTGCGATATACCGTTGCATTTTTGATATTTTAATTGGATCATCTAAAAATAATTTGGTTGCTCTGGAGATCTCCGTTTTAAATGGTATACTTGTGTGTTGGTGTGCTGAAGCTTGAGTTTTACCGCTTTTACCGCTTTTTACCGCTTTTTACCGCTTTTACTGCTTTTCACCGCTTTTATAACCGTAGCTAGTTCACAGTTTTCCGCTTTCCGTAGTAGACGGCTAAATACCGTCGATTTATATCGCATTTTAATGTAAGGCATGGTAAACATAATAATTTTGATTTTCTTTTAGCATTTGCCGAAACCGTTTAACTGCATGCCTAAACAGCCTGTACTTAGTTGATTTACTGTAAAATATATAGTTTTGTTTGTTTTCATTTATTTTCCTGTACTCCTGAAAATGTGTTGCTGGCAAGTCAGCGTTGTAATAAAAAGTAAGTACAAGATCTAGAAACCGAAAATGTATTAACCGTAACTTATTTTGAAAAATTATTTTTGTAGTTACCGAAATTATGTACATGTATAAGTCATTTGTGACGATACGATTAGAATTAACAATTATTGATTTCTCTTATTATTTTGTTGCTAGTTAAACTAGTATAATCAGCTTTTGTTTTGTTTCTGAAAATGTTTTTTGTACCAGTAGTTAATTGCTTTTATATTGTACCAGTCTAAATCTACACAAATCCGAATGAGATATTTATTAAATATAACGATATATTAAAAGTTGTATTGTACATCATGATATATACCGGATGTCTGGAAAATATTTGATTATATGATTACCGTATCTCTTTTTGTTTAACCGAAATTGTTTCGTTGTGGAAATTGGTACACTGTCCCAAAATATGTTTTATTTTTTTTTATTTATTCAAACTGTATTGGGTTTATTCTGACCGCTTTTTCGATTGTTAACAAATTATATTTTGTTATGCATCGCAATGGTTTGTTAATATATTGTTTGATTATTTTATATGATTACCGTATCTCTTTTGTTTAACCGAAATTGTTTCTTTGTGGAAATTGGCACTGTCCAAAATATGTTTTATTTTTTATTTTGACCGCTTTTTCGACTGTTAACAAATTATATTTTGTGATACACCGCAATGGTTTGTTAATATATTGTTTGATTGTTTTATATGATTACCGTATCTCTTTTGTTTAACCGAAATTGTTTCTTTGTGGAAATTGGCACTGTCCAAAATATGTTTTATTTTTTTTATTTATTCAAACTGTATTCTGACCGCTTTTCGACTGTTAACAAATTATATTTTGTAATATACTGCAATGGTTGGTTAATATATTGTTTTGTTAAGTACCGTCCGTGTTTTATTTATTTCTGGGCTAAACACAATTACCCATTTTGTCTCCACTGTCTAAAGGCTACCTGTCGCATGTGGGCCCTCAACCACTTAAATCCTGAGGGTGGCGCCCGAGATGATATAAACTTTACTAGTTGGAAGACCGTCCCGATCAAAGTTCCGTCCGAACAAGGTAAGTTTGGATCTATCTAGGAAAGCGCCATTACAAATTTGGCGCCCGAGTAGGGACTTCATTTGTGTTGTTACACCAAGAAAGTAGGGACTTTATTTGTGTTTTTTTTACAACAAAGGAGTAGGGACTTCATTTGTGTTGTTACACCAAGGAAGTAGGGACTTTATTTGTGTTTTTTTACAGCAAAGGAGTAGGGACTTCTATTGTATTATTCCACCAACCGTCCAGGGATTGTTTTTTCTGTTTGATTATATATAGCCAGTAGGGACCTCCGTTCTATTCCAGGTCGAGGGAGAAAGAGACTGCCGTTTCCAAGCGAAGTAAGGACTTGCGCTCCGTAGTAGGTGATTATGGTGACCACCGCCTACCCATATTCTGGCCTGTAATTCTGTACCGTGTATATTGAATTTGGATATTGGTAAATCCGGTTCCCATAAGAGCCCTGTATCGTACCAGCCAGCTGCGCCGTAATCAGAGGAAACCCGTACCAGGATTTGTCCGTCGAGGATATCGAGAGGTAGATGTTTTGGGATAAACTGACCTTTCCATTCTAGACAACGAATTCTACCGTGTATCTCGAGAGGTAGATGTTTTGGTGTTAAACTGGCCTTTCCATTTCAAGGAATTTCGTTTGTCAAGACCCGTCCGCCGTGGATAATGAGATGTATTTGTTTTGTGACTACAGTTTGACTATTGGTACTGTTGGTAATTTTGATACCGCCGAGGTCATCCGTAGCCTTCCTCTGTGATCTAAAAGAGTCCTGTTTGTGTTATGTTACTTTACCAGGATTACCAGTTTTGTCTCGCCTTCCCGTTCTCAACCGTTTCTTTCCATCAAACGTCCCACCAGCTCAGAAATAAGTAACCGTTATATTTTTTTTATCTTGTTTATGTATTGTAATAACCATTTCCGTATAAATTTGTTTATCTTATGTACTTGTACACGTATCCGTCCGAATGTGGAAGGGGAACATACGTTACCAGAATCCGCTACCGTAGTAGCGTATATAAGTCAACGATTCAAAACCACCGGGGAGTTGAATATAAACCACCGAGGAGTTGAATATAAACCACCGGAGAGTTGAATATAAACCGCCAGCAAGTGTAGTTTCAAAGGGGAGTTGAATATAAACCGCCGGGGAGTTAAGTATAAACTGCCAGGGAGTTGAATATAAACCGTAGGGGAGTTAAGTACAAACTGCCAGGGAGTTGAATATAAACCGCCAGCAAGTGTAGTTCTCAAGAGGGAGTTGAATATAAACCGCCGGGGAGTTAAGTATAAACTGCCAGGGAGTTGAATATAAACCGCCAGCAAGTGTAGTTTCAAAGGAGAGTTGAATAGAAGCCGCCAGAGAGTGCAGTATAAGCTTTCAGAAAGTTCAAGCCGTCAAGGAGTTGAGTCCCAACCGCTAAGAGAGTTCCGTTCCAACCGTCGAAGAAAGAGTAGTGACCTGATTAGTCACATATAAGATGGCAACAGCGACGAGTAGCAGCCAACAGCCTACAACTACCAGTCCTGCTACGACCGTACTAAGCACCACACCCCTCGCCATTGTATCCGATCCAACCGACGTCCGAATAAGCTGGGTGTACTTATTGAAGAAAGAAGAATTAATTAATGAAGTGACTAAATTTGGATTGGAAAGTTCCGGAACCGTCGAGATATTGAGGAAGCGTTTGGCAAGCTACCTCAAATCCGGAAAAGCTACGCCGGCTCCGAGTGTGCAACCGTTTAGTTTTCCTACATCCGCCTCAGATAATCCGACCGTTGCCGCTACCGTTAACGTTACCGCTCCTGTTACCGTTACCGGCCCCATTACCGTTACCGCTCCGCCAAGAATACCGACGCTCGCTTTGCAAGCTACCACCCCCTATTGTACCAGCTATGGATCTCCTGGACCAGTAACACCGTTAAAAGTGCATAAATGGAATATACACTTCGATGGCCGCACCGACCCAGTTACTTTTATCGAACGACTTCAGGAAATTTGCACATCACAAGGCATCCTAATTGACCAATTATTACCGCATATGCCCGAACTCCTCCGAGGAGAAGCCGCCCTTTGGTTCCGAAACAACCGACAACACTGGCATAATTGGGCCGAATTTTTCCAAGATTTTCGAAGTTTCTATTTTCCTATTAATTACGCTGCTGATTTGGAAATAGAAATTAGTCGCCGACTACAAAAGATACAGGAACCGGCTCACAGATATATTACCGATATGCAAACACTAATTAGAAGACATGGCAGCATTGCACCTGAGCAAGAATTGCATTGGATATATCGGAATTTGCTACCCGAATACCGGCAGTATATCCGGAAAAGCGATCTCACCGACATTGTCACGCTATCACGAACAATTCGAGAAACCGAACTGTTGTTAGCAGAATTAAGGACCAGTGCAAACCGAAATCAAATGCCGTTAAAGCCTGCACCCAGAATAGCTGCGACAGCTCCAGTGAGATCACCGCCACCCAGACGACCATTCCAGACCCAAAGAACTGGAGAAAGAAACCAAGCACCACAGTCGAACCATACCCGAGCAACTGCTGGACCTGTCCAGAACGTTTGTTGGAGATGTGGTGAACCTGGACACTTCCGAACCGAATGTCAAGGTCGGCCTAAGCTATTCTGCTCACGCTGCGGGAAAACTGGGGTAATGTCCCGAGATTGTCCTTGCGACCGTCGTAATCCAGAGAGGTGCTGTACCAGCCCGAGGTCAGCCCAGCACCGCCCAGCAGAAACCTCGAAAACAACCCACACCGAAGTAAACACCATCCGCCTAACCGACCCCAGACCGCACATATGTATCTACATCAAGGAAACTCCGTTACTAGCGTTAATTGATACAGGAGCCGCTACCTCATACCTGGGAGACACCGCCGCCGAGTTATGTCGCAAAAGCAATCTTCCGAAGGTACAGCCGGTAATTCGTAATGCTAAAGTAGCCAATGGAGGCTTAATTGATATAACTACCGCATATCAAGTACCGCTAAAAATTGGAGATTCAATCCTCACCGAAACCGTTAGTCATTTCCCTAATCTGACGTCAGAACTCGTACTTGGTATGGATATACTACAACGCCACCGGTTCCGCCTGGATTTGAGTACCGGAGAAGTTCTTCTAAACGAACAAGTCTTACCGTTGCCCACGCTATGTAGTCCAATTGGCCAAATAAACTCCAAGCCCAGTTTGATCCTCAGTCCGATAGAAGAAAGAAAATTGGATGACTTTTTAAGACAAGAGTTACCGAAATTTGACCAAATAAGAGGGGCAACTCAACTAGTAGAACACAAAATCCATCTGCTAAATCCAGAACCCAGTAAACAACGATATTGGTCACATAATCCGAAAATGCAAGAAGTAATCAACACCGAATCACGACCAGCTTCTTCTCCGACCAATGCCGCCTCTTCGCCGCCGATGAGTACCCCGCCCAGTTCACCACCGCCAGGGACCGAATCCCGACCCGCTTCTACCCCGACCAATGCCGCTTCTCCACCGCCGATGAGTGCCCAGTCCAGTTCACCGCCCCTAGTAAGCGACTCAACTACCGTAGACCACCAACCACCAACCAGGCGACCGCTACCAGTGACCGCATCTGCCGATGTTTTCCAACCGCCAGCAAGCCCCCCGTCACCAGAGACCGAATCAGCCACCGCTACCCTCAAACCGCCAGTGTTTTCCGCACCAGTGCGATCTTCCCCAGTACCCTCACCGAACACCGAGAAAGACGACCCGATCTACCTCCCAGTGGAGCTAGACCTATGTTGGCGATGTGGGTACATGGGTCACCACCGAGATACGTGCCAAGGCAAAACGCTACTCTTCTGTTCCCGATGCGGTAAGGTGGGAAACATGTCCCGCCATTGTTCCTGTTCCACGGAAGCCCGGCCGAGTTCCCAGTTAAAATGGAGGAGTCCAACCCGGAAACCGAAAAACCCGACCCCGACACCTAGGAATTGCTGCACTCCGCCCGACCAGTACCCGCCATGCCCATATTGTGGTTGCCCGAATGGCCGTAGAGTCTAAATGGGGACATTTAGTGAAAAAAAAACTGTAAGAAACATTTTTTTTAACCAGGAAAGGGGGGTGTGTAACGAAGTTACTAAAATTTCGTGTCTTTCCGTATATTCCATCAAATCCGCACGGTATTAGTTGTTAAAATTCGACCGTTCATTTGTTTATATTTTTAAAAGTTTTTGTAACATCGATAAGACTTCGCTAATTAGTTACTTGCTGGAATGATCATACCGTATTATTTTAAAATTTAAAGTATTTTTAATGTATCTCCGTTATTAATGGACCGATTTTTATAATTCTTTTTGGTATCGACTCAGAAAATTACGAGGAAAATCATGCTGTTAATCATTTTCGCGCGAAAACCAGATTTTCAGTAAAATTATTTTTTCCGACAAGTTCCAACCGAAACAGCAGCTGTAATTGTCTGAGTCGTATGATCACGCAGCACCTGTCCCCACTTTAAGTAGGTGGAAGGGCATACCGGTAGGATTTTTGCGTCCCCCCCGCAATCCGTCCCTTACCTTTCAAAAATTGTATAAATTAGACGATTTTGGCAATTTTAGGGAGTACCAGTTACAATGATAGTAGTGCCTAAACTAGTGAACCAGTGAGGACCCCGAGACCGACCGGAATCAAGGTAAGCACACCAAACTATCTAACTAATGTTTGCCAGAGCAACTTGTTAAGATTTTTCTCTATATGCGCCGCTTACCTGTTATCCTTTTCCTCGCTCAACACCATCATGGGTGGTATACTGGTGGTGCACCCTTCCTAAATTTCCCCTCATCATGGGTGATACCCTGATGAGACTATGCTTTTTCCTCACTCAACACCATCATGGGTGGTATACTGGTGGTGCACCTTTCCTAAGTTTCCCCCCGTTACGTGTAGTACACTGACGGGCTCTGCCCTCTACGCGATAGCGGTCGCGAGTTGTGTTATTATTCCGTTACATTTTTTTATATAACTTGGTAAGATTTTTCTCTCTATATGCGCCGCTCACCTGTTATCCCTTTCCTCGCTCAACACCATCATGGGTGGCAAACTGGTGGTGCCCCTTTTCCTAAGTTCCCCTCATCATGGGTGAAACCCTGATGAGACTTTCCTTTTTCCTCACTCAACACCATCATGGGTGGTATACTGGTGGTGCACCTTTCCGAAGTTTCCCCCCGTTATGTGTAGGACACTGACGGGCTCTACCCCTCTACGCAATAGCGGTCGCGCTTTGTTGCGATATACCGTTGCATTTTTGATATTTTAATTGGATCATCTAAAAATAATTTGGTTGCTCTGGAGATCTCCGTTTTAAATGGTATACTTGTGTGTTGGTGTGCTGAAGCTTGAGTTTTACCGCTTTTACCGCTTTTTACCGCTTTTTACCGCTTTTACTGCTTTTCACCGCTTTTATAACCGTAGCTAGTTCACAGTTTTCCGCTTTCCGTAGTAGACGGCTAAATACCGTCGATTTATATCGCATTTTCATGTAAGGCATGGTAAACATAATAATTTTGATTTTCTTTTAGCATTTGCCGAAACCGTTTAACTGCATGCCTAAACAGCCTGTACTTAGTTAATTTACTGTAAAATATATAGTTTTGTTTGTTTTCATTTATTTTCCTGTACTCCTGAAAATGTGTTGCTGGCAAGTCAGCGTTGTAATAAAAAGTAAGTACAAGATCTAGAAACCGAAAATGTATTAACCGTAACTTATTTTGAAAAATTATTTTTGTAGTTACCGAAATTATGTACATGTATAAGTCATTTGTGACGATACGATTAGAATTAACAATTATTGATTTCTCTTATTATTTTGTTGCTAGTTAAACTAGTATAATCAGCTTTTGTTTTGTTTCTGAAAATGTTTTTTTGTACCAGTAGTTAATTGCTTTTATATTGTACCAGTCTAAATCTACACAAATCCGAATGAGATATTTATTAAATATAACGATATATTAAAAGTTGTATTGTACATCATGATATATACCGGATGTCTGGAAAATATTTGATTATATGATTACCGTATCTCTTTTTGTTTAACCGAAATTGTTTCGTTGTGGAAATTGGTACACTGTCCCAAAATATGTTTTATTTTTTTTATTTATTCAAACTGTATTGGGTTTATTCTGACCGCTTTTTCGATTGTTAACAAATTATATTTTGTTATGCATCGCAATGGTTTGTTAATATATTGTTTGATTATTTTATATGATTACCGTATCTCTTTTGTTTAACCGAAATTGTTTCTTTGTGGAAATTGGCACTGTCCAAAATATGTTTTATTTTTTATTTTGACCGCTTTTTCGACTGTTAACAAATTATATTTTGTGATACACCGCAATGGTTTGTTAATATATTGTTTGATTGTTTTATATGATTACTGTATCTCTTTTGTTTAACCGAAATTGTTTCTTTGTGGAAATTGGCACTGTCCAAAATATGATTTATTTTTTTTATTTATTCAAACTGTATTCTGACCGCTTTTCGACTGTTAACAAATTATATTTTGTAATATACTGCAATGGTTGGTTAATATATTGTTTTGTTAAGTACCGTCCGTGTTTTATTAGGGAGTTATCGCACACCACTTTTATGCGTTGCCTTAATAAAATTTTCCTTATAATGACAGGTACGCTTGCGTACAAAGATCTTTGAAATAAGGAAACTTTAATAAGTTAACGCATTTACTTTATTTGGGACATGTTAAGGACTCAAATAAAATAAAGGAAAATAACTTAAATTCTTCTTTTTCTCTATGGTGTCACAATGTTAGGTAAATTTTAAGCGGAAAGTAAATAAATTCGCAGGTAACCTAAGCCTAACATTTGTATTTGATTTTATTTGGTCCACAGAAAAGGTTTATAATTTGGTCTTATATAACAATTAAATGTAAAATTTAGGTATATATAAATTTATGCAATTATTTAAGGTTTAAAGTAAAGTAAAGTGGATTTTTTTTGTCATGCCTTCCGCATTAGCACAACTGTCCATTACTACAATAAAAAGAATAGTACAATATTTTACAAAAATAGAACATTTATTATAATTACTTACTGATACAAATTTAAAATAAATAATAAAACTATATCAAAACAAGAGTAATACATAATAAAACTTCATAGGGGATGTCTCTGGTTAATCTTTGTTTACTAACATTCATAGACAAATAAAACAAGTAGGTACCTACTTCGCAACTGTCAACTTTTTACGTTACACAAGTGCCGTGGCGATAACTCTATTTGTACCATGCAGTATTAAGGTTTTGCCTTATTAAAATAAGGAAAATTATGACGTTAAGCATGTGTGTGCGATAACTCCCTATTTATTTCTGGGCTGAACACAATTACCCATTTTGTCTCCACTGTCTAAAGGCTACCTGTCGCATGTGGGCCCTCAACCACTTAAATCCTGAGGGTGGCGCCCGAGATGATATAAACTTTACTAGTTGGAAGACCGTCCCGATCAAAGTTCCGTCCGAACAAGGTAAGTTTGGATCTATCTAGGAAAGCGCCATTACAATATTACGTAACGTGTGTGGTAAATAGCATTTTACGCACGAATGGAATACTTTACCTACGACCTACTTGTACCTGCATTAATAATCTTTTTGTTAATAATAATTAAACAAGAGCAACAATAGATGTTTTTAATCATTTTATTGTATAATAATTAAATACTTAACATTAGTTATATTGGGTGGAGTTAAATTCATTTCACTATCACCTGACATTTTTTAATAATTGTATAAAACTTCACGCATACAAACAAGTTATAAGAACAATAAAAAATGGGATATTTTTTGATAATCGTTTTTTGATAAATAATAACGTGTGCGCATGCGGTCATACGTCAGACGCATGCGCAGACGCTCAATGTGTAAAATATTTCAATGTACTCCTTATTGTAGTAAAACTCATTTTCGTCATTTTTGAGTGAATAATTTAGTGTTACTGATCGGTTTCTCGCGTAATATTAACATTTAGTGCATTCTTAATATTTAAAAGAGTTTCATATAGTAACTGAAGTGAAATTATAGCACAAAACGAGTAAAAAGTGTCTTTTATATGTTACGATTGTATCCACAAGTTGAAACAGCTTTGTAAGTATTTTTAAAAAGTATCTCGGTAATAATAATTTTATAAATCTTAAAATAATTAACTTAATTACATAAAAATAACGTAAATTAATCTGGGAAATGTAATTAAGTACATTTATATTATGATCCATTTATACAGACAGAAATTAGGGTTAATGGAAACGAATCAAATATATATTTTCACTTAACTCTAAATATATATATATATATATTGTAATGGATCATTATTTCTAATAAAAATAAAGCTTACCTTTTTAAGCATCCATTATAGCCATTACACTAATGGATTAATTGAAAAAGGATATGCATATTAAAATACACTTTTCTTCTTAAACTATGTAATTACCCAAATATAAGTATTGTCTTGAGTACAGTATAAACTTGATTATATCATAAATTTGGTCATAATATCACAGTAAAAGCCACAAAATAAACAATGTTCTTTGGTCATAACAGGTTTCTATTTGGACTGAGTAGATACATCTTGTTAGAAAATGAGATGAATCTTCTGACCTAAAAATAATATACTTAGTATGAATCTGTATAAACAAACATTATCTCTACAGTTACACTAAAACAAAGTAGTATGACTTACATATTTGATGATAATAAACAAACATTAAAAGATAAAAGCTGATATAGGGTAGGTAGTCATATTGGAAAATCAACATGTAAAAATAAACAATGCACATTAGTAAATGAACAAAATAGAATTAAAATTACTTACCTCAATAATTTAAAAAAAAAGGATATCTTAATAAGTTTCATTGAATCTGCAGTTACTTTTTCTTTAGTACATCTTAAATTTTCAATATTATACTTTTCAATTACAAACATTCAAATAAATAAAGAATGTATTTGACATCTTATCTTGTACAGGATCCATATTTAATTATTTTATCACAATCAAATATTTCCAATCCATAATAAATGCATTTTCACATAACAATTCACCTTTCACCTAGTTCTCTTTCAAAATTCTCAGTTTAATCTGAAACAATAAAAAGGAAAGTAAAAATCAAAAGTATTAATGGTTTTCACATGTTTAAGAAATCAACATGTAATTTTAGTTAGTAAAGTATTTAAATTAATATTATAAAAAGGAAGTACTTACAAAATTATAAAAAGACAAATTATAGTCTTCGATGTTGTACAAACAAATATACCAATAGATTGTGAGTACCTAAAAAAGACACAAGAATAATTAAAAACATGTAGCAGGTGTAGTGGAATACAGTAGACTAATTCCCATATCAATAGTGTTGGACATAATCACATAAACTTTTGATTGAACACTTTAAGAGTGCATAGTGAAATAGATATTGAAAAACTTAGTTTATAAACAATAATAAATGACAATTTATGTAACAAAAAGTATGTAGGATAATCGAGTAAGTTGTTTATATAAATTTTAAAATGTTAATCTTTGATAACACAGATATTCTTACCTTATACAATGTGTAAGTGATACAAATAAAAGAATCTTTTAGAAGTTTAAATTTTAGTTGATAGAGTTTAAAATAGTAATTTTCAGTTAAAATAGTATTAGTTTAACAGATTTATAGTAATTTAAATACAAATGATGGTTTTATTTCAAATTTTTAAAGTCTAAAATAAGTTGACAGCTCAAGAAAGCATTTTGAATCTAAAATTTCCTAGGAAAAATCACATAGAAAATTATACAAACAAAATTTTAATAAATATAAGGATGAGATCTATCTGTACATTATCAAAGGTACTATTAGAACTATCTAGAACTATCTGAAATTCGAACAGTTGAAATCCGATATTACATCATTTTGTCATTTTCCTGGAAGCCTATAAAAAGGCCGGAAAATTGAGGATTATCTCTCTTATGTTTTGGTAGCAGAGCAGAGAACATCTATTCAAACTCTTATGACTCTGGTAGCAGTTCCAATAACGTCGTATGTATTAATGGATTACCAAAAAACCAATTTGCATTAATAAAAAATTCAATTCCTGTAAAATTAATACATGTAATATCAAAAATACATGCATAAAAGTACTTTAACAACTTCATATTACTTACCAAAGTAATAAATTGTACAAAACAAATACGGATTCCCATAGAATTTGAAAGATTACATTCGAGCGACGTCTACACAACGAGACATTGGTAGCCATTTTGTCATTGGTGTTTTCCGATAGCAGACGAGGAGAAGCCGAACTCGGTGTTCGTTATTTCCGTTTGACAATTGAAATCATTCGCAAGGACTTTATAATACAAGGTACGTCCGATATTTAAGGAATTATAATTTTTTGTTTTTTAATTTGTCATAATTGTAAATCAATTTTTTTGTATATCATCTCCATTTATATTGTAATAAACAGATGGAAACCAATTGATAGTTTTTATTTTATTTGTATGATTTTTTTTTGAGAAACATTAATAATTAAATTCATTGTGTTATAATATTTAAATATTTATTTTAGACTGAATCCTACCCAAGATAAGAGTCGGATTTTAAAATTCAATCTTAAATTTAGTAGACTGAGCTAGTTAAAATCAAGAAAGGCGCCCAACTATAGAATTACAAAGAAAAAGTAAACTGTATATAAAATTAAATAGTATTTAATCATTAAACTCAATCAAAACATTAAACAAAACCAATAAAACAAAACAAAATTATAAATTATAAAAATCAAACCAATTAAAACATATTAAATTAATAGAACTAAGTCGGGATATTGATAAAATAAACCATAACTAATCAAATAATAAAAGTTTCACAAATTAAATCATAACAATATATATTAAAAGCAATCTTATATCTAATAAATGTTATCTGCCATTTATATGTAGTATAAAATTCACCTTCAAATATGTAAATAGGAAATGTTGAATAAAATAGCGACGTCTATTGGTGCTAAGTGGTTGCTAGGGACGACGTGCGTTTATTTTACCGTGCGTAAAGAGATACATTACATAGGTTGTAGATTGTGTGTTATTGACGGTTTCGAGGGGTGGTCGTAGGTAAAATTTGTAAACATAGCTAGCGGTTATCGTACATGAAAACAGCTGTCATTGAGCCTTTAAAAAAGTAATTTTTAAATAAATATTGGAAGTTTTGTTAAAACGAAGAGTTTTTTATTATCCTTAATAAGATGGACTTCCAAAAAGTAAGGGTTAGTACAATCAATTTAATTTCTAATATAATTTTAAAAATAATAGCTTCGGCAACATCTGCATTAATTTCATTCAAATCACACAATAATGTTAGTACAAAATTGTTAAATATAAGAACAAAATTACCTAAATTAAAAAAAATCTGGTGTTTACAAAATTAATTGTCCAATATGATGCTCTATATGTAGTTCAAACACAAAGAAATTTTGAAATAAGATTCAATGAACAGTTAAGAGCATATAGTTTACAACAACCAGATATGTCAAACTATGCAAAACACGTTCTTGAACACTCATCCACACCAATGACATTCAAATATTACACACCTGTGATAAAAAACAAAATTTAGATTTCCTCGAAGAACTTGAAATAAAAAGACATCTAGCAGATCAACAATATAAGGTAGTTAATGAACAAATAAATCTTGGAAGTTCACCACTACTAAACCATTTACTTTGATTGAGTCTTCATTTTATACATAGATAAGACGCAATTGTAACAGAAATATATTAAGTTATTGTAAAGATCAGCATGATATAGTTTTTTCCTGGTTTTTCTATATCATTGCACAGTTATACTGATCTTGAGGGAGATACATCCAGGATAATCCCTTAGGGCTAATAACATCTAGGCTTTAATATTGTTATGTCTTATTACTTCCATACTTGGTCTAGCCTTAATACTGCCTAATCAGCATCAGGTACCTAGCAACAAACAAACAAACAAAATTTAACTTCAATATGTCAATCTGACGCTGCTAATTCTAGCGAAACGGCCGTCATTGCATTTAAAAACGTATTTTGCGAATAAATAGCGAAAGTTTAATCCAACCGTTTAGTTGTTTACTGTTCTTAAAAAGATAGACTTTCACATAGTAGGTAAGGGTTAGTACAATAAATTTCTTCTTTCCACATCAAACGAGTAAAAATTTCTGGATTCTCACTAACTGTGTTCTGTGATACATCCACTGGAAAACCTCGTCCCTTCATCAGGCCTCAATTTCATCGTTGTGTTTTCGATCAACTTCATAACTTGCGCCATCCAGGCCTCAACGTTTCACTCAAGTTAATAAGCAACCGTTTCGTTTGGCCTTCTATGAATAAAATTTGCAGGAATTGGGCTACTCTTGGATCAGTCTAAACACCGACTCAAAGGTTTTCGCACATTCACATAGATTTGATTAGTCCATTTCACCTGCACATTCTTTTAGATATTGCCTTACCGTTATCAATCGTTTTACTCGATGGTCGGAGGTTTACCCTTTGCAATATATTACTGGAGATTCCGTGCATTGTCGGATTTCACGTTTTGGTTTTGCTCAAACGAACTTTGGATCGAGAAGCTCAATTTACTTGGCATCTTTTTAAAGATTTTGTGAAACTTTAATATAATAATACAATATAAACAAAAATAAAGAAACTGGCATCCCGCTTCAAATGGCTTGGTTGAACGTTTACATCGCCAATTGTCGCCAAGACAATATCAGTTTTTCTAATCAAGGAGTTATCAAATTGCAGTAATGTATTTTTTAAACAAGGATCAATTCTCAAAACTTTACAGCTACTGTATACGATCATTGAACGAGATCAAAAACGGTCACTTTGAGAGTTCGTGGCAAACCGTCTCATACGATCGTGTTAAGCCAGCTTTCAGTATTTCACTTGTTCTTGTCTCTACACCAGTAGAGACAGCATCTTCATAATAATGAAGATGCGTCCTTACCATTAGTACATGTTGCGACAGAAAAGCTAGATTCAGGGACGTCTGAATTTATAGCCAAATTCTCTGTTAAGGGGTAGTGTGGCGTTCATATATCCGAGCATCTCAGTAGATGGTGTAAATTGCCTAGCAACAGGGAAGGTGATATAAAATATAGGGATTTTTAAGTTTTAAGAGCCTCATGACCGACCAACTCTCGGGATAAGCAATGAATAAGGATTCTGCATGGAAACCCCAATATTTGCTCGCGGATGAAACGGAATAGAGGAGTAAACCTCGATAAAAAACCGGCAGCATGGGGGCAACCGTAATAAAAGCCCAGAAGAGTAAACTTCGATAAACAATCCGTAATTCACGCTGTTAGCTACCGTGGCAATGGATGAATTAGTCGCAGGGGATGAAACAATTAAAGTAGTGTGGGTAAATAAGGGAAATAGTGGAATGGAAAAGAGGATACATAGATTGTTTCGGGTTCCCGTTACTGGTTGAAGAGGGGGAGGAAATAGAATAGATTAAGGAAATACGGACAACGGAATGGAAAGGAGCAAGAATTAATCAACAAGAACGTATCTGTCGGATGGAAAGGGATGGTGGAGACGAAAAGAAAGGATGGATTATGGACGATTCAGAGGAGGCGGGAATATAAGAGTGGTGGGAAACGGACTAAGAGCAGACGAAGTGAGAAAGGGAATCGGATGGGTGGTGATGCATATGGGAGACTTGGCGGTGTACAGCGTATATATTAGCCCAAATATAAGTCTAGAGGAGTATGAAAGATGCATGACTGGGTTGGAGGACGATTTGAGGGTGTCAAAAGGTAAAGGGAGACATATAAGGAGACTAGTGACAGGGGACTTCAACGTCAAAAATGGGGGTGGGAGTGAAACAGTCAGTGTGATTTTAGAGAAGGTGTTGACATCCAATGGGTTAACGGTAGTCAATGATGGGTTGCTGCCCACCTTTGTGAGGGGGGATGGTGGTTTGTCATGTATAGATGTGACTGCATGAGACGAATGACTGGAAAAAGGAGTGAGTAGCTGGAGGTTGCAGAAGGTAGAAAGCAATGCTGGATGAAGACCGAGATGGAGAGACTGAGGAAGAAAGTAGTTGAGGAGATACAAAGAGGACTCGGGCATGGTGTGAATGTTTTGTAAGATGTGATAGAAGGCTGTAATAGGGATGGGAAGTTTGGCAACAGGCGTGTATGGAGGGCTAATTATTTGTGAAATGAGGAAATAGAAAAGTTGTGAAATGAGTGCAAGAAAGAACGATGAATGATGTTAAGGATAAAAGATAAATGTAAGGGTAAGCAGAGATACAGGGCAAAAAAGAAGGAGCTTGAGCGGAAGGTCGAAAAGAGGTAGATTAGATTAGATTAGTGACGGAGTGGCTTTTATGTCCTTACCCCAGTGCGACCTTTGTAGGTCTATTGTGGTCCTCCCTATATAACCGGTAACCAGCTTTATCGTTTTTATTAGACCTATTAGCCTTGACGCCACCTCCTTCGCATAGCTCTTTGCCCTCGGTTTTTCTTCTCCGAATAGGGGAAACCGCACCCTTTCTAAGCCTTCGCACTCACAGAATATGGGCTCCGCAGTTTCGTCCTCTTCCTGGCAGAACCTACATAGGCTATCGTCTGCTAGGCCGATTGTGTGCATATGTTTCCTTAGCCTACAATGTCCTGTCAGCATGCCCACCATCGTTTCTCAACTTTGAGATAGCAGGTCGCCTGACAGTTTGACCGACGGTCCTTTAAGGTATAGTTTAGCTTGTCTTATTCATGCCACCAGCGCAACACCTGATTGTTTATCCATTGTTGGATGCTCTCCTTAACGAGGAGATGAAGGTTCTGGGCCTATCATGACCTCAGTCGCTCCCTGCTTGGCTAAATCATTTCATTGCCTTTCATTCCTGAATGGCCTGGCACCCAGACTGGGGTCACTCTGTTATGACTGCCTAGAATGTTGAGGACCTTGCGACACTCCCACACCAGACTTGACAATGTCGAAATGAGCCTATAACTTTTAGTGCTGCTTGGCTATCGGAGCAGATGACGATTCCCTGGCTTTTAGCCTTCCGTCTTCTGCACAACATTGCACCGCCGTTACCTCTGTCTGAAAGACAGTGGCATGTCTTCCAAGGTTCAGAGAGATCGTGATCCTCTCTTTTCCCCCGTATATTCCGGCTCCTACTCCAGAGTCTGTTTTAGAGCCATCAGTGTAGCAGTTGAGATTCGCTGCTATAGGAGGCCCAGCTTCCCAGTACTTTCTCTCTGGAATTACTTCTGCGTATTCGTTTTTAAAACTATATTGTGGGGCAATTTGATCCATTGGCGTTCCCAGATCTGCCTTTATTTCTTCATATAGCTTTTTGCAGACCTTACCGTGTCTTTGGCTTATCGGAAGAGGCCCCTGTAGTAATCTGTGGCTAACAGATCTTGCATTGCCTTGTATATAACCATTTGGTCATGTTTGGATTTAATCCCCAATTCTTCCCGCACATTTGCCTGCACCTTCCCAGGGCGATTCTGGCTTTGTGTATAGATTTCTCGATGTGACAATTCCATTCTGGTCAAAGATTACCCCTAGGTATTTGACTTCTTTCGTAAATGGAATTTCCACACCGTTAAGTTGCGGCTTTCGCAGATCTTGCAACTTTCTCTTATTTGTAAATGGTACCAGTGTGGTTTTGTGGGGGTTTACCGCCAACCCTTCCTCCCTACACCAGGCACTCACTATATTAAGCGCCCTTTGGGTGCGCTCTGTTATCGTGTTTGGAAATCCCCCCTTATCACGATAGCAGTATCGTCCGCATACCCCAGGCACTGGATGCCTTCCTCGGACAGCCGTATTAGAAGTGTATCTACCAGGATCGCCCACAAAAGGGGCGATAAAACGCCACCTTGCGGGCAACCCCTTCCCACCCCCGCTGTAATGGTTGCGTTACCCAGGGTGAAAGGACGTTAGGCTTATTGGTCTATAGATATGATTGGGGCGTTTGGTCTCAGATTCCACCTACCTTAGGAAGGTAGATGACCTTCACCTTCCTCCATATGACCGGAGTGTATTTCCAAGCTAGGCTAGCCTTGAAAATCTTACTTGGTTCCGGCACTAGTGCCTCTTTACCCTTCTGCAGTAGGACCGCATATATGCCGTCCTCATCCTGTGATTTGAAAGTTGAAATTCATCCAAGGCCCATCTTATTTTTTCTGGTCGAGTGAAGGCAGTGATGATTTGCCAGTCTTCCCGACTGGGTCTGCCTACCTCCTGGAGATTAGTGGATGCCTCCTGCCGACCAAGATAAATGGTAGCTCTTGGAAAGTGTGCTTTAATCAGCAACTCCAAACTTTCCTGAGCCGTACCTGCATAGTTCCCGTCCGTTTTCTCACCTTGTTATTGGAGTCCACCTTGGCCAGGACCTTGTGGATACGGGCGCATTCTGTGGTCTCCGAAATTTCCTCACAGAACCTTCTCCATGAGCCCTTTTGGCCTTCTGGATCTCCTTATTGTAATGCGTGAGATTACTCCTGTAAAGGTCTCAGTTTAGGTTGAGCTGGGCTTTATTAAATAGCCTTCTTACCTCGATTCTTAATTCCTCGAGATAATTATTCCACCAAACTGTGTTCCTTTTGCGTTGCCTTGTTCGTTCTTGGCAGTTTTCTCGATAGGCATTCAAAATGGCCTCATTAACCTGATCCACTGCCACTTCTAGGCTTTCTTTTCCTTTTATAGTGACTGTCCCTTCCTTAAGTGACTCTCTGAGGGATTCATTATAACCTTCCCAGTTCGTCTCTCTTGGATTTCGGAACTTAGCCACTATCAGGGCTTCTGTCTTAAGCTCAAATCTTATATGCCTGTGGTCGGAACATGATTCCTGCGATACCTGCCAAGCTATAATATTATCACTTATTCTATTGGTGCTCACAATCAAGTCCAATACCTCCTTCCTAACTGCTGTGACAAAAGTGGGTTCTGTACCTCTTTTGGCAATAAATAACCCTTTTGTAAGTATGAATTCATAAAAAAGACTCTTTTGTTGATGTCCGTGCTGGCCCAGTATAAGCTGCATATCCCTTTCTCGGCAATAGTCTACTCCATCTTTCAATGCCTGTGGAGGACATGTTTGCTCTTCCACCAGTAGGGGACAGTAGGCGGAACAGACGACTACTCTCTTCGTCCCCCCTTGTGGTATGAAAGGATTCCTGCAGCAAGGTCGTTGGGGCATAACCCCGTAATTAGTATACAGTTAACCCTTTCACTATGTATTATACATGCTCTTGGCCTAAGTGCTGACCTATGGTATAGCAGCGTACCTGCCTGTTGTTTAAGGCCCACTATATTCCTTCCATGTCTAAAAGAGTAAACTTCGATAAACAATCCGTAATCCACGCTGTTAGCTACCGTGGCAATGGATGAATGGCTGCGCGTAAGTCAGTCATAAACGGTGCCCCCGGGACACCTGGTGACCTCCCGGAGTACCCAGCCTTACCAGCACAAGTGTTGGACTTTCAATTCCCTAGCTACTCGTGGGATGTGGAATAGATTGCAAGGAAATAATAGAACAGGAAGTAATGGAGGAATAAAAGGAAAGGAATGGAATTTTTGGTAAATCTAGGAAGGTGAAACGTACTCCAGATAAAGCAGGAGAGTCGGGTGAGTGGACGGTGAAGAAGAAGGAGGTATCGCCTTTGGAGGAGAGGGAGCAGAAAAGAAAGCAGAAGGAGAAAAGAGGTGATGATCGAGAGATTAGGAGGGGGGAAGATTGGGAGAATGTAGAGGATCTGAAGGGAATGGTAAAGCGGCTGAAGGAAAAAAGTGAAAAAATTGGAGGAACAGAAGATGGCGGCCGAAAGGAGGGTCAGGGAATTAGAGCGGTTGAGAAAATAGGAGGATTTGAAGGAGAGCATGCAATCAAATGGGAGATAGGACAAAGAGACTGGGAGGGTTGGAAGGTTAAAAATGGGGAGAGCATAGAAGTAAAGATGGGAAATCCAGTGGGCGGAGATGACAGAATTAAGGTAGTGTGGGTAAACAAGGAGGATATTGGAATGGAGAGAGGGGTCCAGAGATTGTATCGGGAATGGTTCCCGATCCTGGTAGAAAAAGGGGAGGAAATGGAGTGGATCAAGGAAGTAAAGATCTCAGAGAGAAAAGGGGGATGAGCGAATCTGCCGAATGGAGGGGGATGGTAGGGATGAAAGGAAAGTTTTTGATTTGCTCAGTAGAATGTTTGGAGATGTTGATTGTGGGGACAGTGTTGGGCTGCACAGGCTCGAACATATGGGGATGGAAATATTAAGGAAAATGGTGGCATGGGTAAAAAAGAGAGGGACGAAGGTGACAATATATACAGAAAAGGAAAGGACAAAAGAACAAAGGAATGAGGCGGTTATCCTGAAGGATATTGGGGATCTGAATCAGGAGGGGATTGAAAAGATTAAGAAGGGGTTAGGAGAGATGAAGGGGGAGTGGGTCGATAGACTCAGAATATCAAGGAGCAGAGAGTTGATAATTGAAGCAAAGAGGGGAGTTCAGGTGAGGAAGATGCTGGGCGAGGTGGAAAGGGCTACAGGAGCAAGGGCGGTGGAGGCAGGAAGGGGAACAAAAACCATTAAAGTGATAGGGATAGACCCGTGGATGGAAGATGAAAAGATAAGGAGGAGAATAGAGGAATTAACTGGAAAAGGTACTAAGGTGACTAAGGTGGTAAGAGAGAGGAATGGGATGAAGATGGCGGTGTTGACTGCGGAACGGGAAAAGGCGGAGGTTTTACTGGGAAAAAGGGAGATGAAATTGGGATGGAATAGGGTAACATTTATAGAGGGTAGAGAGGAGGGTAGAGAGGATGGTAGGTGTTTTGGGTGTGGTGCTAAAGGACACAAGGTTGCGGTGTGTAAAGAGAAGGGGGTCAAGGAGAAGGCCAGATGTTGGTTGTGCAAAAGCGAGGAGCACATGGCAAGGAACTGCAGGCGGGCGTTCCTTTGTAGAGCACAGAACAGGGGAGAATTGTTGTATGGGGAAACAGGTGCTGGATGGGCATGAGGAGGGAAAAAATTTGATGGCCCCTCTGGACCCCTTAGAGGGGAGTTCGGTACAATAGGAGGTAGGGGAAGGCAGTGTGAGGGAGGAAGGACCAATGGCGAATGGAAGGTTTTACAGATAAACCTGGGGAAATGCAGGATAGCGCATGATGTATTGGACGAGGTGATTTTTAGGAGAAAAGTGGATGTGGTGTGTGGATCTGAGGTAAATGCTAGATATATGGAGAAGCAAGGATGGATTATGGGCGTTACAGGAGAGGCGGGAATAAGAGTGATGAAAGACGGACTAAGAGTAGATGAAGTAAGAAAGGGAAACGGATGGGTGGGAGTGCGTATGGGTGACATGGTGGTGTACAGCGTGTACATTAGCCCGAATACTAGCCTAGAGGATTATGAAAGGAGCATTTCTGGGTTGGAGGACGATCTGAGGGTAACAAAAGGGAAAAGAAGAAACATGAGGAAGATGGTGACGGGGAACTTCAACGCTAAAAATATTGTTTGGAGAGAGAAGAAAACGGATAGAAGAGATGAGATCCTGGAGGAGGTATTAACATCCAACGGGCTAACGGTGCTAAATGACGGATTGCTGCCCACCTTCGTAAGGGGAGACGGAGGTTCGTCGTTTATTGACGTAACAGCATGTGACGAATGGCTGGAAAAAAGAGTGAGTAGTTGGAGAGTGATAGTTTAGAGGAAGAGGATAGTTTAAGTTTCCATACGTGGAGACGGATATAAAGAAAATGAAGATTGAGGTGCCAGAAGAGAAAAGAAGTTGGACAAAGGCTGAAGTGAAGAGTATGAGAAAGAAAGTAAGAAAGGAGATAGAAAGGGCTCTCGGACATGACGTGAATGAGTTGTATGATGTAATAAGGAGTTGTAAAAAAGAGGGAAAGGATGAAAACATGCGTGCATGGAAGGCTAATTACTGGTGGAATAAGGGAATAGATGAATTGTGAAAGGAATGTAAGCAAGAACGGAGAAGAATGTTGAGGGGAAGAGATGGGGTAAAGTGTAGAGAGGGATATAAGAAGAAGAAGAGGGATATGGAGCGAAGGGTGAAAAGGGAGAAGAGAAAACATGGGAGGAGTTACTGGGGGAGCTGGAAAACAATCCGTGGGGTAAGGCATATGAAATAGCGGTGTAAAGGATGGGAGGAAGCCGAAACGTGGTGCTAGAAGAAGAGTGGGAGAAGGAGATTATAGAAAAACTTTTCACGATTGAAGTAGTAACCTTTACTTTGTGGAAGTCCATCTTACTAAGAATAGTAAACAACTAAACGGTTGAACGAAACTTCCACTATTTATCCGCAAAATACATTTTTAAATGCAAGGACAGCTGTTTCGCTATAAACTAACATCGTCAGGTTCTGTTTTTGATATTTTCTTCTATGCGAATCTTTACACTGATCGATTTCATTTCGAGGATAGTTTCCCTTCGAGTTTGGTTTGGTTTGGTTTGGTTTGGTTTGGTTTGGTTTGGTTTGGTTAGGTTTGGTTAGGTTAGGTTAGGTTAGGTTAGGTTAGGTTAGGTTAGGTTAGGTTAGGTTAGGTTAGGTTAGGTTAGGTTAGGTTAGGTTAGGTTAGGTTAGGTTAGGTTGGGTTAGGTTAGGTTAGGTTAGGTTAGGTTAGGTTAGGTTAGGTTAGGTTAGGTTAGGTTAGGTTAGGTTAGGTTAGGTTAGGTTAGGTTAGGTTAGGTTAGGTTAGGTTAGGTTAGGTTAGGTTAGGTTAGGTTAGGTTAGGTTAGGTTAGGTTAGGTTAGGTTAGGTTAGGTTAGGTTAGGTTAGGTTAGGTTAGGTTAGGTTAGGTTAGGTTAGGTTAGGTTAGGTTAGGTTAGGTTTGGTTAGGTCTGGTTAGGTTAGGTTTGGTTTGGTAAGGTTAGGTTAGGTTGGTTTGGTTTGGTTTGGTTTGGTTCGGCTAGGTTAGGTTTGGTTGGTTCGGCTAGGTTAGGTTTGGTGAGGTAAGGTTAGGTTAGGTTAGATTTGGTTAGGTTAGGTTAGATTTGGTTTGGTGAGGTTTGGTTAGGTTAGGTTAGGTTAGGTTAGGTTAGGTTAGGTTAGGTTAGGTTAGGTTAGGTTAGGATAGGGTAGTTTAGGTTGGATTAGGGTAGCATCGCTACCCGTTACTGAATTGTGCGTGTTTGTTTATATTGGTTTTATCTTTTATAATATGCAAAAACACCGGTTAGTTTTGTTTAGTAATATTTTTTTCCTACGACCACATATGAAAGTGCTAGTTTGCACACTTATTTGTACTTAAGAAAGTAGCTAATATCAATGCACGTATTGAAAAGTAAATATCAATACACGTATTGAAAAGTAAAAAAATATAGTTCTATGATCTGTGACATTTACGTCAAATTTATCAATAGTAAAAACACATAAATGTCAAAGCAAGGACCATTTAATTTTTTTTAAAATCTTCCTTGTGTCAAATATTGTATTGTAATTGCCAATACAAATTTTTCTGTATAAAGTAAGAATAAAGAATAAAGTTTCTTATAGGGTTTTAAGTTTTTAAAAAATAAACATATTTTTATTCAGTATTATTATTTTTATAAAAACACTTTTAGAAAGAAGAAACAGTTTATTCTTCTTTTTTATCTTGGGTTATGTTCCGTGCATGTGTCGAATGTGGATTTTTGAAGTTATGTTTGTGTTTCTGTTTACAATTATCTTTGCGTCTATTATTATTACATTACTTTTCAATTAATTTCACCAACTGACCATTTTACTTTTAATTTTTATAGAGCTCACAAAAAAATTAAAATGTCATTTATCTAATAAAGAATTTTGATGTGAATTCCTGAGAAAGGTGGTTATTTGATTTTAATTAATTATATTTCCATGCAATATATAAACTCGTTTAAATTCTAATTTTTAACATGACTAACAATTAAAATAAATTTTATAAATAAATTTAAAATATTTATTATAATAAGAAATATTGGGGTCGTAGGAAAAATCGTGTACACAACGCGTTGGAAAGTGTATTTCTTGCACTCGTTAGGTTTCCGCACTCGCCACTACGCGGCTCGTGCTAAACTTCACTTGTGCGTAATACTTCACTTTCCACACTCATTATGTAATATACTATTCTACATTCCACATTTTATTATCAATATTTTTTATATATTTATAATGTAAAAAAATGTTGTCCTAATATTTAGGTATTATTTAGAGATTTGGCAACGCTGGTATATACATGACATAACGCACCTTGGACAGTGAATGTTTTGTGTGTTTAACCTACAAAATTTGAGTTTTTGATTCCATTTTTCTTGAAAAATACTGGATAATCCGCAAATTTTTTTACGAAAATTTACTATAGACACCAGTCCCTTTTTAGTGTTAATATTTTTTTTTTTTCGAAAATGGTGTGCACATATTCTCAACCGGCCCCGCTGGTCCTGAATTTGTTGGAGTATTTTGAGTTAGAAAAAAGAAATGGAGGACCTTTAGAACCAATTTCAAGTGTTCAAGAAGTAAAATAAATATTATTTAGCAATATACTTTTATTAAACAATTTTTTATGTTAGAGGGTAGCTGCTGCTTTGAAAATATCTCGGCGGACAGTATATGCTATAAAAAAAAGAAAAGAAAATAATCCAATTCTTTCTAGTCCAGGCAAAAGCAGACCTCGTTCTAAAAGTAAAACAACTGATCTACCTGAGGGACCTAAGATGGCAGTACGGAACACATTATATGATATGTACGAACAAAGTGAGTATTAATTTATTTAAATATATTTTTTTGGTAAAATGTAAGTGTAGGGATTTTGTAATGAGTATTCAAATCATAATATATTCAAGAAACATTTGGGAAGTAGAGGTTAACACAATCAAGTATTTATATATATTTTAGAGTAGTTTTGTTACTACATTACAATTGAATAAACATCAGTTAAGGTTAAAACGTTAATGAAATAAACAAATATATGAAATAAATATGGTATTTTTTCATATTAAATCTTTACTATAATTTTTGTAATTGTTTTAGAGAAGCATGTTACTTTGAGTACCTTAAACTGTGAATTGAGGGAAAGAGAAATTGTATCTATTGGCAAAACATCTCTTAGCATTTTGTTAAAAACATTGGGATTCAAATTTAACAAAGATGACAATCGGAGAGGTTTAATGGAACGGACCAGTATTGCAGCCTTAAGAGCCAATTTTCTGCGTAAATATATGGAAAACTATTCAAGTACTCACCCAGGAGAAATTGTTTTTTTGGACAAAACATGGATATTTTCTAAGGGAAGTAAAACTAACTCTTGGCAAGACAACAGTACTAAAAGTGTACGTAAACCAGACAGTGGCGGCTTCTCCTATGAGGCAGGTGAGGCAGTGCCTCACCAATAATTTGCAAATTAAATAAATCACAAATTTATATTATTTTCCTATTTGCATTCATTATTATATCAATTAGAATTATTATTAAATTAGTAAAATACGGTCTTGCCCTTACCCGCGGTCCAGCCGCCGTCATCTCATTTCTGCTTTAGGTGGTATATTGATATAGGCTGGCCTCTGCGGACGCCGCGTTTCTTAGTCTAGCGTATTACAATTGTTCTGATCTATGGCACAGTCGAATCTAGCTTTACATAGCGCGTAAAAACTTTGTTTATCCATTTATGAAATGGATAAGTACTCAATTAATTCCCAATTTAGAAAAGCCATCTCTTATTGTTATGGATAATGCTCCATACCATAGTACTCTGTTAGAAAAGCAACCTTCTACTATTTCTACAAAAAATGAGATTGTTGCATGATAACAACATTAAGTTTGATGCAAAATTTACAAAACCAGAATTGCTACAAATTGCAAAAATGAATAAAAAAGAAAATGTTTATATAATTGATGAGTTGCTACGAGAACATGCTAAGTGCTAAGACTACCGCCATATCATTGTGTATTCAATGCTATTGAATTAATTTGGGCAAATTGCAAGTTATATTATAATAAATATATTGGTAAAGATGGGTATTCAGATAGTTCAGTTATAAATATGTGGAAAGAGGCACTGGAACAGTGTAATCCACAAATTTGGGAAAAGTATGTTAGGCATACCCATGAAATCATACAATAGTGGTATGTCCGAGAGCAGAATATTGATGATAATATTGGCATTCAACCAATTTTAACAGTTCTGATTCTGAATATGAGGAAAATTAAATAAAATTTATTGTATATATATTTAAGCCTTAAATAAACATATTTAAAATATGAATTATTTATTTTTACAACCCATTTATTTTTCAAAGTTAAACTGTGTGGGTGGGACTATCCAATAGTAGTGGTTGCAGCCATAACCCTAACAAAGCAATTCTGATTTACATAGTTTCTAGTGAGAAAGTTATTATTGATACTAAATATTATACAAGTAAATTTGTTTAATAGCAAATTTGAAGAATAGCTCCATTAAACTCTGGTATACTAACAGTTTTTTTAAACTAAACATTTAGGTAGCATATTGCTAAAAGGCTATAAAATATTTACAAGTATCACCAGCTTTAATACAATAATAAATAACGTCCTCCGTCACTTTAGCCATATCCTTATTAAACTATCAATCTACGACCTACGTGTTATTTAATGTTGTTGAAAATGAAGAGAATAGCCGAGCGTTTAGTTAGTCTACATACTTATTATTTTCTTTGTTTACGTTGCTATATAAAGAAAAATGTCTATTTTGATTTAATGTCCAATTTTATATGACATAAAAAGTCAGTCTAATAGAATTCGGTGTTTTCCATTTTTTTCAAAATCATGCAGGAAGACAGAGCAGCAATCAATTACCCCAAAAACCAAAAAAACTTAAATTAAAAAAATTTTGTAACATAGTTATTCCATCCTCAAATTCAAATTCAAAAATTTGCCGCGTAAACGACTGTTGACGTCACTACTCATATGTGTCATTGAAAGCGCCATCATTTTATTGTAAATAGTGTATCTGGGAGATTGTGCGAAGTTTATTATTTATTATTTATATTTATTCTCTCTTTTCTTTATTTTTTGTTGATTTTCAATATAAACATTTTTTAATGCAAAAAGCACAAAATAAGTATTTACGCTGTTGCTTTTACATTTCGAAATTCAGCTGCATTGAAACCCAACCTAACCTAACCATGAAAATGTCTAAGGATGGTAAATTGTTTGACAATAGTTGCGTTCTTTTTGACTGAGATCTCAGCTCACTTCAATTGAAGTGATCTGATATAAAGTGATGTGAGTAAGCACCAAAAAGAACGACAAACGCGCGACCTACGATTTCTTGCTCCCCACCACTTTATTTCCGACTCAATTCTAACTGATACCACCGCATAGCACATTCAGCATCGGTAAAGGGGGAGGAAAAATCTCAGCTCACTTCGAAGTGATTGAATCGATGTGAGCTGAGATTAACTGAGATCTCAGTCAAAAAGAACGCACCTAATGCTTTCACAAACCCTACTGATGACATTTTATGATTGCATAACACAAATAAAACCAATAATTCACAATAAAATCAAAAATAAAAGTCCAACTCTCTCAATTACCACACATTAAATGTAAACAAACTGTCATCGGTCACGACCGTTTCGACTTCTATATTTGAATTCATCGATTTTAACTTACTTTCAATTTGATATTATATAAAAAATAACCAGAATTGTTGCGTTGTAATGAGTTTAGGATTAAATATTTATAATTTACTATATGATTACAAAGGAATTTCATTGATTTATTTCTATGAAAACACCGAATTGATATCTTCATTTTTTAAATACAGAAGAATTAACCAGTTAGGTTTTAATCATTCTGCACATTTAGGCGACCGTGACAGGACGTGCCAGTTCTTTTACGACATGGAGAAAATTAAGCGCCTTTTAGATATATACAACGAAAGGCTTTTATTAAGTCTTACGAAGAGGTTGGATTTATAGGTTTATTAATAATTGTCGTCGTAAAGAAAATATTACAGTTGGATCTCTTATGTTAGATGAAAAGTATTTCTTCTTTAATTCCTTTTAAAGACAAAGATGGAATACTTCGTCTTGAAACTAAAATTTCTGAGCGAAATGATACCTATGATTTTAGACACCCAGTCATTCTTCCTTCCCGTCATCCTGTAGTTTTCAGGTTAATTTACAAAAGTCATGTTGACAACTGTCATATTGGCGTTCAGGCTCTACTCAGTCAAATGCGAGAACATTTTTGGATTTTAAAGGGTAGAAATACAATTAAAACTGCCATTTCAAAATGTGTAAGATGTAAAAGGTATGAATCCAAAAGTTTTGATACTGTTCCTGTGTGCTTGCCTGAAAACCGTGTGAAAGACATAGCTGTTTTCGAAATTATTGGTATTGATATGGCTGGACCTTTATTTATTAAGAGTATGAAGAAAGTTTGGATATGTATTTTTACTTGTGCCGTTTATCGAGCGGTGCATCTAGAATTGGTTTTAAATTTATCTACGGACGGTTTTTTGCAGGCTTTTAGGAAATTTGTTAGCAGGAGAGGACGACCTAGGGCCGGTTTATTCACCTTTCAGTAAAGTGTTCGGTAGCGTTACTGAAAAGATTGTCGTCCGTAAGTGTTTATTCATCTCCTAGTAGCCAAGTTTTCAGTAATTATAAGCTACGGAAGACTTTAATTTACAGATCGATTGGACCTGTCATTAAGGAATTACAGAGGAGATTCTAACCTAAAATTGTTTTTCGCGTGATTTATGTTTTTACTTAATTTTTTTTTAAATGGATGTTATTGAAGAAATAAATCTTTTTCTTGACTATATTAACGATCGCCGACCTTATAATAGCCAAAACAGATTTCACCAATGGGAGAATTTAAACGGTTGGGATAAATTCGTTTAACAAAAAAATCGGTTGCAAAAACTTTAGCCTTCGTAGAAGAAATACTTTTACACCATTTTGAAAGGTATTTTATTGTAAACTATGTTAGAAAACCATTTAGGAAATAATGAAATTTTTTAGAAACAACCCAATTCCGTCACTGCAACAGCTTTTGTTAACCCTCAGATTTAACTAAAAACTTCTAATAATCTTTTAAAATCTCGAAAAAACCAAACAAGATACACAGCTGATGCAAAGTAAAATGTAATCTGCCAAAAAAACTATGGAACTCATTAATAGAGTCCTTAGAACAAAAAGATCTTTTTGTTCTAAGGCAGAGTCAGTCTCACAAACCACAGAAAATACACTGTTGCCTTATCTACCGTAGTGATAAGTATTCAGTAACTACTGAACGAATAAAATGCGTTGAATAAACACAAATTGCTTACAGGTGACCTTTAAGTTTAGTGAACAAGTGAACAAATAACTAACGGATACTTTACTGAACAGATGAATAAACCGGCCCCTAGTGTTGTATATAGTGACAATGGAACGAATTTTTTAGGAACCGAAAATGCTTTTTAAACGAATTGATTTTAACAAAATTTTAGAATATAGTACTATAAAAAGAATTAGGTGGTTATTTTCACCGCCAACTGCAGCCGGGTGGGGCGGTTGGTGGGAACGCTTAATTCGATTGTTAAAACAACTTTTACGCAGAACTCTGGGTACTACTTCGTTGTCGTTTGATGACCTTTGCACAATTTTATATGAATGTGAGGCAGTTATGAATTCCAGACCTCTCACCTACATCTCTGATGATGCTAAAGATTTGGTACCATTGACTCCTCTGATGTTTTTACAAGAAATAAAAGAAATAGGCATTCCAGATATTGATAACATAGATAAACAAAGTTTAAACAAACATCTAAAATATCGGGTTAAGTTGAAAACGGATTTTAAAGCAAGATTCCGTAGAGAATATTTGGGTCAATTGGTTCTCAAAAACAAAAGATGTCTTCCCAAAGATATTAATATTGGAGATGTTGTACTGATTAGCAATGAAGGCAATAAACGAGTGGATTGGCCGTTAGCAAGGGTTACTGAAATTTTTGCTGGAAAAGATGGCAATATTAGAGTTGCTCGTTTAAAAACATCTTCAGGTTTTGTGACCAGACCTATTAAAAAATTGTATCCATTAGAAGTCCATTCGGATGTAGAAATAAATGATTTTAGAAAAAACTTAGAGCAGAGAAGAATTAGAAAAGATAATGTAGAAGAAAATGATGAAAGAACAAAAGACAAGAATTTTGAACACACTTCTAAGGCTAGATTTAGTTGTTATGGTAGGCCTATTAAAGCTCCTGAAAGGTTTCAACCCTTAAATTGAGTCTTTGTCAAGAGCCTCAAGGTGGGAGAATGTTGAAAATGAAGAGAATAGCCGAGCGTTTAGTTAGTCTACATACTTATTATTTTTTTTTGTTTACGTTGCTATATAAAGAAAAATGGGGTACAGGACAGTGGGTGCATTAGCAGCAGCTGTGCTGTCAAGGTCATACCCTTTGGACCTAATGGCTAGGGCAAAGAGGCAGCTGTGGAAGGGTGCCACAAAAGAGGAAGCTCAGGATTGGATGGAGGAGGAAATGGTGAGAAGGTGGGAAGGATGTGAAGGTGCATTAAAAAGGGCGAATAGGAGTAGGAGAGAGTGGATGGACCGAGAGTTTAGGGAGGTTCACTACTTTTTGACCCAAGTGCTCACTGGGCATGGGTCAAGAGTGGAGAGTAGTATTAATGGGTGAGTAGTGTGAGAGGGACCGTCGCCCGTCTTGAAGTATGCTAGGGTAGTGATTCCGAGGCGGGGGTAACGGCGAGTTTTGAGGTGGGTTTGGTTGGTAGGCATCCTCTCGAGGGTGAGTCCAACACTGTTCAGTTCTGGATAAGGACCCATCGAACATGAGTTTCCCATCCCAGCGCGAAAAAAAAAAATCCTTCCATGTACCCAAGGTTCCTGCAGAAGGACCACATCTATGCCTTCTTTTTCAAACCGTCGTTACAGCACGGCACTGGCAGCCTTGACGTGTTACTGCAAGAACCTAACGCTCTCCTCTAGGATGAACTAGAGAATCCTCTGGTTGGCTCACCCTGCTCCATGGTTCCAGCCTCCTCCCTGACCGGTGACGGTCTTTTGAGAGGGCTCACGCCACTTTGCTGGTTCGTTTCTCTGGGTACAGCCTCCGTAGAAGATCATCCTTTCCTCTTCCCCTTCTTTGGCACCGGGTCCTTCTCTGAGGTATTTGCTTTCGCTACCTGAGAGGAGGGTGCCCTGCTGGTTGTGCCAGTGGAGGTTCCTGGTTTTGTGACCTTGTCCTCCACTGCCCCTTTGGACTTGGGCCTCTGCTCCTTGAAGGTAAAGCTGGGTACAAGGGGGTTTCGCCCCCAGGGGACCGTTCGAGGCGACATTTCCCGTGACCATCCAGTACATCCGCACGATACCTTCCCACCTTCACTTGGGGGAATTGGTCCGCGGTGACAGCTTTCGCAAAGGCTTTTGAGGAGTTTAACGTCCTCTCACCCTACTTATGGATGCCACTAATCAAGAGCAACGGCTCCCGACCGTTCCCCTATCCGCCTCCCGGGGACGCGCCTGATAGGTCTCCACATCCTCAGGTCGAAAATAGGTAAATGGGAAATGTTGCTGGGGGAATTGGACAATAATCCATGAGGTAACGCATATGAGATAGCAGTGAAAAGAATGGGGGGAACAAGGAATATTGTGCTAGATGAAGATTGGGAGAAAGAAATTATTAAAAAACTATTTGCAGTGGGAGAAGGAGTAGGGGATTTCAGTAGGAGAAGTGAAATGAGGGGGATAGAGCCGGTAGAGATAGAGGAAATCAGATGGATACGAAAAGATTATTACTCTGAATCGCTATGATTTGACCAATAAATACTGGGCAAAAAAGAAACCTCCTTTACTCTGTGAAGCACTACAACAAAATATAGAAATTTTAAAAGAAATATATAAAACTACAGATGCATTTCAAAACAACACTTAC
This sequence comes from Ophraella communa, assembly GCA_035357415.1. Classification (NCBI taxonomy): domain Eukaryota; kingdom Metazoa; phylum Arthropoda; class Insecta; order Coleoptera; family Chrysomelidae; genus Ophraella; species Ophraella communa. The sequence continues at coordinate 23,511,583 of CM068989.1, forward strand.
CTAACATACTATTCAAATACAGAGATAATCGTTCCAAAATATAGTAACAATGTACATACAGTGCGGTCCATATGTATGGAATAAATTCATTTGTAGCGTTATTATGTACTATATGAAAAAAACCTGAAACAGGTCGATTTTTATTCTTAAATTGACAATTTACAGTATGAAAATATTATCCCCCTCCAGCACCCCTTCGGAATTATAAGCACCCCCTCGAAAATTTTAAATTACAAAGGGGGTCATGTGGCACCTCGTTGGAAAGGGATTTTAGTCCTCTGTTCAGCAATATAAAGTTTTTTAAGTTTGGTGCAATCATAACTGAGAAAATTGATTTTTAAGATATAAAATTTTGATAATGTCTCTAACACAAAACTTTACGTAGAATGAAGATAATAATGTCACATAATGATTAGAATGTGTTTTTCAATGTATTTGACACTTAAATTAAATGTTCAAAATGACCACCATTCACTTCTTGACAATAACCGAGGCGATATTGGAATTCTCGTACAATATTTTGTATGACCTCGGGGGTTATTTTGTTAATTTCTTCCGTTATCCTAACTTTTAAATCAGCAATATTGTTTGGTCTATTAAAATATACTTTGGATTTTAAATAACCCCATAAGAAGTAATCGAGAGGAGTCAAATCGGGGGATCTAGCCGGCCATTCGATCGCCCCACGTCTTCCAATCCACCTATTGGGAAAAACCTCGTTTAAATAATTTCTAACAGTACGTGCAAAATGCGGTGGAGCTCCGTCTTGTTGGTAGTAAATAGATCGATCTATCTCATTTGGATGATTAACATCAGGAAAAACTCTTTGTAATGTAGGCACTAAAAATTTAATCAAAAAATCTAGATAAACCTCACCAGTAACTGTGCCTTCAAAAAAATAAAGGCCAATAATTTTATTGTTAATGATACCAGCCCAAACGTTAACTTTTTTAGGATATTGAGTGTGAGCCTCACACATCCAGTGAGGATTTTCTCTGCTCCAATATCTACAGTTCTGTTTGTTAACCGTTCCGTTTAAATGAAACGTCGCTTCATCAGAAAAAACTATTTTGTTTATGAACTGCAAATCTGCGTTCATTCTATCCATCATCAATTCACAGAATTCTTGCCTTCTATCTGGATCATCTCCATTTAACTCCTGAACCAACTGAACTTTGTAAGGGTGGTATTTTTCTTTATGCAGAACTCTTAACATAGATGATTTCCTTACATCATTGTCGGCGGCAAGTTCTCGGGTTGTCTTATGCGGATTTTTCTCAATCTCTAGAAGTACATCTAACTTTTTTTCATCAGTAAATTGAACATTTCTACCTGGTTTTTCAATATTTTTTACATGTCCAGTTTCACGAAACTTTTTTTCAATTTTGCTAACTGTAGACTGCGAAACGTGTTGACCAGGGTATTTATTATTAAAAATTTCACAAACCTCCTTTTGAGTTCTAGTTTTATTACCACAACCAATCATAGTTAAAATGTCTATCCTTTGAGTCTCGGACAAATGAGCCATAATTAAATTTAATACGCGCACAAATATTATACTGACGTCCTTTAGTAACTTTAAATACCTAAATGACAGCAGCCTACTAGATTTATATCAATTGTTTATTTAGTTTTTTGACTATTATTTTAATATCTTCAAAGTTTTTTCCTAATATTTAGCAGAACAGATACGAAAATACCTGATTATTTCTAAAGTTATTTTAATAGACCAAACAATATCGCCTCGGTTATTGTCAAGAAGTGAATGGTGGTCATTTTGAACATTTAATTTAAGTGTCAAATACATTGAAAAACACATTCTAATCATTATGTGACATTATTATCTTCATTCTACGTAAAGTTTTGTGTTAGAGACATTATCAAAATTTTACATGTTAAAAATCAATTTTCTCAGTTATGATTGTACCAAACTTTAAAAACTTTATATTGCTGAACAGAGGACTAAAATCCCTTTCCAACGAGGTGCCACACGGCCCCCTTTGTAATTTAAAATTTTCGATGGGGTGCTTATAATTCCGAAGGGGTGCTGGAGGGGGATAATATTTTTATACTGTAAATTGTCAATTTAAGAATAAAAATCGACCTGTTTCAGGTTTATATCATATAGTACATAATAACGCTACAAATGAATTTATTCCATACATATGGACCGCACCGTATAAACAGAAACATTAGCCTTTCAATATTATCAAAATACGAAGATTCTGTCGTTATATATACTGATACTTCAAAACCTCCAAACGGCACTGGATGCGCATTCTTTATCCCATTGGGTCGTATTGAAAAAAAAACTTAAGCTTAACTCAAAAATCTCCATTTTCAAAGCAGAAGCTATTGCAATATATGAGGCACTAAATTACGCTTCGGAATGCAATTCGAATCAAATAGTGATATTATCGGATTCTTTACACTTGAATCGCTGAAAGATTACCCGTGCGTCACGATTCAACGACCATATCACCGACACCTTTTCTATGTGCTGTCCTTTTCTATAAATATCAAACGATAATATAAAATTATAAACTGTTGTCTTCTCTATCCTATTCGTATGCTTACATACAATGACGGAAAGAGGAAAGGATGATCTTCTACGGAGGCTGTACCCAGAGAAACGAACCAGCAAAGTGGCGTGAGCCCTCTCAAAAGACCGTCACCGGTCAGGGAGGAGGCTGGAACCATGGAGCAAGGTGAGCCAACCAGAGGATTCTCTAGTTCATCCTAGAGGAGAGCGTTAGGTTCTTGCAGCAACACGTCAAGGCTGCCAGTGCCGTGCTGTAACGACGGTTTGAAAAAGAAGGCATAGATGTGGTCCTTCTGCAGGAACCTTGGGTACATGGAAGGAATATTTTTTTTCGCGCTGGGATGGGAAACTCATGTTCGATGGGTCCTTATCCAGAACTCAACAGTGTTGGACTCACCCTCGAGAGGATGCCTACCAACCAAACCCACCTCAAAACTCGCCGTTACCCCCGCCTCGGAATCACTACCCTAGCATACTTCAAGACGGGCGGCGGTCCCTCTCACACTCCTCACCCATTCATACTATTCCCCACTCTTGACCCATGCCCAGTGAGCACTTGGGTCAAAAAGTAGTGAACCTCCCCAAACTCTCGGTCCATCCACTCACTCCTACTCCTATTCGCCCTTTTTAATGCACCTTCATATCCTTCCCACCTTCTCACCATTTCCTCCTCCATCCAATCCTGAGCTTCCTCTTTTGTGGCACCCTTCCACAGCTGCCTCTTTGCCCTAGCCATCAGGTCCAAAGGGTATGACCCTATATCAGTTTTGACCTCTATTGGAAAACCTGGATGGCCAAATATGGATACCTGCCCTTATATACATAAAATCAAACATCTCAAGCAAACGTTAGTCTCCAGTAGTAAACGTATACTCTTTGGATTAAAGCACATATTGGTCTAGAAAACAATGAATATGTTGATCTTCTAGGTAAAGAAAGTATTTTGAATGGTAGAGATACATCATATAATATTACAGCCTGTGATTTTCTGTCTTCATTAAAATTAAAATTATTTCAAAGGTGGGATTATGTATGGAAGGAATATTCCGTTGGCAATTCATATAGATACACGTCTCTTCAACCATATATACCTAAAATACCTTGGTACAAAAACTTGACTGTTCCTAGGAAATATATTACCACCATTATCTGAATAAGATTTGGACATGCCTGCTACCCTAAACACTTATTCAAACTTAAGGTTATAGACAGTAATCGTTGTGAATATTGTTCAGAGGAAGGAAACCTTGACCACATATTTTTCAATTGCCCTAGAAATAAGATAACTTCTGATAGGCTAGTAATAGATTTACATAATAATAAAGTTCCAGCTCCTTGGAATCTTCAGCACTTATTATCACTAAACTCAAGGACTGTATATAATTGCCTCATTAAGTTTTTAAAAGATAGTAAAATATATTTGTAAAATGTTAGAAGAAAACTACTCATAACCTTTGTATTTTAACCTATTTGTATCCTTTCTCCCTTCATACCGTGGCCTACGTGGCCTCGCCCCTAGGCGAGAAGAGAGTGACCCTGTTAGTAATATTTTTTTTTGTTAAATTATTTAGTAGTACCATGTTGAAACTGGCTGTATGACTATAGTCTATGCCAAGAAAAAAAAAGTTTTGGAGAGGATCATAAAAACTAGAATTGAGGAGGAAGTGGAAAGAAATGGGGGTTTTAGGGGAAACTAGCATGGGTTTGTGAAGGGGAAGTCTTGTACTTCTGCATTGAGCAGAGTGATGAGCTTGGTGGAAAATGCTAGGGAGGGCAGTTGAAGAAATAAAAAACTGGCCCTACTTGTACTCTTCTACGTCGGGAATGCGTTCAATGGGGTCGACAAAATGGCAGTGTGGGAGAGGGGCTAATTAACTTACTAGAGGATTATCTGACGGGGCGGGTTTTGGTTGACTCAAAAGGGCAGAGGTATAGGACGAAGATGGGAGTGCCTCAGGGGTCAGTATTGGGAACGACACTCTGGAAATGGGTTTTTGATGAGGTTTGTAGGATAAAATATGAAGATGTATGCGAGATGCGGCAAAGGGAGAGGCAGAGATAGAAATAAAGGCGGAGAAAATGTGCAGAAAGATTGTGGAATTGGAGGTGGAATGCGGATTGGAGGTGGCCGAAGAGAAGACAGTGGAATTACTGGCGAAAGGACAGAGCAAGAAGAAGGAGTTGGAGGTGATGGTGAAAGGAAATAAAAATCACATGGAAGAATTACCTAGGTGTGTGATTGGAAAGCCAGCTATCGTTCAAAAACCACATGTCAAAGGCAGCGTAGAAGGCGAAAATTCGGGCGGCATTCCTGGCTAGATTGATGTGTAATGTGAAAGGACCGGGAGAATGGAAGAGAATAGTTATAGGTAGAACGATTGAGCAGATTATGCTTAGATGTGATGGCCAGGAGCCAGGAAACTATGAAGGAGGAGGAAATGGAAATAAGGTTGAAGGAGTATGAAGGTTTGCTAAAAATAGTAATCGGATTGGTGACTAAGAAATTCGGCGAAGTGAATGGCGACCTGATCCACTTCTTAGTACCATAAATTTGGTCTTGTCCTGATTTATTGTGAGACCTTTAGATTTTGTTGATCTTTCCAATTTTTTATCGTTGTAATTAGATCAGCTTTTTTCTTTCCAAAATCATAATGTCGTCTACAAATGCCTTAAATTGACACATCGGGTTATAAATTGTCCACTTTGTCTGTAATGTTGTAGAAAGCGGATCTCCCTGTCTTAGTCCTCTTGTGCCCTTAAAGCTGTCTGATGTTTGACCTTAAATGAGTACTTTATAGTCTGTATCTGTTAGGTTCATTTTTTCTAGACGTATTCCTTTTTCGCTCACTTCCAGTTCTTTCATTGCCATTTCATTGCCTTCATTGCTCTTAATTGTATCATAGGTTTGTTTAAAATCTATAAATATTACTAAGAACAATAAAAAACTGAACCGTTCAGTTTTTTATTGTTCTTAGTAAGATGAACTTTCACAAAGTAAAGGTTAACACAATCAATTTCATCTATAAATATAATATGAAGGGGCAAATTTTGATCTATTGTCTTATCCATTACTTGTTTTAAAGTGAATATCTGGTCCATGACTGATCTTTTTTCTCGAAATCCACACTTATATTGGTCAATTTTATTTTCTGCTATTGTATTAACTCTGTTCTTTATTGCAATTGCCAATATCTTATATACGATGTCCATTAATGCAATTCCCTGTAATTTTCGCATAACGTTTGTTCGCCTTTTTTATGTTTAGGGCAAATGAAAGCCTCTTTCCATCTGTTCGGGATTTGTTCATTCACCCAGACTGATCTTATTAAGTTGTAAGATTGTTCTCTAGTTTTTTCCACCTACTTTTAACATTTCTGCTCTTATCCCACTTTCTCTTTTGTTTGTTTTTCCCTTTCCAGCTTTGTCATATCCTCATTGATATTAATTTTCTCTCTTGCCAAGATCCTTTAGTTTTCTTAGTTTTAGATTTCAATTAAACGTGTTTTATCTCCTAGCTTGGTTAGTGTTTTAGGTGATATGTTTACGTGTAGTTTCTGGCTTAGAAATCCTTTTACCCCTTCTGCTAGTGCTGTGGACAGAGGTATCCAACTTTAGTCCGTACATCACTATATTATTTTTTTTCTTTCTTTTTCTGATACTTCTATTGTTTTTCTCATTTCATGCATTTCTTTTGTGGAATAATCCATTTTAACTTTATTTCTTGTTCTTTAGAGTATGTGTATTTTTTTAAATCCGGCAACGTCGCCTTTTATATTGTCGCAAATTTGTTTCTTATCAGGACCCTTTTTTTGTATAAATAACCTTCACTTAATAAAAACGCTGTTTTCGTTTTCACTTGAATTATATTGTTTTGGTCGATTGTTTTTATTTCCTTGGAAAAAGTTCACTTTTAATTTACATTGTGTAACTTTCCTTGATTTAATTTTCCCTGCACCTCCCGATATTTCGTGTTTAATGCAGGCGAATTTTATAACACTTTTAATCGTTCGAAACACACTTGCCAAATCACACTATACGATGCGATATTTTAATCCCCGATGACTTATTATGAATGAGAAAATTATTTTTATGGTTTTTTATTTACTTTTTCTTTTTATTTAAAATTGTCAAACTTGCGAATCATGCACCTTCTTCCTTCATATAAAACCAATTGGATCAATGATTAAATTTGACTTTGACACATTTAAAATTAAAATCAAACAACTAAATATTTTATATAATTAACTGACAAGAAATGTCACAGTCAAATTTTTTGTATACCTAAATGAAATTATTTTTTATATTACTTGGTTATTTCATAATTTTTGGCGTTCTATACCTTTTACTATTAGCAGTTCTCTTGTATTTGTATGAACTAATGGAAAGCAGTGTTGATGCATTTACATAATAATATAAAATCTGACTGCTAAGCAACCAAACAATTAACAATCAGTTTAATTAAATATATAGTTCTAACAGTTTTTGTAGTGATGTTCAAATAACGTTCAAATTTGGCAAAATAAAGTGATTTAAGGTATTTATTAATATTTACTATTTTAATAATTTCTAAGAGGTTATTTATTTTGTTATAGTTTTGGACAAGAATAATAGAAAAGTAATTTCCATTTGGTAAGCAGCTTTGGAGTTAAAATTCATTTGCAGAATGGAGTTCTGTAAGTACCTTGAACCATAATCTCTTTAACGTTTTTCGTTGAAATTGAATACCAATGTGTGATTGAAAACATAGACAAAATTTACATTTACATATAAATACATCTGTTTTATTATACCTAGGTATAAGAGAAATTTTATTTAAGACAGTGACATTACATATAAATGTATACTTGTTTCAAAGGTTTTAGTCCTGTTCCTCTTTTCTGTTATATTTTTATTTTTAAAGATGTGCCACATAAAAGATAAGGTACCTTACAAATTTAATGGTGGATTTATGCAGGAGTTTTAAGTCTTAGTAATAAATAAGTTTTATGTAATAAGTCATGTCTTAAGATAAATTCATTGCATTTATGCAGAAATTTCACATCATAAGAAGACTCCCATTCATATTAATTTTAAACACACATTACTTCATCTGATGTCATCACTTCACTGATTATTTTCCATGCATTATTTTTTCGTTTATTATTTCGGAAGTCGGCATGCTTATATCATAAAGTACTGAGAACTGCCTCACCAGTTCTATTAATTGGCCGTCATCTGTATCCATTTTGGTACCTATTTTATATTGAAATTAAGATAAATGAGAAAATTTCCCAAAATGGCACAAAGCAAGATACGAGGTACGACTCGGTACGAGGTTATGTTTTGAATAGGTATCTTTTGAAATGCAATTGTTTGAACTTTCTTATGACTTATTACATAAAACTTATGATTTATGACTAAGACTTGAAACTCCTGCATAAATCCACCATAAGTTATTTTCTGCAACTCTGTATATAAATTTGTGGTCTCATATAAAAATGTAGAATTAGAGAATTTTTAGGAGGTACCTATTGTGTTTGTCTAAGTAAACATTGAACATCGAATTTTTTAACAAACCCCAATATATTTATCTTTAAATAATGCATTATGCTAGTAATCTTTCACAATAATTTAAAATCACTTCTAGCAACCTAAATCTTGAGCACTAGTGTTTTATTTTAAAACGGAAGTGCCTATTATTGTTTTTAAATTTCTGTCGTACTTTTGAAATAATATACATTTAAATTTCCCATTGCATAGTTTCTTCCACAATTGAATTTAATTCCGTTTTCATCTTATCCTGCAAATTGTTAACAATTCTAATTATTCATCCAGATTTATCCATACACACAATAAAATTAAAAAAATTGTTTTAATTAGCTTAGTACAATAAGTACTGTTTAGGATTGAACTTTGAAAATAACTTTTTTTTTATTCTGAAGAGAACTAGTCAATTTGGGGCAACCTCCATAGTGGACCCTTTATATTACAAGTATTTATTTGTATTTATACAAATTAAAGCATTTTATGTTCTAATGTTCCCAGTTTTGGTATAATATAATTCTACTGAGAACAATAAATATCTGAACAGTTAAACTAAACTTCCACTATTTATTCGAAAAATTCGCTTTAAAATTCAATTACAGCTGTTTCGCTCTAGCATCGTCAGATTGACGATGCTAGTGGAAGTTTAGTTTAACTGTTCAGATATTTATTGTTCTTAGTAAGATGAACTTCCAAAAAGTAAAGGTTAACACAATCAATTTCAATAATTCTACTGCTCCTTAATTCTCTGCTATACTTGAAAGCACAGTCTATTTCATACACTATACTCTTATACCGGGTTTCTTCTAGCGTGACAAACTTTTGTTACACTTTTTATTGAGTGCTAGGATAGGCCCAGATACAATTTTACTTGTGGACCCTCTTTAAAAAATATATTGTAATGCCAGTTTCAGTTTTATGTATTTGTGCCATTGGTAAAAAATAAATATGGACATAATTAAAACCTCTGTATTTTAGAAGCAGTAAAGGCCTCTCTACCCTTGCCTTATACATAGATTTTTGACACGACGTCCTGTACCAAGCTTCCTACTTTAATTATGTTCATTTGAGACCTTTATTGCTCTAACAGACCAATACCAATTATCTTTACTCCCGTTCTATATCAACAATTTTGCTGTACATTAATATTAATCCCCTTTAATATAAAACAGTTTCTGTCAATATATTTATAAAAACGTGGTTTCAAATAACTTTTTGTTTAAATAATAATAATATTTTAATGAAACTTAATTTTTATTGCATATATAAAATTACAAAAAAGTCATGCCTACCGAAATTATTTCATAAAAAATTTGAGCTTGCAATTGGTCGGTAAATATAAAATGGACGGAAAACATTTAAAAGTAGGTAACAATTTTATTACATTGAATCAAACATACATCAAGTTAATAAATATGTTGATAAAAAAACAAGTAACATAGGGGAAAGTATAAATACCTTTAAAATTGTAAAATATAAAACAAAGGAAATATATACAGTGCGGCCCATATGTATGGAATAAATTCATTTGTAGCGTTATTATGTACTATATGAAAAAAACCTGAAACAGGTCGATTTTTATTCTTAAATTGACAATTTATAGTATGAAAATATTATCCCCCTCCAGCACCCCTTCGGAATTATAAGCACCCCCTCGAAAATTTTAAATTACAAAGGGGGTCGTGTGGCACCTCGTTGAAAAGGGATTTTAGTCCTCTGTTCAGCAATATAAAGTTTTTTAAGTTTGGTGCAATCATAACTGAGAAAATTGATTTTTAAGATGTAAAATTTTGATAATGTCTCTAACACAAAACTTTACGTAGAATGAAGATAATAATGTCACATAATGATTAGAATGTGTTTTTCAATATATTTGACACTTAAATTAAATGTTCAAAATGACCACCATTCACTTCTTGACAATAACCGAGGCGATATTGGAATTCTCGTACAACATTTTGTATGACCTCGGGGGTTATTTTGTTAATTTCTTCCGTTATCCTAACTTTTAAATCAGCAATATTGTTTGGTCTATTAAAATATACTTTAGATTTTAAATAACCCCATAAGAAGTAATCGAGAGGAGTCAAATCGGGGGATCTAGCCGGCCATTCGATCGCCCCACGTCTTCCAATCCACCTATTGGGAAAAACCTCGTTTAAATAATTTCTAACAGTACGTGCAAAATACGGTGGAGCTCCGTCTTGTTGAACATTTAATTTAAGTGTCAAATACATTGAAAAACACATTCTAATCATTATGTGACATTATTATCTTCATTCTACGTAAAGTTTTGTGTTAGAGACATTATCAAAATTTTACATCTTAAAAATCAATTTTATCAGTTATGATTGCACCAAACTTAAAAAACTTTATATTGCCGAACAGAGGACTAAAATCCCTTTCCAACGAGGTGCCACACGACCCCCTTTGTAATTTAAAATTTTCGAGGGGGTGCTTATAATTCCGAAGGGGTGCTGGAGGGGGATAATATTTTCATACTATAAATTGTCAATTTAAGAATAAAAATCGACCTGTTTCAGGTTTTTTTCATATAGTACATAATAACGCTACAAATGAATTTATTCCATACATATGGACCGCACTGTATATTATATAGTATGTATATCTGTTACCATTATTTAGAGTATTTATCACTAATACATAAAATGGTTTGGGTGGTGCGGAACACCCCCGTTTTTTCGTGTAGCCCCCAACTTCGTACTAGTCACTAATACAATATTTTGGCAATATGATATGGACGTAATCGATTTAAAAACACAGATTAGTACGAAAAAATACTTAAAATTAAATTTTACAAAAATAATTTGGACGATTTAACAATGAAGAAAACAAAGAATAAAATGAAAATAAATAACAGTACATCCATAAAATTAATATAAACTGCACAGTCTTACAGATAAACAGTCAAAAAAGACCCATTGATGAATATGCCATTGTAGTGAGTATTTGTATAAATATAAAAATTCAGCTTCATTTTATGGTATTTTAATTGTTGAGACTAGATGCACATAATGACATACAGTGTTAAACTTGCAGGTGAATCATGAACTAAAAAATTTTAGGATTTCCTGATGTTTATAAGAATAAAAGAAAATGATTAATTAAACTATAAGCTATAAAAAAGTTTGTTAGGGTTGGAGGTGTCACTACATAAGCTAAAAATTGTAGTAATTAACAATTTGTAATAATCTTAATTACAATCTTTAGATTGTAATCAGTTATATAAAAGATAAAAAAAGATTTTTATTTTTAACATATTATACTGTGTTTTACTAATCTCATTAGGTAGTTTTTCTATGAAAAAAATGTTTACAAATAAAATTAAAAAAATAATACGTTTTGGACGGTTCGATTTTAAAACTTTAGTCTTAATCTTAAATGTAGATCTATTTTACAAGGCACAATATTTCTAAAAAGGCCTCTTTTTCATATCTGTAATATCGTCGGTTTGCAGCATACAGTCATTAAGTGACAGTAACATTTTGCAATACATCGAGTTAAAGAAAGTAACTTAATGTTTTGAAATATTGTTTCACCTTATAGTTAGTGATTCAATTGTATTATTAACAGTGACTTTATTCACACTTAATTACTTTATGCATATATAGAATTATTGAAAACTAGTAGTTACCTCTCATAAAACACAATTCTAAAAAAATGTCAGTTAGTGACTTTATGCTGCAAACCGACGATATAAGCCATTAAAGCGGCATTTTTTTCGTTCGCATTTTGTGGAAACTGTAAATAAAGCTTTAACTTAAATCTATAGATTATTGTGAAAATTTTATCCCATATTTTAAACGATTATCATAAAAGAAGTAGTTTTCTAATTGCACATAAAAATAGATACCGCTTTAACGACACTGTTAATTCAACTTTTATCTAAATCCGTAGAAACACAGGGATAGTACTAATAAAATAAACACAGTAAAGTTGCTTACTCCTATAGTACTAGCTCCTGCTAAACGACATTTGAACATATTAAAACGCGTTAAGTTATTATCAACTAAATTAGTAAATTCTGCCTCTATTAGTTGTCCGTCGTAGTACGTAATGGGATCTTCGAATGGATATTCGTACCCTTGTTTACATTCGCATTTATAACCTCCTGTTTCGAATCCTCTTCCCAAGATTGGTACACACTAGAAATAAAATATACGAGGTCTATTTAAAAAGTAGATTACATTTTGATACTAATAAAACGAAGTACAAAAAATTAAATTTATTATATACTTTTGAAATTACACTAAAATACTATTTTTATACAAAGTTACAGGATAAACACACTGAAAGGACGAACGGACCGACTTTCTGAATACCCTTCATAATAAAATGCATTTTACATAATTGGGATTTACATTTTATGGCCAAGTAAATAATATAGCATCTTTTCAATTCTCTATTAAGTCTTGATTAAGTCGTACAAGTTGAAAAGAATTTTCTTTACAAAATAACTAATTCTTTTTGATATCATAAACTAGATCTGGATATTTCAGCAAATCTACCAGATAAACTATTTTTTATTCCTTGTCAGGTCTGCAAGATGAATGTCATATATTTTATGGTTCTACCATAGCAAGGGAGGTACCTTTTTGATTGTAGTATGGGAGCTAGGTTGTACTTATAGTATGGTTTCTCTACTTAGTTAGTTTGCAAGTTTGTCATATATTTTATGGTTCTACCATAGCAAAGGAGATACCTTTTTGATTGTAGCATCAAAGCTAGTTTGTACTTATAGTATGGTTCCTCTACTTAACTAGTTTGCAGAGCTTCTTCCCATAGAAATGTTGCCTCAGCAAGTATGTTTGCAGTGTGAATTTTTTATATCAAGTCCCTTCCTCCTTCTCCTTTCGGTACTGCGAAAAGGATGATAGGATTGTGTTTTCTGTGATTTGTTAAATATTATTATATACCCTTTACAAGTCTATCATATGTTTCAAAAATTGTGGTAAGTAGTTTTACATTGTATGTTTACAGTTTATAACAGAAAATTGATATAGTACAAAAAGTAACTACAAACCGCACTACTCATTGACAAATATGCAGCGAGTAGCACACAAATATAAACATATTGTTATCTCTATAATATGTAGAGGCCGTGGAATCTGAGTAGACCCGTGACGTCGTAAATAGTTGCGCACAACTGAATAACTGCTATAATTAAAATACACTAAACTAAATAATATCATTTAAAAACTAGCAAAATTTACTGCGCTATTCAAAGAGACAATACGACGTAAACGGCGGACTGACCAGAATTAATCAGTAAGGGCTGCAATGATTAGTATAGTTAATAGGACAATTTTCAAACACAAATTTGTGTACTGCGCCAGTTGACGTCACAGGTCTACTCAGAATCCACGGCCTCTAATAACTAGATTCCGTTAGAATCCATGAAAGGTATTATTTTATCCACTGGTCTCTTCATAGATTATAATAATACATAGAGGCAATTGTTCACGTTTGGGTTCCAGCTAACATGCAAATAAAAAAGTGGGGATGTTGTATGAGGAAAACAATGGGTTGCCGAAGTTATAGACTTTTCAGATAACCCCATACTATGAATATTTTAATATTCATTAGTTTTACGTTTCAGGCTTCTACTTACCCTTTTCACAGAACATAATAATTTGCGTTCTGAGATTGCCATGGTTCACGGAGGCTTATTTAACTAGGATGAATATTCTAATTGCTTGTTGATGAATATTAAGTTGTGATTGCGTTTTTCCCAGTTATTTAACTTCCAATTAGTATTTAGACGTTTAGAAGCGAAGTGATAATGGTTCGGACGTGTATGAATTGTAAGAATAAATATTCAAATCGCAACATCTCATTTCACAGGTTTAAAAACTGACAGTTTCAGCTCAAGCTCGACTCCCACTATTCTTCGTTCCTCACAGCAGTTTGTTTTTAACCCCGCTCTTGTCCATCAGGTGTGTTGGTTACAATGTGACAGAATTTATGAATGACTGATAGTTTCTATGTATTTTTATATTCTATGGATCTCTTTACTGTAAACTGTTGTTGGCATTTTTATTTATGTAAGAAACTATATCTTTCTCTTTTATACAACATCTGATAGTAATTTAATATATGTATTTAATTTATTGTAGTTACAAAGTTTCCATAGAGCTATATACTTATTTTAGGAATAGGTCAAAAGGTGATAATAAGGTAATAAGGTAAGGTGATGATAAGGTTATCTCCAATGAAAAATCCTCTTTAACCATTTGTTAGGTAAGCTGGCCAATTTCTTTTCAATCTTCTTGTATTTCGCGGTTCTAAAAGTTGATTTATTTGAGTGATTTTGGAGTCTGTTATGATAATTCGTGCTTTTCTCTGTAATTTCATCTTCATTATATGGGAGACATACCAAGGTGCAACAGTTAACATAATGGAGTATTTTGGATTGACTTCTTTGGATTATAGCTAGGTAGATCTGCTGTATACAGTACATACAATAAAGGTCCAAGAACACTACCTTGTGGAACACCTGATTTTATTGGAAAATTGTTAGACAAACTTTCATACCCTTTTGTTGGCAATTTTCTGTCGCCCAGGCACCGTACATAAACAAGACTAGTAGGACAACTCACCCTTCGGCTCTTTGATGTCGATGCTACAAAGTAAAGCCGCTATCGTGAGATTATCGAAAACAAGCAAGTGCCTCTTATTTACGAGATAAGCACTGCGCACGACCGGCCCCGAAATTGGATGAAACGTTTATGGGCATGCCGTAGAGTTGAACTTCTAGTCTTTATTAATGTTCGGTGACCCAGGTAAGATCCAGGATATGAGCTCCAATGTGACTCGTTTATATTTAACTTTTAAGATGGTTAATACTTACGTAAGATGTTTTCTGATCACATTTCTGTGTGTCTTCAAATGCATTTGAAGATAAATCTGGACATTGATTGATATCAAGTTTTAATAAATCCATAGTAACGGCAACGGCTCCTCTAAAAATAAGTGATATATTTAAACATATTCTTAAAAATTCGCTTATCAAGAGTAGTAACTAAACATTTATATAAAAGATTTGTTAGAGAAAATCCAATCCTTAGGTATTTCAAGAATACTTTTTATTATTTATATTATATATCCTTACAAGTTCTATTTTATTGTTTATTTTACAAGAGAATTTTTTAATGGAAGAAAATGCAGAGTTCACACAATTTTAGAGCCAAATAAAAAGAACTAAGGAAAATGTAAAGGTAGAAAACAGTTGTGGGATATAACGACCACCAGTAAGACTGTAGCCCTATTTCCTTCTCTATAACCCGTCCAAATTGAACTTAGAGTTTTTCTCTGCAAAATAATTGTTAACGAAAGTAATTAACTCTTCCTCTATCTCCCTGTCAGATCCCTTGACGTTGGCGATCAGTGCAGTAAAGGTCTCTCTATTCTGCGCTGCGTGGAACAACTCTCTACACGATTAATTCCAGACTACTTTTTAATGTTGTGCAACCAGGACATTTGTTTTCTTTCCGGTCCTCTCCGTCCTTTTATCTTGCCCCTCATAATAATCTGTAAAAGAAGCCATATTTTTCTCCGAGCAGAATGTGAACCAGATAAAAAATCTTTCGCTTTTTAAGCGTAAACAAGAGCTGTAAGATGTTGACATCTTACAACCGTATCTCAAATGCATATATGTCTATTCTTTTGGGGCCCAAGCCTCTCAGTTAATAGCGATCGAAAACTCGGAATTTTTCCACATTTTTAACGTTTTTTCCATAAATCTCAAAATTGTGGATTTTAACAATAATTTCATAATAAACAAAGTTGTAGCAGCTAAAAAAAATAACAAATTGATGTTCTATTGGATGCTCTAAGAATAAGCAAGCGAGATATTGATGAAAAAAGCCGTTTTGGTCTAAAATTTAATCGATATATGCAATGCCATCTAGAGTATAATGGTGCATTTTATCCAGATGACAATGAGAAACTTTTTTATAGTGCTTTAAAATGAGAATTAAATTGAGAAGTTTCAATGAAAAAAAGGACAATATTTTTTTTTTCAAAATCGATATGTTTCATAAGGGTCATTTCCACCATCACAATTAAAAAAATCATTTTAAAGGAAATTAAAACAGCTACATTTTTCATTATGATATGTAGTGTAAAACCTTTTATGTCGAAAAGGTGAAGGGTCAAAGGGCTCGACAGAGGGCTGCGCTACCACGCGCTCTTTAAACATTCATATCTCCGTTAGTTGAGGTCTGAGAGAGAAAAAGAAACAAGCGACATTTTTGTCAAGGAGACATTTTATTAAGTAAGAATACCTAATTTTGGAGGTATTTGGGAACCCAGGATATAGACTACTAATAGTCCAATCAAACTCGTAGTTGTCAATGAACAATTTTCATTAATACACAAATATAGGGAAAAAACTCGCGACCACTTTTTCTTTTATTTGTTGATTATCTGAGCACACTTTCTAATTGAAAGATCATTAACTATACTTCCACAAGAAACTGTAAAACATATATCTGAAAACAGGAGGAGGAACGTTAGGGCTAATAAGAGAAGAAAACACCATACCGTTGCTACTGGCCTTTAAGACGTACAACTGAGCTGCTTCTTTGTACAGATGGTAATCCAAGGGCAGGTAAATTAAAAGTACGTAATTCAATTGTAATGTGTGTGATGAATCAATTTTGTGCATTACCGATTTAGACTTTTAAAAGCAATTTTATTTCTAGATTTTTATGTTTTGTAAGTCTGATATACTTTATTTGTTTTATGTTAAGATGCCCTAAATTATGAAATCTAGTATATAAACGGCTCGATCGACTTTCGTGAATCTTAGCGTGCATATCGCCTAGGGTGGAGAATCGGACATCTATTTTTCATTTCCCTAAATGTTAAGGGTGGTCCACCCCTAAATATTTTTTTATTTTTTTGAACATTTTTTTTAACAAAATTTTTTTTGTCTTTATTTTGTATTATTTCATATGACTCTCATATAACCCCTATTTTTCCATCCCGATTTTGATTTTTTTGTTCTATCCACAGATCCGCAATAAGGTTGCAAGACCCAATTGGTTGACATAAACTTATAATGAACTATGAATAAATAGAAAACTGGCAGCAACTAGGTTTAACTTATTCTGGTTACTTACTTGAATTCCAGTCTAGCTTTAAGACTATCCCATCCGAAGAAAGGCGCTATATATTTAACTTTCCACATAGGGACTTTTCCATAACAATCATAATATGGCTGAGTCCATTGGCCATGCTCCAATCTAGCACCACGATAGTAGGTGGGAAAATGTTCAAACTTCATTGTAGTTTCACCCGTTTCATTGAATCTTATTTTAATTTTCAACCAGAACTTTTCTAAACTGTCAAAGTTTGAAGCCCAACGATTTTTTAAATCTTTAAACCATTGTTTATTGACATATACTTCTGAAGGTTTGTCAAGTCTAGCCAAGTCTTCTAAATTAAACTTTCTGGTATTCAAGATTTTTTTGTAAGCGTAAGGAGCAAAAAGTGTACGATTTGGGAATTTATTTCGTTCCCAATAAGTACCGGCCGACCAAATTCGACTATTTCCTAAAAGTTACAATATTTATTCATTTCAAAACATTGTACCAAGAGAATAATGCATTTAAAAACGTACCTAGTACTAACGCTAACGTTTCTCCAATCATTTGATCCTCAGTTAACTCCTTATCAGCTACTCTTTTGCCTGAATAAACTTCTTTAGGGTCAGATACTTGCAAGAAAGCACTGATGAAATTAGCAAGTCTTAGAGCCATCTTTGCTTCATTTTCAAAAAATTCTTCTGCGCCATGCATAACTCCTCCATAAAGTATCAGGTCTTCAGGTTTGTAGTTTCGGCAGTTATCTTTGTTCATTCCTAAAATGTACTCTAAAACCCTATGAATATTCATTACTGGTCGTGTCAAACTTTCGGGACCGGATACAGGTTCACGGTATTGAGGATACTTATCCATAACCACCTCTCTTAAGTATGGATCTGATTTTTCCCACTGAACTGGCAACTTTTGAATCCCTAAAAATATATTTGTACTCAAGATTTGAATGGTTGGTGAAGTTAGAATAAGATTTTTAAAGATTCTAAACAAAAACTGCAAATGATTATTGAAGGGGGTTAGGTTACTAGACGAATTTCAATTAAAAATAAAGATATTTTATCAAATGATCAGCATTCATATTGTAATTCCTAAGAATATGGATTCAATCAATAAAGAGTTACATTATTGAACAGTTTAAAAAAAAATAGGGGTTAAGTGTACCACAAATCAAATTCAGTAAGAGTTAAGGCAATTAGGAGTCTATTCTGTAACTATTCCGTTAAATTTTAAAGAATTTCGTTAAAACAATCCGTTAACATTGTGTTATTTAGAGGCATGTTTAAATAAAGCTTTAAAAAATAAAGGAGTGTTAAAATTATTTTGATGATTTTGATATTGAAGAAATGTTAATAGAATTAGTTGAAATAAAAAAAGTAATTATTAAAGTAAAATATAGATTAATGTTTCATGCTAGGAAAAAATATATATTATTTTAGAACTGCGTTTGGATTGTATGAAAGAAATATTAATCCCTTTGAAATACCCAATAACTTATTTAGAAATATTTTTCGGTTTAACAATGATGATGATAATAATTGATCTCATTGCACCATATACGTAAAGAGCAGCGAATAACTGTACACAACACGCATGTTTTTACAAGGATAATAGGAACTTAAAGCAGTTCTAAAAATCACTACGTATCCGTATACGTATCGCAATGCGCATGTGCAGAAGAGATACGTGGGTTTCGTTACGTTACGTGAAACGTATCAATCCGTCACACGTATCTAACGTAACGTATCACATTATTGTGTTCCGTGATCGCGTTTTTCAATAATTTAGCGATAAAAGTGATGTTGTATGCTCGAAAATCATAACCTTATTTTCTGTTCATCAATCATAACAAACATTTCTGTGACATGCGATAATGGATTTAAAATGAAAAAGATTATTTTACAGTGGCAATGACGACATTATTTTTTTAAGGTAGATATCGGGGCTTATTTTTTACGTTAAAAATTAAAACACATGAATGGTTACGTTACGTTACAAACGCATTTGCTTTATGCCTCTTTTTGCTTAGTTACGTATCTCCTTTTCGTTACGTATACGGATAAGGATACGTGATAAATTTTTAGAATTGCTTTAAGTCCCTAATATTGTAGTGTTGAAGAAGAAACGGTATATTTAGATTATCACAATAAGGATAATAATATTAATATAAACAACAATTGGCAAGCAAGATGTCAACAAAAAATGGCTATGATTGTGCAACAATATTTTATGAATTAATAATAATGCTAATGCTAATATAATTATTAAAAAGTACTCCACCAATTTATAAGAATCTTTTAAATAAAATTTTTATTCACTTTAATGATTGTAAAATTATAACATAACCTATTATAACAAAATATTTATTAGAAAGCATAAAAATATATTAAATCTTAAAATAAACAAACAAAAAATTCCTGACAGAAAAACCAAAAAAACTAATCTAAAAGTAATAACATAAGTAACACTATTTTTGCCGCTTTTCTACTTTTTTAAGCCAATTGGTTTAAAACTGTGGCTAAACATCTCAAAGCAAGCAATTGCAAATTTGAAATTCGCTAAATTTTACAATTGCTTGTTGTGCGAGTTCATTGCATGTTCAACACAAACTTTTCTAGTTTTAAACCTTTTCTTTTTTTTATAATTTACTTCTTTTTTCTTCTCTTAATACATTTTCAACAGGGAGAGGCAAGTTTGCTTTTTCCAATTAAAGTGCTTCCTTAGTTGAGAATTCCTTAAAATAATATTAAATGAATAAATTTTAATAAGTTTTGAAAAACACTTTAAAAAAATACTATGAGTATTTCTTAATATGTACTTAATATGTTCAGTCTCATTATATGTAGGTGCATTGTCAGCTTCTTTATAATGAAGGTGTATTTTGAGTCTAATTATAAGTAGGTATCAGACTCAATATTTATAAATATAATTTGCTTTCACTATTTATTCTTTAAATACTTTAAATGTAATGAATGCCGTTTCGCTATCGAAATAGCATCTTCATTACATTTAAAGTATTTAAAGAATAAATAGTGAAAGTTAATTCAACCTTTTAGTTGTTTATTGTTCTGAATAAGATGAACTTTCACATAGTAAGGGTTAGTACCATAAATTTCATAATTTGCTTTGTCTCATCATATGGCATTTCTTCAACTGATTTATTAAAATTTTGAGAGATTGCAGCCTCCACTAAATCTGCTCCTTCTAGACTAATAGTTGAAATAAGGGCAAGTAGTCTTTCTTCCAAGGCAAAGGTTTAACTGAAGCACCTCCATCTGGTTTAAAAATCTCTATTGTAATGTTATGTATTTCATTATGATACATATTTCGCCAGTGTATTATAAAACAGAAGTAAAGTGTTTTTTAAATACTTACATCTTTTAGGTGGACACAGACTATTTAATTTCATTGTAATTCATCTCCACAGTTCCTTTAATTTAAATAAATCCATAGGTTTTATCTTGCCACCCATCCAAATTTTCTATTCTTTAAAGAAATTTATAAAATTCTTTTTTTGTTATTCTTTTAGCTTTAGACACATTCATTTAATTTTTTGAACACAAAAATGTTAAAATAAACCACAAATTGAACTGTACTATTAGTTGTTGGCATTTCTTCTTTTTTGCTTTCTTTTATTGACAAAGCTAACTGTACACTATTTTTAATGGCATCCTTTAATAGTATATTAAACAAGGCATTTCATATGGCTTTCTGTTATGACTCGAGTTCAAGTGTCACAGCAGCCATATGAAATAAGTTGTTTAATATACTATTTTAAATTTTTTAAAATGTAAACAACTTATTTCATATTGCTGTTGATTCTCGTTTTTTTAAACTTGAACTCGTGTCATAACAGAAAGCCATATGAAATGCAGTGTTTAATAATATACTATTTTAAATTTTTTAAATTTTGTCGTTTGATCATTTTTTAAATTAATTTATTATTTGTATGTATAAATTACGAAAATTTGATTTTAAAAAGTATGTTGGTAGCACTGTGTAATTTATAAAATTTGACAGTTTTTAAATTTTAATTATCAAATTTTAAAGTTTTAAAATGAATAATACACCAATAATAATATATTATATAAGTAAAAGATGATATTCATATTCACAAGAACAATATAAAATTAATAAATTGCTATTAGCCTCATGTTGCCAACCATTTTAAACAAAAATTTGCGTGTGTAAAAGTTACATTACGATACGCAAATGCGTTTTATAATGAAGATTTTTATATATAAAAAATTATATTACTTTAATCAGTTCTCTAAAATCTGTTTGTGCAGAATACATATTGCGATATTATTATTTAACAAACCTTTAGAATATATATTTTTGAAGGCCTTTAAAATTTAATGGAATAGTTACAGAGTTAATTTAGCACTTACAGCCAATCTTCTGACAAGAAAAACCATTGTAATATTGTTCAGAGGTGGCTCGTTCTATAATTTCGCCCAAGAAAGGTCTCCTTGTTTGCATAGGTAGTCTATATCCTGGTCTACAA
The DNA here is from genome assembly GCA_035357415.1 of Ophraella communa. Taxonomy (NCBI): domain Eukaryota; kingdom Metazoa; phylum Arthropoda; class Insecta; order Coleoptera; family Chrysomelidae; genus Ophraella; species Ophraella communa. The sequence continues at coordinate 23,533,277 of CM068989.1, forward strand.
CGGCACTGGTAACCTCCCCGACGCAAACCCCATCCATGTATTGGTTCACACTAGAACATTGATTATTTAAAACTCAGAGTAATAAGTAAACATAGAGTAGGCATATTCCCTACTACTTGTCGTCGAGACAGATTTGTTTACAAGCAGAGCATTGCCAGACGTTGTGTTTTGTAAGTAAAAAGTGTAGGAAACAAAAACGTAAGAATATAATTTACAACAATTTTATATTACTTTTAAGAGAAGATTTTTATTCAGAGAAAATATTCTTTAATACATTTTAATATTCACTTTCTTACCTTTCTATAATATTGATAAAAAAGCTCTAGACGAATTGTATCAAATACCAACACCGAAAATTTGGCATCAGTGCCTTTGTTTGTAATTGTTTAGAGGTGATTAGCAATTTGTTCGATTTTACTTGAATTTTTGTGTATTTAAGTGAACTTTATAAAGTGTTTTTATTTATTTTCAATATTGAAAATGGTGAAACCCCGAAAAGCGTGTATAATATGTGGTACTTCGCAAAATGATAATCTAACCTATCACCGGTAAGTTATTCACTACATTGGCGTACAATTAGCAATTTCAATTAAAATTAAGAAAATCAAATTAATAATGAAATACATATAATATCCTTTTAGATTTCTTTCCGATAAAAATATGTTAGAAGTATAGTGCCATGCCATAAGTGTAGATATAAATTCCTTACCAAAATATGCGTATTAAATTATTTAACTAACATTTATATAGGTATTACGGTGAACTCTAACCAATTACACGCCACTGTACGGCTGTGTTTACTTACACCACTAAATTTTCCATCTCTCTCAATTATAGGTTCATTGCAATTGACTACAAACTGTATGTTATTGTGTTGTTGTGGCATCTCTATGTTTACTTATTACTCTGAGATTTAAAAAAAAATTAATGTTACACGAAATCCAAACTGTTAATGAGAGTAATTTGAAAATTTTGTTAAAAAAATTTATTAATCATTTTATATAAATAATCTTAGTTCTTCTATGTTGAATGTCAAGTAAAGATTATTATTTTATTTTTTCACCAAAAAACAAAAGTTGAGAAACCATTGCATTTAATTTATATTATATTAAAAATAAATCTTCACATTGTAAAATATTTCAGAGAATCTGTTTTTACTTGCCTCAGTAGTTTCATTTTTACAACGTGCTGTATTTGCAAACATGTTTGGTCCACTATTCCCCATACTAGGTGGACATTGATTTATGTCTATTCTTTCCAACTCCATTTCAACAACAGATACAGCAGTGTACCTATTTATTACATAAAATAAAAATGAATTAATATAAGAATATTATTTTTACATGACACAATTAAGATAATACAGCATTTTATAGTCTTAATTATAATAACCATTTCACAGTATTCACAACTAAAAAGACAAAAAATTAATCTCTTCATAGAATACATTTACAATTCAGATGGACAGAAGTAAGTAACTCCCATTAGTGATAACATAAAAAATCTTGTTAGAGATTAATGGGCTAAGGATTTTAACCTACTCTAATTTTTTTTACTTACGTGGGATACTCTATGTGCCTAAAGCCAGTGTGTCTAGGATAAATATCAGATATAGGAACAACTGCAGCCACCAACCATCTGTTAGATCGACCACAGTCAAAGTATGGTCTTGTCCATTTGACAGGTCCTGTTATTTCATCAGCTCCTGGAGGTCCATGGAAGGTAAATGTTTCATTTGTATTATTAGCATAGCGAATCTCTACTTGATAGGTAGTTTTTGTATCATGCCGTTCAGCCACATGGTCTGGAAGCCACTGTTTATACCATTCATTGATTCGGTAATAATCAGATGTATAATCATTACTGGTATCTGGTTTTATTGCTCCTAAATCATGTACAGTAAAAGTATTTAAAGTTGATATGCGCTCCAAATGAATGGGATCATTGAAATCATCTGTTCTAAAGGTCCTTGGTGCAAACCTAAAAAGTTAAATAAAAATAACTATTAACACAAACATTTCTTTAAACAAATAAGCAAAATTTTAAGACATTTTTAATACGGTATGGTTGCTCATTGGACCACCTAACCTTATTAAAATAAATTAAATATTTACCTTGGAAATGTTTTGTTGAAAAATCCTCTATATGAGCTAGAATAAGACATATTAGGCGAAAAGTAAATGGCACTGGCGTTGATGTGTTTATTAGTAGAAACATCGGCTACGGTCGATAGAAAATAATACATCATACCAGGATCATAAGTATCATTAATGGCTGGTCTAATAAATCTACTTTGTAGAATATACGACCAAAAGAAAGCCCTGTTCAATGCAGTATTGTGTAAGTGAAGAAGTAAAGTTCTATTGGGGAAAACTGGATTTATATTGATATCTTTAATGTCTGGTAGATGAGAAACTGTTTCAGGGGGTAAATACAAATCACCTACATGTTGAATTTCACAATTATCTTTTGTTATTCTTTGCATTTTACGTGTAATTTCGTCAAAAGGATCCCTAGCTTGCCACTCATATTGTCCTGGCACGCCTACCATTAGTAAACAAACTAATAATATAATTGTATTCCAAATCATTTTTACTGTCACACCTTAATATTTTTTTAAGATTTCACTATTGCATAGTACCTATTACCTTTTTTAATTCTGAGCTATTTCACAAATCACTGTAAACCCCAAAAACAACATATTGCCTACTATAAAACATGCATCTATAAACTCTATAAACTAATGTCGAATTGTGTCGAATCTTTAATGACTAAACACCTGTGTTATGCGTCAGTGGGCGTATCATCCAACCACAGATATCCAACGAAACAAGTGGTTTTGTTTGGTTTAGTTTTGGTTTTTGACATGAACATAAACTACTTTAGAATAGGCAACCCGTTTTACGATAAAAATGTTGATGTTACATATTAAAAATAAAGAAATCCACGACTATTGCATAATGTACTTACTCTTTATACCTACATCTGATTGCTGAATCTTAATAGTACGCAATAATTACGGTTATAAGGTGGTTCCTTGATTTAGCTATACCTATATATATATATAGGTAGTTTTAAACAATCGAGTTTTTAATATTCATCTTATAAACCAATAAATATTTTCAATTAAGTTCTGTACATATAAATAAAATAAAAAAGTAAATTTTCCTAGCCCAAATGGCATTTACACACTGAACCATTAGTAAACTCTAATTTGGTTGTGGTATATATTTGTTTCTTACCCTACCATTTTTTCGAAAAATTTCATAAATCGAAGTCATCACATTACATTTGATGTTATTTCCATCCCTCAGATTAATTTGACCAATTGTTTAAATACTAAAATAACTGTTGTAAATACCTATTTAGCATAATTTTTTGGATTAGATAGAGACGTGATAATTGTTAATTATTTTGAGATTATGATTTTTTATTACCTACCTACTATGTTTTTGTATAAAATATATGTGAGAATAAAACAATAATGTTCTCTCGATAATTCACGTTGTGAATATTGAATAGGTAATAGCCATCATTATACGCTTGTTGAATAATATACCGACTATATAATTTATTTTAGTTAGGTACATTTAATAGTTTATCAAATAAAATGATTTGTTCAAAAAGAATCCCCTCAGAGTAGGCCTCGTTGTGTTAATTCTATTGTATAGAATTTCACGACATTACTATGCTTTGAACAACACCACAGTCATACCTATTCCACCGATTATATCCTATCTTGAACAGGCGGCAACTGTAGCTAACTGATCAATACTCAGTAGTACTTTCTACTAGAGATCCGAAGACCTTTCACAGGGCAAAGAGAAATTACTGTGAATTCTGTATGTAGCCCCGATCGTCGGACTTAAGAGGATTCCTATTGCTCACAGATTTATTATTGTATATGTATCTAAATGTGTTAAGTACTTGTCGGTGGATTATAACTCAATCGGTGTTGCCAAGTTTTCTATTATATATTTAAAATATCAATAAAATTAATTTTATGTCATTCAAAAATAGTTATTTTATTAAATATTTAAAATAAAATCAATTATTGTGTAGTAAATACGCAATTATACAGGGTGTACAAAAAGTAGCGTGGTAACATGGTAAACGCAAAAATCAGTAGGTATGACAAAGTAAAAAAAAGTAAGTAGGTAGGTACCTAATAGAAGTATTAAAAAGTAGAAAATAAACTATTTAAAAGTAGTGTAGGTTAAACATATATAAAATATAATTATTAAAAAGTATACCTTGGTGTGTATAAAAAGTAATGTGTTCCCTTTGTAAAAATTAAAATCAGTATGACTACGTGCGAAAAAGTAGCAAGGGCATACCTATTGATTGTTTCTACACCCTAGCATATAATTCCACTATTTCAACCCCGACGATAGAAGCTTATTATGCTTCTGAAACAATTGTCGATTTAGAATTACTCAGATAAATAATTTTATTAATATACTTAGTGGATATTTGCATTTTATTTTCTATTTTATTTATTTAAACAATATTAATTACGAAGTTCAGTTTCACTTTTACTATCGTCATTCAAATTAATAATTAACCTTTCTTCTATGTTTTCTATAGGTAATACCTATACAGGCTGTACCAACCTTATGATAATGTTCGGTATATGGGTTGTTCTAGAAGATATCAAAAAATGTTATTAACAAAAATAGTAGATGTCTTATTTCGAAATTACCTTAAACTATACAGAGTGTTGTATAACTCCGTTACAAAGCAAATATATGATGTTTTAAATGGGAACCCCTGTATATTATACCGAATTGGGACTGCTCACATGTTTTTGAAGATTTTAATATAAGGTTTTTATACGTTATACAGAGTCCTTCAGAAGTTATGGACACGTTTGTGTGAAAATCGTAGGTAAATCAACGCTCTGTATCTTATTGTACGTTGAAGAAAAAAAAAGTATTTTGCCTAACAGAGTTTCGTAATATGATACAATAACACCGTATTCTATTAAATATTAATTATTTTCCCTTTCGTATACAAATGGAACACCCTGTATTTTATATCATAAATAGAATACCCGATTATGTAACTTTAATTTTTGTTAAGCATTCCCTATACCCAAAGTTTATGAAAACAGAGTTATTCTGTAATAGTAGGGTGGACGATAACTCAAACCTTTCATTTTCTCTCTCTTCTTTCAAATGAAACACCCTGTATTTTATATCATAAATAGAATTTTCGATTATGTAAATAAATTGTAATAAACAATTTATTCTAAATAAAACAAGTCTCCAAAAGTATAATAATTCTAACCATAATATTAAAAATGTTCAAAATGTTCACCGTCAACATTATCTCAATACCGAATTCCATAACAGATGGATTGGAAGAGGGTGAAGAGGGGAAACATACTTGGTCCAGCTGCTATTAGGAATTTTTGCAGCTAAGAACATTTAAAAATAGAACGTTTAAACAAAACTTCCACTTTTATTTTAAAACTCAATAACAGCTGTTTCACTACAATAACGAGCATCATCAGATAGATAGTCAATCGCATACTAACACTAACTCCCCATTATTTATTTAACTTTCTCTAATCTATCTGGAATTATACTAGGTACTCGATATATATTATACTTAGTTTTATATCCCATTATCGCAAATCTTCCTAATAGAAGTTTTCTACAGAAAGTCAGATGGTCAGGCAGGTAAATTTTATTAGTAAGTAGGTACCTACTTCAAATTCTAAGAATTTTTTTATTATAAAAATAGTTTTACAGTCAAAACTGTTAAAAATTCAATTATATAAAGAGCAGTCAATTTTAATATCATTAAAAAAATATATTCTTTACTATTTTATGACAATATACCTATATATTTTAATCCGGATCTGGGAATCTATTTTATCGCTTATTTACAAACCGACGACAATGGGTGATAGGTAGATAGTGAGGGTCGTCGCTAATATGATTTATGAAATTCTCTAGATTTCTGGGTTGATTATACCTATACACTGTGTCCCCAAAGTATGAAACAAATTAATTTTTAGACAAATAGACCATTTTAAAAAATAATCCTAAAATAGGTCGATTTTTAAATTTAATTGACCGCATTTTAAAATAGTATTCTAATATATAGGGAGAATTAGTTTCGAGTAATGACGTCACTTTATTTTTTTATAAATGGAACACCCCCGTTTTGTCTCAATTTTCGGATTATTCTAGCTGAACTAATTCCAAAAGTGCATAAGTTGATTCCAATTGGTACAGGATGGAAAAAAATACATCAGTTTTGTGTGTGCTCATAAAGTTACACGTAACATTTTTTATATATATAACATAAATAAAAAATACTTATTGACTAGCAGACAGAATATGAAAAAAATTATTTCTGATCAATTTAAAAAAAAAAACATAGTAGTCTATTTTTTGTGAAATGTCATATTTTGTTTAGTAATGTATTGATATTCAGTGGCAGCTATATACTACAACATTTTTTGTATTCGTGATTGTTTTAATTATTGCTTAGATTTAGTTTGAAGTAAAAAAGTGGTTCAGTGTAAAACAAAAAAATTGAAATACTTACGATGATTGGGTAAGGAGACAGATCGCGAACTCAGATGGAAGTGTGCAATTTGTTCAATGATAAATATCCAGAACGACCTATAACCGACCTCTAAAATGTAGGTAACTATATATTTCTGGTGGTACAAACAAACAAAAAGTAACTTCAATATATCAATCTGACGATGCTAATTCTAGCGAAACGGCTGCCATTGAGTTTAAAAAAGCAATTTTTTAAGTAAATAGTGGAAGTTTTGTTAAAACGAAGAGTTTTTTATTATTCTTAATGCATTTCCGGAGAGGAAACAAAATATTTCTGGTGGTTTGTAGACTCTCGAGCACGCAGCTAAAATGGCTCTTTCCATCAGCCAAACATAGTTTTTATAATTCACACCAATATTTGGAAACACCTTTGATATTAATTACTGCTTTGATTTTGATCTTCTAATTGTCGACAGGAATCTTCCTTTTGCTAATGCCTAGTAATGCATTTGAAAAAACTCCCGCCGATATGTCAATTTGTAACTCTACTCGCACATTCGTTGTCAACCTTTCACATTTTAAATTAAATGTCTTTAAACAAGCATTTATTTCATAAACAGGTATTGATCTAGGAATAACTGGGAGCGTTTGGTGAAAATCTCCATTCAGTAGTATTATTACACTTGCTGGCAATTTAGCTGCGATTTTCCATAATAAATAGCATATAGCCTTTCTCAACACAAAATAGTATATTAAACAATGCATTTCATATGGCTTTCCGTTACGACACTAGTTCAAGTTTAAAAAACGAATCGCTAAGCGATGAGTTTTTTAAAGAACGAGTGTCACAACAGTCATATGAAATAAGTTGTTTATATTTTTTATATTTTGCCATTTTATCTTTTTTTAAATTAATTTATTTGTATGTAAATTACGAAAATTTTGATTTTAAAAAGGATGTTGGTAGCACAGTGTAATTTATAACATTTGACAGTTTTGAAATTTAAATTATCAAATGTTAATGTTTTAAAATATTTTAAAATGAATAATACACCAATAATAATATATTATATATATGTAAAAGATGATATTCATATATTCACAAATACTTTTTTAAAGAACAATATAAAAGTTACATTACGATATGCAAATGCGTTTTATAATAAAGATTTTTATAAGTGCAAAATATAATAGTATATTAAACAACGCATTTCATATGGAATTCTTTTATGACACGAGTTCAAGTTTAAAAATCGAATCGCGAAGCGATGAGGTTTTTAAAGAACGAGTGTCACAACAGCCATATGAAATAAGTTGTTTATAATATTTTTTATATTTTGCCCTTTTTACCATTTTTTAAATTCATTTTTTATTTTTATGTAATTACGAAAATTTTTATTTTAAGAAGTATGTCGGCAGCACTGTGTAATTTATAAAATTTGACAGTTGTGACATTTAAATTATCAAATGTTAATGTTTTAAAATATTTTAAAATGAATAATATACCAATAATAATATATTATACAAGTAAAAGATGATATTCATATTCACAAATACTTTCTTAAAGAACAATATAAAATTAATAAATTGCTATTAGCCACAAATGTCATTGTCAATAGTCTTGCCTTTAGATACTTCACTCATGTCGCCAACCATTTAAAACTAAAATTTGCGTGCGTAAAAGTTACATTACGATACGCAAATGCGTTTTATAATGAAGATTTTTATAAGTGCAAAATATAAAAAAATAATTATTCAATTTTAATCCGTGCTTCCAGAGATTAGTTCGCTTAAACAAACAAAGTAATAAACTCCTCAGCTTTATATTAGTATAGATAAGTGCATTATTTCGCGATTGTTGAAATTATTTAAAAAAAATAGATAATTATTATCTGAGATTTTTGGATTTACTTAAATAGCACATTATTTTATAAAAACAAATTTCTCAAAGATTGCGCCAAAGTTTTGAATATATAGGTAGGATCCAAATTGTTATTGTTAGAAAAAAGTGGTTTCGAGAAAACGCATTTAAAGCTTTAGAACTGGAAAATTGATAGATATTTTCGAAATTATACATTTTCACGAGTTTTACTTTAGTTTGCGATACCAAACAGTTGACCTTCCTGATCTCTCGTTTATTTCAAACCCATCCGAACTGCTCTCCAGTCAATTAGCCTTGTAATTTAAAGAGTGAGAGCTAGTGATTGCCCATCTATAGTATAGTAGACAAAATTTACCTTTACCCTGACGTTATACCTACAAACCTTGCGGAATGAATCAATGAGTAAAAAATGGCTACTGTTGCTTTGTGGTGAGTAAATATTTTCATTGTTTGTTTATCTGTCAGTATTTTTTTGTGTTATACCTACCTAAATATTACTGTTGGTTGAAGTCAATAAGTATTCCTTCTTTGAAATAGAAAATTTAGATAAGTCATATAATAGGTATTCACTAAAAATTATTTTTTCCGCTACTAATTCAAAGAAAAAAACATCAAACATTAACCCCGCCATTTACGAATGTAAAGATTTTTACGAATTTTGCATTTGAATAAATTTATTGAAATTTTTGAACAGCACATACCTAATTTTGGGTAACAAAAGCAATTGGCTAGCATAATGAAAAAATATCAAATCATTAGTCCCTGATAAAGGTTTGTATTTAATGTATATTATTCATACATTTATTATATTTACGAAATTTACACCACAAATAATGAGTATTTTAAAAATTATCATCAGACTCTGAAGGGGAACTGCTCCTAGTTATTGATTTCACTTTAATATTAATATCACAAATAACTTCTCTATGGTAACACTATCGTCACTATCTAATAAGTGCTTTTAGTGTACACACATTTTGCGCGTACATTGCTCTAAAGCTTCATTTCACTTATCTTTAGGTGACTTTATAAATTTGAATGCAAAAGAAAACGCTTTGAACAAATTTCGATATATTAAAATAATAACAGTTGTCATAAAAGGTCAAAATAAATTCTTATGAATACAACCATTTAAACGTTTTTGGCGCTATCTCTTTCCATCTTTCTACTACCAGTAGAAAAGGATGAGATAAATAAAGTTTGTGTTTACTATTGTTCGCTGTTAGTGACGTCAGGGTAAAGGTCAATTTTTTCTACTGTAATTTTATTCTCGCCAATATTCGTAGCAACGGTGCACCATTGGTTTTTTATTATTTAAACTCTTTCTTCGTCCAGACTACGTCATTAATAAATTCACCTTTTTGTATTACAGGTTTGCACTACTCCATTTTTAACTTTTTCCACATAACGGATCGTTGGTGAATGACTGAGTTTCCGTAGGTTTGAAGCGTATGACACGAAAATGTAGCGCAACATTATTAAGCGTTTCCTTAGGACATCACTATCCTTTTTTTCGAAATGTTCTTTGGCGTTTTCCTTAAACTCATGGTGAAAGGTTCATTGCATGGGAAACCGCATACCAACTTTTTGTTCCTAAATTTGGCGTAAAAAATTCTAATGTGAGCTTCAATGTGAGCTTCATCTGGGATCTGAGATCTTTACCAACCTTGGAATTCTGTCAACTTACAAGGGAATGTTGCTCGGTAACCTAACCACTGTTACTATACCTTATTTACACCTTAGTTTGGATTTTGGATTTGGTTCTTCATCCCATATATAAATTACCCTAAGTGAATGTGTTGCTGTTTAAGAGATATAGCAACTATCTCACTTATTCATACTTGAACCGTTGTGCGAAAGAGTCGTAGCTGTCCTAAAGCTTGTAATATAATGTAATAATGTCATATTTCTAACAATCATATTATATTGTTTAAACTATCGATTCCATTCTCTTAATGGACCCTTTTCTCTCACACGTAAAATACTTATAATGACTAGACATTTTTATGTTGGAACAAAGAACAGGAAGGCAATAAAAGTTAAAACATCCCTCAGCGGTTATTGAAATTCTACAAAAAGAATAAAAACGAACTTCTTACAGCCTATGTCGTACATGAACATATGCCGCTTTTTGTATGTAATTCAAGAGGAAGCAGATATATCCTCTAAACCAATCGTGTATGCCAAGGGGTCATGTCAAATGCATGACTAACATTTTTATGTCTACAAAACACTGCTACGAATATTATGTGTACGAAATGTCTATCGGGTTTACTTTATGCAAACATGTGTTGTATGCAATTGTACATTGATGCCAAATAGTCTTTTGATATGTTAATATATTTATTATTGCTTTAAATAGGTACAAGTCAAATTAAGAAAATAATGGTTGAACTTATCTTTTATATACAACGATATGACGAATTATTTCATTAAACTAACGTGCTAATGTGCTGATTATCACTGGTACAAAAGATAAGTATCATAATAACTTTTTCTCTATCGTACCATTGTCTAATAAGGGCTTTAGTATGGTACACACATTTTGCCCACATGCCACGTGTACATTACTTCATTTCACATACCTTTAGCAATTTAATTAATGGTTCAATAGTATATTAAACAACCCATTTTATATGGATTTCTGTTTTGACACGAGTTCAAGTTTAAAAAACGAATCACGAAGAGTTGTTTTACAGGACGAATGTCACAAGTCACAAGTCACAACAGCCATATGAAATAAGCTGTTTATAATATTTTTTATACCATGCCATTTTATGATTTTTTAAATTTATTTATAATTTGTATGTAAAGTACGAAAAATTTGATTTTAAAAAGTATGTTTGGTAGCACGGAGCCTAATTTACAACATTTGACAGTTTTGAAATTTAAAAGTTCAAATGTTAATATTTTAAAATTAATAATACACCAAACACCAAACACACCTCCAGAAATTAAAAAAATTGCCGAAGTGGCCTATAATGTTTTGCTTATGTATTATTTGAAGAAATATTCTATATAAGTAAAAGATGATATTCATATTCACAAATACTTTCTTAAAGAACAATATATAATTAATAAATTGCTAATAGCCACAAATATCATTGTCAATAGTCTTGTCATTAAACACATGTTGCCAACCAAGTAAAACACAAATTTGCGTGCGTAAAAGCTACATTACGATACGCAAATGCGTTTAATAATGAAGATTTTTATAAGTGCAAAATTTTTATAGTCCTGGAGGAATTGGGACATAAGAACAACATATATGATCATCATCAAATTGTCCTACTGATTATATAAACGTTCCATATTGTTTAAACCAAAATTTTTTAACAATTGAACAATTTAATTTATTGTACTTAGAATTTATTTTTCGGCAAGACATTTTTTTATATAAATACAAATACAAATAAATAGGTCCTAAGACTTTTGGGTTAATTATGACCCATGAAAAATATATTAGAAAAGAAAATATACATAACAACTTTTTCCGCCTATCTTACCGGAAAACCAATCATATGAAAACCAAAAATAAGGCGGAAAATAGTGTTTATCAACCCAATGAAAAAGTGTGCCTTGGATATGACATTTTTGAATTAGATAATATAAATTTTGACCAATTCTACAAAGTGAGAGCTTTTCTTAAACAAAATTATAAAGCAAAAAAATCTAAAACACTATCACAAGAAGAGGGTAATCGATTTTTAACAGAAGCAGCCGATTCTGAATATCTCATGATAAAGGCGAGCAAATAAATAATAGTATAATCCTTACATGAGCCTGATCTTGGCGCAGTAAAATACGAGCAGCAATACGTAGAGGGCTCGGGTTCGAATCTCAACCATCAACCATCAGGTAGGCGGAAAACAGTTGTGTGTCACACATGCATAAATACATTATCACCCCTTAGCGGGTATTTGCTGCTCTCGTTACATTCAGGCAGCAAATACAGCTGCGGGCAGCTAATGCCCACTTTCCGCCCTTGTGAACAAATATGCTATTTAATTCCTTATACAAGAGTTAATCATTGTTTACAATTTGTTTTTAACAATTTGTTTTCAACAATTTTTTTTGCTGGAATCAGTTTTACAAAGTATATATTATTATTCATTATTTAATAAGTGTATAAAATAAATATGGCAAGTGAATATAATATATGTAGCTAACACGAAAATCTATGTATTTATAAGGTTTTTAAGTTATTCAAAATATAAAAGATAGGAATTAAAGAAAATTTCATCTAAATTTAATTTAAAAAAATGGATTCGAGTTTTTTTCTTTTTTTTGCATTTTCTGCATTTTTCCATTTTCCATAGTAAAGTTATTTTTATACTAACTGAAAGTAGAGATTTCAACGAACAAAAAGCCCACCGACTCAAAAAGCAGATATTTTGACTGCCATACAATTTGATATTACTTGAAATGGATACATAATAGCTGTTGCCAAGAAAGTCATTTTTGCTGAGGTATATACTTTCAATTCTTTTTCTTCAATAACATAATGATTAATAGCATATGTTAAGCTACTAGCCAGTAATAAAGACAAAATATCACCTAAAAGTCTTGGAACTAAGCCACTAAAAAACCCTAGCAAACCATTTTCGCGATAAATTTCTTTAACAGAACTGAACATACTCGTATATTTTGTTTCTTTGCCAATACATTTAGCCATCATTCTAACAGTGACAACATGAAATGGTTGACTTATAACAATAGCAGTGGTGTGTGTCATTATTTCAGATTTTACAACCCGTAGGAATTTTCTTTTTTGTTCTTCAGTTGGTTCCTCATCATAATTTTTGAATTAAAATTTGGGTCCTTGTCGATATTAAATAAAATTAAATAAGGTGAAAAATTAATATTTCAAATCCAAAAATTTTCTGAAAATCAAGATGAACCGACTCTTTTACCCTTAAAAACACCCCTTTCCGCTTCCCGACCTCAAATCGACCCTAATTTTTATATATTATTATCTTTTCAATCGGTTTTTTCTATTATAACTTTTTTATTTTATTTTTTTATTATATTTGCTCGGGGTGGATTTAATTAATTAATTAGCGAATATTACTGATGCAAATATCAAAAGTTAACTTTAGGTATGTTTCAACCAAGCAGAGAACCGTTCTAAAATGGTAATTTTTGTGTACAGTGGTATTGTGCTTTGCACATAGTGCACTAATTTGGTCTTGTAAGAGATAATATTACAGTTCCAGAACGATTATTTGCTTGGCTGGAACATAGTAATTATGCGTCAAGGTAGAAAAGTGAGTTATTATTGTCGAAGTCCATTAAAGACCGGAAAACGAAGCTTCGAGGTTTTTAATGGATCCGAGACAATAATACACTTTTCTACCGTGGCTCATATAGATTGTTTTTACTACTGGTATTCGATTTTATTAAATATTAGTCTTAAAAACAAATAAACATTTTGGACGGGTCACCAGTCACTTTTGTTTCACATGCATGACATGACAGTTGTGCACAACTAATAACACATCTAATAATTTTTGTTTTGATTTGATAATAAATATTGTGTTGTGCTATAAAAATGCATGAATTAGTCAACTGATTCTCATTTTTAAATAAAAAGGTGGATGTGACTTTTAATAAGTATGGAAAAATATTTTTTCATTTTGTGTTTGTATCGCTAAACCTCACATTCTGTTAAATATATTGAGATTTAGTTCTAATCAAGGTGACTCTATTTTTCTACCATGTTTAATAATGAACAACTTTACTACCTCAACTAAAGTCAATAAAGTTAGGTTCTATAGGTAGTAGTGAAAAAAAGTAATTTTTTATTGAACAGATAAATGAAAAAGACAGAAACATGATCTATTCAAATTGAAACTGAAGACATGTGTAATGACATATGTGTCTTATTACAAAATATTTTCACAAAATCATTTAATGATTTTTCCCTAATTACAATTTTTTACCCCAATCTGGCAACCCTGGATAACATAAACCGGAGAGTCACCAAATGATTTCTTAGTTTTGGGCTAGTCGTATGTATTCGGCTTTAAAGACGACTTTTGCTTGAAATTGTTTTATTATGTGATATTAACTATTACTGACAGTGCTGGCTCTTGTTTAAATTCATTTTATTATAAGCGCATCAGGTTAGAATAGGCTTAGGTTACAAATAAGTTACTTTTTCAATGAAATATATATTTTGGCATGTTACAACCAAACACAACGTATAATATCTAGCGGTTCAAACCAAATTTCATGTTTATTTCAGTTTATTGTTTAAAACTTTTATTTGTTTGATGATTGTAGACTATAATAATTATTTATATATAAATGTAGGTCCTTTGTTTTTTTATTGATAGTGAATTCCAAATAAATAATAGAGCTTATCAACGTAATTTAATTGGTTTGATTTAATCAAATTGACTAATGTTGCGTTGCATTCATAGCCTTTGGTTAATACCTACATCTCTACCCTATCAAATATAACAAGTTGGCCACTAGAATATTAAAACGTAGTTTGTAAAAATAAAGCAATGTAAAATTAATTTTATAATTTTTGATGTAAATTACGATTTAGGTTACTGTCTCTTTTAAGGGGTCGGTATTTTTTTGTTGCGTAGGTATCCAAGCAGCTCGTGTTGAAGGTTTTGCTTTCCTAATCTAAGGTTTTGATCATAATCAATGTTTTGAGAAAATACGGGCACTTTTAAAAAATTGTTTGATTAATTGTCAACACCCTATACTGCACACCTCATTTTATTTAATTTATTTTATATTTTCATCTAAAAATGTTAAAATATAACTGAAGAATCTTGTATAAAGAAAACTGCGGATTTGACAGAAGTTCCTTATTATACTATACCTAAGTGAATACGTGATGGAAAGTAATAATAAAGAAATGTGAAATTATTAACAGGAAGTCAATCGGGATGCCCTCTTACGATCTTAATGGACACTCTTCCACAGAATGTCTGACGGTTTGTCTATCGGCGCTGTAGTCACACTGTGGGGTTTAGGTTTTCCCCATTTGAATAGGGAATCGTTGCCATCTCTGTTTTCAGGCTTCGGTGATGTTCAAATTTTTTTTTTTCGCAATAATCTATTCTATACAAATTTTTATAAACCCTTTTATTAAAATGTCTCCTATAGGATTTTTACGTCACTGTCGCCATTATATCCAAACAAACTGTTGCCTTATTGTAGTTAATTAGCATTATTATCGTTAAGAAATATTTCGAGTTGTATTTAAAGAAGTTTTATTTTGTTAAAATTTGCTTTTGACGTTAATTAAAATTATTTTAATTTTTTCTCACCTTAGAATAAAATAAAACTTCTTTAAATATAACTCAAACTATTCCTTAATGATAATAATGTGTTTATATAGCACTATAATGTCAAACACTCTACAAAAAAGAAGAAAATCCACAATACAAAAAACTTCAATGCAAACTAACTACCATAAGGCCACAGTTTGTTTGGATATAATGCTATGACTTATGTCAAGCAATGGTGACAATGGTGACAATATTGTTAATGTTTTCTCTGTCAAAAAAATTATTTTTTATATTTTGCACTTATAAAAATCCTCATTATAAAACGCATAAGCGTGTCGTAATGTAACTTTTACGCACGCAAATTTTTGTTTTAAATGGTTGGCGACATGAGTGAAGTATCTAATGACAAGACTATTGACAATGACATTTGTGGCTAATAGCATTTATTAATTTTATATTGTTCTTTAAGAAAGTATTTATGAATATGAATATCATCTTTTACTTAAATATTTGAAAATATTAACATTTCATAATTTAAATGTCAAATCTGTCAAATGTTATAAATTACACAGTGCTACCGACATACCTTTTAAAATCAAAATTTTCGTAATTACATAAAAATAATAAATTAATTAAAAAAATGATAAAGTGGCAAAATATAAAAAATATTATAAACAACTTATTTCATATGGCATAACAGAATTCCATATGAAATGGTAACCAAGGTCCAAAAACCTAAACACATCCACACATACACATATGAAATGCCTTGTTTAATATACTATTATGATATAAAATTCATTCTACTACACTACGGACTTTTTTTTGGACTGAGATGGGAAACTAATGTTCGATGGGTCCTTATCCAGAACCCAACAGTATTGAATTTCCCCTCGAGAGGATGCCTACTAACCAAACCCACCTCAAAACTCGCCGTTACCCCCGCCTCGGAATCACTACCCTAGCATACTTCAAGACGGGCGGTGGTCCCTTACACACTCTTCACCCAATGCATTGCTACCCCGAGTGTCCTCTCCAACTTCTCCAAATCCTCCTTGTTCTTCCAACATCTAAAATGACCCTCATCATCCTCTACCTCACACCTCACGCATATTCCAGTCTCTCTCTTTCCAATCTTGTGCAGATACCTCACTCTTGACCCATGCCCAGTGAGCACTTGGGTCAAAAAGTAGTTGACCTTCCCAAACTCTCGGTCCATCCACTCACTCCTACTCCCAATCGCTCTTTTTAACGCACCTTCATATCCGTCCCACTTTCTCACCATTTCCTCCTCCATCTAATCCTGAGCATCCTCTTTTGTGGCACCCTTCCACCGCTGCCTCTTTGCCCTAGCCCTCCGGTCCAAAGGGTATGACCTTGACAGCACAGCTGCTGCTAATGCACGCACTGTTCTGTACCACTCTCAACAAAATCCCCCCTCTGCACCTGCAGTAGTGGCTTTATCCTCGCATGGATCCCCGCTCTTTCACCCCACACTTCGCTCCGTACAGCATACTCTCCTCAATCGTCCTACCAATAACTCTCCTCTTCCATTCTCCCGGTCCTTTCGCTTTACACATCAATCTCCCCAACCATGCTGCTCGTACTCTCGCCT
Organism: Ophraella communa; assembly: GCA_035357415.1. Lineage (NCBI taxonomy): Eukaryota > Metazoa > Arthropoda > Insecta > Coleoptera > Chrysomelidae > Ophraella > Ophraella communa. Next base: position 23,550,548 of record CM068989.1, read on the forward strand.
TCTCGCCTTCAACATATGGTGCTTGAAGGATAGTTGGATATCCAACCAAACACCTAGATACTTCACCGATACTACACTACGGACTGGAGTGTGCAAACCACATGGCTTCAGCCTTTGCACCCAACCGAGCTAGAGATGAGCAAACATGCTCTTTTTGAGAAGCAGTTGCAACAGTTTCAGCTATTTTCAAAAAAATCGTTTAAAAAAACAGATACAAAAAATTGCATATAGCTTTTATCAATTATTTAGACGCCAATGCAATACGCCACATTATTAGAAACGTCACTGTGGCCATTATATCCAAACAAACTTTTGCCTTTTTGTATTGAATTTGCATTGTTTATGGGTTATTACACACAGAAATTTTAGTGAGAATGTTGTCAAGAATGTGCGCATTTAAAATTAAGCACGACCCTAATTCTTAGTTTAAGAAAAAATATTTTTCATTTGAATCTCCTGACATTCTTAAATTAAAATTGTCATGCTCAACTTTTGGATTAAAAGCTACAAATAAGCACAAACATTCTTAATTTGAAAAATTAGAATTTTTGTAGCATGCATTCTTAAATTAAACATGAAGGGTGCTTAACTTAAAAATCGTAACATGTTAAATTGAGTACGGCATATCTAAATTTTCAGCACGTTGGTATGTGGTTAATATTTTAGCAATAAACGTTCTTGAATTAAGACTTAGGAATCAAGCATGTCATAACACGAAGAATAATCATTCTAAAATTCAGAATAAAACTTCTTAAGTATGTATAACAGCCTTTCTCTTAGATGCTTTTAAGAACACCCACACTCAAATCAAGCATGTACCATGTAGGTAATGTTCTTGAACTGACTTTGAACATTTTTAAATGGAGAAGGAATTTATATTCAACATGGGTAATCGTATTTCTCTTAAGAATTTGTCAAGAACGCTCATTCTCTAGTTAAGCATGCCACATTCCCGAACTAAGAAGTAACATGCTTAAATTGAGATTGAAAATTCTTATATGAAGCATGGAAAACCGTCTTTCTCCTAAGAATTTGTCAAGAACGGTCATTCTCAAATTAAGCATTTTACTTCTTAAACTGAGGAGTAACATGCTTAAATTGAGAATGTAAATTCTTATTTTAAGTATGGACAACGGCCTTTCCTTTAAGAATTTTGTTAAGTATGTCCATTCTTGAAATAAGTATGCGGCATTCTTAAATTGATAGTGCGTGCTGAAATTGAGAATGAAACTTCTTGAAGAAACCGTCAGTTTCTAGTTGGTACTATCCCACTTTTTAACCCCCTCTTACAACATATTCTAACTCCGCGATTAGACAGAAGATATATTTTGTGTATTAAAGTCAATAATTTGTGGTGGTTTTCTTTTAAAAGTTAATGTAAGTATTATAAATAGTGATACACTTTTAACATGAATCTAATTAATTTAAATGAGAGTTTTAATACGGAATTATACCAATTACCGAATTACCAAAAGCAAAATCATTATGAGGACAATGAAATCTATAGTTTATTACTAGATTGGGGATTTCAATCCAGTCACAGAGAAAATTATAGGTAAGTACTTTTTTATGTATACATTTATAAATTAACTATTAATATAATTATAATTTTGCAGGACTAAAGCTAACTGTTTGGCATATTTCGGTTATCGAGGATAGCGATATAGATGATGCTTTGTTCCCATCATCAGAACTAGCAGATCGTATAAAATTTAAATCCTGCGTAAAAAATTGGAGAAAATCCAGACAGACAGTTCAGAGCGTAAGTTAGTAATGTTTATTTTAGAAATGTTTAAACAAATTTTGACTTTTAGGTCGAAACAGAACGAGTTGACTCTGCGTTTTCTAATTATAGCACATCCAGCATCAGCACCATTAAATCATGCGATATTGAGGAGATATTTGTGGTAATAATTTTTTTCATATATTACAATTAAGTGAGGTGAGCGGCAGTACACCCCAATTACACACCTCAATTTTTGTTTGGAGAGGGACCCTTTTTTTTAATTGCAGCATATACACTTCTTTTCTCGATCAGTGAGGTATTTATATAGAGAAAGTACTAAGTGTGGCACATTTTTGAAAAAGTAATTTTATGGGAAATTCAGTAGTATCAATATTGTCCGATTTTAGCTCCCTCTTAAGGAAAAAATAATTGTTATGTAGTTTAAATTGCGACACGCCATTTGAAAGCTATTTTTATTAGCAATTTAATGAAGTAAACATAAATATCCTGAAATTACATTTAATTAGAAAAATCAACTAAAAATATGTTTACTTTATAAAAAATAATGAATTTATTAGTCTTTAGGGACACGCTGTAATGTAAAAATTTGTTTTTAGAAGAGAATTGTTTTGTTTATCGTTTTATTTATTTTAATCTTAAATAAAAAATTTATTTATCGATTACACTTTTTTATTAGTCCTACAACGTCTTACTGAATTTATTTATGCCTTCGCTATACGAAAACTTACTTTATAATTTCGAACATATTCTATGAATTAATTCTTAGAACAAGAAATAGTATACTATCATTTAGCACACAGCATACTTAAATACAGAATAGACATGCTTGGTTCAAGTATGATCATTCTTATAAAACACAGGCATCGTTTGTAAAACAAGAATGTTCATACTTAAATTAAGCACCTTTCATTCTTTTTATTGATACAAGATCAGAATGAACACACTCAAGTTAAGCACTACATTCTTGTATAATGATCGTGCATAATCTTAAAATAAGAATTTTAATACTTAAATCAAACGTGCAAGATGTTTATTTTAAGCATTAAATAAGAAGGTACATACTTAATTTAAGATTTTTGTGCTTACTTTAAATACTCATTTCGAGATGATTTTTTAGCATGCGTGCTTAAAAATTTCTTAAATAAAGATTGTGGCATGCTTGGCTCAAAAAGAAGCACGAAAATGCTTATTTTTTGCTTAATTTTCAGCGTGTATTATTATCGTTAAGGAATATTTCGGGTCGTATTTAATGACGTTTTATATAAAAAAGTTTGCTTTTAAGGTTAAGCAATATTATTTTAATTTTTTCTCACTTTAGAACAAAATAAAACTACTTTAAATAAAACTCAACCTATTCTTTAATAATAATAATGTGTTTATACAGTGTGTAAAAGCCAAATGGAATAAATTCATTATTTCGGTTACTGTACATATTTATAAAAAATCCCGAAACACGTCAAATTTAAATTATAACTTGACATTCTTTAACGTGAAAATGCAACCTCTACCTTCAACCCCCTTAGAATGACAGGTACAACCCCCAATTTTTTAAATGGGAAGTATAGGCTTGTGATATATCATTTGAAAGGTCTTTTCATTCTTTATTCAAAAATGTTATTGTTTTTAAATTTAATGCAAAAATTAACATAAAAAAAATTAATATCATGTTGTTACCGAAATTCGCTACAATACAATCAAAAACTAAAATGTAATGTAAAACGTAATACAACGTAGAACACGAAAAAGAACTATGAATGTTAATGAAGTAGATGTTCAAAATGTTCTCCGCGGACGTCCTAATCTCAAATCCTAATCTCTTCTAACATTATTTAACATATCAGGTGTGATCGACCTAATCGCAAGCGTTATTCGTTCTTTTAAGTCATTTAAATCAGAAGGTTTAGTTTTGTACACATGACTCTTCACATATCCCCATAAAAAGAAATCTAATAATGTAAGATCAGGTGATCGCGCTGGCCATTCAATCGATCCTCTCCTCCCTATCCACCGATTGGGAAATATTGTATCGAGGTACTGCCGGACATTAAGTTGGTAATGTGGTGGTGCTCCATCCTGCTGAAACCATATCGTATTCGCTGGAACTTGAGGGTTACCTGGATCAGGATATAAATTTGCCAACGTTGGAATGACATCATTTTGAAGTAGTGCCAAATAATTGTTGCCATTCAAGTTGCCCTCAATAAAAAAGGGACCAATGATATTGTTCCCTACAATCCCTGCCCAAACATTAACCTTTTGAGGGTATTGAGTGTGTTCTTCTCTCATCCAGTGAGGATTTTCCGTGGACCAGTTATAGCGGCAATTTTGCCGATTAGCATGACCGTTAAGTAAAAAATTACACTCATCAGAAAACATAACGTCTTCTAATTGGATAATATTGTTATCCAACATGTCCATCATTTGCTCACAAAAAAAAGTTCTCCTATCAAAATCGTCTTCCATGAGCTCTTGAGTAGGTATCATCATATACGGATGCAATTTAGTTTCTTTTAATATGTTTTAAGTATATTGTAATAAGTTTCGAGTATATTTTAGCGAATTTCGGTAACAACATGATTTTAATTTTTTTATGTTAATTTTTGCATCAAATTTAAAAACAATAACATTTTTGAATAGAGAATGAAGAGACCTTTCAAATGATATATCACAAGCCTTATACTTCCCATTTAAAAAATTGGGGGTTTACCTGTCATTCTAAGGGGGTTGAAGGTAGGGGTTGCATTTTCACGTTAAAGAATGTCAAGTTATAATTTAAATTTGACGTGTTTCGGGATTTTTAATAAATATGTACAGTAACCGAAATAATGAATTTATTCCATTTGGCTTTTACACACTGTATAGTACTATAATGTCAAAAACTCTACAAAACTTCAATGCAAACTAACTACCATAGGACCACAGTTTGTTTGGATATAATGCTATGACTTGTCAAGCAATGGTGACAGTGACGTCACAATAATGTGGCGTATTAAACGTTTTTTAAAGCATGTTAAACGTTTTCCGATATTTAATGAAAGAAACTGTTTCAAATAATAACAGATTGCCACTAAACAACGCTCCTCTACTAGGAGCAACATATAACCAACCAACCAAGCATTTGAGTCGAATACAATTAGGCATGTATAATGTATAGGTATCTCTGTATAACAATGTATGAACAATTTTATATGTTTATATATAACATATCATTCAAAATTATACCATATAACTAATGAGAAAATAAAACAAAAAGCAATACTTGCTAACAATTTATTTTTATCTGACGTTAAATACTGTTGTTTATTTGTCAATTGGAGCGCTAGCTAGAGTGGAAACGTAAAATTAATTTTCTCGGCTAGCCTACGTAAAGCTGGTAAAATACAACTTTCTCACAGTGTAGGTTAAAAATGTATATTTGTACATATGAAAAAGTTATATTCAACATAAAAATATTTTCTTGGTTATTTAAATGACCAATAACAAAACATAAAACAAGTTGTTCAGACGATGTAATACTAGTCGTCTTCGACGTGATGGTGGCATGTAAGAAGACACCACGAATGACAGGAGCATCCCTAATATTCGGCCGTTAGCATAACACGGGAAAAAATCGTATTTTACATTGACGTACCTGTTTTTAAATGGATTTTATTTTACAATGTTTGCAGTGAACTGTGATTTTGCGAAGAGTCAAATTAAATGCATTTTAAAAAGTAAAAGAAGTTTGTGTACCTTAATGGAAAACTTTACATTCAGATTCCCAAATATTTTACCTAATTAGTTAATACATAAAATATGTATATTACCTACTTGTAAAAGTATAACTTGTATATTTATATCGACTGATAGAAATAATTATACAAATTATTAATACCTATCCAAAATATGAAAAATTTGTGTAATTATAACACAATATATGTATACTAAAATAGTATATTAAACAACGCATTTCATATGGAATTCTGTTATGACACGAGTTCAAGTTTAAAAAACGAATCGCGGAGCGATGAGTTTTTTAAAGAACGAGTGTCACAACAGCCATATGAAATAAGTTGTTTATAATATTTTTTATATTTTGCCATTTTATCATTTTTTAAATTAATTTATTATTTTGATTTTAAAAAGTATGTCGGTAGCACTGTGTAATTTATAACATTTGATATTTTTGACATTTAAATTATGAAATGTTAATGTTTTAAAATATTTTAAAATGACTAAAACACCAATAATAATATATTATATAAGTAAAAGATGATATTCATATTCACAAATACTTTTTTAAAGAACAATATAAAATTAATAAATTGCTATTAGCCACAAATGTCACTGTCAATAGTCTTGTCATTAGATACTTCACTCATGTCGCCAACCATTTAAAACAAAAATTTGCGTGCGTAAAACTTACATTACGATACGCAAATGCGTTTTATAATGAAGATTTTTATAAGTGTAAAATATAAAAATTTATTTATGAATGATAATTAAAATGTATATAGATAATGGAATGGTAGTGAATAAAATTATAACATTACTAGCGAAAATTTCGTCACAGGTCGTTATATATTATAGGGTAGGGAACGTAAATGTGAATTTATTTCTACGCCAATGCATCTAAAACAGTCTTTGTCGCTCGCACCTAGCGATTACATTTAACAAGTGCAAGTTCTGGGCAGCCAAGAGGTGCGGTAGAAAAGGGGAAAATTTGCAAGTCCAGCTGGCAAACCCATGCCAAGTACTCTGTCCCTTTCTAGTTTGCCTTTGCCATTTTTATCTGTTGTTGATGACCGCCTACAGGGACGTATCCATTTTCTGTATTTTTAAAAGTGTAAAATTTATCTAAATTTTCTGAGCATTGTGTTCTAGTTTAGTAAATTGGTAACTTTTTTATATACCTAATTGTGAATAAACCCATTAAAAAAAGAATTAATAAATACATATTTCTAATGGTAACACTTTTTTTTTACTAAGTAAAAAATGCTACTTTTCCTCCGCAGGGAAGTAAACATCCAAGGGAGAAAAGACATTGCAATTGTTAAGGTATTTTAAGAACTAATGCTGAACTAACATTCATGTTTAATTTTTACCAGAATATAAGATTATATTGGTACAAAATGTTGTAGAAAATACGAAAAAAATTTGATAAGTTTCATTTACAAATGAGAAAAAGGAATATTTTTCTCATAAGAGAATATTTATATAACCTTTAATGTAAAGTCGAACTTTATATTGTATATCAGTAAACGGATGTAAAATATAGATTAGTACAAGAAGTTTCATTTTTTAAAGTGTTTAAGGTGAATTTTTCGTAAAATATGTGCAGTGTTTGGTTGTAGCGTTGGTAAAATGTACAAAAGTTTTATTAACGGTACGGCATTTTATAGCTTCCTAAAAGACCAGGAAATACCTCTCACCAATGGGACAAAGTTTATTTGCAAAACTATATATTTGTAGAATTGCTCGTCCACTATAAAAAGCTCACACTCGCAATTCACGAAACGATTTATTTTTCACACGGTTTTAATTCAAGGTAACTTGGTTTTTTTCCAAAAAGAGTGTTGTTTAATAAATAATATTTTCTTTAAAAAAAAATAAGTTTCTGTCATAATTTTATTTGCAAAATTCCCTTTATTTGCAAAACAATTAAGTATATCAAAAATAATAAAGGAAGTTGTGCAAGTAAAATAACCGCCTCAAATAAAACAGCAAGTTTTGACGTTTAAAGACATAAGAAAATATTATTCTCCTGTAATGAACCCAAATTTGGCGTATGTTTTATCGGCACATTAAATAGCAAAGAAATGAGAATGAACCGTTTGATGTATTGGGTTCACAAGGAGACTCCACTTCCAAAACATACATTCATTAAAACAGCAAAATTCAAATAGCAAATTCATATTTTCCTATTTTCTTGTTAGAGGTCAGACTGAACAAAATCTCTATAAAGCTGTATAAAATAAATAGTTTCCATAGATCCATTCATCTGAGGACTGCAAAAAGCTTAAAAAATCAAGCGAATCTAAAATTCCTCTGGGAGACAGCTTTCTGTGCCAATGCGAGCCTGTTGTTCTAGTGTGGTGAAGAGAGAAACTCGTTTGCGAGATTTTTAACCGCCTCCGCCCCTTTGAAATTGCGTTTTTATGTGTTACGACCATCAGGGCAGGGATCTCGTATAACCTGTTTATCTTAAAGAGTATGTGGCGGGAAAGGAGTACATCTACCCGGCAGCTCTGAATGGACGATCACCCAAGATAAAGGAAAGAGAGAGCAACGAACATTTGCAATTTGAGACTATTTCTACTTGCGAAATTTAAATCAACACCTTTTTTCTTTCGTTCACCATCAGACAAATGTTTGTATGGGATACATCGTGGGAAACGTTGTTGACCCAATACAAATTGGTTCCTCTTTACATCTTCGCAATTGGTCAGAATTAAACATTTAGACACTTAACATTTTATTGCACCAACCAAAACTTTGTGAAGTTTATCCAATATACTTAGTATTTAAAGTAGCAAATATGCCAGGAATTTGAAAAAAATTATTTTGAGATATATAAAACATTGAGAGTAGAATTTTGATGCAAAAAGGACTTAATTATGTTGCATTATATGCAAAATTCAACTCTTTAAATACAAAATATTTTTCTTGTTCTTGAAACTAAGATAAACACAATGTGTAAATTGGAATAAATCATAGTGGATAGTTAAAAGTTTTTATAAATGTCGAAAGTTCGAAATATATCATTTTTAAGAAAATAACTTCCAACACAATAAATTTCCAATCATTTTTAATTAATATATTTCTTATATCAATATTACATTAATCAGAACCTCCACTGTTTTCTATAACCAACAGTTATCTACACTTGATTGTGTTAACCTCTACTTTTTGGAAGTTCATCTTACTTAGAACAATTAATAACTGCACAGTTAAACTAAACTTCCACTATTTATTTTAAAGCGAATTTTTCAAATAAATAGTGGAAGTTTAGTTTAACTGTGCAGTTATTAATTGTTCTAAGTTATCTACACATTTACCTATGATCAAATTATATTAAAAATAGACAATAATGTAATTATTGCAGCTTCTAAAAATAAATATTCTTTAGATAATCCTATAATCTTTTTATAAAATCAATAAACCTGTAATTGACTTAATACATCATATCGTGGGTATACTGCGAAAAGTGACCAAGTCACGTTTTCTTAAATTCGACTTATTGTTACCAAGTGACTTCAAAAGATCATAATATCTTTATCAAGAAAAGTTAACCAAGTCAAATTTTAATACATAATATGCATTAATATGTATTAAAATTTGACTTGGTCAGTTTTTCTTGATGAAGATAATATAATGATCTTTTGAAGTCAATTGGTAACAATAAGTCGAATTTAAGAAAATGTGACTTGGTCACTTTTCGTAGTATACCCACGATATATAAAATGAAATGGTATGTTGCTGTTTTTGAGTCCAAATACTTTGTATCAAACCGACCAATTTACAGATATTAGTGATTGCAGCATAGAATAATAAGAGGGAAATACAAAATATTGAAAAAATATAATGAAAATCCCCAAAAGTTAATCAAAACAAGGGTCAACCGTTTTAAGTACTTTCATTATTATTTTAATGATATTTATGTACCACAAAAAAACAGTAATTATCCACCAAGGTCCATTAAAGACCTCGAAGCTTCACTTCTCGGTAGTTAATGGACCTCGACAGTAATGACTCACTTTTCTACCGTGGCTCATATAGCATTTTTTTCACTCAGGCAACAATAACATATCCTATAATTTTTGTTTTGATTTGATAAGTATTGTGTTGTAAAAATCGCTTTGAAGATGAATGGATAAGTCAATGATTTTTGAATAGGTACGTTAATATGACTATTATTAATAAGTATGGAAACATATTTTTTCGTTTTGTCTTTCCATCATTTATCCTCAGATTCTGTCAAACGGGTTAAGATTTAGTTCTAATCTTGTAGTTCCTGTAATTTTCTACCTTTGTTAAAAATAAACAATTTTACCACCTCAACAGCAGTCAATAAAGTTTCAGAGTCTAGTAGTAAAAAAAATGTTTATTTTTTTAAGTATTGTGAGGTTAAATTATTTGTGGCTTCAAAAATAGATAGACTAATGGGCTTATTCTGTACAAAAATGTTAGCGGTAACAGCGCTGTAAACTTTCAAGGTCGAGAGATGTTATGAAAAGTACACATTTGTACGCTCTACTGTAATTTAAAATCGATGTATTTTAACATTAGTTGTATACAGCCTAAATACAGCTGATTTTTAGCACTTTTAGGTTTGGAGGGAACAAACCACAAACACTTTTTTTGACCACATTCTCTTAGCACATCATAATCAAAATGAACAATATGGTGGGTCATAATAGTAATAATAAAAATAAATTTCATATAAAACTAATAATAATCAATATCTTTCATTAAACAAACGAATAACCTAAAAGTCGATGCAATTTCTATTAACCAACAATAAAAGCCATAGCTGAAATAATATTGTTCAGAATACGATTTTTATATTTTGCCCTTTTTACCATTTGATTTAACATCGCGATTTTTTATTTTTATGTAATTACGAAAATTTTTATTTTACGAATATTTGTACAGAATGTAATTTATAAAATTTGACAGTTGTGACAGCTTTAAATCGATCAAATGTTAATGTTTTAAAATATTTTGGTTTTTGAATAATATACCATAATAATATATTATATTTGCGACAATATTGGGGAACCTATTCATATTCACAAGATACTTTCTTAAAGAACAATATAAAATTTAATGAAAGTACACATTTTATTAGCCACAAATGTCATTGTCATGAATAGTTGTATACAGCCTTTGAATACAGCTGATGTTTTAGCACATTTGGAGGAAAAACAAAAATTTGCGTGCGTAAAAGTTACATTACGATACGCAAATGCGTTTTATAATGAAGATTTTTATAAGTGCGAAATATAAAAAAGGTATTACATGATCAGGTCGAGTGGCAAATGAGTGCCCGTAGCTGGTTGATCTCATTACTACCTACATTAGATTTAAGGTGAACAAACAAAAGATAGATATAATATCTGGTTAATTTATAAATAAAAGAAATCACATCCGGGGGCCATATGGATTTTGTTCATTTTTTCGCTTCGGCTTCGGATTGAGTTTTTAAGTTAAATGTACTTTTTTATATACCTACATAGAAACACTAGATTTAGATTTTATACTAGAACATTTGAAAATATGTGGAAATAAATTTGAGAAAGCTCCCAAACAAGGTGTGAAACGGCATACCTATTCTAATATATAAATATTTTTATAGTCTTCAAACCCAAAAAAACTAATAATAATTACTATCTCTATATTGGTATAAAGTTGGAAATATGTTTATTGTTAGTTAATGATAAATATTGATTATCATTCTCATTACAGTATAATCACGACAATAATTTGCAATTGGGGTACCTATACCTATCTACTTTACTTTCTTTCTGCCGGTATGCCAGACTAGTTTGTAAAGTAATTCGCATGCGCCGAAAGCTGGCTAACAACCTGAATGCAAGGCGAACCGAGCCGTCCAGACTGGTTGCAAAACAACGGAATTTACGGAGTGCACACACACTGCATCTGAAACCGCGGGAGTCGGTACTACACCAAAAATTTCACAAAATTTGTTTTTTCTGTTACGAAACTTTGAAATTTTCGATTTTAGTTGTGTGTTTTAGGTTTTTACTCTTAATTAATGTTTTATGTTAAAATATTTTGGTTTTTTCCAATTGTTGAACAGTGTTGATTTTTTATTGTACAAATCATGTTTGTTGTGTTTTTTAAAGTGTATTAAAATTAAGGATTCTTTACTGTTAACTTATTGGTAAGTTAAATTTATATTATGTTTACCTCAATAAAGAAACGGTTAGGTCAGACGCCGATGTTGCACTAAGTCGGCTTGATAAAATTGAATGTAGGTACTTATACGAACGTACCGAAACTTTTATTTGCAAATGTTTCATGGAAAATCGATGTATATTTAATAGTTAACTCCTTAACTTAAAAATTCTTTGTCTTTTTTTTTATTTTGACTCAGACCTCATTCGTATTGTAATCGATTCGTCGGAATTTCTTCGGTTAAAATCGACCTGTGCATTTTAAAATATCTACTGTTGCAAGGTTGTCACTTTTTCACATTTCACAAGATTGGAAGCCATGTCCTAATTAAACATTTGTTCCTCCTTTGCAGTTATTTCCTTTAAATTATTTTTTTTTGTGATAGTAAATATTAGGTTTATTTTTTAAGTTAATAATAATAGAATTCTTCAGTAATTTTCTTTATCACTAAAAATTGTTGGCTTATAGAAGAAACTTAAATCATATTCTTTTAACATTCAGATAAAATCAAAATAAACATTTAATTCGACTCAATATTTTTTGACAAAAGATTAAAGTATTTAAAGAAATAGTGTTTACCAATAACTTTCCAGCAATCATAATTTTTCAATATAAAGTAATGATGTAATAGATTGCTGATTATTAGGTATTCTAAGATTATGGTGAATTATCAGAAATATGGCAACGTGAATTACAATTTAGCATATGACTATACCCGTGCGCGGCGAATGGTAGAGCCCGGATCTTACCCGTCACGTTGACGTTGCCCATAATACTCGGCGGCCGCCATTTTAAATTTTATAAATTTGTTATTATTTTTAGGTGTTGTGTGTACAGTTAGTGTATATATCTAGTTGATTTTGTTTGGGTAAGCGCTAAATTTATTTTTCATATTGGTACAAATTGAATTACAACAAAAATTTACTTAGATATTACAACTGTACCTAATCTGTTTATCAAAGTTAGTTAATAAGCGAATTATGTGTTGATTTATTGTATAAAATATATAATTCCTACACAGTTGTGTAATAATTTTGATCAACATACTTGCACTTTTAAACTGTTTGTTGTTATATACACTTGTCAACTTTCTTCATGAAAAGCCGGTTACCAAGTCGAATTGTCTCGCATGCGCTGAATTAACTTCAACGGCGGGAGAATAACAGCTAGACCTAGACTGTCGCAGTGTTTTTTTCCTTGGTATTGCATCTGGGGGAGCACGTTTAGTGCATTAATGAGTTTTTTGGCGCACCATGTCCCGCACAATCGACTATATTTTGGGGTGGGAGCGATGAGCACTTGAAAGGTCAAGTTTCTCGGGGTGGTTGGCCCTTAAAAAAAGTAATCTATTGTTGTTGACACATGAAGAATAAAAAAATAGTCTATACACCTGTACCTAGATTTTTAGCAGAATCAACCTGTTTTTTTAGAATGTCTTATGTGTTTTTGATTGATGTTTTTACAAAGTTGGTGAAGTGCCTTCATTATGCAACTTATTTTTCGATTTTATTTGAAATGGAGAAGTAAATTAAAGTAGGTAAATTTTTACTAAAAGTTCTAATTTGATATTAATATTAAAGCGAGTAAAGTTCTGAATCTCCCGATTTTTTGAAAATAGTTTGGTTGATTAATTAAATAGTAAAGTATTTTAAAACTTGTTTTGTTTACATTATACATTATTATTAAATATTATTAGGTACTCTTAATTATATTATTATTTTGATTTGTCAGTAAATACTGGAGCATGAGCTTAAAAAAGTTGTAATAGTGTGGGGTGCATAAGTATTAATTAAAAAATAGATGATTTAATATTTACTTAAATGCTGGCTTTAAATTTAATTTGTAATAGGTATATTATGTGTGTTGTTCGTACCAAATACTCATTAAAAAAAGAACTCTTATCAGGGAGCAATTTAATCTCATGGTTATTTATTTATCGTTAAATTCATTTACAAATATTTGTTTCTAAAATATGCAATGACATTGTAAATTGGGTTATCCTTAGGGTCATCATTCATACCTGAAATATCAGTCTAAATGTTGATATTATGTTAATAATTTATTGGACAAAATATTATACCAAGAAGATTGATGAAACGAATATGATTACAAAAAAAGCAAATACAACAATATTATATTAAATACGGGTGTGGGTATTTCATTACTGTTGAGAGATTAGCTATTTAACTAAGACCTCCAGCGTCCTGTCCTAGGATTTCGTCAAAATATTTTTAGTTACAAAAATATTGAATTTATGCAACTTTTACGACCTCACATAAAGAAATAATACTTTATAGTAATAGAAAACATTAGGTCAAGTAAATTCAAAAATCCATTGTAAAAATTGTTTCCAGTTAATTAATTGATGTTATTCTAAGAAATATTAAAATTGTGTTTATTAATTGGAGTTTATTAATTAGTTTGTGATTATGTACTTACAATATTTTTTTAAATTAAAGAAAGGAATTAAGGAAAATATTGGTGAAATCTGAGCATTCCTATAGCTACAATCTGTAAGGTATGCCATGTTAATTTTTACAGATTTTTGCTTATAGAACTGCTGAGAATTTTTCATAAATCTGTAGCTAGAAATTTTAAACAAGTTAAAATTTCATTTAAATTTATATGCATGGTGATAAATTAGCTTCAATTTGATCGAAACCCATTTAAAGTACTAAATGGATTTATATTATTCCATATACAGAAATATTTTTGCGTACATAATCTGATAAAAAAGTATAAATCAAACTGGCCACAATTTTTAGTTGGGTATAATATAGCTCATTATACTTAACATCTCTCTCTTGCTTAATACCTTTGATTTTTACCAAGACAATTTGAATTAATTTATTTTTAATAATGTTTAACACCTAACACATAACTTTAAATGTTTTGTAGATAGGTAGGTAAGCCAGCATTTACAGCACATTTAAATTTAAAGATTTATCAAAGGAAATTTCCCCCTATCATAAACGTTGGGCATATAAAAGATTCTGTCTAGGGGACGATCAATTATGCTAGGGTGCTAAAAATGCGTTGTCTTGTTAAAATCGGACTCTGCTCTCTGCGTTCTTTTAAAGTTTTCTTGGCCGGTGATGTCGAAATTTGAATACGTTCGTGATCAAGTCGTTACGTTTATATGCAAGATTTGCAGTCTTCTAGCTATGAGTTTTAAAAAAATACGACGTTTATTTTATATCGGTAAGTCTTAGATATCCTCAGTTTATTCAGATGCAAAAGAAAACAATTTGTTTTACGGGTTGGTAGAGTTCTTTCTACTTTTCTCTACTTGCACATTTTTCGAGACATTTTCTGTTTGTTGACAGTATTTGCTCTTTGTTACAAGAAAGATGTATATAATGCAACCCTAATAATAAGAGGAGACTTTTTTTAACGGAATGTTGAACGTCCAAATAATCGTGTGAGATTAAGTTCATAGCTTCCACCAGATTTTATTTTTTTAAGAATTTTTAATTGATACTAGGTGTACTTTGGTAACAGGTCCCCTAATCAGGAATTTGTACATCTCATTATATATTTTAATTCAATTACAATCATCTCAAATACCTACTTGATATTCAGTTTCAATAGTAATAGAGAATAGTCATTTTTCGATGATGATTATATAAAAAAAATGACTATTCAGTTGTTTTAACGTAATTAAATTTATTGTACTAACCCTTACTTTGTGGAAGTCCATCTTACTAAGAATAATAATCAACTATTCGTTTAAACTTCCACGTTTTATTAAAAAAAGGAATTTCAAATTATGACAGCTGTTTCGCTAGAATTAGCATCGTTAGATTGACATTTTGTTTGTTTGTAGCTAGGTACCTACCTATATACCAAGTATGTAAGTAATAAGACATAACAATATTAAAGCCTAGATGTTATTAGCCCTAAGGGATTATCCTGGATGTATTTCCCTCTAAGATCAGTATAACTGTGCAATGAAAAACCAGGAAAAAACTATATCATGCTGATCTTTACAATAACTTAATATATTTGTGTTTTGTGTTACAATTACATCTTATCTATGTATAAAATGAAGACTCAATCAAACTAAACAGTTTAACAGTGGAGAGTTTGCAAGATTTATTTGTTCATAAACAACTTTAAATTGTTGATCTGATGATGCCAATTCTAGCTAAACACCTTTTTTTTTTAATAAAACGTGGAAGTTAAGTTTAAATGAATAGTTGTTTTGTTTATTATTCTTAGTTAAACGTAATTGTATACAGTATGATGCAAATATATGGAATAAATTAATTATTTCAGAAACAGGTGACTTAAAAAAATCTTAAAACACGTCAATTTTAATTTTTGAATGGCTATCAACTGCTATAGATGTGTTGGACTTTACGTCATTAGTGATGGCGTAATGACGTCATCGACGATTTTTTAAATACAAACCGAGGTCACGTGACAGCTCATTTGAAAGGTCTCCTTATCGCCTTTGCAACAATGTAATCATTTGAATATTTATTTCTACAGAACATCAGCTTAACAAAAACATTGACTCATTCTATTTTTCGGTCTAGGCCGTAAATGTGCAAGTTTTTGTACAGTGTTATTTGCTGACTATTGAAAAAATCACAATGGCCTATAATTTTACTAATTTTGCAATTCCTGCCAAGCAACACTTTTTCTATGGACTACAAAGTCTTAATAATTTTATTAACTAATTAAACTAGAAGTAGCAGTAAAACATCAGGCCGGGACCATTTCTTGACATAGCGAAAAGCACCGCCAAGGACATTATCTCCAGTTGGACATCAAGGGAAAGGGGAAACCCTTCTGTACTGGGAGAATATACCGGGGCTCATCCACTCTAAAGCGTTCATATCCCAACCGTCAAGTAACAAATGGAATGGAGTAGAAGTCACCTACGCATTCTAACTGTACTGCTGACTGGCCACTGTCGTCTGAGAAACCACCTGAAGAAGCTTCATTTGAGTGATACTTTGGACTGTAGCTACTGCACTGTCGAAGACGAATCGACAGAGCACATTTTTTGTTACTGCCCCGCTTTGGAAATGAACAGGCTCCGCTCGTTTGGTTTCTTACAGCTTGAGCCTATCGACTTTATACAAGTTTCGCCAAAATCCATATTGGACTTTATTAAGAAGTGCAGACTGGATGTCGAATTGTAACCCTTGGGGGGTGAGTCACAATAGGGCCGAGTTTGGCCGCATTGGAGTGGCGGGGAAGTGTCCCACTCACGTTGAATCTAACCCAATAAAACATCAAATAAAAACGTAATCAATTTTTCCTTCAACAGATATCGGAGCTATTCCCATAGAAATTATTAATTTGCTTTATAAATATCGTGGGAACAAGATTTTTAATCCTGATTTTTAAAAATAATACTCGCTTACTTTTGGTAATGGTAATTTAAGATGATGGGAGAAAATTTAGTTTTCAAGTTAAAATTTTATATTAGTAACTGCTTCAACTTGATGGCTATTACGGTAAAATGATGGGATTAGTTTGCTTTGTAGTTTGTAGTAGAATGAATCATAATAAAGGAGGAGGCTCGACATCGGGTGATCGTTCCGCAGTTTTAAAGCGATGCCGACCGTGTTGCTATGTAGCCGACTTTGAAAATGCACATTTTCAAGGTGAATGCCATTTATATTGGGCTCGGAATGTAGAATGCGCTGAGAGTTGATTAGCGACTTGCAATAGCGGTAGCGTTGCATATTTATATTGTTGCGATGTTGTCGATTTTGTACTACATTCCATTACAAACCCGAGTTGGTAGTTAACTATATGTAGAATAAAAATTTTACTTTTTAGTTTATCAATGAGTATTTAAAGTATAAAACCCTAAATTCTACATTGTTTGTTTTATTCGAGGTTTTATTTAATATGGGTTATTTGACTAAAATATTAAATATCCTCAATATATTGAAGTTATAAATTTATTTGTACTTATGTTCATTCGTAATTTCCAGAAATCAATTGTGTCGATCATAAACGGTCAATTAGAAATATCCCGAAATCTGAATCATGAAAATTGGAGTGAAGGTGTTTTGAAGAGTACCTAAACATTTTAACGATGTAACAGTATGTTACGTAGTGTGTGTTAAGAAGTATTTTACGCACGAATCGAAAAGTTGCTCGAGTGCGTAATTCCGTGATTGCGTAAATTGCTTTACAGCACCAGTTACGTACTATACTTTACCTACGACCTAACTTTTACTTGTATTAATAATCTTATTATTAATAATACTTGAACAATAGAATTTTAATAATTTGATTGTATAACATTACCTAATATTTGTTATTACATTAATTGTTTATAAGTACAGCTATTAAATACTAATGGTACTTCGATTCTTTTGCTTGTTGAAGTATTAGAAACATTTATTTCAAATATAATCGTTAATTTCACATGTATCGGTTTGGAATCGACGCTTTAGTGTAGTGAGACACATTTTCGTCGTTTTTTAGTGATTAATTTAGTGTTAGTGATCGGTTTTCCGTGTAATATTAACATTTAGTGCATTCCAAATATTTAAAACGGTTTCGTATAGTTATTTAAGTGAAATTAAAGTTACAAAACAAGTAAAAAGTGTCTTCTTATACCTTAGTATTGTATCTACAAGTTCGAACTGCTTCGTAAGTATTTTTAAAAAGTAATTCTGTAATAAAATATTCATTTAGACAGATAAAAGAAGTGGACTAATGGAAATGGAACAAATATATAATTCCAAATAACTCTAATATTAAATTATGTATAATTTTGTATCTAATAAATGTTATCTGTTATTTATATATAGTAAATTGGACCTCAAATATGTAAATTGGAAATTTTGAATAAAATGGCTATTTACTTTACAGCTATGCGTTTTTTTACTGAGCATTATAAGATATCTTAGGCCCAATCAAGGCCCGATGCACACATGCGTGATTTTGACGTGCGGTACTGCAACGGCATCGTTGCGGCATAAAAGAGTTTGACTTTGACACACACATTAGCGGTGAGTTCGCATTTTAACCGTTGTCTATGATGGATGTACCGCTACGAGTATATCATACAAAACAGGTAATTTTAGCTTACTTTGTATATAGCAAATATATTTTGGATATTGGTTGCATCCATTTACTGACTCAAGACTTATCAAAGGCAGATTTGTTACATCCTTTGTAGATTTAAGGGAAAATCGAAATAAGCCTTTTTTTCTCGTTCCTTATTGCGGCAAATAAACGACCGTGACCTTGTGCATTCGTCCCGAGATTCGTCCACATGCAGCAAGGTACTGAGAGACGTATTAACGGGTACAATACCGCTGCGTGTGCATTGCTCTATCAACAACAATGTATTCCAAACCGTAGTTCCGATATCACTGCGGTACCGAACGTCAAAATCACGCATGTGTGCATCGGGTCTTACTTTGATTGAAGACTGTGTGTTATACAGTATAACTTATACTCCTTAGCAGCTATTTACACTGTGGAGTTACTTTGTTGTTTATGCAGAGCAAAATTGGAATAAAAACGGCATTAGAAATATTCGCTTATTTTTTTTAATCGGACACACCATGTAGGTATGTTATTAATTATTTTAGAACAATACGTTGCTGACTATCGATCTGTATTAGGCATAGATATATAAAACTGATATCACTATTCACACAAATTAAAACGCTAACAAAAGTTTTCAAAGTCTAAGCGACCTCTGGATGAAAATAATCCCTTTCGTCGATTGTATCGTAATGTAGTACAAGCATCAACTTCTTTAGTTCCTCTAGTTGTATCGTCCTTTAATATTATAGGGATGACAATATGTTTATATTGGTATGCTACTTGCTGTATATTTGTCGATAAATGGTATTCTCTATACTTTCTTTATTTCGTTATAAAACGCAAAAGATCATGTACCTAGTATATTGTTATTTATTTGCTGTGGGTTCACGGATAATTATTGATATTGAGAATAACAAACAAAAACTTTATTGACTTACCATCAACAAGGTGTAGTTCAAAAAATCGTTTTGCAAAATATTTTTTTTGGATTTACAATTCATCTTGTCTGCAGTCATTCGAGCCGTTACTTTTATATTGCCTCATAATGGTCACATTCGTATCGCACCGAATACTGTCATAAATTCGCCAGCAAATATTTTTTCCTATTTTATAATAAAACTATATCTGATCTTTCTTATAAAGCGGTTTTCAACGAATAATTTCCTTCACAATTCGCAATTGACAGGGTTTCTGAATACCCGTAAGAATACAATAAAAAGAAACCATTAGGCTTGGTTTTTAATGTGTATTTTTTTTATTTATAATTTTCTCAATATGTTATTGTTAATTAATAATTTTCTTAACTTTCCTATCTAATTAATTTATTATTTACTATTTTCTCCATTACCAAACTTAGAATTATTGATTTTTACAATAATTAATCATCAGCTTTGAACATGGGCAAACTTACTTATCAAAATTTTACAGAAACATCTCGAGTTAGCTAGTGGTCAGCATTATTTTTTAAAACCACCTTTGCACACTGTCGGTGAACGTTTTTTCGTCTCTTTATAAATGGTAGGAGTAAAGACGATTCTGTGCACAGCATGAGATCAAACGAATCTCCAAGATAGTAACAGTGGCGGCTCGTTCTGAAAGAGGGTAGACATAAGTAAAATCTTACCTATTTTTTGTACACAATATCCACTCTATTTTTCATAGATATTTGTTTTGAAAATATTTTTTAAGTTCGGTTACTACTTGTAGACATGTAAAGGCCGGGAGATACTGACAAAGTTTTGATCCACAAAAATTTTAGTATTTTTCGATAATCCAAAAAAGAGGCGAATGCGTTAATTAAAAAAAAATACGTTACCAGGCTCTTACATTTGAAGATAGTTTTGAGAGTAACGCATGCATACGTGCGGAATGTAACTTTGCTTCGCTCCGTTATAAAATAAAATTTATGCAAAAGTAAAATATTAAATAACATGCTAATTTATACCCTTAAGCCCTCTAAAATCGTCCACCTATGCAAAAACACATTTAACTCATCACTACCTCCAATACAAGATGCTGTCCGTTTCTACAGTATCTGAGCTTATCATCAGATTTAGTCGCTGAACAAATACTGTGATCCTGAAGGTTAAGGCTCGAAAAGACATGGAAAAATTTGAATAAGAATCCAAACTTTCAATTCCCTAGCACATCCCGTAGTCCAATTACGTAAAAATTCGCGCGATAAACCAGCATTCGATTGCCGAACGTCAAAAAATACCGTATTATAGTCTTTCCAAAATTAGTTTACTAGGCTTCAAAGTAGAAAGAATGGCATGAAAACAACATATTTCTCCCGTAAACATCCACTCTGTATCGTCGGAACCCAGCTCTCTCATAGACTGGTAGTCTGAAAGACACTTATAAATGGATTTTAGCTAGGGATGCACCGGATCGGATATTTTGCCGATCCGGCAGGAACTGGAATTCCGGCCGGTGGCCGGACCGGATCGCCGGAATTCCGGCCGGATCGGGATCTAAATTTAAAATGTATGTGCATGCTTATTTTTATATGTAAAGCATTAAAAATATTGAGGCTGATTTATCTATTTTTTAAATTAGCTACAGTATCTTGTTTATTCACCTTAATCTCAATAAAATAAAATATGAATACTAAGTTTCTCACTATAATTTTTCATGTATACCTTACTTACTATATACCTACTTGGAATTTAGCTGTTAGAATTTGGCTCTTTTTAGTTCCTATTTATGTTTTTTTTTATTTTTGGAAATAAAATATTTTGTCCAAAAAAAATTTATTTGTGATTAAAATATTTTCTTTATTTTTGCATATATTTAAATTTGAATTATATTAAAAATTTAAAATAATGTCAATGTGACAGTTTCTGACAAACCAATAATGGCCAACTCACAATAATATTGGTAAACGTTAAAATATCTACCAAATTAATACTTTGATGAAAAAATAAAAATATCTAGAAAACTGATAACTTTGTGTGCTTTGTGTATAGGGAGTACTCCATAAAATTTGAAGAATGATATTAGTACTTTTCGATAGTGATATAAAATACAGGGTGTTCTATTTAAAATGTACTTGCATTTTGACTTACCCTGTATTTAATTTAACGAATATTATGAAAACGAATGTTTTATAATTTTTAACGAGATTTAAAAAAACTATGGTTGCAATAGATCAATGTTCCTAATTATACAGGGGGTTAAACTTGATTAGATTTTCAGGTAATATTGGTTATAACTTTTGAAATACCCGGTATAACATAATAAAACTTTACATTGTTGTGATGTGGAAGTTAAGCAGATTTCAAATTTAAAATACAGGGTGTTCCATTTAAAAAACATAAGTTTGGTGTGCCACCATCTTATAGAACACCCTGTAAGATTTTAACTAATGTTAAAATGTGGAGTTTAAAGCTACCTACAATTTTTGTTAATAACTTTTTTTGTAAATTTTACTATAACAGATCTACTGAGCTTCCTCACACTAATCAATCACCCTGTATAGCATATCTAATAAAATAGATTATCAAAACATTTTTGTTTTTATACCTTTGCTACTTAAATAAATTAGTTTTTATAAATAGGTTCAATTTATATAAAAAACTTCATTTTTCGCCTACCTTACCGGAAAACGAATCATAAATATGAACACAAAAATAGGGCCGACAGTATTGCTTATCAACCCAAGGGTGGAAAATTCGTAACGTAATGATTTTTTTATTCTAGCATTGAAAAAATGTGATTTGGATTTGACATTTTTAAATCAGTGCCTGCCTCTCACGCAGACGGCTCGGGTTCAATTCTCGACAAATTTTTTTTTTATTAGGCATAAGCGCAGTTATGTATCACACGTGCATAAATGCTCAATGCCATATAACTTATATAGCTGATTTACAGTACCTTTCTTTGCCAAGACTTTGTGGATTCTTTTGCGTGTGGCTGTGACAAAAGTAGGTTTGTTGTCTATGTTAGCTATCTCTAACCCTTCACTTAAGATGAATTATAATAAATACTCACCTCATTTGTTGATAGTGCTTCTTCACATTAAGTGATGAGCATTGGCATCGCTTTCCACTATCAGGTGCAGTTTTTCCTTCCGGGAGTAGGCTACTGTGTTCCTGAACACCTCCGGAGGGTCAGTTTTCTCTTCTCCAGGGAAGTACGCCGAACAGACTAACCATTTTTTGATGCCGTCTTACACGGATACTGATAGTATTGCTGTAACAAAATCATCAGCATAGCGCCGAAATTAGTGTACAGTAATAAAAAACTAAGTCTAATAGTTTGCTTCCATCGAATTTTTGCCAGTAGGTATTTAAGAACTGTAAAATCCAGTTAAATTATATGTAAATTTGTAGGGAAAATTATTCTTAGAAAAATCCGGTATAGGTTTCCTTTAATGTTATTTTATTTTAAAATTATCATAAAATGTGTTATTTTGGTTAAAACTTTTATAATTTTTATTTTATGAATAAAAATAATAGGAACAAAGCTGTAGACAATTTAATTGACGATCCCACAAACTTGAACTTCAGCTTATATAAACACCCATATACTCTGATACAACGCGAAATGTAACTTTTGAATGCACTTCTTTCAGTTACTTTAAGTGTTCGAAATTTTTCTAATTTACCGTTTATCTCCTGCACTACTGGCTTCAATTTATAACCCTGAATATTTTATATGTTGATCTTGAATACGGATTTGCAGTTTGCATATTGTTAACTACGAACCAATATTTAAATGTATTAACATTATTTTGATTTCCAGTTTCAATTTTTTTTTTTTTTCATTACTAGCTGTAGAACCTAACTTTATTGAGGTAGTAAAGTTGTTCATTATTAACCAACGTGGAAAAATACAGAGTCTACTTGATTAGAATTAAATCGCAATCCATTTTACAGAATGTAAGGCGAATAATGAAAATAATATATTGTAAAACAAGTGTCACAAAGACGGATTTTGTAGTACGAGTGCAGTTTATGTAACGAACCACGAGTGGTGTTACGCAATGCACGAGTTTTACAAACCATTTTTTATAATTTGCGCCCAGAAACATTTTTAACATAAAAAAATTAAATTGCAATTAGAGATTTTTATCTTAATTTGTTGATGTTGGTATTACAATGTTGAATTTGACAGCTAAATCATAATTACAATTATAATTAGCTAGATCATAAAATTTACCTTGTATTTATATTTTTTTCTGAATTTGTGTTCTCTTTAGAATTTACATAAGGATTAATTGAAAATGGGAATATAGCTTGTCAATCAAATGTCACAAAGTTCCAAAACCAGTGTCACGAAGTAGCACTTTGTGACACTGTTTTCAGTGTTACAAAGTAGATTTTGTATGCGCGAATTATAAAAAAATATTTTTCCTTACTTATTTTATAGTCATCGGCACCTACCTATTCAAAAATGGAATTCAATTGACTTATCCAAGCACAATCAAAACAAAACTTATTGGTCGCGTTATCATTGTCATGTCATGTGAAAGGGAAGTGACTGGTAACCCTTCAAAAATGTTAATTAGCTTTAAAAACCAATATTTAAAAAATAGAATATAAGTATTGGAAAAATGTTACATGAGCCACGGTAGAAAAGTGTATTATTATCCCGAATCCATTAAAGACTTCTGCATTAATAACTCACTTTTCTACCTTGTCGTATATTTATTATTTATTTAATAGTTACTTTTTTAATTGAAACTAAAATGTGTCTATAGGTTTTAAACTTTTTTTAACTTCTGCTTAAGGTATTGGTTAAAAAAACTTCCTTAAGTGATCTAGTTTTTTTGTATTAATGAAAGTCTTGGTGGTTCCCTAGATAAGAAGTCTGTTTTCCTTGTTTGACCGAAAAACCGATGAGTTAAAAGCCACAAAAAATATTTAGTTGGTATTTGTTGCTAATCCCGACTTTCTGCTATTGTGATACAATATACTATTTCCACCAACCTCTATCCAAAGTATACATTTCCTAGCAACGTTGTAGAGAGCAAAGTCGTATACTTTACCGGACGTGTGACGTACATTTTATTTCATACTGTACCCTAAAACAACAAAGAACAGTGAAAAAATTAAAAATTAATATATTTTTCGCGTTCGCTATTTTTGAAATTTGTATTAAAAGCCAAGAAAACTGGCCTGTAGTTGGTAACCATAGAAACATATGTTTTTGAATATGTAATATGATACAGTCAGTTATTGTCATTATTCCATTTTCAAGAAAATGACTCAAAATCAATAAATTCCTGAGGACGAATATTTATATAACCATTAAAATTAAAGGCAATGGTTTGTTGTTTGCAGTAGGTGTACATTTATACCTTTGAAACCTAAGTGAGTTTTTATAAGTTTTTAATATGTAGAAGCCTGTCAAGGTCTAGTTTTGTTACAGGATAGTAGTACGTAATGAAATATATTACGTGCAACTATCCAGTAAAATTCTATTTTCCGTATTGAAATCAAGTAAAAGTTTTGTTTTAGGGTACAGTATGAAGTCAGAGTAACATACGGTACGTCATCAATGAAATAACTTATGCGACATTGACGACATACACTATACTCTATTATACAAGTCTAACATTTTAACTTTTATTTATAAATGTATATTGTTTGGAAATTTGACCACAGCGAAGACATTGAATCCATTCATTTTACTTTTTGTTATCTAATCTATTATTTTAATTTTTAATTATAGCTATGGCAGAAGGTAATGGTGAGGTACCGGAAGAACCAATGAAGATAGACGTCGAACGCACCGAAGACTACCAGAAGCTGCTGGAATATGGGCTGGACGAAAAAGTTGCCGCAAAATTGGATGAGATCTATAAGACTGGCAAGCTAGCGCATGTTGATTTAGATGAAAGAGCATTAGATGCTCTTAAAGAATTCCCCGTTGATGGAGCGCTAAATGTACTAGGCCAATTTCTCGATTCGAACTTAGAACATGTGTCCAACAAATCGGCGTATTTATGCGGAGTCATGAAAACCTATCGACAAAAAAGTAGAGCGGGGACTAGCGGCTCGGCGGGTGCGGCCACTCCCGCGCCAGTGCCCGTCAAAGGACCCGACGAAGAAAAGATCAAACAAATATTAGATCGGACTGGATACACCTTGGACGTTACAACTGGTAAATATTTATTTATTTGGTCAGAGATGAAATAAAATATCTGACTCTGAAACTTATTTATTCACACAAACCACTTCTTTTTATTAACACTCTCACCGCCAGTGTAACATTATTGGACACTCCTGTTGGGACAAAGGTGTAACATTAATGTACACCAACAACTTTTGGTTATAGGCTGCAGTGTAACATTGTTGTTACACCTACCGTTGATTTTACAATTGGAATTGATTTTAATGGCGTAGGGCTACATCTCGATATATAGAACTTTGGCCTCTGACGATTCTTAATAGTTTAGGATCTGAATGAAATAGGAATATGATAAAAACAGTAATTTAGCTATGTTTTCATTTATTTTTTTATTAACTTCTAAATGTTCACAAACAGTAACTGCTAAATTATAATAAATATTTATAAATGTCTGAAAAATATTTATTCAAATCTAAAACAAGAGAAACCGCGGTTAGATTGTTTTCTATTGGTGTACAAAAATGTTACACTTGGTGCAGGGTAGCAATTTCCTTCGCAGTGTAACATTTTTGTACACCCTATGAAAACAAACTAAAAAATAGAAAAAAACACCAAATATAACCTTCAAATACCAAAACATAACATATTATATCAAAATTGAAAAAACAAATTTTGGCCTAAGACATCCAAGAGCCGGTGAGAGTGCTAAGTATTTTTTTCTGGTATATCTCGATCAGACCCAACCCAAATTTGAGGCTTTTTTGTTATTATATCTACCCGACCGGTTTTTAGCGTTTCCTAGAATCCCTATCAGATAGGGTTGGTTCAATAAAGAATAGCTTCGTGGTCATCGCTTCTATTCATCCAGAATTACTCCTATAGATATCCAACAATTCGTTGAAAAATTTAATAGTGCACAACAGCTAGTGGCCTTACCATAATTTGTTTAGGATTAATTATATATATTTTTATGTATTTTATCATATTAATTTAATTACTTTTCGGAAAATTCATAGTTTATCATTTTTTTCTTTCTTTTCTTTTTTTTTTAAGAAATTATGTTTTTCATCGTATACTTGATGAAGATTATCTTATTTCAAATACTTTCATAGGTCAAAGAAAATATGGAGGACCTCCACCAGGTTGGGAAGGAACGCCTCCTGGATCTGGTTGTGAAGTATTTTGTGGAAAAATTCCCAAAGATATGTATGAAGATGAATTAATACCGTTATTTGAGGAATGCGGCAACATTTGGGACCTTAGACTAATGATGGACCCAATGACGGGTACCAATAGAGGATATGCCTTTGTAACATTTACAAACCGAGATGCGGCGCAAATAGCAGTTCAAAAGGTAAGTATAAGTAATTGTAGGTTTCATTTAGTTTATTCTCGTTAGGGTTGTTAATATTTTGATGTTAATTTGTTGTTCTGTATGTTTTTTTCTTGTTTTACTTTAGGTTTTTATGACAAAGTAGAATTTTTCCTTTAGTTTTTCACTGACCATGATTGATAAAATTATGTTAAGTTGTTATGTTCAATACAAATATACATTCCATAGTATGTTTAAATAAATACTTTAAATAATTTATCCGAAAGTATAATCGTTTATTTGAGTATATTCCGTTCTTTACAATTGAGGTAACGTAATGGTAACTTAGAGTTATTTAGGATGTAGGGTATTTAAAAATATAGAATGTGGTTATTTAATTAGTTATAATTTTGGATACAAGTCTCAACACTTTTGAATTAATAATAGGTTTGTTCCAACCAAGCAAAGAACCGTTCTAGAACGGTAATATTACCACTCATGAGACCTAATTAGTCCACTGCGCAACTCAGTACACCACTGCGCACAAAAATTACTGTTTTAGAACGGTTCTCTGCTTGGTTGGAACAGACCTAATATGTTGCTTAAATACTTGGCATCAAGTATAGAGTGAATAATTACTGCTCACTTTAACACTTTCTGTCAATACTAACAATCCCAATCACTTTGTTATCTAAACCTTCATGTATTTTTGGTGGTTTAACTGATTTTATATGTTCAGTGGTACTTATGTTACTCATTATATAGTTATCCTTATATTTCAGCCATTTTTTTTAATAAACATTTTCGTTTTAGATCAAATTTTGCAGTAAAGAAATTGTTTACATTGCTATTAACTTATCATCACCGCTATTAGTATGTTAGTGTCTGTTTTTGCGTTGTTTGTATACTCTTGGTCTGGTCTTGTGTCCTCCATCATAATTATTATCCTCTTCAATAAATTCATATATTATTGTACTAATTTCTTAATTCTTAATTTCTCATGTTTAAGTTTAAGTATATGTTTTGACAAAGAATACCCAAAGTAATAAATAGCGAAAGACAGCGAAAATCCTTTGAGTAATTGACATTGACATATAACTTAGTATATATAATACGTCATATGCTTTCTGCGAACACAGTAGTGATGGCAAATGACAACCTTCTTATTAGAAACATGCCGCTTTCAGACATGCACAAACAAAAAAGAAATTGGCAGAAGCTGTGAGTTTCGCTTCTTATTAGTTAAGGTATTCTTTGGGTTTTTTCTAATTCTTGTTGCTAGCCACACCACTCTGTAAATATTTCATTTCTTCATTTTGCTAAACTAAAAAACAAAAAGTTTAGTTTCCTTTCGGTCTCTGAAGAAATATTTAAACATGTGTTGGTGTAGTGTTAGTGTAATCGGTGTAGGTAGAAAATACCTTTAGTATTTATTTATTACTTTTGGAATATTTGATTGATATGAGGGCGAGGTGGTTTGCTGAAATTTGAAATTCTTGAACAGTTGAACCATGTTTTTATTAAGGAATACAAATCATTAAAAATTTATGAAAAATGATCATTTCCAAATGGTAACCACAATTTAGTTCTTAACCGATCTGATTATGCAAAAACTTCATTGTTTTTGTTTATGTACGCCCTATGAGCAAGTGTCCCTAAAAATACTTATCAAACAGAGACCGGCAAGATTTCGTCCCAGTCGATGACATATCAAACATCACCTATTTTGACTGTGCAAATTTTTACTACTCTAAATTACCTAATAATTTAGAAGGGTGTGGTATTTTTTTCAAGAGATTACCTCCAATCAGATTTCCTTGACACCCGAACTTAAAAAAGGCCCTGTATTTGCATATTGGTAAAATCCATAAAAATCTTCATTTTAAAATTCAGCTATTAGTTGCTTATTTCATATTTTAAATATGTTTATTTACAGCATTTTATATTACATACCGAAAACCGTTTACACTACCACTACACCAACACACACTTTTATATGCCTGACGCGCGTTTCGGTCTCTGAAGAAGATAACTTGGTTATCGAAACGCGCGTCAGGCATATAAAAGTGTGTGTTGGTGTAGTGGTAGTGTAAACGGTTTTCGGTATCAGTTTCGCCAACGGTTCCAGATTCAACATTTTAGCATTTTATATTGCTTAAATATAACATAGAATCTCTGCTATCAGCAATATTGATTGTGTTGATTAGATTCTTCATTCCATACATTAATGTTTGCCTTTCAAGTCTTTTTTGTTGTGTGCTATGTCAAGAAACAAATAATTGTAAGCAGTTTATAGGGTGTAGAAATATTGTTTGCAGATAAATGATTATACTTTCGGTTTTTGTTTACAGTTGGTGGTTTTATTTAAAATATTAAGTGTTGTTAATTATTAGGGTCAAAGTTAAAATTTTATAAATTGATATAGCTTTGACATTTTTAAATTTTTTGGAAATTCATATTGAGAAAAATTGAAATATTGTATAAACGTTATATATTTCTACATATATTTAATTTGTTTTTCAATAATTGGTTTTTGTATGAATCTGAATGTTATCAGCTTTATGTAAATATTAGATTATGCAATTTATTACAAAATTCCACTTTTTATTTGATAACAAACATAAAAATGTCAAACTCGAATATAAAATACAGAACTAAACTTTCTTTGATTAATTTGAGGGTATCACTTAGATATACTGGTAGAGAAAATGCTTGTAGTTAGTTGAAGAACATCAAAATTTTTTTGGAAAAAAATTAAAGTCACATCGCTACTTGGCACTAACTATAAGAAAAAACGATTTGACTTTGAATTTTACTTAAATTAAGTACCCTTGTACCTTTTCAAACCTGAAAATTTTCTTTTTTTCAGTAGACCATTTTATTAAAGAAATTAATGATTTTTTTGTATAGTAATTTTTAGTTAAGCGAAAGCGGGTTTGAGTTTTGAGCATATTTATTTGACAAATTGGTTATAGCAAAAAAGTGTCACCATTTTTTTGTAAGTTATGAACTAAACTTCTAAAATACACGGAAGCAGCTGGTCAAATTGTGGAAAGTATCTTGTTTCCGGGTATTCTTGAACATAACAAACTGTCCGTTGAAATATTAAATTCTCTCATTATTAAAGCTATTTAAACTTTAAAACCCGTTTTTAAGTTTTTGCTCCGGTAACCAGCACCATATTCCATTGGCTATAGTGCGTGACTAGCTTTAGTTATTTACTAATTGTAATACTTTTCATTTTACTTTAAAATAAGTGGTCTGCTGAAAAAGGACTTGAATAATCCGAACAACATTTAGATGTAAATGATTGTTTGAACTATCAAGTCCCTATGTGTTTAATTGGCAGATTCTATTATAGTGATGTGTGCCAACTGTTGTCATAGCCTGCAATTGTTTAGTGTCAAATTTTGTTGCAGCTGCTCTGACCACGGAGCATACACTGAAACTCTTCTCTACTTCCCTTGTAGTTTTTCCTCAAGAGCCCAAGTGTAGGAAAATTTTCAAAATTGTTATAAAAGTACACCTTTTTGCCGTACAAAAATATTCCGACTATTAGTTTCTTTGAAGTTCAGAAACAGAAATGGATTTGTTCTTTTTCGCAATGTATTTATTTTAATCATCACAATGATTTTATTAAAATTTATTAAAACAGCTTATTTCAAAGTTTAACTGCCTAAAGTTGAGTTATTGTTATTATTATCATTTTAATTGTGTGTGTATTAGTAGTGTAAGGGCCGGTTTATTCATCTGTTCAGTAAAGTATCCGTTAGTTATTTGTTCACTAAACTTAAAGGTCACCTGTAAACAATTTGTGTTTATTCAACGCATTTTATTCGTTCAGTAGTTACTGAATACTTATCACTACGGGAGATAAGGCAACAGTGTATTTTCTGTGGTTTGTGAGACTGACTCTACCTTAGAACAAAAAGATCTTTTTGTTCTAAGGACTCTACTAATGAGTTCTACAGTTTTTTTTGACAGATGACATTTTACTTTGCATCAGCTGTGTATCTTGTTTGGTTTTTTCGAGATTTTAAAAGAATATTAGAAGCTTTTAGTTAAATCTGAGGGTTAACAAAAGCTGTTGCAGTGACGGAATCGGATTGTTTCTAAAAAATTTCATTATTTCCTAAATGGTTTTCTAACATAGCTTACAATAAAATACCTTTCAGATTGGTGTAAAAGTATTTCTTCTATCAAGGCTTAAGTTAGTGCAACCGATTTTTTTGTTAAACGAAATTATCCCAACAGTTTAAATTCTCCCATTGGTGAAATCTGTTTTGGCTATTATAAGGTCGGCGATCGTTAATATGGTCAAGAAAAAGATTTATTTCGTCAATAAAATCCATTTAAAAAAAATTAAGTAAAAACACAAAACACACGAAAAACAATTTTAGGTTAGAATCTCCTCTGTAATTCCTTAATGGCAGGTCCAATCGATCTGTAAATTAAAGTCTTCAGTAGCTTATAATTACTGAAAACTTGGCGTTACTAGGAGATGAATAAACACTTACGGACGACAATCTTCTCAGTAACGCTACCGATCACTTTACTGAAAGGTGAATAAACCGGCCCTTAGTGTAATATCTCAGTAGTAATGGTCTATATATGAAACTCATAGTGACTATATTTATTAATCTAAAGATAACTTCAAGGAAACTTTTAATGAAACAAAATAAACACGTAAGGCAGGTGTCTAAATTGGCTCATTTTTCGTAGAATTTAGTAGTATATTTGAATTGTGTGTTTGGTTGGAATTAATTTTTGGAAATTTATAGTTTCTGCTTTACAGGTCTCCTCTTTGCGCACATACATGGGCAAAATTGAGACCGAAAAAAGTGACTCTAAATTCCATTTAGGTAGACGGATATTATTTTATTAATGTAGTGTGAAAATTCTGATTGGATTTACTGGGTGACTAGCGGACGGAATCTGCCAATCGATGAGACAAAAATTTACTCAAAAATGACATAGTAGAACTGAAAAGATGAATTTTTAAATTTATGTCAACATATATATCGGAACAGATTCCTCTTTGAATAATGAGATTTTAATATAAAACAGTTGGTCGTAGAGTTTATTTGGTCGTCATGTTATAATGAGAAAAATTATTTCCTCTATTTAATTTTTTTATTAAAAAATCAAAATAATATCTTGCTTTGATTCGACATTTTTAACTAAATTGTAGGCGACTTTTATTACTTAATCTTTAATTGGTATGTGTAATTTTTTATTATTTATTTGAAACTCAATAAAATGTTGTTAATTATTTTCATTATTTCCCTCTTTTTAGTATAGGTATTCTGATCTGAAAACCTCAAATAGGTACATTCTCTCGAACTGCCGTCAAATCATCTTGAATTTCTAGCAATCCGACCAACCATAAAAAACTAACATGAAATTTTAAATAAGCTGATTACACGTAAAAGTACAAGATGAATACGTAGAGAAAACATAATTTTTTTTTTATAATCCAATATATTCAAATACGGTCGTGACTTTAGGATTTGGGCTTACTCACATTCGTCTACTTGCTTGGAATACTTAAAGCTTACACTCTGTTTTAATTATTATTCATTCGCTAGAGGACGCTGTCAAGGAGATCGCAAATTGTGACGTCGCATTTAAAAACTAATGTTAATGGCACGCTTAACTTTATTAACTTTTATTTCATGAACAGTTTATATTTAAAACGTTTTATTTGGAGTAGGTATTTTTTTAATAAACTTACCTAAATCTATTTATGTTTGTATTTGTAGATTTTTTATTTTGTGTTAAATTGGGCTCTTACAATTGTTAGCAAATAGCTCATTTATGTTTTAAGTTGTCGAGTAGGTATTGAACATACTTCGATTTTAGGGATTGACCACTGTTTTATATTCACTCCACCTATTAATTTATCTGAAAATTAAAAAAAAATGATAAATTCACTTAAAATTCAACTTTTCAAGTATATTTTAAAATTATAATCGGATGAACGATGGTATCCAACTATTTGAAATTATTAAAGCGATTCGCGTTTTAGTATTTTTTTGTGTTAGGCAGTAGATTGGTATAATTTTTGTTTCTAAAAATCTTTATAATAATCGGGCGTTAAAAAAATAACCGGTTTGATTATTCTAACTTTAAAAATTAAATTTTTAGGTTTTAGAAATTTGATCTAATATCAATATCACAACCTTTCAGAGAATACGTTGGTTCTAATGCAATACAATTTTAGGATACAGTCAAGCTGGTTTATATTATCATAAGTTTTAATTTTAGTTTGATTGAAAACTTTCTTATTTAATTTCGTATCTTTTATCTCGTTTTGAAAATTATCACGCCAAGATTCCACTTTTTTAAAACTATTTGTATTTTTTCCTTATCTTACGTTAACAATTAATTTCTAAATAAAACTAAGTAGTCCTTTGTATTGTGGAACTAACTATAAGTAAATTATAAAAATAATGTCATTTTTTCAACTATTTTGTTCAATTTAAAATAATAAATCTTTGATCAGCGGTGAAATTAATTTATTTACATGAAATAAATCAATAACTTAAAACATTTTTGGGGTCACCGATAGAAAATTAGGATATTTAAAAACGTATAAAAAATTTGGACTCCGACAACTAGCACAATCTGTACATGATTGACCTTGGTCATTTTCTTTTTTCCAAATATAGTTATTTTATCAATGTTTCCGGCAAGTTATTAATCCTTATTAAAAATATTTATATATTGTATTTGTGAAGAATAAAAATCAAATTGAATCAATTGTTGCATTAGAACCACTTGTACTAAGGTTGTGTCAGATTTGTTCTTTTGGTATTACAAAATTATGTTTAATAACTTCCCTAACTAAATTTAATATTCGACATAATATATCTAAATCCTGAATTCTGGCATTCTTTCTGAACCCACAGTTGGATAATCACGAAATCAAACCTGGAAAGAATCTGAAAATTAACATTAGCGTTCCAAATCTACGTCTTTTCGTCGGAAACATTCCAAAGTCAAAAGGCAAAGAGGAGATCTTGGATGAGTTTGGTAAATTAACAGGTAAAGTTTCTATTCGATTGATAAAAAAATCTGCAAAATTAAACGTTTACTTTAAAGCAAGATTAACACACAATATTATATAATTAATTCTGAATACTTAACGGTAAAGTAAGTAAATTGATGTACATGTTAAGTCATTTCCACTAGTTGAATTTTCTTACCCTTTTCCCAGATGTTTCCCAATGAACTTTATATATAAATTTGATTTTTAAATTTTCTTTACGAAACTTAAATATGGAACTATCTTTTAAAATTTATTTAACACCCATATTTCTGTAGAAATGTATTACTTATAAAGTTTTTTTCATATGATTTCACTTTATAAAACAAAATATAAGTTTTAAACATAAAGTGCAAACAAATTGTATTGAAATAATCTGTATAAGAATAATTTAAAACTAATTCCTATTGAGTGGTATGGTAGAGTGTCATGACTAAGTGACATTGAACAGGGTCTGAATACCAAATTACCATTAATATTAGAAAAGTTCCAAATCTGGAAAGATCATGTTTCTTGAACGGATGTACGACATTTATTTTTCACTATTATCGTTTATTATTGTGAGTTTTCGTGCTTAAAAGTAAACAAAGACACATTCAAAGAGTAGAGTGGCGGCCGGCTGCCGGGCTCAGTCCTTTCCTTAGCCCCCTCCCACCTCGTTGCCCATGGCATAATTGGCTACCCTTCCACTGTCTTTGCAGCTGAATGATTATGAAATACGAAAAGGCAAAAAGATTGGCGTAACCATATCTTATAACAATCACCGGTTATTTGTGGGCTATATTCCAAAGAACCGGGATAGAGATGATCTTTTGGAAGAATTTTCCAAACATGCACGTAAGTTAAGCAACCACCACAAATACAACCTTTTTAATTTCCCCATAATTTTTGGAATGCCATAGTCTGCGCCTGAGCAAAGGGTAGGGCAGGGCCGCTACAAGCACGGAGGGGTGACCAGGTCCCAAATCGCTGCTGTTTGTCGCAAGCGCAGATGGTTCGGTGCAAGTTTTAAATTACATTTTTTTGTTAACCAGATTTACACTTTAAGTAATATCACCACTGCTATATAATTTTAAATTAAGATTATTTATTCTTAATTTAATTATTAATTATAGAACCATTTTTTCTTTAGTGCTCTAATAGCATAAATGTAGATAACTAGCTGAAAAAATAATCACACCCCAATCATAAACATTATTTCTTAACATAATGTGGAATTTGTTCTTCACACAACATTTATAAAAATAAAATAATTCTATTATCTTTGGCATGAGGAGTTTCTTTAAATAAATTGAAATTGAAATTAGCAGCCTCTGGAGGTTGTTAATATTTTATTTCCAATATTGATATAAGAATTTCATGTCTAAAAAATAATGTTAGGTAAGTTGGAAGGCAAAATAGGTACGCATTATTTTAATTGTCATAATATACCTTAAATAATAATATTTAAATTTGACGGTACTTTTTTATCAAAACACATATCGGTATTTCATCAGTTTATCGATACATTTTTTAAGCAGAATGAATTTATAATAGCACAATTTATTACTTTTAGTGTTACAATTTTATCTCTTTAAATATATTAAGTCCCCCTTTTGCGCACCTCGCCATCTTCTTGCATTCCCATGCTTTTTTTAGTAATTAGCGTAGTGGACTTTGGTGCTCATCCAAAAATCACGAACACCAAATCCTTTTATTTAAATATTAATTTTACATTTATTTGTATAGCTGGCCTGATGGAGGTTATTATTTATTCTTCGCCTGATGACAAGAAAAAAAATCGTGGTTTCTGTTTTTTGGAATATGAATCTCACAAAGCAGCATCTTTGGCAAAAAGAAGATTAGGTACTGGCCGCATTAAAGTTTGGGGATGTGATATTATTGTGGATTGGGCAGATCCTCAAGAAGAACCCGACGAACAAACCATGTCTAAGGTTAAGGTAAGAAAAAATATGTATATGCAGATATAGAAATCATTTAAGGTTGGTCTACAGTATATGTTTAAGTAAGGGAGTTTTATGTACATTGTAACTCCAACGCGTGATCTTTGAGTAATTTTAGAAGGGCCCCGTGAGTGAAAGACAAGATATTTAAATGAGTCAGCACAAAAAGCACGTACCCCATTTTCTTGTTGTAGTTCCTACTTAAATCCAAAACTCCTTTAATATATATAGTTAGATGAGATTAGTTCCTTTAGTAAAATGTTAAACTTAACTGTAATTTACTTGGTTTCAAAGTTAGCCAATAATAAAAAATAAGTAATACAACTTACATCTGTTTCCTATGATTACTAATATTTCCCTCAACACATGCTTGCAAAATATGTAGAACAATAATACCCATGGTCGTTTAAAAACACAGTTAGGCCCAGCAATAAGATACCTTAAATTTTATTTTTTGAGATAATTATTCAGACGTTAATAAATGGAATATGTAGTAAAAACAATATAAATTAAAAATATATTAATTTCGATTATTCATAGTGTGAAATATGTATTAAGAATTAATTTTAAAAGTGGCGTTGAATAACCATTGGTTGCATCTTCATCATACATACAAGTTATGTTCCGTCGTTGCGAAACTTGTTTTTTAAAAACAAATATTTCTCTTGGAACTAACAAATTTATTTATACAGAAATAACAAGTTTGACTTCGATTATTTTGAGTAACAATAGAACTACTTCTATAGAACTGTAGAACTATAACTAACTAACTAACTTTACAAACAACATTTCTTCTTTATATAATAATTAATACGTGATATTTACTTAGATATCAAATTACAATAATAATGCGCAACTAGAAAGAAAACAATAAAAGTATTAAATTAAACAAAGCATAGCGTCTAGACATAAGGTCTACTGCGTAATTATAAATGCGTAATTTATAAATAATAACTTCTTTATTCCAGGAACCGTAACTCCTCCCTCCTCAGAAAGAAGCATATCCTCCAGGATATGGTTCTATACAACACGAACTTCTTCTTTTCTTGATTCTTTATTTTCTTGTTTTATCTTCATTCTTGTTTTCTTGCATTTTTTCCAAACTATATAACTTATGATTCCAATAATTATTAAATACATTAATATTGTCCAAAAACTTGATTTTGTATAATATACTGGTTGATTTATTTCTTCTAATTCTTCTTTTTGTTCCATTATTCGTTGTTTAATTTCTTGAGTTTCTTTTAAGTTAATTGAATTTAAAGAATTAATTGATAAATGTGTTTGATTATTACTTTTTAAAGAAATTTTTATTTGTATTTTGACTACGACGAGTATTGCCAGAAGAAGTATCCATAGGTTCGGGACGATTATTATTATTTGGACGATAAGGTTGAAATTGTGGCTTAAAATTATTAGAATTGGGATTAAAATTGGATCTATAGTTTTGATTAAAGTTAGAATTAAAATTTGGTCGGAAATTATTTGACTGATTATTAAAAAATGGTCTAGAGTTAAAATTTAAGAAATTAGTTGGACGTGAATTGAAATTTGATTGTTGATGATAATTATTATAATTATTATAACTATTTCTATTAAAATTATTATTTTTATTAAAGTTATTATTTCTAACATTATTATTACGGTTATTTTGATTTCTAGTATTATTTCTATTTATATTATTATTATTATTATTAATATTATTTTTAAAATAAAGAAAATTTTCTTCTTCTCTAACGAAAGCAAGAGCTTGTTCAATTGAATCCGGGTTTTTCAATCTAACTACTAATTGCATGTGATAATTCAAACCATTGATGAATGTTTTTAAACATAGATCATCGTATTGTTGAATTTTCAATAATTTTACTTCTCTACTATCATTACTTTGATTTATTTGAGAAAATAATAAACTTCTTGCGTCTTGAATCTTTAATCCAAAATCTACAGGACTTTCATTTCTTTCTGGTTTTAAATATATAATATTTTGTACTAAACAATCTATAGATCTTTGATCAGCAAATGTAATTAATAATGACTGTTTTACTTTAGGCCACGTATTCCGTTCTAGAAGCAATTAAATCTGCTGCTCTGCCTGTTAATTTACTTAAAATAGTATCAAATAAACAAACATTTATAGGTGCATTCGAATTAGTTCTATCTTTATGATTATTTATGAAATTTTCACAACTTTGAATGAATCGATTAATTTGTTTAGGATTACCATCAAAATTTGGAATATTTTCTGCTTGATAACGAATTAATTGATAGTTCGGTTGAGCCATTGTATCGTTTATTTCTAAATTATTTATTTTTTCAACAATATTTTCTAATATATTCTCCGTTTTTTAAAAATATTTCAAAGTATCTCTCAATTATTTCAATATATAAATTATTTTAATTATTTAAATATATCACCATAAACTTTCAAGGATAATAAGGATAATAATAATAGGATAATGTACTCACGTATACTTCATAAATCTCTTCATTGATTGATGGCTCACCGTAGGTTGAGTCTTCGGACTATTCTTGTTCCTCGGACTTGCAAATAAGAGACGACTATTCCTGTTCGTTCTCCCTTGCGTGAAGTCTTCTTTGTTTTCTGTGGGAGCAGGATTCACCAATTAACCATTAAAATGGAAAGCGCCCGAAATTCTTCTGAATTAATTCGCACACTCTTGGAGATATCCTACTGACTGCGCCAGTTATGTTCCGTCGTTGCGAAACTTGTTTTTTAAAAACAAATATTTCACTTGGAACTAACAAATTTATTTATACATAAATTACAAAGTTTGACTTCAATTATTTTGAGTAACTATAGAACTACTACTATAGAACTGTAGAACTATAACTAACTTTACAAACAACATTTCTTCTTTATATAATAATTAATACGTGATATTTACTTAGATATCAAATTACAATAATAATGCGCAACTAGAAAGAAAACAATAAAAGTATTAAATTAAACAAAGCATAGCGTCTAGACATAAGGTCTACTGCGTAATTATAAATGCGTAATTTATAAATAATAACTTCTTTATTCCAGGAACCGTAACTTACATACATACATATAATCACCAAAATAATCATATATTGGGATTTTGAGATGTTTTGCATAGTTCTATTAATTAATACGGCTACAGATTAGAAATTGGGACGGCTTAACAGCCTGATACACTGCGAGCTTTGCAGATCTTTTGTATATGCTTCTATTTTAAATCAATTTATCCAACCGTGCCTTTCTGATGATGTTCAACAGCTTTGTTAGTGGTCATTTCATATTGCCTGCTGCTTCTGGTTTTTCCTCTCCAATTTCTAGAAACCGCAGTCTTGTCAGGCCTTCACAGTGGTATAAGACTTGAATTGCGGTTTCTTATCCTGACAGGACCTACATAGGTCTATTTCTGTCTGGCCTATAATACTCATATGCCTATTGAGCCTACAGTGTCCGGTGAACAGTCCTACTTTTCATTCTTTCTGACTTTCTTCCCTATGAGAGTAGGTTTGCCGTGAAGTTTGCGGAATTTCCCTTAAGAACTGTTTGCACTTTTGCACCTACTATATAATGGCTGTTTTTTTAAGTGTACTTGCGATTCATTTAACATACTAACCCAAAACAGCGTAATAATTACTAATACCATAATAGAGAATCTACCAGAAAAAGATTCGGTAAGGAAATTTTACACCTTAATTTGGAAAAAAATTATTCATCCAATCTGACATCTGTTACAAAGCTTTTAATAATTACTAGTTTAAAAAAAATTACCAACTTAAGTACACCAAATGCTAAAACTCAGATTGACGTTTGTTCAGTTCTTTGAATATAAATTCAAAGGAAGGAGGGTTATACATAAACACAAATAGTCCGCTATGGTGTTTCAAAATGGCGTCAACAGTTTCTGGTTTGTAAGTGGTGTTAAAATTTTAATTTATGATAAATTGTTGTATCAATTACATAATAAAAATACTGATGTAAGAAAGTTTTAAAACTTAATTTTAATTGTAAACTATATTTATTGGATATACATCGTTCAAAATAAATGTGTTTGCACGTCACAGTTGTCAGAACGGGACTATGTTGTCAAGTATTAGAATATAGTAAATGACAAACGAAGTTTCTCTAATATCTTGCTTTTATTTTGACGACAACAATATTACTCTAGGCTAGAATGTCAAAATTGCACCTGATCAATTATGTTTGAACGCGGCAACAGAGCGCATATAAAATATTTAGCTGGAATAATGTTAGTTTGAATTTTAGCTTTTATTAGCCCACGAGTTGTATTTGATGTAAATTTGATAACGAAACCTTCCTTAAAGAATTTTATTTTTTGTAATAACTTGAGGCCTACAAATTTCAATAATTACCAAGTTTACAGTGAAAAACATACTGATTGACAGTAGCAAACGAATGAAATGAGTCAAACGAACAGAGCAATTTGTTCACTTTGATTATGGAAAGTAGAAGGAAGGAGGACCAACCTGTATAGGAATAATGTCGAAAAACTGTCCAGCGGTAAGCAGCAAATAACAGATGGCGTGACAGTAGCAGAAGGGTAAAAAGACAACGTGAAGTCAGTAACACTCCATAGGTTATAAACAGATAGTCGGGGAGCCGGTGACACTGAAACTCCCGTCATAGCGGAATCAAAAATGTTTGATTTGAATAAATAGAACATAACTATAGGAATAAATTAAGCTCGGTATGCGTGGATTCCTATAGCCGAAACAATGTTAAAAAAATATGGTTAAAAAATTAAAAAAATGTTTTCCGTCATCGCGGATATTGATTATTTTTAATGTATTCGACATTAAATTTTATCCGCTTTTAGAAAAAAATCACGCAAACCACTTTTTTTTTGCCGGGAGGATCTGGCATACCTATCTGAAGTGATGAGGGATAAAATTTCTCCATCATTCCGGAAATCAATTTTTTTTTAAATTAATTATTTTTCTATAATTTTTCTTTTTGATAATTGAAACAATAAAATAAAGTTGAAATAATTTACAGGAGTTTGACCTCAAACTTGGTATATTTATTAATAATCATCAAAATCAATTTAATCTATATTATAACGACTTTCATTATCTGATTCTTCACTTCTTCATTCATTTAATTGGCCACTAAGAATCTCTTCAACTTTTGAAGGTGCTGCTGGGCCTTTATACTACAATGGTTCCAACTTATTCTCTTCATTCAATTACCATCCACGTTCAGTTGGTTCAAATAAAATACAAATTGGTTCAGTGACATTTTGCCACTTTGCATTTATAAATATGGTGCGTAAAACTTTTTGTAACAGTTTTCCAGCATGGAGGAATATTACTAGAATTAAAGTTTATAGGGCCTTTGTAAAATTCTTCTTTGTCACTGGTGCTTGCAAAAAATTTTAAAAATAATTCAAATCTTGCACTATCAACTTTATTTTTGTCTAAATTATACATTTCGTTGGTAAATCTTTGTATAAGATCTGTTTTCTCTTCGTCATTAATGTCTTCCGGATCCGTCAAATGCTCGAACATATTTTGGTATTCTTCATTCTGTATTAAAATGTTGAATGGTTTGATTTTTCCTTTGCGAACAAAAGCTGCTGTGTAATCAGAACCTGTAAAAACATGGAAGCCCGGAAGAGCTCGACAAAGTGATGGACCTAATTCTCGTGCAAGATCCGTACAACTTATATAATTCATTTCTTTACCAAATTTTGGTGTTATCCATATTTTTTGGTCTTTAAATTTGTGAATATTTCCAAGACAAATGATTAACACGTTAATATCTACAGATTAATGAGAATTTTTTGGTGTGATGAACATTTTTTTAACTGGAAGAAAATTCTCATGTATAATCCTCGTTCAATGTTCGACAGATTGCTCCATCGATGTTGGTGTAAACGAAGCATTGGTCTTCAACTGTTAAAAAAACTTTTTTGTCATTGAGAATGGAGCTGAATGATTCTTCTGTCCAATGTTCATGTAAAAATTTTACTATTGATTCTTTAAATTTAGTGTTACTTAAACTTTTATTGAAATCAGTTGGTTTACTTTGTAGAGGTCCTGTGATTGCAAATGGTATGTCATTTTCTTTTCTTGTTAATCTTTCTGAATCTTTAATAGAGGGATAAAAATATCTATCAAAAATTAGATGTACTTCTGACGCAATGGTATTACATATTTTTTTGAGTATGAATTCTGCGATCTTTCCAAATGCTTGAGGAATAGATGGTCCTAAATTGTGTAATAAATAGAAACCATCGATAATCTCAACGTCTATGTGGTCTGGTATTGAGGATTTTATTGATGAAGTTAATCTTCTCGCTAATGCAGATTTGTCTGTCTTGAACATTTCTCCTGTTGGATGAGTAAATGCTGGTGGTGATGGAGACAATGGATATTTGAAACATGTTTCCATATCTATTTTCTTTTTCAATGAAATTCCCAACAATCGTCCAAAAATATATCTTTCTGTTCGGATTGTACTCTGTTTTCCATTGTTGATCTTGCTAGGCTTCTTATGAAATTCACTTGCGAAATTTAATATTTTATTTTTTTTTTTAATAGCTTTTTCAAATCTGTTCTCGTCAACTGCACATTCTTCTATAAATTTTCGTTTTTGTTCCATACCTTTAACTTT
The DNA here is from genome assembly GCA_035357415.1 of Ophraella communa. Taxonomy (NCBI): domain Eukaryota; kingdom Metazoa; phylum Arthropoda; class Insecta; order Coleoptera; family Chrysomelidae; genus Ophraella; species Ophraella communa. Next base: position 23,593,241 of record CM068989.1, read on the forward strand.
TGCACTTAATAAAAATTCACTGGTTTCATTGGATACTGCTTTACCCGTTGCTATATTAAATAAATTGTCTGGATCTATTTTTGAGCTGAAAGGATTCATACATTTTTCGATGGTATCAGATAAATCAGTAAATGCCTTGCGATCCTTGATTATTCGATTTTGTTCCAGTTCACGATTAATGTCGTCTGGTTCTGTATACTGTATAGACTCTAATAACTTGGTAATTATTTTTGTTCGTAAAGTGTGATTCAAGGCCCAACGCTGTCTGGTCGAGATAGAATTAGTGAAATGACTAATTCCAGTCAATGTGTTGGCTGCATCTGCATTAATTGTTTGCTCTAATGTGAGATCAATAGGAACTCTTGCTATATTTTTATTTGTTCGTTTGATCCCAAAAGCACCTGTCAAAAAATGTTGAAATAGCGGACTATTGTTATCTCTCATGTCTATTAAATTTTTATAGTACATTAATATCCATCTAGCATAGTTTTGCTGATTAAAAATAAAGAATAAATCGGCCATTTCAGAAAGAGACTGAATACATAGATTAAAATTACTAGTCCGAATACTTCTCGAAAATCGAAAATATATATTCATGAATTCTACGTATTGCAGATAAAATTGAGCAGATTTTCCATGTTTACCTTCTAGATTTAATAAAGATTTGATATTTTCCTAGTAATTCTTTCAATGCAATGGGTAAGATTACATCAGTGTTACATTCTGTCGGAGCCATTTGAATATTTATTAAATCGGGAACAAATGAATCATCCAGTAAATCTTCATTTTCAATTATGAATTGCTCAAAATGTAACGATTGGAAAACACCTGCAATAATGGGATGGATTCTTTTACATCGATTAAAGTGTTTGGCATTTATAAACCCATTTACTTAACCAGAAGCAAGAATTTCACATTCTCCAAGTAAAACTGCAATACCACAGGAATCAATATATTTACCGAGAGCCTTAAAATATGCCATTTGTATGTGAAAAGTCCCCATGTTGAAAAAAATGTTGTCATAAGTAGGACTTTCGGTGATTTGAATTTTCATTGCCATTCTTGCAATAGCTAAATCATACGTAACTATAATATTTTCTTGTTCACACTGCTTGGCAACTTCTTGTGCAATTTTCAAAGTTTGTAGAACGGCATTATAAGATGTTGGAGATGTGTTTATTTGTGGTAAATAGTCAACTATTTGAAGCTCACTATTATCTATTAAAGTTTGACTATTAAAACCCACCCACATTGGAGTTTGTGGTACAAATGTAACTGAAATCGCCCAAATAATATCTGCTGAAATATTTTCTAAATATTCATATGGATGGAGACATGTAGCAGCTCTTGGTGGTTTTGGATATGTAGCTATATCACGCGGGATAACATCGAATTTACGTCTTTTATTTGATCTTGATGTCGATGTACTATTATTGTCTGGCGATTCATTATTATCAGTTGTTTCTTCATGATTGTCAGCTTTGAATTAATAGATAATACCAACAGTATCATGAAGAGTTTCTTTGCCATTTATTGTATCGACAAAACGATCATAGTTGTCGAATGCGACGTGGGTACATAAATCTTTCTCCCGGATGAGGCCCGCTGGAATGATGCTATTTTCTTCATAGGCAGTATATGTCATTTCTGTTTCTGACTCCTCAGCTATAGAATATGACACACAATGGCCATATTTATTTAAAATTGTCAAAATTTTTTTACTGCCAGTTAGTGATTTTAATGATGAACATTATATGCTTAGCTGGTTTTATTCTTCCCTTATTTACTATATAAATCAAATCGCTGCATATTAATTCTATTCTTATGGTATCTTCACTTTTTTAGTTTTAACATTTAATATATCTTGACGAAGAGAATAGGCAATATTTTGAAGCATGTATTTTTCTGATGATGTCGAAATCAATTTTTCCGCCAAGTCATGATCCAATTTCATGGTTTTTTTATAAATAATTTTTCTGTAGCTATGATCCTTGGTTGTTCCAATAGTTAAGACATCATCATATTTATTTAATATTTTAGCTTGCAAATGATCCATTCGGTAATTCTCAAAATCACAAATTATTTCATTTTCTGCCGCTAATTCATTTAGCACAGCTTTATATCGCTTGAAAACATCAGCATATTAGATGTTCTGTTTTTCTAAAATTTCCTCCTTCAAAAACTATTCCAATATCTGAAATGCTTGATGATGAAGTTGACGTTTTTCAGACCACAATTTAGATTCACAATCTTCTTCATTTTGTTCTGCTAATGCTCTTTTATATTTCATTTCGAAACTATGTCTACTGTGATAGTAGATACATAATGATTCATTCATTCTCTGCTCAATATTTTCCACATTCAGGACATGCAACATATCTCTGATTTTTTGGACCAGATTATTATTATCTTTAACTGAGTATTCCCGACGTTTTTTTTATTCTCTTTTCAAAGCAGCAGCAAAAAATACAAATTTTCTTGTTTGCATTATTACTGCTTTGTTCGATTATATTGTTTTTCTCTTGATCATCTGAAACTTCCATTGGTTCTTCTGGAGGATGATCATGTGAAGTATTCGGTTGATTCTATAAAAAATCAAATAAAGTTGTATATTATTATATGAAATGACGTATTTTTATTATATAGGTTACCACCTAACGATATTATTATCATCGAAATTATTCCAAACGCGTTATTCGTTCTGAAACGTCTATAAAAAAATTTCTAACCTCATCACGAACCCCTTCTTATTCCAAACCAGAAAAGTAGTTGTTGTCATCACCTGCAACATCTTCAACAATATCTGCTACCGGAGCAAGATTTTCGCCCTGCAATGTATAAAAGAATGCGTATTTTATATAGTATGCTAGATATAATCATTTTATGAAAAGTTCTGTTTTTTTTCTATATTTTTTTATTTCACTATCTTTTGGTATTTATATTAATTATTTGGTTAAATTTATTAGAATAATTATTACATGAAAAATTTCTAGCTATACATTTAATATGTCTTAAATAATTTTTTTTTCCAAAGAATTAGTGTTTCTATTAAAAAAAAGTGTTTAAGAATTTATTGTAAGATTAATTTTTTAAGAGTACTATTTGATCCTGGAAAACAAGTTTAGAAACTATATTTTCTATAATAAAAATTTTTGTTGCTTAAAATATGCGGAAACTAAAGGTAAATAGTCATTTTTAGATTTCAGAGTTAGTCCCTGTGCCTCTTTTTCTAACAAGGAATATCGCATATTGTCACTACGACACAGTACAAAAAAACAAATATATTAGTTGATAACCTTTAAAAATATAAAGATGCCACACTTCTTTCCAAAAAATGAATTTATTGTTACTACGACACAGTATAAAATAAAACAATATTAGTTGATAATATTCAAAAATACAAAGATGCCACACTTCTTTCCAAAAAAGAAAACGAAATGACGAAATATTCGACACTTGAAGGGACAGCAGACTGAAGGGACAGAATAGTTTCTACTTTCAAAAATGCCCAAGGACAACCTTACCTGAGCTAGAGAAAAGTAATGCATATAAATAGAAGTATACCTAGAAAGTATGGAGACTGTATAGTCTATTCTCCATGATAGAAACTATTGCAATTCACCTCTAAAACAGTATTCTATACGAACTGTATTATGTATGTAAAGAAACACGAATCAAGAGTAATTTTACAAAAAAAATATAATTACTATCGATGTAATATACAAGATCATAATAATTATGTAACAACGATAATTTGATAAAAAGCATTTACTCCAAAATATATTTATTTAACATCATACATTTTGGAGTAAATGCTAATCTAGTTCATGTACTTCAAAGTGGTATGCGGGATTTTTCCGGCAGTTTTTGAGCGCGCATACCAAGATATTTTTGAAAATCATAGAAAAATAAATGAAATAAAAAAAAATGATATCCGGCATGATGGAGAAATTTTATCCTTCATCTCACACTTCAGATAGGTATGCCAAATCCTCCCGGCAAAAAAAGTGGTTTGCGTGATTTTTGTCTAAAAGCGGATAAAATTTACTGTCAAATACATTAAAAATAATCAATATCCGCGATGACGGAAACTATTTTTTTTAACATTGTTTCGGCTATAGGAATCCACGTATACCGAGCTTAATTTATTGCTATAGTTATGTTCTATTTATTCAAATCAAAAATTTTTGATTCCGCTATGACTGGGGTTTCAGTGTCATCGGCTCCCGGACTAAGAGAACAGTGAGCTGGGTTGGACTTGTATAGTTAAAAATTATGCACTATTTATTTATTTCGATTCTTACTCTAACAATTCATTTTGACACAGCCGATCACAGGACAAATTCTTCTTTTCCGTTGTAAAATTCCAACTTTGGATAGGTGTTCACGGTCTGTAGAATACAGTATGGTTGCTAATACGTCACCAGAATGCCAGAGTCTGCTGAGCATGGGAGTTTACGTTGTTTTTGGTAGTTTTCTTGTGGTATTGACAGTAATTTAAATTGTAGTTAGATAACCATAAAAAATTAAAACAATGATCGTAAATCTTACAACGAACTTTATTAGTGAAAAGGAGCCATTTATGGCAAATAATTAATTTATTCATTAGTTCTACAAGTAACTTAATTTAAAAAAATCTCAAGAAATCTCAATAAATCTCAATAAAAGAAAACGTTACACCGATGAAAGCAATAAAATTGTCGAAAAAAAATGAGAAAAACAGTAACTTAATACTAATGCAAATTTTATCTAAACTATAATTTAGATAATACATATTATAATTATAAATGTATAAATATTATACCACACAAAAGGTAGTTTATATAATTTGTAATACTTTTGTTTTATCTAAGACCCAAAATAAATAGATACAATACCTACAAAAGTTTTATGATGCAGCTCATTTTATACAGCCTCCATTTTTTATGTTTTAATTGAAAATATATCTTTTTTATTTATCATACCTGCCCATTGTCTTTATTTTATTGAACTTCAGTAATTATTGTTTAAAAACCTTATTTTCATTATACTTCCGGTGCTGGGAATTAGACATCAGCATACTTGTGACCTCACGACATGCCGTGCCCTGATTGGCTAAACGTTACGATACTGCTTTATTTTCTTCAGACCGTGATAGTTGTCAGCCTCCTTCCTTAATTTTATATTTAAATGTTCAGTCTATCTCACTATAGGTGGTAGAAATGTATGGTTGTAAATCATGTGTTCACCTTTTCAACTACCAAAAAATTTCCACTTAAATATAGTGGCGCGCCAACTAAGCAAAATTAAGGCATCTTACTGGTTAAAATGTAGAGGATGAAATTGTCAATAATAACAACACTAGTAGTATCATGATAATACCAGCTTTCTTTGGCTCGCGATCGGTCAGGTTAGGTGAAAATTTCGATTTGAGTGATACAGTCAGTATAATTATCTGCTATCATAGAGAAAATAAAATTACTTCTTGGACTCAATTAAATTTAATTTTCGACTATCTAGTAGTAAAAGTACACTTGAAAATAATAAAAATAATTGATAGATCGTTTAATTCATTTAATAGCTATTTAAGTAATAAGGAACAGAGGACGTATTAACATTTGAGTTTGAGGTAGGCAAGCCAAGGCAAAGCCGAGGATTGTTGCCTGCCGAAATTGTTAATAGTCGATACATTTAGAGTTACCTATTATATTTTTCCCGTTGCCGATGGAAATTTACTTAGGTTTTTAAATAAATCGTTTTGGTTTGGCACCTGTCCAATTTTTTTTTTATTTAGATCTCTTTGTGAATCTTGTTATCTGTGAGTGTTGCCATGGTTTCAAATCAATAAAACAGTTATCAATTCGAATTGGAAATTAATGCGATTGAAGACGCCGCTCAGTCTCGAGCAAAAAAAAACCAGAAATAGGTATGAATTTACCTGCAATTCTTTCAAAAAGTGGTGCTATCTTAATTGTTTATCCTAGGAACTTAATGGTAATATTAAGTTCCTGTTTTTTCCTTCATTTATGATCTACACACTCAAAATAGTTGATTAATGAGCCCTATTAATTAATGATTTTTTGTTAATTGACGTTTTTATTGTATGCAACACAACATATAGTTTACACAATATATATCTCTACCACGGGGTTAAAAAAAAAACGCACCAGTAATACTTACTGCTTTGATAACATTTTTGATAGCATGAGATATAAAAATATGACCTCTTAAACACAGGACGGTAAACAATGTTATTATTGTAGACTGTACAATGATAAAACCCTAAGCCCAAAACTCTGCTTTTTTTAATACAACAAAATATAACTGATACCATTGAGATACGCTTCATCTATCCTTCGTTAGGGGATCTGTTTTACAGCCACTTGTAGGTCTATAATATCTCCTTTTTATGCTCCTGATATTTTTTTAGTGTTTACCTTCTAGTTTTACGTTTTTAAGTATATTCAGAATGATAAGTGTCTCTGTAGTGTAATTAGAGACAAAATCTACAACACTCTGTTTTATGCCTTCACTATTCCTAATATTTTCAGGGGCATTTTCTAATCCGCAATATCAAGCAAGAGTTCCTATCACTTATTATTATGACCATCTTTTATTATAGTTTCTCAAGAGTACTTTTGATTGTATCGTAAACAGTAAAATGTTTTTTTTTTAATTTTTTTAATAATACTGATTTAATACTAACAAACATTCTATAAAACTATAATAATTTATTCTTTAATACGCAAAATTCCTGGTTAGATATTTTTTTAATTCTTTTTTACTCATAAGTTTTATCAGGTAATAATAATCTACGAATAATAATTAAATCCACTTTTAAAAATTAATTTTCGCGGTAGTTGATATCACATTTGAAACGGCAATGGTAAGGGATTAACAGTTTTTTACTGTTGATAACCCTTTCCCTTTTGAGTATAGTCCGTTCTGTGTTCCTAATTATTTGCTTTGTTTTTAGTACTTTTAAATACTAATACTATCTATTAACGTTTAAGGTTCTTTATGTAAGGAATTTAACACAAGAAATAAGTGAAGAAAAGTTAAAAGAAGAATTTGAACAGTTTGGAAAGGTGGAAAGAGTAAAGAAAATTAAAGATTACGCTTTTATTCATTTCGAAGATCGAGATAATGCTGTTAAGGTGAGATATTGGTGATAAAAATGTATTTTGGAATAAATCTATGGGAGTAAATAATTTATTGTCCTTATGTTAGGCAATGGAAGCATTAGACTCTAAAGAATTGGGGGGATCTAATATTGAAGTCTCATTAGCAAAACCTCCTTCTGATAAAAAGAAAAAGGAAGAAATTTTACGAGCTCGAGAAAGACGGATGATGCAGATGATGCAAGTTAGGGGAGGGTAAGTCGAAGTTGTTTGAATAATGAGTGACTAATAATTATTTTTGCTTTAGTATGATGCCTGGAACTATACCTATAAGAGGTCCACCTGGAGCTGCTGGTCCACGAGGAACGAGTGGAGGAATGAGATCAGCGCCAATGGGAAGGGGTGATTATGGTAAGTTATTAGTTAAGATGCATTATATATCTTTCAACATAATGGTCCTTAGTCTGCTTGTTAGTCAAGTAACTATTCCACTCAGAAGTGTATGCGACAAAAAATATATAATAATACATTTACATGAAATTATTTAAGTGCCATGAAAAAGTTCAATAAGAATGGGTTTAATGTATGAAAACATTAAAATATTGCATTCTAAACTAAAATTCCAAAATAGTAGGCACTAAATTCTCAGAAATGACTGTGACGTTTTTGCCTTAATCTGCCTCTTGCAGTGGCGTACGGAAATTATACTAAACAGATGTGGAAAAATTAATTATTTAAAAACTATATCCACAAATAAGAATTAAATTACATTATATTAATTATATAAAAAAAATATACACTGTGTCCACGGATGGAGTTGCTAAGAGGAGAAAAACCTTTATTATTAATTGTATGACAAAGTTATTGTTATAAAAAATTTGCATCCTTTGGAAATAAGATTGACATAAAAAAATCTGAGATCGGATGTACAGGGTGTTAGCAAAGTAATAAAACGTGAAAATGTTTCATGAGAAAAGTAGGCACCATTATTATTATTAATGCAGCCGTGTGCATGAGATTTCGATTTCAGACCTACGTTTATTGGACTAAAACCACTACCACCACAAAAAGTTTAAAATTACTTACAGTATTGTATTATTCATTATCATCTGAAGAAAAACTCGTCGGATGATGAGCAACTATCGCGATCGCTACTATTCAAAGTAATAATCAATGGTTCAATTGCAATGTCCATTCTAGTGTCGAGATCCCACATTTTGTCCTCTTCTTTGTCGCATGTCTAATGCATTTTTTCCATGACTCGGGTGTGACATTTTCTATCGCAGTAGCTAGTAGGCCTTTTACCTCATTCATTTTAAAAGTTAAGTTTTCCCTCGCCACTTGGTTTTTTTATTTGAGCCCATATTAGCTCGATCGGGTTTAGCTCACAATGGTAAGGAGGGAGGCGGTGTACAATTATGTTCCTCTCACGAGCCATTTCGTCGACAACATATTTCTTCAACTGAGGTATATGTTCCCTTGCAATATTGAGTAATTGTACTTTTAACATATTATCGTCGAATGGTAAATTTTTTCAGATAGCCAGTTAATGATATCAACTTTTCGCCAGGCAGTTGTAGGTGACCGCTCCATTTGTCTGCTGTGGTAGGAGGCATTGTCCATGACGACGACAGAGTTTGGTTCAAGGTTTGCATAATCTTTAAAACCAACTTTCGAACTTTTTTGCGCGTCCATTTCCTCGTGGTAGTCGCTAGTTTTCTTGGACTCGAAGAGTAACAAGCCGTTTTCCAAAAAACCCGAATCGCTGCCTATATGAGTTATTATGAGCCTCCGTCCTTTGCCAGCTGGCGCTTTTAATCCTGTTGAGAGGCCTTCAATAAAAGCTTGACGGCAACTTTTTATTTCTAAATCTTGCCATACCTTTGAAACAGTATGGCCTTGATTCAACCAAGTCTCATCTAAATAGTAAATCTTTTTTACCTTCACGACGATACTCTCGGATTTTTTCAAGTAATTTCTCCGCCACAAAAACAATTTCTTCTCTTTCTATAAGAGCACTTTTTCCTACCTCTTTTCATAAATTTAATGTTCATTTGCTTTAATGTGCGCAATAAAACACGTCGTGATATTTTGGGCATCGATTCATCGGAACTTATTTCGGCTGCGACTTTTTTTAAAGTTGGGATTTCATTTCGGAAAAAGAACGAATGGAATTTCCTACGAATAGCATATTTGGTGCAATCATCAAGCTGAATTTGTTTTCTTCCTCTAGTTTCAATGTCTTTAGATACATTATCACATTTACCTTCATTTTCTTTAAATGTTTTAAGAATTCTGTGAACACTTCTCGTCGACACTTTAGTTAAATCACTACACAGATTAACTACGTCATTATGCAACATATTCTCATTCCGTTCACGGAGCCCACAATACACATTGTATATAATAGTTTTTTCTCCTTCGGATAAATTTGGACGTCTGCGTTTACTTTGACTGCTTTCACTTTCCATATTGCTCACAGTTCACAGCACAAAATTAAACTGATTTATAATGATATTTCCCTTGTTTCAGTCCTTAAACAAATCCCTTGGTTTTTACCTGATCTGATATGAAATTACCTTTTTTTTACTGTTAATCGTTTTCCTAGAAATGTACCTGCCTAATTATTTGACGTCTACTACATTATTACTTCTTACGAATGGATTAAATGGATTAACTCTTTTATGTTTATCTAGGGTAGGTATTATACAAAAATATCATTATTTATTATATTATTGAAAAGGGTATTTCCAATTTTAGAATTTTTACAACAGAAATTCCAAAACTGTCATCAGTGTTGAAACAGACCTAATTCGTTATAACTGTATTATAATAACAGATCAAAGAAAAAAAAAATAATATTTACATTACGTATTATTCAACGAATGTTACGCTCATGAATGTTAACCTAACCGTGCTCAGCTGATGAAGCAATATTTATATCTCTCTCTATCTTACGGCAAATTTAATCTACCTCTCTTTTTCCGCCCCACAAACGTCTCTGTGTACGCAACGTTGCCATTTATAAATTTTAGTCCCAGAATATAATTCAAATTTTTTTATATTTAATAAACATTGATGTTGTTGAATATATTTCATTAGCAGGAAGTTTCTTTAATATTTAATATTTTTTAGTATTTAGTATTTAATGAATAAAACACGTTGTCCGTTATTCTATGACCATTTAGTTGCGTGTGTATGATTTAAATAGAAGATGATAAAATATATAGAAACCCAACCTGACAACAATGTTTACGTTTTAATTCAATAATATTTCTGAGAATTTAGTGCCTACTATTATGGAATTTTAGTATAGAAAAGAGGTTTTATCGAAGGTTTGTAGTAAAGTTTTATGATAAAATTCTTAAATTTTATTAGTTTCTGTTTAAATTTATCTTAGTATATTTATAAAGTAAGGGTAATATGTAAGGAATTTAATGCATAAATTATTGATTATATCACTTATATTGAAATTTTCACCAAATCTGACCAATCACAAGCCAATTCAATTCTGATTGGTCTGTCAAGTTTGGTGTTTTCAACGACGTAACCAACACCGATTACAAAGCAAAAATTTGACATCTGTAAAAAAAAATAATGTAGCTTTATTGACCAATCACTTTGTTCATGATATAGTCCACAAAATACCACTCATGATAGAATTTTTCTTACAAGTCTGTCTTTTACTTCTAAACTCAACTGAGTTGTTCCTCCTACGGACTCATGGTGTTTTGAAGCAACTCAAGTTCGTTTAGAAGTAAATCGACAGATTTATCACTAAAATTCGATCACTAGTGGTATTACTATTGATTATCCTAAAATGTCAATAAAAGTGTCTCATTACACTAATGGTATATTATACGTTGCCTATTATTAAGTGTCCGTAATACTTTGATTAATATTTATTATAAATCATGTATGTTAAATATATTTTTTTTCAATTAACACTATTCGTCAATTGGATGTTAGAAATGGAACAGGTATTTTGCCCTAATATGTTTGAATTTTTTATTTCTCTAGTAAGTTTTTGCGAATATTTATTTAATTTGTAACACTCAGTGTAGTATTAATATATGAATCTATAAATTCAAACATGTTTTACATGAACCTCTTCTTAGTGAACTTGAATAATGCACTTTACACCAGCTTGCGTTATTTACTCATATTTTGATGCTTTGAACTGTAATTTAAAAATAACTTTCCTCAAGTTTTAAAAAGAATTTAACCATATTTCTAGCACTAACATTTTTCTTTTCGTGTGTGTATATTTTTAAGCGATACATGATGTTCTGACTGCAAGTCGACGGAGAACTATTTTTTATTTAATTATATAAAATAAAAAAAATATTTTGAAGTATTTACAGGTCTTACAGTATGTGTTAAAGTGCCTATCATTTAATAGGTGTTGTAGTTTTTGATACCAATAGGGTAGTAGTAGTTTGGGTGACTTGTAGTTTAATAAAAAATGGACTTCAGTTTTTTTAATGAAATGTATTTGTTTAATATTGAGATTTAATTTTTTTACTGAGCTAAAGTTTCCATAATCATAATAGCATGAAATCAAAGTTTGCATGTATACTTATTGTAAAGAATGGCTCACTAAAAACTGTCCACATTAATAAATTTGATTAAAAATATATGATCAATTTTGATATCCACCATAATTTAATTTTACCGAGTATCTGCCAACCACCATCTCTTTTGTTCTGATAGCCACATGTAAAGTAACATCGGTAGTTGAAGTTGTATGGCTTATACATTTTCTTTTTGTCATATACTTGTGTCTTAAACTTGGTAGTAACTGCAGAGAGTCAAAGAAATTGCTCAATGGTTCATCTAGATCCATTGTAGTAGAGGCTCTTCGCTAAAGCAGAAAAAATATACGAAAATTGACACGATTCTAAATAAGTCACTAGTTTATTCGGAAATGCAGATTGGTCATAGGGAGACGGAACAGTCAAATATTGTCAAGCGAGTCTTAAAAAAAGTATAATCCAGGTGTATCTGGGTTTCCTATAAAGTAAGGAAACTAAATGGGAATAAAAATAATAGAACTTTCAGTTTGGAGCATCTGCATAATATAATAAAAGTATGATCAGGATCAATTCGAGAATAATGATGGACTATAATATTTAGATCGCAGATTGGTTTATAATGGAAATTCGTCATCCGGACTAGAACTTTGGACCTAGGGTCAAGCTTCCATTTCACTGTGTTTCAAAATGAAATGCATACAAATATTCTATTGTTTGCGGCGCTGGCTATAAATATGCAAACCTATTTGATTCAAAGCTGTTCTGTGGCTATTTCACTAAATTCTATAGGAATGAATAATAAATATATAAAACAACTATAGACTTTGTTAATATATTACACCAAATATAAGGTTAAATATAAATTTTGTGGTAAAACACAAATATTTTTCAAGTATGTCTGCTATTTTTTTTTGTCAATAATTTAGCGCTTTCGGCCTCATTAGAATTATAAATTGTTTAGTTCAAAACATAATGTCAGAGTGGACTTTTTTTAGTTCCGTTAAATAATATATCTAACAAAACCGAGATTATTCAATATAAATATTAGCAATATTAACCAAAATACTAGTTGTAATCAATACTACAATTTTTATATTGGCGTGATATTGCTCCAATAGATCCAGTTACAAAAGATAAACCTGTATGTCAAAAGCTTAATCTATTCTATTAAAGAAGTTTTATCACTATAAACTATTAATTTTGAAAAACATAATACTAAGTCCATTTAGCGTAATAAGCATATAGTTCGAATGCGTTTGTATGATTGTATATAAGCCGGGGGCACCGCAGCAAGGCAAAAGGGCATCGTAAAGCATTGCACGCGCCTCCGACTCTTTTAACAATATGCATGTGTATTTCTACATTGTGTCCTTTGATAAAATGTTTCGCTTGCAGCCAGGAGCATCGGGTAAGTATTATTGTGCTGAGGTGCAGGAAATAGTTAATAATTTGAACGATTATTTATTTATAGATGTTTTGGTTATTCAGGATGGGAAATTTCGATAAAAAACGTTTAAAATCACTAATAAAAAATAAAATAAGTAAAAAGAATATATATATTTTAACTTTATTTAGCTACTAACTATTGTTTCATTATTTAACAGCATGTTATTTTCAGTTCTAAAATTAGGAAAACTTATATGATTAAACATTTTTTTAAAAACAAAATACTTTATCAATGCCAGATATTACTGAATTTTGTAGGAAAAGAACAATATTTAAAATTTTTATCTTTGAAAGTTATTTCCTTTTCATGGTTTTCATAGTGTTACACTTTTTTTCTTTTACTAATATATTAAATAGGTATCTAATTCATTCTCAAATAATATACAATTAAAAAAAAATAGAATGTTTTCCTAAATTTAGTTTAATTATAGCATTAAATTACATATACAAAAAAAGGTAAAATTTGATTAATTTTATAATTATATCCTTTGATATATTTACTTTTTGGCATATTGGGTAGATAACTTTACGTAATAACCTTATAAACTGCATTAAAACTATTTGTACAATATATACACCCTCATAATTTATACATGTGTACCTGAGAAAAATGACTTCCCTATTTTTTTATTGGGGCATCCTAAATAGTATATAAATCTAAGTCTACAAAGTACTTTAAATATTTCTACACTGTTTAGAATCCTATTAATGTTGTCATTTATTTTACTGGTTGGTGGTTAAGTATTGTTTTATTTTATAAACATTCCCACTTTGAATAATCTGTTCGTCTTGAAACATAAATGCTCAGTGAATGTACTTATACATATTTATGCATAGACTAAAAATAAAATTAGAAAATTTAGTGTATATGGTAAAAGAAGCCGAAACAAATTTTTGAAGAATTGTTACTTGACTCTTTTCCCGGCATGCTATTAGTAGAAACTTTAAAAATCTACAGGTAGTTCATTTGGATTATTTAGTTGGCTAAATTGGGACCTATTGTCTTTTTGTAGATTACGATTACGAGTATTACGGTTACGGGGACTATAGAGGCGGCTACAGTGATCCCTATTACGACGACTTTTACCGGTATGAAGATTATTATTATGATTATCAGCCGGCCCCAACATCGACTAGAGGAAGGGGTCGGCAACCAACTTCGGTATGGGTCATAACCAAATTATTTTTTCATATTAAATTTTATTACAGTCAGATGTTGCGCGCCTCTAGCGGTAAAGTTTTCGCACTCTATTTTATCCTTCAGTCAAGTGTAAATATTTTTACACTAACCTAACCTAACCTAACCAATGACAGATTTTCGTCGTAGCTAAACCAATTTTATAGCTAATCTATTTAAACAATTCCGAAATTCCACTTTACACCATGAAAGTTAATAAATTATGGTTTATAGTAAGAAATAGTATATTACATAACGAGTGTGGAAAGTGAAGTATTACGCACAAGTGAAGTTTAGCACGAGCCGCGTAGTGGCGAGTGCGGAAACGTAACGAGTGCAAGAAATACACTTTCCAACGCGTTGTGTACACGATTTTTCCTACGACCCCAATATTTCTTATAATATATTTTAAATTTATATAATTTATTTTAATTGTTAGTCATTTTAAAAATTAGTATTTATACGAGTTTATATATTGCATAGAAATATAATTAATTAAAATCAAATAACCACCTTTCTCAGGAATTCACATCAAAATTATTTATTAGCTAAATGACATTTTAATTTTTTTTGTGGGCTCTATAAAAATTAAAAGTAAAATGGTCAGTTGGTGAAATTAATTGAAAAGTAATGTAATAATAATAGACACAAAGATAATTGTAAACAGAAACACAAACATAACTTCAAAAATCCACATTCGACACATGCACGGAACATAACCCAATATAAAAAAGAAGAATAAACTGTTCTTCTTTCTAAAAGTGTTTTTATAAAAATAATAATACTGAATAAAAATACGTTTATTTTTTAAAAATTTAAAAACCTATAAGAAACTTTATTCATTATTCTTACTTTATACAGAAAAATTTGTATTGGCAATAACCATACAATATTTGACACAAGGAAGATTTAAAAAAAAAATTAAATGGTCCTTGCTTTGAACTATATTTCAATATAGAACTATATTTTTTTTACTTTTCAATACGTGTATTGATATTTACTTTTCAATACGTGTATTGATATTAGCTACTTTCTTAAGTACAAATAAGTGTGCAATCTAGCACTTTCATATGTGGTCGTAGGAAAAATAAATTTCTTTTTCGACGGTTAGGATAATGTATATTTTGGGTCTAGGTCGAACATTTACTCCTTGTACCGATAATGGTATATGTAGGCGTTTAAAAAAATAAACAGTGAGTTACTAGGGAATAGATTTATAAAGTTTAATTATTTAACTTAAATCTAGAACGTTCATTTTAACTTGCGTTAAAAGTATTGTGTGAATGTTTTTATTAGGTTTTTTCCAACACAGTCGATAACCGATCAGTAATCGTTCAGCCAGTAAATAATTTTTAACACCTTCGTAATGTTATAAAGATTAAATAACTGGTCTAATGAAAAAGACCGATTTGTGGAAGGATCTTTGTTGTGTTGGAACAGACCTTGGAATATCACTATAAAAAGACATAAAACGGATATTGGTATAATTTTAAAAATAGAATTACCGCGTAAACTTTTGCCGTTTGCTGCGTTTAACATTCTGACTGATTCAGTTTTATAGTAATTAATTCATTTTAATTGAATAATGCGGTAGTTTGATTGTGGCACAGTGTCTGCCTAACTAGTAAGATACAGCTAACTCCTAATAAACAATTCTAATAACTGTTTAATAACCGTCTGGTGCTGTTTTTCCGCTTGCACGTAAATAAATAAACCACTAATTTCATGTACACTTGCCACATTCAAAAATACCATCATATCTGAGCCAACTTGGAATTTCAGCGCCGCCGGGAAAAGTGAAAAACTACAAATGCAAATGAGTCAATCCACTACTACCAAATATAGAAATCATCACCTAAAAATTTAATTTAAGGCCAGCCACTGGCGATGGTGGCTGGCTCAGATATGATGTGCTCTTAGTTGCAGGGTTATCCAAAAGTGGGAAGAGGGATGATTTTTTTTTCGATGCCGCCACGCCGATACACTAACCTGAAAAATGAACTCGTTTGGCTTTTGTGTTTAGTGCATTTTCCAACAGTAAATTGAAAATTTTTTACAATTTTGTTGGCTAATATTTCTCAATACATACCTACTTTCATCTAGTTTCTAATCACTTGATAATAGATCGGTCAGAAACATTTCATTCATTTATTAATTATTTTTTATAATTGCTAACACTATTACAATTTATTATTTAAAAATGCGCTGCCAAACACTTCGTAACTACCGAGTCCATTGAAATATTTCTCAAACTTTTTATTTTTTTCTTATTAATTTGCTTATTACTGCAAAAAATGTTTAGCTAGTGTGCCTGACGATGTTGTGTTGAAGCCAAATTGTCGCCTTTTATTATTACCAAAAAGCTTTTTGTCTCTGCTTTTGCTTATTTAGTGCTTATTTTTAGAGAAGCTTTGCTTTTTCGCTTTTTTGCTTGGTTTGAACGACTTTAGGCAGTCCTGAGTTGTATTTTGCCGAGCTTTTTTTATTATATTTTATTTAATGATTTTTTGGATAACCCTTTTTCTAGAGTTTCTGCATTGATAGATAAAGAAGAAGCCTACCTGAGGAAAACCAACCGAGGATGCTAAGAAGATAAATTGGAATAAATGTGAAAATTTGGTGAAACTTCAATATTCCCTTATGTAAAAAGCAACCCAAACTTATTAATTTAATTTAACCTCTAGCTGCGCTTAATAGAGCCATAGCGCAGTATATTAGATTATACAGTACCCTATTCAAAACTAAACTAATGGTCTAAGAAAACATGTTCTAGATAGAATAATGTTATGTCTGTTTTGACTTGTATGCCTTTCAATATTTTGGATCCATTTCTGCAAATCTGCTTAGATGGACTTCACTGTGAGCTTGTTATTTCAACCTTTGGTATTTCTAATATTTTATTATTTAACTAAGTTTCAGGACACCTTTGCTTTTTATAGCCCACAGAAAGTTTTTGCAGGAAATCTTCCTTAGGTAATCAAATGCAATGTTGGAAGTTGCAGCAGATTTGGGGACAGCTTGAGACAGAATGTTAGAGAACCTGTTATTTCTATTCTAACGAATCTTGCTATTGCCTTCAACTTTGTTAGTGCCTTTTGCTTTATGCGTCATATATCTATAAAAGCATACAGCTTTACTTCTTTCAAAACGATTTTCTTTTATGAGGCAATTTGCCTGGCTGAAAGGAATGTAGGAATGTTGCACCATACATTACTTTCTCCAGAGCAATTGGATTGTGCCTTTGAAACTCATGTTAACTTTCTTTCCAATACAGTATCTTGATGGATTTAAGCTGTGTTGTATGAACTTTAGGACTTTCACATTGTTAAATATTAAATTGTATTGAGTAAGGATAATGTTCATTTTCTTTTAGCTTTTTATTTTACACTTTCAATTACAACAAAATAGGAATTTTCGTTTTATTGACCAGAAACTGTTAATATCTGATTTTATTATTTTGTTTTCAATAAACTTTTGCAAACGGAATTGATTTTTCGCCAAATATACATTTTTAAGAAATATATTTTATACCAAAAATAAAATTTTAAGAAATATAATTTTTACCAAAAATAACTAGATTTTACAAGCATTCTTTGGTTGGCATTCTTCGGTACCTATCTGGTTACTGGCTACTGTATTAGTTTTAGTTTAATTTTTTTTTCTGATTTATGATATATTTATAGATTTTTCCATGGATTTCTTAAAAACGCTAATTTGTTCAGCATAAATGAATATTTTTGGCACTTCATATTGCATTTAGTGAAAACATAAGTATAAGTTTGAGAATTAGCTGTTACTTGAGAAATTTATGGAAAAATTTCCAGAGCTAAAGTGTCTCCATTTCTTTAAAACGCGATAACTGATTTAAAAATTGACACTTAGGAACTGGATGAAGGAGTCACGTCAGGTGTATTCTACGACGTTAGCAGTGGAACACAGGTTTGTTGTCCTTTCTATCAAAATCGTCGTTTAAGAATTTTTGTTATCCCAAAAACCATTGGCCATTTCGTAGTACAATCTTTATATAAAATAATTTCCATACCTGTCCCAAAAAAATCATTTATTTAAAGAACTTATATTGATTTTATGTAGTAATATGAAATGTTCCTATGATTTTATTTTTGATATTGTATGCACGCTATAAAAAGCCTGGATATAACAAATTAAATATTGAAATAACAAATAGAAAAAAAAATCAGGAAAATAATATAACATTTAATTAACTAACTTTACAAAAACACTATTATTTAATTTTTTTTTGATTGAATTATTTATAAATATTTAATATATAATAGGTATTTATAAATATATAATTCCCAAATATTTTTTTAACCCAAGATCATACTACGACATAAACCACTATGGTTTGAATCCCACGATACGTCTATTTAGTCCAAGTCCTAATCCATTCTTAATATATTGAGATACCCTTACCACATTTCCTTACGGATTAGTGCAATTTTAAAAATCCTAATATGGAAAATATTTCTATGTTGAAAATTTTTGTTTTCAGTGGTTACAATTGTAAACGTATGATTGCTATATATTTTAATTTTCTTTAATTTCTATTTGTGAATTTCTATATGTTGATGCAATATATACCTCAGTAAATATAGTTAAATATAAATAAGTTTATTCTTAATATTCTTGATATTTTGATTTCAAATGTTAAATCTAAAAAGTTTTTATTTAAATCTGAGTTTGTGAAATGTTAGTTTCAACCTAACTAAATACTGATATATGATACCATGGAATCGGTTGGTTTTTTGAAAAAACGCTCGCACAGGTCAATTTTTTTACTAAAAGCACAATTTTTCAGAAAGAATTAAGTTTCCTCCAATTACCATTCTTGGACAGTGAAATCATTGACGATATTTTTTAAATAGTAACCCCAATTTTTTTCTTGATTTTGTAACAACTTGCAATTTCCTACTCGAAAACAGATAATTATTATTTGCAATATTTATTTGCAAGCAGTTTCCTTGAATGAAAGTCATTTGAAAATCAGACACCTAAATTTCACCAATTTCACAATCCACTGTGAGTAAAATTGAAAAAGAAATCAGATAAACGGGTCATGTGAAAGACATCCCTAAATGTGGAAAAAATTAATTTCCGAAAACAAAATCACTTTTGTACAAGAACTATGGAAAATTATTTTGATAAACGCGTTGAATTTTGTGAAATTATAATAGACAAAAATAACATAAATTCAATGTTTTTTTAAAAATGTACTTTCTCCGATGAAGCTACATTTTTATAAAACGGTCATGTCAATATTTTTCGAAGAAACCGACTGTTCCCAAACAGAAATGCTTTGACGCTACAGAAAGATGATGCGCCTCCACATTATACTGCCCAGGTGCGACGCTGCTTGGACATCTTCCAAGGTGGATAGGTCGAAGAGGATAAATTGAATGGCCCCCTAGAACACCCGATTTAACTCCTCTTGACTTCTTTTTATAGAGCTGCTTAAAAAGTTAAGTGTTTCAAAATAGACCACAAAATATCAATGACCTCAAAGAACGGATACGTTTTTAGATTGCAAACATAACTCCTGAAATTTTCCCATTGTGTTATAGCTGAGGCTCAACAATTTGAGCACTAGATTTGGTGGTATTTTTGAATTACTTTGCTGAGAAATTGTTATTACATTCTTGTTTATTAATAATTATTTTTCATTTATTTATTGTGTTTCCAAATAAAATAAAATTTATACTATATATATATACTATATACTCTTAATATACTACATTAAAAAAATTGTTATCAAGATATCGCAAATTATGCTTCCGAGTAGGAAATTGCAAAATGTATCACAATCATGAAAAACAAATTTGGGGTTACTATTTAAAAAAATAGTCAATGACGTCACTGCCCAAGAATGGTGAGCGAAGGAAACTCTTAGAAATATTGTGCTTTTAGTAAACAAAATTGACCCGTCCAAGCGTTTTTTGGAAAAACCAACCAATTCCATTACAATGAATGTATTCATTTCGTTTGTTACATACTGTATGCAATGTTTTTTTATAACGGGAGCTATAGGATTTATCATGTTGGCATCCCTTGTTTCCGCCTTTAAAGTTTGACATTTTGCAATTGTCTTACAGTCAAAGAGTTACAAACGGCGACAATTATATTTTTCAATTCTTCTAAATAAGCGGAAGGGTTATTTTCGTAATGGTACACTCTCGATGCCGAAAGAAAAAACTCAAGTGGGTATAAATCAGGACTGTGTCGTGGAGTGGAGCACCATTATTTTGGAAAATTACGGGGTTGTTAGAATTTTCTAACGATTGCCCAACTTGATTTATTAGCAAGTCGAAGTGTTTATCGCAATTTACATTGCATTATGCAAAGAAGGGACCAATAATTTTGTTGACAATTATACTCACCCACAAATGAGCTTTCTGACGAAACTGTAAAATCCTATGATCCCCATCATAAATATATATATATCATCACACAGCTGAAAAAGTACAAATGTACGTTATCTTCGTCAGACTTGTTTATAGATTATGTATGAAATTGCATTTGTTAAAAAAATATATATTTAATAATAATTAATATAATAGTCCTTTTTTATGTAAGGGAGTTTATTATTGCACTTTCCTCGCACCCTACTGTTGTGGTATTGGTAGAAAGGATTAATAGGCGTAATAAAATACTGTGTTCCTGAATAATTGTTTTTTGTTAACTATAGTTATTTATTTATTAAATGCTAAGTTTGTCCGAATTACAAATATTGCGTTTTTATTTTTGATACGTTGAAAAGTATTTTGGAATTCGGACACATTTATGTGAAAACTTAACTTTATGGTTTTTTTGTTGCCTTTTTCATATAGGCTGGTCGTGGGCGTGGGGTGGTGGCACGTGGCCGGGCCGGTGGCCCCCCAGCCCGTGGGGCGGCAGCCAACAGAGCGGGCCGGGGCGGAGCAACAGGGGCCCGTGGGGCAGCACGCCAAGCCGCTCGTGGAGTGGGCCGCGCCAAGGCAAGTTTACCAGGTAAGATTATTTTTTTTGCTAATTTTATCAAATCATCACTTACTTGCAAAAGTAAAAGTAGTGTCATAGATTGTCCTGTAAATGACATTTAACATACTCCCTTTAGGTATCAAATAAAATTAAGGAAGAAGAAAGGTAGATAGAGACTCACATTCAAGATCTTACTTCTGCCATTCTTTCACCCATGGTCTGTCTTAATACCTTCAAAATCTAATTAAATTCTTCCATTTTATTTAAAGTTTACTTCGATCGTAAAATCTCTGCAGCATACCTTTAGCTCTTCCATATCAATGTTGGAGTCTCCCAAGGATCCTTACTTGCCTATTTTTTTCTTTTCCACACCTTTTTTATCTTTTATCTTATCTTTTTTATCTTTTTACCATTTATTTTTTTATTTACTTTAAACAATTGTTTAAGTTATTTATTATTTAATAAATAAGGATTTTGATGTTTGGCAAAAACACAACCAGTTTTACAGCCAACTGCTTAAATTAAGAAATACATATAGTAATATTATTTTCTCCACAGCTTAAAAAGACACTACTTGAAAGTTCTCAATTGGTTGTTTTCAAATGAATTAATAAATGTAACTAATTTTTTTAAATGTGTTTTATTACAGTGACCGTTTTATTGATCACATTTAAAGATTACTTTGTACAGTAATATTTACGTTTTATTGTAAATTTTCAGTTATGTTAGCAGTTGCCTAAATCACGATGTTCATCAAAGTTCCCAACCTTATTTTCATCCTGCTTTAAGACACGAAGTTTGAGAATGGTTTATCGTTCCTAATGCAGTATGTACGTCAACATTTTATATCCTTTTAAACACGAGATGTAGTCCAATTATTTCATTTTCAAACAATGTTAAAAAATAGAATCAGGATTAGATTATGGGGCTTTAAATGTTCTTATTTTAACCAATTTTTTATTGTTTGGGGCTCGAAATTGAAATAATCGTCAATAGATAAGACTATTTACTTTCTTGGTTTCTCTTCTTTTATAGACATAAAAGTTGGTATTTCAGTCGACATATGAATGTAATAATTGTCTAATCTCGTGTATTATCTATCCTTTTCCTTACCTAATTATCGGCAAATGTATACTTAGCAGACAACAATAAAATAATATAAAGTATAAACAAGGTTTATATATACTATTTATCATAAAAAATGGTACACCCAGAAGCAATAAAGTTATTTTATTGAAATTAAGCATACATGTTTAGCCAATTTAATATTACAATATTACAAATAATAATAATAATAACTTCGGCCTTGTATGAAACCTTAAAACGTTACTTTTCTTAATAATGTGTGGATCCTCCTCTGGAATTTATAGTCACGTAGACGTTTTGACATGCTAAAATGAGATGGTCTATGCCCTCTTGAGAAAAAGGAGGCCTCTTGCACTTGATGCCTTAACTCAGCTAATGTGCGTGGAGGATTTCATAATCTGCTTAGCCTTCTGCGCCTTCTGCCTAACATGTCTCAGATATGTTCTATAGGTGATAGGTCGGGAGATCTCGGAGAACATGGAAGAAGGTTGATATCGTCAATTGGGCTATATGCGGAAAAATACCATTGGGAACTTTCCGAAAATATGGCACAATTACGGGTTCTACTACTTCCTGTATATAGCGAGCTGCAGTCATAGACCCATTTATAAAGCCTAGTGGAGACCCGCGACCTACACTAATTGCACCCCACACCATAACTCCTACTGTTCTTGCTACGTGACGTTCGACAGAAAAAGCCAAATTTCTTCTTTCTTCACTCATCCTTCTAACTCTTTTCGACCATCGTGCATCCCAATACATCTAGATTCATCTGATAAGATTACCGAATGCCATTTTTGGTGCATTTTGGCCCTTATTCTTCGATACACAGATGACATAGCGATTACTATTCCAGCTACATGAAACCTTTCATCAGCTCCGGTCCTTGTTATTTCGAAACGATTTCTAAATGCTAGAATTCGTAGGTACCGTTCCTGGCGTGGATTGGTATTTCTCCTTCGTCCAGAGCCCCGAATGTTTTTTGTTCAATGTTCGAAACCATGCTCAACAACACAACAATACGTATACAAACCCCGGTTAACACGACGGCTTATCTGCAACTTTACGTAGCCCCACATGGTTTCTTTCAAACTGGCTTAGTTGTCTACCGGTGGTATTTTAAAATGTTTAACCAAACTAACACAAATTTAATAATTTATAATACATACTGTTGATACAAAATGAATTGATATGAAAGGGTATTATCCAAAAACAAGACGCAAAATTGCCCAACTCGTTTTTTGTTTTGCCTGAATTTTTTATCAATTACACAGACACTAAATAAATTTATGTGCTTCTTGGTGTAGTATTATTTTGTTTGATAAATAGTAAATAACTTTACTGTGCTTGATACATTATTTAATTTTACTTAAATAAGAGCTGTTTCGAGATACGAGTTGTTTATGCTATATAACATGCACATCTGCTTAAAAAGTTATGGAGTGATTGTTCAAGTTTTTGTCAAATTCACCCATGATCTCCCATGCGCTGCTCAAACGCCTTTTTCAAATTAAATATACTCCTTCAGGAATTAGGAATGTTAATTTCTAACACAAATTGAAAATTAGTTTTGTAACAGACAATTTAATGCAAATTAATTAAGCATATTTACGGATGCTCCAGTACAACAGACCGCAAATACATTGGGTACTTGGTGCTTTGCATTTTTTTAGTAACTTATTTTGTTATTGTTCTTTAGCAGGTAAGCGAAAGTTTGACGGGGGTCACCAGAACCAGGGGGAAACTAAACGCCGATACCAGAGCAACTGGGGAAGCCAGCCCCTTCCGCAACAACCGCTGGGGGCGGACGTAAACGGTGAACAGCAGGCATGGTACCAGGATTCCTACGGCTCCTGGAGCTAAGTCAAGTGAACGGACATTGAAAGCCCACAGTGGGACTGAGTGTGAGTGGCCCAACGTCAAAAAAGGAGGGCGATAAATAAGGCCGGGGCGCACCCTTTAGTGCCTGCTATGATAGGGTGTTAAATTGCTCCAATTGAATTATTGTACAGGGAACTGAATTATTTTGAGGCCATAGATGGATAATGTGTACATTTCGAAAAAATAGATATTGTGATATTTCAAATATGCAGTTCAAATTTTAAATTTGTGAAATACAACATTATTAATTAATATGGTCTCTAAACTATTATGTATAATGATAAGAAAAGACCATACTAAGAGGTACCTAGCATGAACGTATTACCGTCCAGTATATTTGAAGTATAAAATATATATTTTTAAATGACGCATTCTTTACCTCTGATCACAAGTAGAAGATGAGTTTGTACATGAATTTAGACGGAGCCTTGTTTTTCGGCAGATCTGAATCCGCATTACTGTTATTCGTGCGCGCCAGCCTGATCAGCTAATGGTGTCCCCAACTATGTTAATTATTACCTAATCTGCATTCGTTTTTTTTTCAATATTCATTTAATATTTGACTTGTTATTGGTACATTCAAAATTCTTTTGCTGTACGTTTGTTGTTTGGAATTTAAATTTATTCAATAAAATTGATTAAGTTACATTGCATTATGTTTTACTAAAATGTTGTTTTATAGTCGTAGATTATTAGAAAATTAATAAAATTCAATTTGTTGGTTCTTCTAAAAATCTTCGACTCGTAAGGCGTAGAGCGTTCCCCGTTCTGGCGACTACTACAATCAAATTTCGGGACGCCGATGCCTACTCGTTAATAGTCTTATTTTTTTATATTAAATGTTTTTTTTATCTACTTGAATTTATAGCGAGCGGTCTAATATATTCCAAGGTGTCACATCACTGCGTCATTTTGTTTTCTTCAAACTTTTCTTTTATATTTTCATGTAATTAAGAGTTGAATGTTTATGGTTTGAAATTCGTTATACTTGACAAAAGCATGGGTTTGGCACTGAGGCACATAACGACAGTCTATTGTTTCATTTTTTGGAACAATGAACTGTTTATATTGGCATGGAGGGACTTGGTTCATGTTAATGCGGGGCAGATTAAAACAGTGAACATTGATCTTTTTGTTTGGGAATATTTGAAAATATATAATTTAATTTGGAAGTACTGTTTCATAAAATGATGCAGCATACTATTTTAGTCTGTCGCGTAAATCTTTCTTTAAATTGTTCCTCGTGGACAGAATAATTTTTATTATATGTATAATATGATTATATATTTTATTCTCGGTAATGCATTTTTGCATTGTGATGATTGTATTTTAGCGGTAATTTAAGGAGTTCATATACTTCTGTTTGTAATTGAAATTGAATTCCATGGCAGAAAGTTTGATTTAAAATATTTTTTCGGTAATTTGGCCATGGACCAAAAAAAGTAGCTCCCGTTTTGTTCTTTGTCTTTCATTATGACGCAATATCATTGTTTAGTCTAAATCGGACCAAAAGGGAAGCTACTTATTTCTCTGTTGTTATTTATTTATGTTGTCGCAGGCTCCGAAGCGGATTACAGCTAAGACATTCATTTGCAATGATAAAATCGATATATTTGTACTAATTTGATCCTTTTTTTGCTTCAGCTTTTCTGATTTTTTGTCCCTCTCCGATTTAGTGTAAAGTAGCTAATCTTTCAATATTTGTACCATAAACGCCTAATAGTAACACGTTTTTTGCAATTTTAATACAACACAATACATACTACTGTATTAGAGTCCAAACGTTCTTAGATGACCGTGTCGTATTTTAAGAAGAATTTACAAAATTTAAATACCTTTTTATATACGAGCGGTGCTCTTCGGATGTACTCTTAAGATCTGTTTAATACAATTTCATAATGTACTGTATTTTCATTATTGGTATAGTTTGGTCGAAGCCCCTTGCCTGCTTCAGACTTTTGTTATTTGTATCATCTTATCAATTATGAGAGGACTGATGATTTATATGTCTCAATAAACAGTTGTATGTGTATTACAATTTTACTAATTCTTTTTGTTTTTATTTGGAAAACCCTTTTATGCTCTAATTACTTTCCTTTATAACTTTGCTTTAATTCGCTGAAATTCTGACACTGTTGGTAATGAACTGTTGGGATAACAAAGTTTTTTCGTGTTACAATCCTTTTTTTTTAACGTAAGCTCAAATAATTTACAATTTCATAATCCATTAAATGAATATAAAATAAAGCAATAATAAATACATTGTACGAATTTATTTGTGTAAATTCCCACACAACAGATCCCTACTGGCCTTTATTTTAGGGTACCTATCAATGTATTTTGTTTGTTGGCAACGGTCGGTCGGTCGGTCATCAAGCTGAAATCATATTGTGTGTTTTTTCCTTCCAAATAATTACAATTAATAAGCAGTGTTGTGGTACATTGTTAAAAAAGTAGTTACATTTTGATATCTAAAACTTCTCTGAGCCGGTAGTAAGTTTTTCATTCTCCTTAGTCCGCTTGCCCTAGTCGCAACATTTGTAAGGGGTAGCCTCTGGTAGCGCAAGAAGGAAACTTATTTTATTTTACGACTCGTCAGTTGCACCGTTTACTTATTTGTTTTAAGCTTATTGTGTAAATAAATTGTTTATGATCCCTCTTAATACGTCACTCAGGTCAAACAGGTAGGCTTTCCGAAAATTAGAGGGTTTTATTTATAAAAATAAATAATCATTTATGTTCTTCGCCGCAATCCCATATCAACAGGACAGCTTAGCTGGCGCTATAGATTCTGATATGCCTTTTATTGTAAGCTCCCAAATTATTTTCTCGCTCGCAAACAAATAAGTATTAACAATACAAATATGGTCATTATCTTCCGACGACATGGTTATCCTGGCAAAAGGGAAGTATGAAAATGTCCTCTGTGATATTGTTCAAAAAGGATTGAACATTGCGGAACAATGGTGTGACTCGGTGGGACTCAGCATCAACCCCTCCAAAACCACACTAGTAGCCTTTATAAGGAAAATGAAACCTAATCTAAAAATCATAAAAATAGGGGAGAACATCGTCGAGTGGAAAACAGAGGTAAAATATCTAGGGCTAATCCTAGATAGCAGGTTACTCTGGAACAAACACGAAGACGAATTAATACACAAAGCAACCAAGGCCCTCATGGTGTGTAGGAACATTGCAGGAAAGAACTGGGGATGTAACCCACGTATCCTGCAATGGATGTACTCAGCAATAGTGAGACCATTAATCACATATGGGGCAGTGGCTTGGGGCGTAAGGGCTAATCTGAATACGACGAGGAAAAACCTCTCGAAGATTCAGAGACTAACCTGTTCATGTATCACTGGAGCAATGGGAACTTGCCCCACTGCTGCAATGGAGGTGATTTTAAACTTGACCCCATTGCACATTCTGCTAGAAAGTGTAAGGAAGAAAACAATATATAGAATGATCAAAGAAGGAATTATCAGGGAAAAACCTCGATCATTTCATTTTGATCAAACTTGGGAAATGCCCCAAGATGATATGCCAAAGAAATTCAACTTTGTGAGAAAATTCATAACAAAGTTGAGTAATAAATCTGAATGGGATGAAGACACCATACAGAATTTAAGCCAGAATACCATAAAATGGTATACGGACGGTTCCAAGCTAGACGAGGGAACTGGGATAGGAGTTTTTGGACCGAGAGCCAAATACTCAGAAAGCTTGGGCACATACCCGAGCATCTTTCAAGCAGAAGTCCGCGCCATCGAAAGATGTGTGGAATTCAATATTGGAAGAAACTACCGCAGACAAGAGATTGTGATCATGTCGGATAGTCAAGCAGCCATCAAAGCGCTGAGCTCAAATATAATCAGTTCGAAGATGGTTTGGGAATGCCTAGGCAAACTAAATGAACTAGGCCAGAAGAACACTGTCACCCTCCTATGGGTCCCGGGACACATAGGAATAGAGGGGAATGAAACAGCAGATAAGCTGGCAAAAAAAGGAGCTGAAACCCCACATTTGGGACCAGAACCATATTGTGGGATCAGCAGTAGAGTAATCTTGGGAAAACTAAGGGAAGAAATGGAGAAGGAAAAATCCAAGTACTGGAATCAGCTGGAAGGACTGAGGCAATCTAAGATACTACTGGGGAACTATGACCAGAAGGGATCTCTTAGCTGCCTCAACCTCAGTAAAAAAAGGCTCCGAATTCTAACGGGAATATTAACCGGGCATTGCCGGTTAAGAAGCCACATGAAGAAACTAGGGTTAGCAGATGAAGCAAAGTGCAGATTCTGTGAGGAAGAGGAGGAAACCTCAATACACATACTCTCAGAATGCCCTGCCTTGCAAAATTCTAGGGCCAGATACCTAGGAGCACATGAAATAGAAGAGGGGGATCTACCTGATTTGAAGCCCGACGATGTCCTAAACTTCCTCAGGAAAATAGGACTCGAAGAGCTGCTATAGGTCTGAGAAAATATCAGAACATGGCAAGTAGGGGGGGACACAATAGATCCTATAGGTCGCAGTGTCCTCCCTAACTCATACACACACATGGTCATTATCATCAAGGAGCCCGCTTCCTAGAATAAGTTTTCTGATGTCTTTCTGAAATATAAAATTTTTAATAGGATAATTATTGGAAATCTTGTTTACAATTTGCTTTATGGTCTAATTTATTAAATTGGACTATTTCACTAAAAAACAATCGTTATCATATTTCATTTTACATTTTTATAATCATTTTGACATTTACTCATTAAAACGCGTCAAACTTGTGTCATGTGTATTATGGTTGGTTGTGTAAAGGCGGTGACAAAATTGAAAAATTTATAGAATAGAATATAAGATTTAAGACTTGAAAAATAAGAAATAAAAGTAACAATACAGAATAAAAGTTTGGAATATAAAATTTCATCAATCATATTTTACTACAAAGGCGTGGCTTAAACGTTCCGCGGTTTTTGCAGTTTTTCGTTTTTCTAATCTAACTGTTTATTTTGATATAAAAGATTTTTAATTCATGTGTAATGATCAATCAAATGGTGCAGCACGAGTATTAACAAAGAGTGTATCGTAATCGAAATCACCTTCAAATTAACGACCATAAATTTTAGTAGCAGCATACGCATGAAAATTTTCCATTTTTGAATTTTAGAAATAACAAAAATAAGTTTTAAATGTCAAAGCCATATCTTCCGAACTCCGATTGGTTGAATTCTTATTCCTAAAATCTTAAAAACAACAACTCGGTTTCTTATTCCTTCCTTATAAATTTTGATTGTGTTTTGCCGCATTAGAAAGCATTGGTCCATTCGTTAATACATATCTCTTAAATTATATATCTTATTCCCTAATCCTAAGTTTTTAATTGTGTTTCAGCCTTAACTGCGTTGATGGGAATTGTCCTTGAACATAATTAGGCAATCCTAACCACTTGACTTTTTAAAATTCCAAGGTGACGACGGTTGGCACACAAAAGTTTGTTGTTTGTTTCAATTGTGTTAAACTGTATTTCAAAGAGTTTTTTAGTCCTCATATTTGTTTTAATTACGCGTAGTCAACAATAGACCCATCTCGTTAATGGCACAAATTGAATACTCGTGCGCGAACCAACTCCCACTCTCGTAATGTTCGTGCCCCTTATAAAATTGTGTTGGTATGACATGCAAAAGTAATCAGTAATCCAAAGTAAAGTAAACCCAAAGAGAAGTCTAGGTATACACACAAGTCGTTAATATTAAATACACAAAGACAAGAAAAACACAATAACAACTAGCAAGCGGCGTACACGAACGAAATAAAAATTAAAACTTCTCTTTTGTGGTTTATGGCCTGGGCTGCCGCGGTTATACGGCAAATAGAAGCTAGCTTTTGACAGCTAAAAGGATTTTTTTCATTTAAATTGTGGTATTCCTGGGTAGCAATACGTTGTGTTCTATGGCAAGAAGTAGTCATATTTTAGCAGTGGAAGGGGAAAATTCAAAAATATTTGCGCATGAGTATTCAATAAAGAGATAGGTGTATTGAAGTGGATTAAAAAAATCTGTCATTTGTTTTCCCATATTCTCTGCAAGGCATTGGCGAGTTGTTCTAGGGTTATGGGGAGGCTGTTCGGTGCATTATCGTCGATAAAGACAAATTGTTCGCCTATTGCACCAAAAATGGTACAATTATTGGCTCTATAATCATGTCCCTATATCGTACAGCCCTCATATTCATTAACACCACTAAATCAGTGCGGTCATCATAACATATGCCTCCCCACACGCAAACTGAGCCACCAAAAAAAAGAGTGGTTGCCGCCATCAAACGTTTATTGTATCGCTGTCCTCTTTCTCTCCACACCAATATTCGACCATCACACTTTTTTAGCCGAAATCTGGACTCATCCGTAAACATACGGTACCTCCAGTTCTGAAAATTCCAACGACTGCGTTCTCTCGCCAATCTATATCTGCATGCACGCTGATCCGCAGTCAACCGTGGATGTGAACAACCTAGTCAACAGTTTGACTAGATATCATTCTTCCGGTAGCATGCCTAAAGAAGCTGTTAATTCTCGAAGCAATAAATGTTTGGTTTCCTCTTGCAGTTGCAGCTATAAAGCCGTCTTGAGCAGGAGTTGTAGCTCGTTCTCGTCCTCCTCCATGCCTGTACGCTGCAGACCCAGTTTCCAAATATCGATTCCATGCACGACTGACACACTTTGGGACACATGTAGCCGTGTAGCAACTTCTTGACTTAAGCCTTCGTGTATCTAACATACTAATTGATCGAGTTGCACTGTTTCTGAAATCGCCGTAGTGCCATTTTTTTCAGGTAAACAGATTTGTGGACTACAGTAACCTCAGACTAATAAGTAAACATAGAGGTGCCACAACAACACAATAACATACAGTTTCTAGTCAATAGCAATGAACCTATAATTGAGAGAGATGGAAAATCTAGAGGTGTAGGTAAACACAGCCGTACAGTGGCGTGTAATTGGTTAGAGTATCACCGTAATACCTATATAAATGTTAGTTAACTAATTTAATACGCATATTTTGGTAAGGAATTTATATCTACACTTTTGGCATGGCACCATACTTCTAACATATTTTTATCGGAAGGAAATCTAAAAGGATATATATGTATTTCCTTATTAATTTGATTTTCTTAATTGTAATTGAAATTGCTAATTGTACGCCAATGTAGTGAATAACTTACCGGTGATAGGTTAGATTATCATTTTGCGAAGTACCACAAATTATACACGCTTTTCGGGGTTTCACCATTTTCAATATTGAAAATAAACTAAAACACTTTATAAAGTTCACTTAAATACACAAAAATTCAGGAAAAATCGAACAAAGCGAGCACCTCTAGACAATTATAAACAAAAAGGAACTGATGCCAAATTTTCGGTGTGGGTATTTGATACAATGGGTCTAGAGCTTTTTTATCAGTATTAAATAAAGGTAAGAAAGTGAATATTAAAATGTATTAAAGAATATTTTCTCTGAATAAAAATCTCTTAAAAGTAAAATAAAATTGTTGTAAATTATATTATTACCTTACGTTTTTGTTTCCTACTTTATACTTACAAAACACAACGTCTGGCAATGCTCTGCTGGTAAACAAATCTGTCTCGACGACATGTAGTCTTATGTTTACTTATTACTCTGAGACAGTAACAATGTTAAAAAGAAAAGAAAAACGACAAAAACGATTTGCTATAAATAGAACGTTTTCAGAAAAGGATTTCACTTTACAAGTTTTTCTCCAATCCATAAACTTATCGTACGCTATTTCATTTTTCTTTCTCTAAGTTACTGGTAATAAGTCCAGAGTGACATTTGCCGTTTCTTCCAGAATTTCTGGCGATGTATTATAAAAATCACTTTCATCTATATTCATAACAATGAAATTTATAAACTTATAATTTATTTTCTGCAGCTTAATCAAAAGCAAATTACAATTTAAGTATAAAAACTTAGTCACAAACACGTTAGTGACAGTAAACAGAAATCTCAAGAACCTAGTCTGCAAGCCACCTACATTATGACTAAAAAATGTAAATTCTCCATTTAAATGTACATATCGTGGGATAAATGATATTAAAGTCGTGCGATAGATTCATTTATCCCACGGCTTTGGAAAAGACTAACATTGTAGCATTTAAAATTGTGGAGAATAGAGGCTATATGGTATAGCAGTCGTAGAAAAACTTACATCTTATCATACAAGTTAATATCTTTAAGATATTAATATTACATTGTTCACCTAATGTCGACTTTAGTTTAGATTCAATTGACCACTTCTCAATAATGATTGGAAAACCGATAAACTGGTTTGACACTGTTCACTCACTGGTGGATTAGTTCTTGTTAGGATATGGGAATGGGTGGTTTGTTGTTCTCTACTGATCTTTTAATTTCGGCGACTTTTTAAGTAGAACTAACTGTTCCAGTTTAGTTGCCAGTTTGATATGATAAGTCTGTTTATAAAATTGTTTGAGATCTGTAACAATCAAGTTAATATTACATAGTCAGATTTAATATTACATTTGCAAACCAAAGGCAATAAGATGCAATAATATGGTACGTAGTTTTGTATAATTATGGGAGGCACTTCTACAAAACAAAAAGTAACGGAAAATGGCGTTGTAAACAGTAACTTCATTGTACAAGAAAAATCATTCACACTAGACGTCGTGGAGAAGACACTGCTTTATTTAATCGTAATATTATTGTGTAAATTCATCTGGTCCATCTGGAAGACATATAGAAGAGCAATGAAAAGAAACATTCTGAGACATCTAGTCAACAAAGCCACACCAGCAGCAGCAACCCTTCACATATAAAAGATATCCACCTAGACTCCTGATGCACTAAGAAGAAAAACCGTGTAAAGTTTAAACATTCGATTTTTGTGAAACTGCTATATTTTTTGAGCACATTTTTAACAGGCGTTTACTTCATTAATGTCTGTAACTTGCGAACAATTATATGATAGATTAAATTTATGTTGGGAAGAAATTCATAAGAACAGTGAACATGTACTAAAAAGGGATGTACCGAAAGGCACAGAAATTAGAGTAGAGATTATAAATAATTTAGTTTTACGTTACAACACATTTGCAAATTTAATACATAAAAACTCAATGATAATCAGCAAACGTTATGCGGAAAACTATTCGATAAAATAAGGGCACATGAGAAATTTTCCAGGAAAATTGGTTTTTCCGAGTTGTTATTGATCCTACCTTAAAAAAATCATTTTTGAATTTATTGGACCCAAATACCTTATATTGCGTGATTTTTCCCATTAATTTCTTACATTCCCAATTTTTATAAATCTAGAGAGAGATAACTAAGATTTTTTAGATATTTATAACTAATTATTTTATTTATATTTATTATTACGACGATAATGAATAAATTACCTAAATGTTACAGCGAGTTTTTCTTCCGGTGAAATCGCATCCCTCACTAAATATTCACACGGTAATGAGTCATCTTTTACTAAAGATAACAGTTCATCAAATGAAGTTACACTCATTCGTCCTCAATTTTGGGTCACAAATGAACCCAAGGTTAATCTATCATCTATTACAGGATGCACCCACCATCTTCTTTGTCTTCTTCGCCTTGCTTAGTATCTACGGTATAACAACCAAAGACATGTTAACTTAAAGAAATTTATTGTACTAACCCTTAAGTTCATCTTATTCAGAACAATAAACAACTAAAAGGTTGAAGTAACTTTCACTATTTATTCGTTAAATATTTTAAATGTAATGACGGCCGTTTCGCTACAGAATTAGCATCGTCAGATTGACATATTGAAGTTACATTTTGTTTGTTTGTAGCTAGGTACCTGATGTTGATTAGGTAGTATTAAGGCTAGACCAAGTATGGAAGTAATAAGACATTGTAGATATAGTATACCTAAATTAATAGGTCAGTGTATAAATATTGAAGTATTGGACGAGGCGAGTGACAGCGAGAGTGAGGACAACATGTCTCTCAGTAAGTACGAATTTTTTAATTTAGCAAGTAAGATTTTACCTACTGAATTTAACGGTGACGCAAGCAAACTACAGGCATTTACGGATGCATTGGAACTGTTGCAGTTAAATGAAGTCAACCATGAAGACACAGCCGTACTCTATCTAAAAACTAGATTAACGGGTAAGGCTAGGAACTTGATAACCCATGAGAATACTTTAGCTACTATTATAGCGGCGTTAAACAATGGTATCAAGGGAGAAAGTTCAAGCTTAGTAATAGCTAAGCTGGGAAAATACAAACAGGTAGGAAAGGATATGACGGCATATGCTACCGAATTAGAAAAGCTGACGGAACAGTTGCAAGCGGCGTACATAGCGGAAGGAATGCCAGCCAGTTTAGTAAATAAATACACTACAGAGGCTCTAATAGCTGCAGGTAACTTTAATACACCTCAGGAAGTTATTACGAAGCTATTAGCTTCGGATGACGGTCTAGCAAGTCAGGAAAGATTTCTAAATTTCCGAGCAAAACAGTATCCGACTAAAAATAGGTTTAACTCCTCCTGGAGGAACCCACATAACAATCAGAATGAAATATTAATTTAAGCATTTTTTTCATATTGTGGAAGAAAATTTTCCAATACCCGCTAACGGAATAATCGGTAGAGATTTTATTAGTAAATATAAATGTATGTTAGATTATGCCAACTGGAAATTTCACATAAATTGCCATTATGAAAGGACATTGATAGCGTGGTCAAAGTACACAAAATATTCGTAAAATGCTGCAAAAAGTACAAAAAATTTGGAAATTCAAATTTAGGTATTTAAGAGGATTGTGCTTTATATGAGAAAATGTTTACGAATTTAGGTAAGCAATTTTCCGGAAAAACATTGGTCGAAAAATTTTTTATTTGTTTTTTCACTCTAATTGTTCAAATAATGAAAATGCAGAAAAATGTTTAAATCAAAAATTGTAGCTAATGCATTTACCTACAAAATTTGTTTGAAAAGTTTTCTGATAATTGTTTCATATAAAATTTGCTATAATGTATGTATAAGTTAGGGGTGATAATTACACTGCGACCTATAGGATCTATTGTGTCCCCCCTTACTTGCCACGTTCTGATATTTTCTCAGACTTATAGTAGCTCTTCGAGTCCTATTTTCCTGAGGAAGTTTAGGACATCGTCGGGCTTCAAGTCAGGTAGATCCCCTTCCTCTATTCCATGTACTCCTAGGTATCTAGCCCTAGAATTTTGCAAGGCAGGGCATTCTGCGAGTATGTGTATTGAGGTTTCATCCTCTTCCTCACAGAATCTGCACTTTGCTTCATCTGCTAACCCTAGTTTCTTCATGTGGCTTCTTAACCGGCAATGCCCGGTTAATATTCCCGTTAAAATTCGGAGCCTTTTTTTACTGAGGTTGAGGCAGTTAAGAGATCTCTTCTGGTCATAGTTCCCCAGTAGTATCTTAGATTGCCTCAGTCCTTCCAGCTGATTCCAGTACTTGTATTTTTCTTTCTCCATTTCTTCCCTTAGTTTTCCTAAGATTACTCTACTGCTGATCCCACAAGATGGTTCTGGTCCCAAATGTGGGGTTTCAGCTCCTTTTTTTGCCAGCTTATCTGCTGTTTCGTTCCCTTCTATTCCTATCTGTCCCGGGACCCATAGGAGGGTGACAGTGTTCTTCTGGCCCAGTTCATTTAGTTTGCCTAGGCATTCCCAAACCATCTTCGAACTGATTATATTTGAACTCAGCGCTTTGATGGCTGCTTGACTATCCGACATGATCACAATCTCTTGTCTGCGGTAGTTTCTTCCAATATTGAATTCCACACATCTTTCGATGGCGCGGACTTCTGCTTGAAAGATGCTCGGGTATGTGCCCAAGCTTTCTGAGTATTTGGCTCTCGGTCCAAAAACTCCTATCCCAGTTCCCTCGTCTAGCTTGGAACCGTCCGTATACCATTTTATGGTATTCTGGCTTAAATTCTGTATGGTGTCTTCGTCCCATTCAGATTTATTACTCAACCTTGTGATGAATTTTCTTACAAAGTTGAATTTCTTTGGCATATCATCTTGGGGCATTTCCCAAGTTTGATCAAAATGAAGTGATCGGGGTTTTTCCCTGATAATTCCTTCTTTGATCATTCTATATATCGTTTTCTTCCTTACACTTTCTAACAGAATGTGCAGTGGGGTTAAGTTTAAAATCACCTCCATTGCAGCAGTGGGGCAAGTTCCCATTGCTCCAGTGATACATGAACAGGCTAGTCTCTGAATCTTCGAGAGATTTTTCCTCGTCGTACTCAGATTAGCCCTTGCTCCCCAAGCCACTGCCCCATATGTGATTATTGGTCTCACTATTGCTGTGTACATCCATTGCAGAATACGTGGGTTGCATCCCCAGTTCTTTCCTGCAATGTTCCTGCACACCATGAGGGCCTTGGTCGCTTTGTGTATTACTTCGTCTTCGTGTTTATTCCAGAGTAACCTACTATCTAGGATTAGCCCTAGATATTTGACCTCTGTTTTCCACTCGACGATGTTCTCCCCTATTCTTATGATTTTTAGATTAGGTTTCTTTTTCCTTGTAAAGGCTACTAGTGTGGTTTTGGTGGGGTTGATGCTGAGTCCCACCGAGTCACACCATTGTTTCGCAATGTTCAGTCCTCTTTGAACAATATCACAGAGGACATTTTCATACCTCCCTTTTGCCAGGATAACCATGTCGTCGGAATACCCTTGACATGGTATGCCTTCCCTGGTCAATTGACTAAGTAGACTGTCCACAGTGAGACTCCACATAAGCGGGGATGCAACTCCCCCCTGTGGACAGCCTCTGGTCACATTAATGAAGATAGTGTCTTGTCCTGCCTCCATTTCTGCGATTCTTGTAGATAGTAGTTGCGACATCCAGATGGAAGTCGTTCTATCTACTCCTTTCTCAATCAATGCTCTTTTGACTGCCTCATGTGGCGTATTGTCAAAGGCCCCTTCTATGTCTAGAAAGGCACATACCACGGTTTCTTTTTTATTCAGAGCGTCTTGGATTTCGTCAGTCAATTGTATTAAAGCGGTTTCCGTGGACTTTCCCGCTTGGTACGCATGCTGACGGGGGTGCAGTGGCACCTGTTCCAAGATTTCTGCTCTAATGTAATTGTCTACAGCTTTTTCCATCGTTTTGAGAGCAAACGATGTGAGGCTGATCGGTCTAAGGGATTTGGGGTGCGTAGTGTCCCGTTTCCCTGCTTTTGGGATGAAGGTGATTTTGGCCCTTCTCCACGCTTCTGGTATGTATCCCAGTTTAAGGCTGCTCCGACTAATTCGGATCAAGTGTGGAATTATTGCCTCTTGGCCCTGTTGAAGTAGGGCAGGAAATATTCCATCCGTTCCAGGGGTTTTGAACGGCTGGAAGGTGTTCATAGCCCATCTCAGCCGTTCCTCACTGCATATGTGCTTTGCCATTGCAGTGTCTTCCTTGATAGGTATCTTAGCTTTCTCATTTATTTTTCCGGAAGGGACTATTCCTTCGGGAAAGTGAGTTTCTAACAGGAGCAGAGCTCTTTCTTTTTCGCTTTCTGTGAAGCTTTTATCTGGCTTCCGAAATGCCATTACAGTGTCTACTTTCCCTTTTGCCAAGACTTTGTGTAGCCTTGCTGCAGAGGGTGTAGCATCTATTTCTTCGCAGAATTTTCTGAAGCTGTTTCTTTAGCTTTTCAAATCTCCTTATTATACAGGGTGTTTCAAAAAAAGGTAACACCGTCTCTAGGATAGGTAAAAAACTGAAAAATAATTGGGGTTTGCTTAGTAAAATTTTTTTCTAACGCCATCCATTTTCAAGATAAAGGGCGTTGAAGAAAATAAAAAATTACACATTTCTTACGATTTTGCCGAAACTACTGGCACCATTGCAATGAAATTTTATACGAATATGTTTTGGAAGCTGATATATCCTTAGAACAAAAAGAAACAGGAAGGAGTCTGTCATATATTACCCTTAAGGAAAATTTGCGACGGAAGTCGGCCATCTTGAAGCTCTTTGTATGACTCATTGTTTATGTTTACAGTATGCTGTCAAAGCAATTTTTGCATATAAATGTCAAAAATGAGCACATAGGCGTATCATTCGGTTTTTATAAATACAAAATGATTTAAAACACTAAATTTATTCACATAATGGATTGGTTAAAATTTAATCAAAATAAAAACCCTAATATAAATTTTATTTTTTTACGGTACGTCATTGGAAACGGAAATTAAAATTGACAATTGGCCGCCATATGCAAGCTCCTTTCTGGACTCAAGGTCATTTTGCATATACTCCTTCCTGTTTCTTTTTGTTCTAAGGATATATCCCATGAATTTGTTTTTATAACTAACTCTCATAGAGGGCGCTAGTTACACGATTCATACAACGTATTATTCAACATAACTTTTTAGGGTAGAATTATTAGTCAAAACTCCAAGTGAACATAAACATCGTTTAATTCTACACCAAAAAGGTACTCTTGGTAAAACTCGATATTATGTACCGTTTTCGGAATATTTTGTTGACTTATTGTCATAACAATCAATAAATTTCAATTGTACATGGCAAACTAGAGAAAAGCGAACTTTATCATTAGTTTATACCAGGAGCGATTATTACTTCATAATTTTCAAATCAAAATATTCCGAAAACGGTACATAATATCGAGTTTTACCAAGAGTACCTTTTTGGTGCAGAATTAAACGATGTTTATGTTCACTTGGAGTTTTGACTAATAATTCTACCCTAAAAAAAGTTATGTTGAATAATACGTTGTATGAATCGTGTAACTAGCGCCCTCTATGAGAGTTAGTTATAAAAACAAATTCATGGGATATATCAGCTTCCAAAACATATTCGTATAAAATTTCATTGCAATGGTGCCAGTAGTTTCGGCAAAATCGTAAGAAATGTGTAATTTTTCATTTTCTTCAACGCCCTTTATCTTGAAAACGGATGGCGTTAGAAAAAAATTTTACTAAGCAAACCCCAACTATTTTTCAGTTTTTTACCTATCTTAGAGACGGTGTTACCTTTTTTTGAAACACCCTGTATGTTGTAAGTTTCTCGGTGTAGCTCTGCCAATCTCCGTTACGTTTGGCTCTATTGAAGAGCTGTCGCGTTTCGGATCTTAAGTTTGACAGATGACTGTTCCACCATATCGCATCTTTTGCTTTTCTAGTCCTTTGGAGAGGACAACTGGATTCATAGGCATCGATTATTACCTCGTTCAGCTCTATGAGATCGTTTTCTAATGCCAGGTGATTCCTGGCATTTCTTTTAGTCTTGAGATTTGCAAGATTTATGTTCAGGTTAGTGTTGTAATTTTCCCAGTTAGTTTTCCTGGGGTTTCTCCTGAGTGCTGGCTCAGGAGGATTACACTATAATCTGAACGTAATCATTCTATGATCAGAGAGGGATGGTTCGTTCGATACTCTTCAATCTTTCACCCTATCCTTAAGATTCGGTGTACTTAGTGTTATATCTAGTACTTCCTTTCTTGTTCTGGTTACAAACGTAGGGGTATTCCCTATATTGTGTATAACAAGATTCTTATTAAATATAAATTCTAAAATTTTCTCACCTCTTTCGTTGGTGTCTGTGCTTCCCCATATGGTATTGTGACCGTTGGCGTCGCATCCTATGAGAAGCGGAAGCTTCTTCTGTTCACAGTACTCGACTAGTCTTTGCAGTTCTGTAGGCGGTGCAGTCCCGTCCCCTGCAAAGTAGCATGATGCTATCATGACTTCTTGACGTCTATTCTCGAACTCGAGGTTTGCTCGAATCGGAACGAGGTCTCTCGTCATGAACTCTGACACACAAAAGTGATCAATGCTGTTACTTACCAAGATGCATGCTCTGGGTATGTCTACATTACTCACTTTGTATATCAGTTTGGCTTCCCTACTTGCGAGTCCTCTCACCTGACCATCACGGACCCATGGTTCCTGGATCAATACTAATCCCATTTGGTTTCTGATAAACGTCCTTGAAATAACCGCCGATGATCCCTTGGCGTGATGGGCGTTTATCTGAGCGATATTAATTCCCGCCATTTTTCTTATCATGGTTGTTCCCACGAGTAGCAAGGGAATGTCGGTCCACTCCGGCAGAGCCCCGCATGCCAGAGCAAGGCTACATACAAGGGGGTTTCGCCCCGTTCCCTCAGGGGAACGTTCGCGACCGCTTATACCCCAGCGGCCATCCATCCTTCGGCACGTTACCTTACACCTTGGAATTGGGGGGGTTGGTCCGCGGTGCGACCTTAGGAATGACCGATCTGGCAATCTTGCAGTTATCAGCTCATACCAGACCGTGCCACCCGTATAGACGCACATCCCCAGCTTCGCCGCTTCCCTGCTAAATTGCAGTGTTATACCTGCTTAAGCAGTTCAGCGGCTCTCCTGGGGATCCCCTATCCGCCACCTGGGGACGCGCCCGGTAGGCACCCAGCCCTCGGGCTATAAATGAAGGTATCTAAAATTATATAAAAAAAATTTTTTTTGTAATAATTTTTTAATGAATTATCACCGATTTTCCACATAA
This sequence comes from Ophraella communa, assembly GCA_035357415.1. NCBI lineage: Eukaryota > Metazoa > Arthropoda > Insecta > Coleoptera > Chrysomelidae > Ophraella > Ophraella communa. The sequence continues at coordinate 23,634,026 of CM068989.1, forward strand.
AAAGTCGTTTTTTTTACTAATTCTTTCTACTAAACATTGAGAAATTAAACAATTTAATTATTAAACATTGTGTACTTAAAAGATGATGGTTTAATCTAAAAAATTTATTTGAAACTTTTTTTTGTAACTAGATTTTCCGAAAAGATACATACATTTATAATTTTAATTAGTATTTATGACGACGAATATATTTCATTTATAAGGTATTGTTGTTGATCAATATGTTCAGAATATCCCGTGCTTTTATTATTATTAAATTGGTTATTCATGAAAATTCTAGCGATTTTCCACGTAAACCTTCTTTAACTATTATATATTTTTGCAATTTTTTGAATAAAAAAATTATAAAAATTAAAAATAAAATTATTCCATGGGATAAGAATTAAGGACCATGATACTACTACACGTCAACTCGTCTGCTTCTACAGAGTAAGAGCATGCGCGCTGGCTGACAGCGCGACGGCGCGGAGAAGCAGCTGCCAGCGGCTTTCTCACCTGCTTATTCACCTTCATTCGTACTCCCTTTTCTTTCGTAGGTACCTGACGCATAGGTGTGTTAAAATATGTATCGCGATCGCTTCTCTATACAATAATTATCAAGCTGGCAAAAATCTGAATAATCTTTTAAGCACTGAAAACAGTTATGCTAGATTTTCTAAAAGACGTCTGATTTTAGCACTTATTATAAATAAATGTCTATTATTTAAAAAATTTGACATTAAAAGAAAAACTGTATAATAGTTTTGAAAGTATATACTTCAAAGTATTTACAGATAAAGTTTCATTGAAGTATATTAATTTGGAAAAAAGATATAATATATAATTAAATAAAGTTTGAAAAAAACGATTGAAATTAAGCATGTAAAAAACAGAGATTTTTAAAAAGCATTTGTTTAAAAATTTAAACATTTTTCGCTTTGTTTTTGTGATATTAATGTTCAAAGATCATTTGAAATGTTAAATTTAAAAGGAATTTTCGCTGCGACAATAATTAATTAAATAGGAAATATAATTGTTTATTGACGTTTTTCTGCTCGTTTTTTTATAAATAAATGGATTTTACATTTAGAAAATTTACTTTTTTAAACTTGAAAGTAATTTTTTTTGAAAGTTGAGGTCTTTCTCTACATTTTATATTACTTTGTCTGTTTTTTCAGTGCATCACAACCTTTAAATTATTAACTTTTAAATCGAGCCTTCAATAAATTCGGCTCACGGGACGTTCGCGCGCACCCACGAATTGACTTCGCTGAAATAATTATATCTCGTACACTTTTCAATTTACAGAAAAACTTTTCAGACAAATTTTGTAGATAATTGCATCAGCTACAAATTTTAATTAAAACTTTTTTCCATATATTTATTATTTAAACAATTAAAGTGAAAAAACAAAAACAAAATTTTTCTCCCGGGAATTTTCCGGAAAATTACATACCTATTTTCGTAAAGAATTTTTCATATTAAGTACAACCCTTTTAAATACTCAAATGTGAAATTTCAAGATTTTTGTCTTTTTAGTGAAGCTATATGTGTACTTTGACCACGCTATGAGTTTAAAAAGTTTTAATAATCCGGAATGGGGTGTTAAACCGATATCCTGTTTCTGGTATTTTATTAAAGTATATTAGCACTACTTTGCAAAAATATATTTAAAAAAATTTTGAATCAAATATTTTGGGAGAAAACTGGAAATTGAGAATTCCTAAATGTTTGCAACTTTCACTACAGATACGTCACTAACTCATATATGAAGTAAGCCACTTTCTGATTTAGATGTTTTATGAACTTATAGCTAATAGCCAGTTACAAAAAGGCCAGTCTAATTTGAAGTTTGAAGAACAAAATATTTGAGTGTTCTGTATCTTACATCTTACATTTGTCTACAGTTTATAGGAGCTTGACGTTTCAATAAAATATAAGCATTGGGTGCGTTCACCCGACTTCAGCAGCTGACTTAAAGCTCTCAACAGTTTAGTGATAAAATGATTTGACAGCTTAAAAATAGGTGAACGCTTTGTTGAATTTCAGCGTTATTATTTGACGTTTTTAACATCCATTGAGGTTGACAAGTTACATAACCTCAATCTAGAATGGAGAACATTCAGCGAGTAATTCTAATGGAATTGATAAATGATGAACTAAATTTTGGCCAGTTAGGGGCTACTGTAGGTAATTTAGTTCAGGCATTCGATATAGTGGAACCTGACAGAGTAGTTCCTGTTCGAAATGAGCATTATTATGAGAATGTTATACCAAATTACAGTGCAGATGATTTTAGAATGTCCATTATTGGTCGGTCACCCTCCTCTTTAATACCAAATCAAATAAACTCATATCCATAGTTAATAAACTTTAAACACAAAAGCGAAATGCGAAACCAATAAACAAAAATATTAAGGATATGGACAATTTGTAAATAGAGACATAAAGCAATTATAAAAATTTATCATGTATCCTTATCCGTATACGTAACGTAAAGGAGATACGTAACTAAGCAAAAAGAAGCATAAAGCAAATGCGTTTGCAACGTAACGTAACCATTCATGTGTTTTAATTTTTAACCCGAAAAATAGCTCCAAAATCTACCTTAACAAAATAATGTCGTCATTGCCACTGTAAAATAATCTTTTTCATTTTAAATCTATTATCGCATATCACAGAAATGTTTGTTATGATTCATGATAATGGAAAATAAGGTTATGATTTTTGAGCATACAACATCACTTTTGTCCTTAGCTTTTGTCCTTTAATCGTTTAAAAACGCGATCACGGAACACAATAATGCGATACGTACGTTAGGTACGTGTAACGGATTGATACGTTTCACGTAACGTGATGAAACCCACGTATCGCTTCTGCACATGCGCATTGCGATACGTATACGGATACGTAGTGATTTTTAGAACTGCTTTAAGTCCCTATTGTCAAAACACATTCTGAGCTTAGTTGGAAAGCAGAAATAATTACCGCTTCAAGAAATTTGCAGCTGCTTACATCCAGCGGCTAGTCAATGGGTACATTCAGGAGGTCCCAGCGGCTAGATTTAGCCACTCAGCATGTTGTGGCCGCTGTTAATTAGCGCCTTCGTTTCGCCTGAATGCGTGGCTCACTTACAGCGGAACGAAAGTCAATTGTTCTTTTGGTGTTTATATGTCTGTGGTGTTTATGTACAGAACTACAATAAGAAATTAAAAAAAAACTTAAAAAAAAGATATAATCATGCAACCAATATTAATATCAGTAAGACCGGAAGTGTGCTTGTGAATATTCATCTTGATAATTATTAACCTCAGTTATCACATGGAGAAAAGCAATATTAATCACATCCCAACAATCAACACAAACATACGTAACCCAATTTCGAAATGTCATTAATGTCAAAATCGCGATACGCTTTTTCCAAAGCGAAGAATTTCTATGCTGAGCAAAACATTCAGCCGCTGTTGAATAGATTTCAAGCTACATTCAGATAGACTTCTTTCTAAGCGATCTCAGCCGCTGGGACCTCCTGAATGTACCCAATGGGTCGGCTGAACGCGATCGCTTACTCAACTTCTCAACTGTTGACGTCGGGTGAACGCACCCAATGTCAAATTTTTTTAACCTTTAGCTAAGTTTATTTTAGCTAAGTTTATTTAGCTTTTTACTTTTTTTTCAAATTTGAATAATGTCAATATCATATAAATCTTGTTTTGTATCATACTGCACGAATACAACCGTTAGAACTCCTCATAAAAAATTTGTAACCGTACCTGCAGTAAAAGTTAGACGAAAATTGTGGTTTGAGGATTAAAATTTTAAAAAAGACGACAGAATGGACTAGTTTAGTGATTTTTTTTTATATTTGCATCTTATAAAATAGGTTTTTAGTGTTTCAACTGTACAAATAAAATTTTTATAAAATTAATCCTCTAGCCACAATCGGCTTTTGAAATTTAAATTTAATGGTTACATACGTCATAAGTGGTAAGTGACGTGTTTCAATAAGATTGGTAGAAAATTTGCGATGTTGTCGATATGCTTTAATATTAACCGAGAAACTTATCTCTCTCTTTTATTTGTTGTCATTAAAAAGAGATAAACATATCGATATTTTTGTTCTCTGATTGACACTTTATCAAATAAGGAGTAAAACACTAAACAAAATATTCTGTCATTTTCGTTAATTTAATTTGTTGTTTGGTTGTGTTTGGTTTATGAAAGAAATTACTTCTATACTATTTTTGGTTCGAAAATAAAAATCCCTAACACCTTCTCTTGGTGTTATAGCGGTTCCTTCAAAAATAACCAATAGAAGTAATTGTTCTCTCGGGGAGCAACCCTTCTATCGGTACAGTGAGAGAATGAATTTCAAGAATACCGTTTTGGCATTTTCAATAGAACCACGCCCACTTTCTATTGGCTGTTCTATTCTATCACCGTCAAGAATAGGGGTCTTGTTTGTTTATTACAGATAAACACGATTTTCTCTCCTGTCATATATCTTGTCAACTGGTACAATCAGTTAGTCACAGAACACGGTGTTTTGTGTCGCCAGTTCTTTGAGAATACTTGAAATGAACGTAGCTAAAATGTGACAACGTTGACTTTTAAACACACTTCATTATTGGTTATTAGTTGGCGCTACGTTTAAAACTTACTAATTATTTATTGCTAAATTTTACGAAATGAGAAAAATTAATTGCAAAATGATTACCAATATAAGTAAGTAGGTATCTTATCCTAAATATATTGCAATGTTTAAATATTTGACAATAGTATAATGATTAAAATATCAACAGAAGTTGTTTAATTTAACTAAATCCAATAATTTTAATTATATTGTATTATTTTATTGTATATTTTGTGTATTTGTAAGAAAATTTTAAGTTGGAAATTATTTTATTATATAATGTATCGATATTATATCTAGTACTTAGTAGAAATTACGCGAAAATTGATTATATAATGTGTAAAAAAAGGACAGATAATGTGTAAAAAGGAGACAGATATATTTTACTATATTTTATTCTGGAATTATCGATGATAGACAAAGCGAGTATGTCTAGTCATATATATGAAAGAAAGAGATACACATACTTCTTTCCAGAAATGTCTAAACCCTAGAACAAAAAACGAATAATCTAGAAGTTTCAAACCTATAAAAGACTGTACAGAGGTCGTTAAATGGGAGTATATAATTGGTAGTCGAACATTGAAGATCGGAGTGTGAATAGTCAATTTGAACAAACAGTTTTTAAAGTAGTTATCATAATAAAGTGTTAAATAGTGACGTTAAGAATAAAGTAAAACAATCAAAAAGTAAAATAAAGTGACAAAAAGTGACATTACTAAAATTGAATCCAAAAGTGAAATTAAAACGTTTTCGGTCGATAAAAAAGAAGAATATAAGTGTACTTACCATTATTAATACAATAAAACGAACAGTAATCCAACAAACACTAACGATATCAAATTGGAGGAACAAACAAAGAACTATAATATTACAGGAGAATCCAAACGTCTAATAACACGACATTTTACCAAAGTCGGAAATTCCAAGTATCACTTCGTTCGTCTCCGTATTTCATAGATCAACTACAGATTTTTCCACCAATCAGGAAACAGGACTTTACATATCAAGGTCAGATAAAATTGTAAACTTTTAGAAATTTTTGTAGTAGTTAGTTGAATTTTATAATTTAAAAAAAAAGGAATTTACTTGATATTTAATAATTAGTGTATTTGATAATCTTATTTGCCATTACATAAACAACATTGGTTAATTTAACTTAATTCACATCAAGTAAGTTCTTTTATAATTACTAAAAGGCCTTTCTTTTTCCTTATTAAACTTCAATATTACTGTTTTAATTTAACTATTTTATAATAAATTTATAATTATAATTGAATCAAATTTTTCATTCACATACCTAATAATCCAACTGGAAACTGGCGCAAACCAAACACCCCTGAGAAAAAGATCTTGTTGCTAATAATAATATCAAATATTAATCAGTCAAATTCATAAATAAATAAATCAATAAATTATCTTTAGAATCATAATATTCATTACAAGTGGCGCCCAACGTGGGGCTCGTTTCTGTTGGAAAATTAGGTATTCATTCAAACAATTTCTGTTGAAAAATAGTAGACAATTTAATATTAAACTATAGGAAGGTTTTTTTTTATTAAAAGACAACATAATAAGATATTTTATTAAGATTAACATACATTTTGCATTTTATTTTAACATAAGTGCAATTTTATTTTATCATAATAACACAACCAAATATCTAATAAAATAAATTATTTTACTAAATATTTAAACAATAAATTACTAAAATGGAATCCAGAAAGACATTAAAAGACCTAAGTCTATCAGAACTTAAAAATGAGTTAGAAATCAGAAATTTAAATACTGAAGGATCTAGAGAAACATTAATAGAAAGACTACAAGAAGCACTAATAGAAGAGGGAATAAATCCTGAAGAACAATTATTTCAAACTGAACAACCATCAACTAGTACACAGGCACAACAAACTAGGGAAAGAAGTGATTTTGTCTGTGAGAGATATGATAGTGAAGAAAAACCTAAAGAAACAAAAGACAATAGTGAACAATTGATGGATTTGATGAAACAATTACTTGAAGAGATGGATAATCATTACAAAAAAATGCATGAAATATTAGATAATCGTTACAAACAAATGCAAGACATATTGGATAATCCACTACAGAAAATTAATACAGACATACAGAAAACGCTCACAAAACTGGACAAGATAGAAAATCATGATGAAGATAACCGAATAGTAGATGAAAGGAATGTAAATAATAATGATGAAAACATTGACTCGAAGAAAGCATTAGAAGATGATAAAAATGAAACTGTAGTAGAAAAAGAAATTATCTCCAATAAACTTACTGAACAAAACAAAAATAATGAAATTGAAACAAAAACAGAAACTAATATAATTGAGACAAAAGATAGTAATATGAAAGTTATAAGGAACATAAACCTACTTGAAAAAGTTCTACGAAACATAAATACTAAGAATATACACAAAAGTAGTTTAATCAAAGAGTTTATAAGCAAGAAATGTATTATGGATAAAGGGTATTTAAAACTTAAATTAGAAATGGAAAGAGCATTTAAAGAAACTACAGAAGAAGAAGAAACATGGAATAAGAAGCTGCAATATAACACAACTTTAGACTACTATAATGAAATAAAAACACAAGAAGATTTAAAAACATGGACAAAGAAACAAAAATATAAAATGAGATTAGATAATGATAACATAATAAAACTACATTCAAAATATGGACTAAAACTAAACTACTATAAATTAATAAAAATAACAGAAGAAACACAAAGGAGAAGAAATAAAAAAGAATATAATTCAAGAACTGACAATAAGAATAGACTTGTAAAACAATTACAATATAATACATCCTCATCTAACTATGACAATAGAAAGTACATAATAAATAAGAAGTTATTCCAAAAGATAATTACCATATCAATTAAAGATAATAAACAAAATTGGAAAGTAAGAAAGAAAAGAAACTAGATAAAGAGTATTCACATGTGTACATAGTAGTATAGGAAATAGATATAAGATATAGAATTAAGATTATTAGTATAGTAACTATAATAGTAAATGTTATTAATATGGCAACCACAACATTAAAATAAGCAAAACTACATTAACAATAAGATTAAAAATTAAAACAATAATAAAACTCCTAAGGCAACAACTTTGACATCATGATTTTGAAAAAAAATGCTGCATCGGTGATAATTTTAACATCCTTCATATATGGTACATCTAAGTTTATGGATTTATCTGAAATATCATCTGAAAAAAATAAAAATAAAACTAATTAATAAATCACTCTAAATCAAACTAAGTAAAAGAACAACGAATGATCTATTGGATACATGAAAACATAAATATTCAACAAACACTAATATAATAATTGTTCGAGTAACAGAAAGTAACAATAATTATAAAACTAATTTGATCAATACAAAACTAATTTAAAACAATGAAACTATAGCATTAATTCTATAAATAAAACATAATACCTGACTACATATAAGAAATATAAAGTTTAATATTAATTGGTATGAAGATACAAACAAATATAAAATATTAGAAGATAAGTACTTGGAGAACAGTGTAAATAAGAGTTATAAATGGAAATAAATATAATTTATATGTGGAAGATACATGATATGAGATGATATGAAATGTTTATTGATGATGATTTAAGAAGGTATAAAAATTATATGATGAATATGAAATGATAAGTATAAGATTATGATAATTGTATGTATAGTAGAAGAAAGATGATGTGATAAGAAGTTGATAGTTGAGGGAAATATATTATGATCTATTTACAAAATACTCCAAGAAATATAATGAAACAAAATGATGATGATTTTAAACTTCATTGCTATTATTGCCTATATGGAACCAATTAATTTAAACATAATAAACAATTGAAAGACATAATAATATTATACAATTTAACAAGAATAAACTCTGTAATCCAATAAATAGTTTCATTGGAGGAAAACATACTTAATAAATTTAAATTGTAAACAACAGATACAAATAAGTAAAAGAAGTTAAGAACTAACAACACTTGGACAAGATGATAAAATATCTATTAAGATGAATACTTACTTAGAGTGATTCAGTTAAGAAAAGAAAAACAATCTTATTTATATGCAGTTCAAACCCATATCAAATATAATGTTAAAATGTTGCTGTTTATTCAAGAAAATAAATAATTTAAAAAAAAAATCCTCAGATGCAGATTTTTTCAAAATCCTAAAACAAATAAAATTAATATTCATCAAATTAAACATAACATTAAACAAATTTAATTTTCAGTTAAAAAAGAAACAGATGATTTTAAAATTTGACATATTTGATTTGACTTGATCACAGAACTAAGAATCAGGTCAGACACGGAGACTTAAAATCATAGAACAGTAAGAATACTTCTTCGTTTTTATTAAATGTTCACGAAACAAATTTTTGTACCATGGTTAGTATAAAAAAATATCGTATGACATACTTAGAATTTCAAAATGTTTAACAGATTATTTAAAAAAATTTCTATATGACTATACAAATATTTTTAAATAATCGGGGGCTGATTGCAATGTTTAAATATTTGACAATAGTATAATGATTAAAATATCAACAGAAGTTGTTTAATTTAACTAAATCCAATAATTTTAATTATATTGTATTATTTTATTGTATATTTTGTGTATTTGTAAGAAAATTTTAAGTTGGAAATTATTTTATTATATAATGTATCGATATTATATCTAGTACTTAGTAGAAATTACGCGAAAATTGATTATATAATGTGTAAAAAAAGGACAGATAATGTGTAAAAAGGAGACAGATATATTTTACTATATTTTATTCTGGAATTATCGATGATAGACAAAGCGAGTATGTCTAGTCATATATATGAAAGAAAGAGATACACATACTTCTTTCCAGAAATGTCTAAACCCTAGAACAAAAAACGAATAATCTAGAAGTTTCAAACCTATAAAAGACTGTACAGAGGTCGTTAAATGGGAGTATATAATTGGTAGTCGAACATTGAAGATCGGAGTGTGAATAGTCAATTTGAACAAACAGTTTTTAAAGTAGTTATCATAATAAAGTGTTAAATAGTGACGTTAAGAATAAAGTAAAACAATCAAAAAGTAAAATAAAGTGACAAAAAGTGACATTACTAAAATTGAATCCAAAAGTGAAATTAAAACGTTTTCGGTCGATAAAAAAGAAGAATATAAGTGTACTTACCATTATTAATACAATAAAACGAACAGTAATCCAACAAACACTAACGATATCAAATTGGAGGAACAAACAAAGAACTATAATATTACAGGAGAATCCAAACGTCTAATAACACGACATTTTACCAAAGTCGGAAATTCCAAGTATCACTTCGTTCGTCTCCGTATTTCATAGATCAACTACAGATTTTTCCACCAATCAGGAAACAGGACTTTACATATCAAGGTCAGATAAAATTGTAAACTTTTAGAAATTTTTGTAGTAGTTAGTTGAATTTTATAATTTAAAAAAAAAGGAATTTACTTGATATTTAATAATTAGTGTATTTGATAATCTTATTTGCCATTACATAAACAACATTGGTTAATTTAACTTAATTCACATCAAGTAAGTTCTTTTATAATTACTAAAAGGCCTTTCTTTTTCCTTATTAAACTTCAATATTACTGTTTTAATTTAACTATTTTATAATAAATTTATAATTATAATTGAATCAAATTTTTCATTCACATACCTAATAATCCAACTGGAAACTGGCGCAAACCAAACACCCCTGAGAAAAAGATCTTGTTGCTAATAATAATATCAAATATTAATCAGTCAAATTCATAAATAAATAAATCAATAAATTATCTTTAGAATCATAATATTCATTACAATATATTGCTATCATTTTGATTAATATGATCCTACTAAACTAGTCCATTGCGGTTCTATGTCGACGCTTATGTAGCTAACTTTACTCTTGGGTTATCTACGTCACAGAACGAATGGCGGACTATTTAAATAATCCAAAAGTTGAATTTTCAAATCGACATACAAACCGTGTGATAATAAATACAATAAAATTAATTATGATTTTGTACACCCCTAACTATTAACATTGAAAAAACATCATATTTTTGTTAAGTTTAACACCCCAAATTTTTTAAAAATTTAAAACAAGATAGAGTAACGGAACATCAGGAATTAGTACCGGGAGTATTTTTAGCAAGCTATATCATTTCAAAAAACAGTCCATACGTAAAAATTTTGAACACAACAGATGAAAATGTTTCAATTAAAGCAAATTCAATCAATACGATAGATTTAGACTTATTTAACGAATATGAATTACGAAAAGAATTAAATTTAGAAGTACCAGAATTTGTTAGGGATAACTAACACACCTTTATGAAATTTTTTTCGATATATTCGGGCTAAAAAGCGACAAATTAACTTATACTAATTTCTATGAACAAAGAATTTTCGTAAATGATAAAACACCAGTATACATAAAAAATTATAGAACACCTCATTCACAAACGAAAGAATTAAATAATCACGTTGTAACCTTGTGTTTTGCGTGCTACCAGATTCAAGGAAATAATAACCACGTAATTAAAAAAATAAAAATGTTTATTCCTATAAAATATATATACAAAGAAAAAAATAAAATATAAACTTCTACGTCCGATCGGCGTCCGTCGCCCGGTTGCGATCCTCCCCAGGAGCGCTCGCTTTGGTCGCCTGACCCTGTATAAACAAACAAACAAAAATAAGAAACGTAAATCCCAAAAATAAACACTTCGGCAAAATAAAAATGAAATTGAATGGAACTCGATCGAGGTCAACTCCCCGATCGACGGGCTAGCGGTCGGTCCTTAACAACGCCTTGCGAATCAGCACTTCGCTCGGCGAGTGTTTTCAGGATCCGGCCACGGGGAAGTCGCCGAAGTCAACACCTTCGACGACGAGAGGTTGCCACCAAGATCAACGCTCTTGGTCGCGGGAAACGGGGACGGCGTCGAAGTCAACACCTTCGACGGCGAGAGGTTGCCACCAAGATCAACACTCTTGGTTGCGGGAAACGGGGACGTCGTCGAAGTCAACACCTTCGACGGGGTAAAGGGCACAACCGAGATCAGCACTCTCGGTCGCAGGAAGGCAGAAGGTCGGTCAACACCCGAGCTTCTAGGAGAGTTGGTTCCAGGTCAGCTCCCCAGACAACTCTGCTTGATTTGTGTCGGTTCGTCGCTTTTAAGCCGGAGAGCCCCACCGCTCCCACCAGTCGTACCATCTCTACCGGTCTTCGGTTAGGTGGGATTGAGTGGTAGGGCGACGTCGCTTGATCGATCTGCGCGGATCGTTACAACGTACAAAATTTATTAGATCAAGGATCTTCTATATCTGAATATAACAGTCCAGTCCTATTAGTATCAAAAAAGTCCTTAGGTAGCGAAAAGTCTTGGAGATTATGCATTGATTTCCGCCAGTTATATCAGAAAATCATCACTGATAAATTTCCATTGCCCCCAATAGATTCGATTTTAGATGAATTAGGAAGATCTAAGTGGTTCTGAGTCATAGACCTAATGGCAGGTTTTCATCAAATTCCATTAGAAAAATCTTCTAGAAAGTATACTTCCTTTAGTACTGAATCAGGTTCGTTTCAATATACTAGATTACCTTTTGGACTTAACATCAGTCCCAATAGTTTTTCAAGAATAATGTCCATAGCATTTTAAGGTCTTTCGGGATGATACAGTAGTAATAGGGATTTCGGAGAATCATCATCTAGCAAAAAGAAACCTTCAAAACATGTAAATTTAATTTGAAACTTAATCCATAAAAATGCCAATTCTTCAGGCGTGAAGTCACGTACTTAGGTCATAATTTATAAGATGAGGGCGTTCCCCCAGATAAAGCAAAGCAGTTATTGAACAATATTCAGTACCAAAGAACGCGGATGAAGTAAGGAGATTCGTCGCATTTTGTAATTACTATAGAAAGTTCATACCCAAATTCGCTGAAATATGCATATACCTTTAAATAAACTATCCAGGAAAAACGTTAGATTTGATTGGTCAGACGACTGTACTAAATCATTTGACATATTAAAAAAGGCGTTTATCCCTAAAGTACGGTATCCGCCAAAATAAACAGTACCGAAACAGAGAGTGCTGTGGAGTTGTTTATGTAATATGGATTTGTCATATTTGACTTAATTGTCATTAGTTGATATATTAATAGTACGCTGCAGTTAAATTTGATTTAAAAATGGTTCTAACAACGGAAGAAAAAGTGTTTTTGGTAGAGCATTATTTTCGTTCATACGGAAAAGGTCATAATGATGGTCCAAGCTTAGAACAGGTGTCAATAAAATATCAACAAAAATTTAATAAAGCAGCTCCTAGTAAAAGTGTGATGTTAGCTGTTGTTGAAAAATTTCGTCGCACTGGTAGTGTATTGTGTCAACGTAAAGGTTCTTCAGATCGTCGAAAAACAATATGCACTAACGAAAATGAAGGACGTGTTTTTAACAAAGTTGTGCAATCACCTCAAAGAAGTCTTGTAACAACTGCATGTAAACTCAACATTAGTGAAACGTCTTTACGTCGCATGTTCAAATCAATTGGTGGTTATCCATAACGTATTCAAGTTGGACAACGACTAAATGCTGCGGACAAACGTGCAAGAGAAATTTACTGCGGTCGCTTGTTGAGTTTAATTTACGAAGATCCCGATTTTTTTAAAAACATATGGTTTTCAGACGAGAGTCACGTTCATCTTAGCGGCTATATTAATCGACAAACAACCAGATTCCTTGGATTTGAACGTCCTGATGTCATTGTAGAGAAACCACACCACAGTCTCCGAGTTACCGTTTGGTGCGCGGTATCTGGTAATGGAGTGATTGGTCCTTATTTCGTTGAAGATGATAATCAGAATCCACTTACTGTCAACCAAGAACGTAATAGAGAGAAGAATAATAAAAAACTCTTCGTTTTAACAAAACTTCCACTATTTATTTAAAAAACTGTTTTTTTAAATAAATAGTGGAAGTTTTGTTAAAACGAAGAGTTTTTTATTATTCTTAATAAGATGGACTTCCAAAAAGTAAGGGTAAGTAAGCCATACAGCTGTGCGCACCTTAGACTTACTCCGTCAGCATTTCGATAATAGAATAATTTCTCGGGGAACAGACTTCGAATATCCTTCTCATTCACCTGATCTGACGCCACCTGACGCATACATTTGGGGTATAATGAAGGAAAAAATATTTCATTCGGAAAACCCGCCGGCGAATATTGCCGAACTACGGGAAAGCATACAAAATATTTTTCGGCAGTTCCATCAACCACTTTTTATAAATATTTTTATTGACTTACAAAATCGATATGAAGCTTGTTTGCGTCGAAATGGTGAACTTACATATACTCTAAGTGAACTTACATTACAGAAATTAAAAATTAATTTTTATTTTCGGTACTGTTTATTTTGGCGGATACTGTACCTACCCAGATTTCAGTAAATAGTTTATTTTAACAACTGATGTATCATACATGGCATGCTCCGCAATTTTGAGTCAAAGATATGGAGACACAGATTTGCCAATAGCATACGCGTCTGAAAGATTCAATAAATCTGAATTAAACAAACCCATCATATTAAAAGAACTATTAGCAATACATTGGGTTATAAATCATTTCAAATGTTACCTATATGGTTCAAAACAATTTATAGTAAAAACGGATCATAAACCGTTAACTTATTTTCTATGAAAGGTCCAAATTCTAAAATGACAAAGGATAAGACCTTCGAGCATATAATATACTAACGTAGAGACAGCGTCCAAATGAGCTTTGTTTTGTATCAGGGGGGAAAATAAATGTCATATAGTGTCCAGCAATCTCATTGGTCCGTTTTAAATTTGCGTGTCAAGTCGAATTGTCACATATGCCATTATTGTCAATTTGTTTTGCATCTAGAGTTAATTTTACAATTTTATAGTGTTTGGATAATACTTTTAAAGCCATTTTTTAACTAATTTGAGTATATATTATATGGTAAAAGTATGTGTGATTTGTAAATTAATATAAATATGAAAATTAATCATCAAGGTCGTTTTACATGTAAATATGCATTAGCGACTCTTACACTTGTTTAAAAATAGGAAAATGCATAAAGCAAATATACCGCCATATTATTAAGAATACTGAAAATCTAGAAATTTATGCAACAAATTCAACTTTCTATTTTGTAAAATATCTTATAAATCCATGTAAATAATTGATTACTATTACTGTTTAAATTCAAGTCTAAAAAATATTTTGTACCATGTTTCAAAATGTATTAAAGTTTTAATTTCAAACCCCCTAAAAATGATACGACACTGGATGGAGTGTCTGACGGTTTCCCCTTTGATACAAAACAATCACTATTGCTTGCTGTCTCTACGTTAGTATATATGCTCGAAGGATAAGACTAGATCTAGAGGAGTATGATTTCGTAATACAATACCTAAAAGAGAGTACGAAATCTTCGAGCATATATACTAACGTAGAGACAGCAAGCAATAGTAGAGACATAAAGCAATTCTAAAAATGTATCACGTATCCTTATCCGTATACGTAACGTAAAGGAGATACGTAACTAAGCAAAAAGAAGCATAAAGCAAATGCGTTTGTAACGTAACGTAACCATTCATGTGTTTTAATTTTTAACCTAAAAAAATAGCCCCGATATCTACCTTAACAAAATAATGTCGTCATTGCCACTGCAAAATAATCTTTTTCTTTTTAAATGCATTATCGCATATCACAGAAATGTTTGTTATTATTGATGAACAGAAAATAAGGTTATTATTTTTGAGCATACAACATCATTTTTACAGCTAAATTATTGAAAAACGCGATCACGGAACACAATAATGTGATACGTTACGTTAGATACGTGTGACGGATTGATAAGTTTCACGTAACGTAACGAAACCTACGTATCTCTTCTGCACATGCGCATTGCGATACGTATACGGATACGTAGTGATTTTTAGAACTGTTTTAAGTCCCTAGTGATTGTTTTGTATCAAAGGGGAAACCGTCAGACACTACAACCAGTGTCGTATCATTTTTAGGGGGTTTGAAATTAATACTTTTATAATACATTTTGAAACATGTAACAACATAAAATGTTGAATCTGGAACCGTTGGCGAAAATGATACCGAAAACCGTTTACACTACCACTACACCAACACACACTTTTATATGCCTAACGCGCGTTTCGATAACCAAGTTATCTTCTTCAGAGACCCTTTTACCTACCCTTCTACCTTCTTCCTATTCCTGGGAAAACGTTATTAAGGTAATTTCGTACCTCAACGCCATAGTGTGGGGGAGCTGCATCCTGTTGGTATCATAAATTATTTTTGGAAATAGCTGATTCAGCTGTGGCAACAGATTATTTTGAAGAAATTCCAGAAATAACTAGCAGCAGTTAGGTTTTCCTCAATTTTTCCTCAATTTGATTGTTTATAATGCCTGGCTAAACATTCACCTCCTCGGGATATTGTGTCCTATACTCTTCCATCCAATGTAGATTTCCACTTGCCCAATATCCACAGACATGTCCGGCGATTTACGTGACCGTTCAGCATAAAAGTCGCTACATCTGAAAAAAGTACCTTTTGTATGAAACCCGGATCTCTGTTACATTGTTCCATAACGATTTCGCAGAATTCGATCCTTCTATCAAAGTCATCTTCTAATAGCTCCTAGACCAGATGTACTTTGTATGGATGCCACTTCTCCTTTTTTAGCACTCTTACAACAGTTGATTGGTGGACATTATTATCTAGTGCGACCTGCCTAAAACTGGTAGGAGAGTTCTACTATAGATATAGGGAAATCAATGTGTTTGAGAGAGACAGACAAATCAATGTGTATAAGAGAGACCATAGGTTCTGGAACGGTTCTGAACTGTCGGACTGTGGTTCTGAATTGTGGACCAGTTGTTTATTTGGAATATTTGTGTTATATTATAATGATTAAATAATTGAACGACTGGAACGAATTTTATTAGAATTATTAAAGAATTGAACGAGTTTGTATTGCGGGTTGCCTGGAATATAGGATGAGAGAGAAAGTGTCGCCATCTCCCTGCCGCCAGCCACATGTCGGTCGGTAATGTAGATCGCGTCCGGGGGAATTTCGAACGTTGTCATGAGGAGGGCCACATGTCGGTGCGCCGCCATTTTTAGTCCATTTTTGGTCCCCGGGTGGGATGATCACGTGAGGTCAGATTGATAAAATAAGGTCAAAAAGGCATTAACGGGCAGACCAAAAGCTGACCACACAAGCAAGTCAAAAAGGCCTCCAGCAAGGCAACGGAACGGTTCTAGAACGGTTCACAAGTGGGCGATCACGTGACGTCAGAACGAGTTAAAAAGGCATTAACGGCTAGACGAGTGGCTGACCACACAAGCAAAGGCCTCCAGCGTGACGTCATTCGCAAGTCCAAAAGGCATTAGCGAAGCTACTCGCCCTTCTCTCTCCAGACATCATCATACTGGGAAAAGATCATTCCCAGAATTCTTATGGACCACCAGCGTACAAAGACCAAAAGGCGGACGACAACAAGCCAACGCGACGACAAAAGAACGGGTGGGCAAAGACATCTTCTATGACGTCACTCACAAGTCAAAAAAGACATTACCAGCGAGAGAGCGCATAATTTTCAATAGTGGATATATGAAAAAGACGCGTTTAGGTATACTGCGCACCACACCATTCAGACACTATCAAATTAAAAATCCTCTTAATATCAATGGTTCTACGGGTCAAAGGTCCTAAAAGATACTGAATATACGGATTTTGTTAACAAAAATAATTTCTTTTTATCAAATGATCAAAATCTTTACTTGTTGGATAAGAAGAAAAAGGAAGAAAAGAGGGCAATCAATTCTCATATCAACTGGATACTTAAAGAGGTAGCTTATGTCTTTAGACAAACACCACAAATAACGTATCCATTGAGACGTATTCCACCGACACCATGCCCAACAAAACAGAAGAAGAATACATGAAAAATTAAGTTATTAATGTTTTTACAATGACATGTATAATATTAGTATCTATTTTTGTTTTAATTTTAAAAATTATCTTAAAAATTGTAAGACGTAAATTTCAATCTTCATGTAATATAAAAGTTGATGAATAAACAAACTGTTTTATTTTTATAGGTAAGAAGTAGCGAGAATGATAAGGTAAAAATATGCATTTGTGGTTTATTTATTTGTCATTATAATGGTAATATAACATTAGAAAACCGAAATTTATTGTACTAACCCTTACTATGTGAAAGTTCATCTTATTCAGAACAATAAACAACTAAAAGGTTGAATTAACTTTCACTATTTATTCTTTAAATACTTTAAATGTAATGACAGCCGTTTCGCTATCGAAATAGCTACAACCTTAGACCATATACAAATAGACTGGCTGTGACGTCATTTTTCTGAACAACATACTGAAGCCAATATTATCTCTCTTTGTCGCATGAAGTTCGTGGAGCTACGGGATGAGGTGTGTGGGCGGTACTGTTTACAAACAACAAATACCAGCGGCGCAAATGTATTTTAATAGGTACCTAACAAGGTTTTAACTCTAATCAAAATTCTTAAATCATAACTTTAACCCAAAATTAATACAACGAAAACAATACCACAATTAGTTTATGAACAGGGTAAGATTAATGTTTACATATGATTCGCAATGTTCCATGCTATAAGAGACAGTGCAGTCGAAGATATACGAAAACAACCGAAGAAGTTTTATTCAAACGTGGATTTGTTTGTAAACATTAGTTATAGAATACAACATAAAGTTATTTTGGCTTCACAACAAGGACAGAAAATTGACGTCTATTTGTATATGGTCTAAGGCTACAACAAAGCCTTGAATGTCTACAAAAGCTACTCTCATGTCTGCTCGAACACTACTACGGTACAACAATATCTAGTTCAAGCTTTTAACAAATCAGTCGTGAATTATGATGCAATAGACTTTGGTATTTTCTGGAAAACCTATGTTTGCTTCAATATCAAGTTTCACATCGACTGTAGACACCTTCATGCTTTGCATGAGATTTATCTTGATATCATTATTTGGAAAGATATGCTTAATTTTTAGTTCAATACTTGTAATGTTAATTTTAGCAGTTGTACTAGAAGGCGTACTGGACTTGTCCGTAATGTATATGCAATCATTATCATTTCGTGCTCGAACTAGTCGTATTGTTTGTTGACTATATGTAATAATGGGATAATTGTTAAAAATGTTAAAAATATGTTTGAGAGGTATAAGAAGATTGAAGGACTTGTCGCTAATATTCATAATAGGATCTTTCGGGTAATTCCAGCCGGCTATAGCCACAGAGTATAACAGAAAAGTCGCAAGAGAAATACTGCAATGGTAAGTACAGAGGCTGTACAAGAAGTCGCCATTGTCGGGTATACAGGGTATGTTAGAAATATCAATGGTACGGGTACGAGTCGGAGCGGCAGAATTTTTATTAAATCTGACCACACAGTCAAAGAGATCAAGAATGAAGTGGATTTAAGTGGAATTTAATTTGCAAGAAAAAAGCAAGATAATAAAAGAACTTTTTGTTTTGTTTTTAATTAGAGTCAGTTTACACCATATTAATATTAATTTAATGATATAGTAAATTATTTGAAGCAGCATCCTTAACTTTAAAAATAAGTAATAAAAAATACACGTTTTCGGTTGTGTACATACCACCAAATAGTTCTGCTGATTTGTATGAGGAAATCTTTAATTTTTTGCAAGATCAGTTAATCAATGTGGAGAATACTTATATTATAGGAGATTTTAATATTAGTGATATATGCAATAGTAACTTAGATTTAAATTGTAATAGTGTTAAAACAAATATAATAAGTGAATTTTTAGATTTTAAAGGCCTAAAATTATTTAACAATATTCAAAATCACCAAGGCAGGATTTTAGATTTAGTTATGCTGAAAGTAATGAAAATATTTGTTCAGTCTCGAAAGAACATTTTCCATTAGTAAGGGAAGACTCAAATAAGGTATAACTACAAGAAGACTGATTTCTTGGGTTTTACAAAATCTGTAAGGGACATAGACTGGTCGGAAGTGTTAAACGAAAAAATGTAGAATCGGCTTTAGGAAAGTTCTATAGTATATTGAATAACATTATTAATCAATTTGTGCCACGATGTAAATTTAAAATAGAAAATAATAAAAAGTACCCAAACTGGTTTACGATGGAAATAATTAATTATATAAAAGATAAAAAGCGTTACTGGAAATTAAAAGGTGTCTCGCAATATTTTGCTGAACAACATAACGAAATCAGGAAAAAATTGAAAACATTGATAGAAAAGGAGGAAAATAAATACCTAAGCACTTTTGGAAATAATTTTGCCACTGATGTTAATTCTTTTTGGAATTACATAAAATATAATCGAGAGAATTCTGAAATATGTAATAATTTTAAATATCAGGGCAATACAGTGTCTGATGATCAAACAGCAGACATGTTTGCAAAGTTCTTTTCATCTGTCTATTCTAGAGAACAGGCTTCATATGATGTAAAAAATTGTAACATTAACAGTGCTTCTTGTAACGATACATTTTCTATTGATAGTATTAGTGAGTCTGACTTTATTGAAGCAGCAAAAAAATTACAGACGGTATTCCTCCGTATTTTCTTAAAGCATGTAGTGAGTGGATTCAGTTACCATTACTTCATATTTTTAATTTAATAGTCAAAACAGGAACATTTCCTACAGCTTGGAAAACAACAATTTGCACTCCAATATTGCAATATTGCAAGTATCGACAAAGTCGGTCGCCATCACGTTTTCTATTGGAATGTAATTCAATGTCCGTTGGGGCATATAGCCCAGGAAGTAGTTGTTTTTTTGATAGAAAACGGTCAAGAATGGTATAGAAACTGTTAAGTTTCCTTACCCTGGGTGCAGGTGGAAACAATTTTCCACTTTTTCAGTTTTTTTATTGACTGCGCCTTATAGAAATTTATTTCTTGTTTTGTTTTCTTAAACTTTATAGCTTTATAGCCTATATATGGGAACCAATTAATTTAAACATAGTATAAACAATTAAAAGACATAAGAATATTAGGTAATCTTCCAGTTTAACCATCCGCTTAAAAATGCCTATGCGCATTTACGTAATTATTCGAAATTGACCGCAGGATTTTTTTCTGAAACCGAATAGTTTAATTTGATTTAGTAAATTTGATTAAAAAGTCGCACCTTCATAAGGAGATTTATTGCTTAAATTCATAAGTAATAAATTAGATGCTAAGAACAGCAATTAAAAATAGGGAAAACCATTTTAAATAATGCATATTATATTAAAATTAAATAATATATAATTAAAATATTATATTAAGTCTTCTGATTTATTTAATGCATATTCTGTATCTGTAGAGTAGGAAGGGTCAGTATAGACTCACAGCACTGTACATCCTCCCAAGGAGTCGCCCTCCTAGGACATTGTCCATCCTGCCTTATTCAGGAAGGAAGACAGGTCACCAGGGGACATCTCCTTAATGTCGGCAGGTGTAGGCCAAGACTCACACACACTCTCTTATCGACGATAGCTCCGGATATTCACATAACACATGCCTGACAGTTTCATCTTCCTGTTCACACCTCCTGCATAGAGGTATATCCACTAGCCCCATAATATGGAGGTATTTCCTTAGTTGACAGTGTCCAGTCAGAAATCCCACTGTTAAACGTAAGTTCTTCCTGGTCATCGCCAAATATTTATTCGTATCCAGCTTCTCAGGGTCGCCCAGGGTAATCCTGGCAAAACTGCATCCTTTGGTTTCATCCTATCTCTTAAGGGATTGAGTACGGGTGTAACGTTTGGCTAGTTCCGCAATTGTCGAAGTCGTCAAACCATGGGTGTCGCCTGGTCCCAAAATTTTCAGTCCAGCCGCCATCCTGGCCAGAGAATCAGCAATACGGTTACCTTTGCCCCTGTCGCATGTCGTGCCCTTTCACCCACCTTAGTACGATATTATTATCTACTGAGGCGTTAGCTAAATCTTGGTGGCACTCTAGTGCTAACCCTGAGATAAACCGTTGTCTATTCAAGGTTAGTAGTAGACGGGGAGCTGGCTACAGAAAACAGAGTCGATAAGGTGCGCGCCATTTCATCTTGTAAACTGACGGGCCCAACTTAGTACATCACCAAACGCCACTTCTTAAGGTCAGCACAGGTCGGATATGAAAATGCCAGCCGGTTTTCCCGGACGAAAAAATTGGGTGAAAAACCTCATAACGTGCGCGAGTGAAACCTTTTGCAACGTGTAGTTTGAACCTCAAGTAAGAGCGGTGTAATAGCGCAAGAAGTTTTGCGGGCCGGAAAACCCTCGTAAGAAGTGATCGAAAGTGTCGGAAAATTCATCTGAAAAACCTCATAACGTGCGCGCGCGAAACCTTTTGTAACGTGCGGTTTAAGCCTCAAATAAGAGCGGTGCAATAGTGCAAGAAGTTTTGCGGGCCGGAAAACCCTCGTAAGAAGTGATCGAAAGTGTCGGAAAATTCATTTGAAAAACCTCATACCGTGCGCGCGCGAAACTTTTTTATTAAGTTTTTGGGGTCTCAACTAAGAGCGGCGTGATAGCGCAAGAAGTTTTGCAGGCCGGAAAACCTCCGAAAAAAATTGAGGAAAATCAGCGTATATTTGAAATGAAAATTTTTCGTATTCGGCTTGACGGAAAATTTACGCTGATTTTCCTCAATTTTTTTCGGAGGTTTTCCAGCCTGCAAAACTTCTTGCGCTATCACGCCGCTCTTAGTTGAGACCCCAAAAACCTAATAAAAAAGTTTCGCGCGCGCACGGTATGAGGTTTTTCAAATGAATTTTCCGACACTTTCGATCACTTCTTACGAGGGTTTTCCGGCCCGCAAAACTTCTTGCACTATTGCACCGCTCTTATTTGAGGCTTAAACCGCACGTTACAAAAGGTTTCGCGCGCGCACGTTATGAGGTTTTTCAGATGAATTTTCCGACACTTTCGATCACTTCTTACGAGGGTTTTCCGGCCCGCAAAACTTCTTGCGCTATTACACCGCTCTTACTTGAGGTTCAAACTACACGTTGCAAAAGGTTTCACTCGCGCACGTTATGAGGTTTTTCACCCAATTTTTTCGTCCGGGAAAACCGGCTGGCATTTTCATATCCGACCTGTGCTGACCTTAAGAAGTGGCGTTTGGTGATGTACTAAGTTGGGCCCGTCAGTTTACAAGATGAAATGGCGCGCACCTTATCGACCCTGTTTTCTGTAGCCAGCTCTGGGACTATAGGGCTTGTCTACTATCAGTGCAGATTATAATGTTTTTGTCAGAAATTTATTTTCTGCTGGTAAGATACCAGCCAGTTCTGTTTGAACCACGCTGGTATTTTTTCCCATTCCCCATTTAATCCTTAGGCTAAGTGATCTGGAGTAGACTCCACATCCTGATCCTTCCTTGGTTTTTGAGCCGTCTGCGTATATGCGTATTGTATTTGCAGCATCCGCCTCAATGTTCTGTTTTATTTGCATTTTGTAGGGTTTATTAAACACAAACCTGGGTTCAATTGCGTCACCGGCCGCCTGTAGCAGAGGCACCGCAGTGAGTGCCTCCCTCCACAGGCCCAGCCTCAGTTGACCCATTCCTACCTCGGGGTTTACACCAGCCGTGCGCAATCGTAGCATGGCCATTAGCGCAACCTCCTTGACGTGCAGGTCGAGAGGTATCAGACCAGTAACCAATTCCATTGCCGCGGTTGGTGTTGTTCTCATGGCTCCTGTGATATTCAGACAAGCCATTCGTTGTATTTGATACAGTTTTTGGATAGCCGTTGCTTGTAGAGTTTTAGGTCCCCATGCAATAGCTCCGTACGTTAGCATAGGTCTATTTATTGCTGTGTAGATCCAGGTGACTACACGGGGCGAGGGACCCCATGTGCGTCCCACTGTCCTCCGACACTGCTCATAGGCCACATATGCTCTTTTTGCTCTATTCTGAATGTGCGAGTTCCATGTTAACTTCCTGTCGAGGGTAATACCGAGGTATTTCACCTCTTCAGCGAAGTTTAGTTTGCTTTTGAAGATTTCGGGGGGTTTCAAGCCCGATAAGCTTCTTTTCCTAGTGAAAAGGACCAACTCTGTCTTCTTGGGATTGATCTGTGGTGTGAACAACCCGTATATTTCGTATTTTTAATTAAATTGTTTATTAGAAATATTGTTGGCCTAGACTACAGTAGTTTGTTTATAGTATGGCACGTTCACGGTCATATCGTGTTGCGAGGAAGGCTGAATTAACAAGAAATAGTAAATAAATACACGGCAAAGAATAGACGAAAGGTTCAATGTATGATATTCATTATCAAGTTCACTATGTTGCTGATACAGCATTAATATAATTTATTTATGATAATTAAGTGTTGTACTCTAATCCAGTCATCAAAAATATAATTTAATGTCTTTAGTGTAAAAGTGTTTATTCCACACAACCCCCAATATTAAATATTACATGACGATTCTGCAAACTAATGGTAAGACGAGATAAGATGGTTCAACAAGAAACAATGGAGAACAAGAAGGAATGATGGGTGGTACAGCAACAAAACAACAAGTACAAGAAAATGGAGTGGTGAATAGCAACTTTATTGTACAGGAACAATCATATAAACTGGATATAGAAGCGAAATCACTGCTATACGTAATTGTACTACTACTACTTTGCCAATTCGTATGGAAGACGCATCGCAGAAGTATGAAAAGGGTTATCCTGAGACACCTAGCAAACAACAGGGGAGTCAACCAATCTACAGCAACCCTTCAGGTCTAAGAAGAGATGTAACCAACCGTAAGTTTTGTAAACATTCGATTTTTGTAGAATTATTATTATCATGATTATTTTATTTTTTGAATTTTATATACAATACAATTTACTCTACTAAATGTCTGCAACTTGAGATCAATTGTATAATAGATTGAACGTATGTTATGAAGAAATTAATAAACAAAGCAAACGCGTATTAAAAAAGGAAATTCCCAAAAGCAAAGAAGTTAGGGTAGAGATAGTAGATAGTTTAGTTTTACATTACAATACATTTGCCGCATTAGTTAATAAAAACTTCAAACAACTTGCCGATAATCAATAACTATTATGTGAGAAACTTTTCGATAAAATCAGAAATAAGGTTATCAGGTCGTTTCAAGTAATTCATTGTAACTATAGTGTACCTAAATTTATAGGACAACCAATAAATATAGAAGTGTTGGACGAGTATAGTGACAGCGATAGCGAGAGTGAAGACATTATGGCTCTCATATGAATGAATTTTTTAATTTAGCTAGTAAGATTTTACCTACTGAATTCAACGGTGATGCAAGTAAATTGCAGGCATTTACAGATGCTTTGGAATTATTGCAGTTACATGCAGCCAATCATGAAGATAAAGCTGTACTCTATGTAAAAACTAGATTGACGGGTAAGGCTAGGAACTTAATAACCCATGAGAATACGTTAGCTACTATTATAGCGGCGTTAAAGAACGGTATCAAGGGGGAAAGCTCGAGCTTAGTAATAGCTAAGCTGGGTAAATACAAACAGGTAGGAAAGGATATGACGGCATATGCTACCGAATTAGAAAAGTGAACGGAACAGTTGCAAGCGGCGTACATAGCGGAAGGAATGCCAGCCAGTTTAGTAAATAAATACACTGCAGAGGCTCTAATAGCTGCAGGTAACTTTAAGCTTAGCTTCATTTGACGGTACAGCAAGTCAGGAAAGAATTCTAAATTTCTGAGCAAACCAGTACCCGACTAAAAATAGGTTTAACTCCTCCTGGAGGAACCCACATAATAATCATAATAAAACTAAATATTCAGGTCAACCATGGAGACAAAATAACCACAGGAACACCCGCACACCAATGAATCAGAATCATCAAAGTTGGAACAGGTCTGGAGATCGACAGCAAATGTGGAGAGGCAGAGACTGGGAAGACGGAAGGAATAACAGACAGAACGGATTTAGGAATGTTAGAATGTGTGAAAGCAATGAGCAAACAAGTTTACCAGAAAATCAACCGTTGGGGTTTTAGATAACATTAATTATTTAAGTATGAATGAGAAGTGTGAATGTAGGGCAAACTATTCAAAAGTTAGTGAAAACGCGAAGCTAGTACTTAATTTTAATTTATCTTGCGCAAATTTTGTATATGTAGAAACAAATATCTCACATAAAGAGAAAGTTTTCATATTAGACACAGGAGCAGATATTTCATTAATAAGAGTAACAGATTTCCCTAGAAATTTATTGCGAACAAATGAAACATTATCTATAAGAGGCGTAACTCAGGGAGAAGTACAAACATTAGGCAAAATACAAATATCACTTTTAATTGGGGACAAATATTTAAACATTTTTTTCATATAGTGGAAGAAAATTTTCCGATAACCGCTAACGGAATAATTGATAGAGATTTTATTAGTAAATATAAATGTATATTAGATTATGCCAACTGGAAATTTCACATAAATTGCCATCATGAAAGGTCATTGAGTTTAAAAATTTTCAATAACCCGGAATTTGATTCACTATTAATTCCACCGAGATGTGAAGTATACCGCACAGTCGAATTTTTCAAAAATTTAGGACAAGATAGAGTAACGGAACATCAGGAATTAGTACCGGGAGTATTTTTAGCAAGCTCTATCATTTCAAAAAACAGTCCATATGTAAAAAATTTGAACACAACAGACGAAAATGTTTCAATTAAAGTAAATTCAATCAATACGATAAACTTAGACTTATTTAACGTTTACACAGTAATTCAGGAGAAAGGTAATAGATTAAATGAATTACGAAAAGAATTAAATTTAGAAGTACCAGATTTTGTTAGGGATAAATTGACACACCTTTGCGAAAACTTTTCTGATATAATCGCGCTAAAAAGTGCCATATTAACTCACAATAATTTCTATGAACAAAGAATTTCCGTAAAAGATAAAACACCAGTATACATAAAAAATTATAGAACACCTCATGCTCAAACGGAAGAATTAAACAATCAAGTGAAAAATTTATTAGATCAAGGGATAATAGAACCTTCTACATCTGAATATAACAGTCCAGTCCTACTAGTACCAAAAAAGTCCTCAGGTAGCGAAAAGTCTTGGAGATTATGCATTGATTTCCGACAGCTTAATCAGAAAATCATCACTGATAAATTCGATTTTAGATCAATTAGGAAGATCTAAGTGGTTCTCAGTCATAGACCTAATGGCAGGTTTTCATCAAATTCCATTAGAACAATCTTCTAGGAAGTACACCTCTTTCAGTACTGAATCAGGTTCGTTTCAATATACTAGATTACCTTTTGGACTTAACATTAGTCCCAATAGTTTTTCAAGGATGATGTCCATAGCATTTTCAGGTCTCACACCCGAGAAAGCATTTCTTTACATGGATGACATAGTAGTAATAGGGATTTCCGAGAATCATCATCTAGCAAATCTAAAAGAAACCTTTGAAATATGTCGTAAATTTAATTTGAAACTTAATCCGCAAAAATGCCAATTCTTCAGGCGCGAAGTCACGTATTTAGGTCACAATTTATCTGACGAGGGCGTTTCTCCCGATAAAGCAAAATTTTCAGTCATTGAACAATATCCCGTACCAAAGAACGCGGACGAAGTAAGGAGATTCGTCGCATTCTGTAATTATTATAGAAAGTTCATACCTAAATTAGCTGAAATATGCGTACCTTTAAATAAAATATCCAGGAAAAACGTTAAATTTGATTGGTCGAACGAATGTAGTAAATCATTTGACACATTAAAAAAGGCATTCTAAAATATCCCGATTTCAGTAAACGCATCAAACATGGCATGCTCCGCAATATTAAGTCAAAAATATGGAGACACAGATTTACCAATAGCATACGCGTCTAGAGGATTCAATAAATCTGAATTAAACAAACCTATCATATTAAAAGAACTATTAGCAATACACTGGGGTATAAATCATTTCAAATGTTACTTATATGGTTCAAAACAATTTATAGTAAAAACGGATCATAAACCGTTAACACACTTATTTTCGATGAAAGATCCAAGTTCTAAAATGACAAGTGTTGGAAATTATGTTTCACCAATCATATTCTCTTTTTTCAATTTATATTTTATTTATGTTACCATAGATAATTTTATCCTATATATAAAAAAGTGACATATTGTAAAAAATATATAGTCTTGTCAATTAATTAAAAAATACAAGTTTACTTTTGTAATCATAAAGCCGTATTTTATTCAGTAAGTTTTCTAAAAGATATATCCAACAGTAAATAGGGTTCAAGTTGGGTAGACTGGAGCACTATTAATAAGATTTGGCGACCGTGACAGGACCCATTTGAAGACTAACAGCTCTGTTTGTGAGAAGCATGGAGAAAATAATTAAGACTCAAAATGCAAACAAGACTGCTTTTATGCGACTTTATGATGAAACAGTGAATCTACTACAGGACAGACAAAACCTTTTTGCCATACAAGGTAATTTTAACAATTTAAATAAGAAAATGGAAGTTTTGTCTAGTATTCATAAAGAATTAGTGGATTTTATGCTTGATAATGATTTGCCTGAAGAAAATATTGATGGGGAAATGCAGTCTTACGATAGTTTAGCAAATAAGTTTGAGGAATTGAAACTTAAAATCGATAATTTAGTCACGAAATCCAACGAAATTAAAAGTCAGGCCTGTTCATCCAAGCCAAACTAAATTATCCGATTATAGAAGTTAAAAAATTTGGAGGGGATATCTCGGATTGGTTGCCGTTTTGGAGCCAATTTCGCCGGATTCATGAAGATGACCAAATGGACAACGAAGATAAATTCCAATTATTGCTACAGTACACCATCCCAAAATCTCGAGCACACATTTTGGCAGAAAGCTATCCTCCTAGAGCTAAAAATTATGAGAAAGTGATTGATAGCTTTAAGTCTCGTTTTGGACGTGATCTTCTAATAGAATATTATGTCAGAGAGCTTCTAAAATTAGTCATTCACAATTTTAATACCAAAATAAAGTTGAGTTCACTATTTGATCGTTTCGAAGCACAGTTGAGATCCCTAGAAACTCTCGGCGTAACTTCAGATAAATTTGCAGCAGTATTATATCCAATGGTCGAGTCATGTTTACCCGAAGAGACCCTCAGAGTTTGGCAGCGAAGTGTAAATTTTAATCCAGATTTAACGCTTAAAAATAGATTAGATAACCTTATGTCATTTTTAAAGAAACAGGTTGAAGGTGAGGAACGGATTCAACTCGCATCGTCAGGCTTTGATCTACACAAAAATCGCCAGAAATATGATACAACCAACTCCAAAAGTACAATTCCCACAGCAGCTGATCTTATTAATCATGGAAAACAGAAATGCATTTTTTGCAAAGCGGAACATTCAAGTTATTCTTGTCCAGAAGCCATGAAAATGACTTTAGAAGAAAAAAGAAAGATTTTAAGTCAAAAAGGATGTTGTCATTTGTGTTTGAAGTTTGGCCATTTTTATAAAAAATGCAGAAATGGTAACAAGTTGAAATGCGATAAATGTTTAGGCAAACACACCACAGTTATGTGTTACAAAGAAAACTCAGAGAAAGACACGCCAAAACTCAGATCTGAAAACTTATCCAATCAGACATGCAACAGCCAAGTATTTTTGCAAACTATGGTAGTTCATTTAAAAAATGATAAAACCTCAAGACCAGTTAGAGTTATTTTTGATACAGGATCTCAGAAATCATATGTTTGTAAACACACAGCATTGGAGATGGGATATGAGCCTCTTAGAGAAGAAGAATTCATTCATGGGTTATTTGGTGGTGTTACGTCAGAAACAGTTAATCACAAAATTTATCGTATTCAACTGGAAAGTATGTCAAAAGAATACAACTGTACATTTGAAACTTTAGATCAGTTAGTGATATGCAGCCATATACAAAGTATACCAGAAGAAGGACCATGGAATGCAGAAATAGAAAAGTTGAATGTGTCACTTTATGATAACAATGAAGCTCCAGTAGAAGTTCTGATAGGTGCAGATATTGCAGGCAAGCTTTTTACAGGAAATAAATATGAGCTTAGGAGTGGCTTAGTTTTATTAGAGACTAAACTGGGTTGGACAATCATGGGTAAAATGAATCAACAAATTAAAAATAACTTGGCTATGATCTCAACCTCAATGTTTAACAAGAATATTTCCATCTCAGACCCTTGGAATCTAGAAACAATTGGCATATTAGATCCTGCTACAGAAAATTCAAAGAAAGAAAAGGAATTGGCAGTACAAGATTTTTTGTAAACACAGTATCCAGAGAAGAAAACGGAAGATACATTGTGAGATTACCATGGATAGAATTTCATGCTCCTTTACCTACCAATTATGACATTTCTATGAAAAGGTTGGACAATTTAATGAAAAAACTAGACAAGGATAAATATTACGAAGATTACAACCAAGTCTTTAAGAAATGGTTAGATGAGAAGATAATTGAAGTAGTTCCTGAACCAGATAGTAGAAATTTTGGACATTATCTACCACATCGTGACGTAGTAAAGTTAAGCAGCGCTACTACGAAGATCCGTCCAGTATTTGATGCTTCCGCTAAATCAAAGACCAGCAGTCCATCATTAAATCAATGCCTTGAAAAAAGTATAAACCTCATTGAACTTATTCCATCAATTTTGATAAGATTTCGGATGGGAAAAATTGGCGTGATAGCTGATATTAAAAAGGCGTTTTTACAAATCGGACTTCATAGCGCAGACAGAGAATACTTGAAATTTCTATGGTACAATGAACATGAGAAACTTATCACTTATCGTCATGCTAGAGTAGTCTTCGGAGTTATGTGCAGTCCTTATCTCCTTGGTGCAGTAATAAATTATCATTTGGAACAATATCTCAACAATGGTTGTCAAAATTATTCATCTTCTACAATAGACAGATTAATGAAGTCTTTTTACATAGACAATTGTGTTACAAGTATGGACACGTCAGAAGAAGTACAAAATTTTATTCAAGAATCTAAAGCAGTAATGTCAGAAGCACAATTTGACCTTAGATTATGGGAAACCACTAAACCACTATTTTGTCTCAGGAAGAAGACCAAGACGTTAAAGTATCTTCAGTTTTAGGGTTACATTGAAATAGAAATTTAGACACATTGGAGCTGTCTTTTACTGGATTTGGTCATTTAAGTACAGAACATGTTACCAAGAAAATAATTTTGTCAGTTGTTAACAGCATTTTTGATCCAAATGGTTTTGCGTGCCCAGTTTTACTAATTCCGAAGAAACTTCTACAAAAAAACATGGAATTTGAAGCTTGATTGGAACCAAGATGTACCCGATGATATTAAAAATACTTTTTTGGAATGGCTAAAAAATTTGAATCTTTTGAGAACTATAAAAATACCCCGATGGATTTTGCAAGACACAGCAGAAAAAATTGAATCATGGGAGCTACATCTTTTTTGCGATGCCAGTAAAGATGCTTACGCTACAGCAGTTTTTGTAAGAACTATGTGTAATCAAGAAGTTTCTATTCAGTTGATTCAAGCTAAGAGCAGAGTTGCCCCTATTAAGAAAATTTCTATACCCAGATTAGAACTCTTAGCAGCTACAATTGGTGCAAGACTATTGGTTGCTGTCAAAAATAATTTGGAAATTGAAAATATAAAAATTTATTGTTGGACTGATTCTACAACGATACTATCATGGATAAAGAGGCAAGATACATGGAAGCCTTTTGTTAAAAACAGAGTAGATGAAAGGTATACAAAGGGTATATTCAAATACTGGAATTCTCAATGCTATACCCACTATTATGGATGTTGAAATCATAGACCATTTCTATCTGTAAGTATTTTCATTATTCTATTACAAACTTAATTATGATTTACTTTATTTGTATGGATAATTTATTATTAGTTTCTTTCTGGTATTATTGTTTGTTTAAAATATTAAATCTAAATCATAGCTTATAAACTACTCATACTTTTGTGGTGTGAACACCCCGTATATTTCGTATTTTTAATTAAATTGTTTATTAGAAATATTGATGGCCTAGACCACCGTAGTTTGTAACTAAATTAGTCCCAAAAAGGCAGGGAGCCAATTTGTAACTAAAAAACTCTCCAAAAGAGATCCCGACTAAGAGACCCTCTCCAGGGGGTGGTTCGACTCCAGGTTAATGCTCACTATAGGAAGGATTGGGATGTATAAGTAATGACGGCGCCACTATCTTTTGAACGCTATAGATTAAGCAAACAAACTACACAAAAACTAAGGTGAGAAAGATAGAAACACCTTGTAATTACTTTAATTAAACAAATAAAGAAGCTACTTGAAATAAAGACCGACCACGCTACACCCTTAAGACTTATAGTCTAAGGTATATAAATGAAAAGGTTTTTAAAACTATTGTTTATTTATTGAAACTGTAAATACTTGCTGATAATGAACTGGAGTTGTAAAAAGTGGACTTAACTTTAGGTTTCTGTGCTGTCTAGAAGGTCGGCTTCAGCTTCTTCGTGGAGAGATAAAAGTTTCTTTAATGGTTCTGGCTGCTCGGGATGTAATAGTATTCTTAACAGCTCAGAAGTGGTTTGAGAGACTGTCTTCACATAGGCGGTCACTGGGTTCTAAATTAGCAATAACTTTACTCCAACTTAGCGATAACTTGGCAATAACTTGGCTCCAACTTAGAGGTAACTTGACGGTAACTCGACTCCAACTTAGAGACAATTCGACTCCAACTTAGAGGGTTGTATCTTTCAACAACCAAAAGGGGAAATTTCACAAGATGAGTACTTGAGGGTTTGTTCAATTTCTTCAGACGAGAGTATCAGTTGAAAAGGATATAAAATTGCTTGGCGATTAATTAAATAGTCTAGCTCAAGACGGAAATTGTGTTTTGTGTGATTTGTCAGAAGAAATGCGTTATTTATGATAATGCGTTATTTATGATAATTAAGTGTTGTACTCTAATCCAGTCATCAAAAATATAATTTAATGTCTTTAGTGTAAAAGTGTTTATTCCATACAACCCCCAATATTAAATATTACATGGCGATCCTGCAAACTAATGGTAGGACGATATAAGATGGTTCAACAAGAAATACTGGACAACAAGAAGGAATGATGGGTGGTACAGCAACAAAACAACAAGTACAAGAAAATGGAGTGGTGAATAGTAACTTTATTGTACAGGAACAATCATATAAACTGGATATAGAAGCGAAATCACTGCTATACGTAATCGTAGTACTACTACTTTTCCAATTCGTATGGTCCATTTGGAAGACGCATCACAGAAGTATGAAAAGGAAAATCCTGAGACACCTAGCAAACAACAGGGGAGTCAACCAATCTACAGCAACCCTTCAGGTCTAAGAAGAGATGTAACCAACCGTAAGTTTTGTAAACATTCGATTTTTGTAGAATTATTATTATTATGATTATTTTTATTTTTATTTTGAATTTTATATACGATACAATTTACTCTACTAAATGTCTGCAACTTGGGATCAATTGTATAATAGATTGAACGTATGTTATGAAGAAATTAATAAACAAAGCAAACGCGTATTAAAAAAGGAAGTTCCCAAAAGCAAAGAAGTTAGGGTAGAAATAATAGATAGCTTAGTTTTACATAACAATACATTTGCCGCATTAGTTAATAAAAACTTTAAACAACTTGCCGATAATCAACAACTATTATGTGAGAAACTTTTCGATAAAATCAGAAATAAGGTTATCAGGTCGTTTCAAGTAATTCATTGTAAATATAGTGTACCTAAATTTATAGGACAACTAATAAATATAGAAGTGTTGGACGAGTATAGTGACAGCGATAGCGAGAGTGAGAGAAACATGGCGCTTAGTATGAATGAGTTCTTTAATTTAGCAGGTAAAATTTTACCCAATGAATTTAATGGTGAAGCAAGCAAATTGCAAGCTTTCTTAGATGCACTCGAATTACTGCAGATTAACGCAGCCAACCATGAGGATACGTAAGTACGTTTCGTGAAAACCAGACTGACAGGCAAGGCACGGAATGTTATAACCACAGAAGACACATTACCTAGGATTATAGAGGCATTGAAAAAGGGGATAACAGGTGAAATTTCCAGCCTAGTCTTAGCAAAATTAAGGAAGTTTAAGCAACTCAACAAAGATAGTACTACGTATGCTACAGGTCTGGAGAAGCTCACGGAGCAGCTTCAAGCAGCGTACATAGCTGAGGGAATGCCAGCCAACCTAGTAAATTACAGAGGCAGTAACTAAGTCAGTTACTCAGAATGCAGTTGGCGGTCATTTAAAGACCATAATAGCTGCAGGTAACTTTAGTACTTCTCAGGAAGTTATTACGAAGCTAGTAGCTTCGGATGATTGCGCAGCAAGTCAAGAAAGAGTACTACACTTCCAAACAAAACAGTACCCGACTTAAAATAGGTTTAACTCCTCTTGGAGGAACCCACACAACAATCAGAACGGAATCACTTATCCTGGTCAACCACGGAGACAAAATAATCACAGGAACACCCGCATACCAATGAATCAGAATCATCA
Organism: Ophraella communa; assembly: GCA_035357415.1. Taxonomy (NCBI): domain Eukaryota; kingdom Metazoa; phylum Arthropoda; class Insecta; order Coleoptera; family Chrysomelidae; genus Ophraella; species Ophraella communa. Next base: position 23,668,322 of record CM068989.1, read on the forward strand.
AAGTTGGAACAGGTCTGGAGATCGACAGCAAACGTGGAGTAGAGTCTGGGAAGACAGAAGGAATAACCGGCAGAACGGATTTAGGAATGTTAGAATGTGTGGAAGCAATGAGCCAACAAATACACCAGAAAATCAACCTTTGGTGTTTTAGATAACATTAATTATTTAAATATGAATGAGAAATGTGAATGTAGTGCAAATTATTCAAAAGTTAGTGAAAACGCGAAACTAGTACTTAATTTTAATTTATCTTGTGCAAATTTTGTATATGTAGAAACAAATATCTCACATAAAGAGGAAGTTTTCATATTAGACACAGGAGCAGATATTTCATTAATAAGAGTAACAGATTTTCCTAGAAATTTATTGCGAACAATTGAAATATTATCTATAAGAGGCGTAACTCAGGGAGAAGTACAAACATTAGGCAAAATACAAATATCACTTTTAATTGGGGACAAATTTTTCATATAGTGGAAGAAAATTTTCCGATAACCGCTAACGGAATAATTGATAGTGTAACAAATTACAATAACATTTAACACTAAATAAAAACTAAAAGTAAAAGAAAAAGTATTTTAAGAAACAATAAGCAGTTTTATCACGTAACCGTGGCGCTAAGTCCAAATCGGATGCAGTGGCTTTGCTTGCTTCTACCCCTGCTGTCGTCTGATGGTATAGGATCTAGTCAGATCTCTGTCGGTGTAGCACTCGCGTCCTTATTGCGCGCCATCTATGCGCGGGGCGATGAGGTGTCCTCCGTGTACTGATGGTTGCAAGCTAAACAGGGGTACATTGCGTCGCATAAGTATATGACCGCTACAGCCTCCCCCTCTGACGTCGAGGTCGTCTCGATGAGACGTCAGAAATAGTAGTGGGCGACTGTGTATCTGACTTGCGAGGCCGTCCTCTTCTCCTAATCTCTCGTAATGGATTATGTACGTCTTCTGAGTCTCCAGAAGACTGATAAGGAGTCAGGTCGCTGGTATGATAAATCCCTATTGGGGTGGAGTCTTCACTCGACTCGGCAACTTCGTAGCTGGTGGGCCCATGTTTACGAAGTATGACGTAGGGTCCGTCGCGTCGTGGTGCCAATTTCGTTGAGTATCCTTTTGTAGCATTACTGAGGAAATGTGACTTGACTAGCACTTTGTCGCCAGGTGCGTAATCCGGCCCATGACGCCTATGTTTATTCACATATGCTTGATTTTTCTCTTGTCGTTCTTCAGTAAGCTCCTTGGCTAGACGGAGAGATCTAGATAAATTTTGTAGTCTGGGTGTGATTTCAGCGACGAAATTTTCGTTACGCACGATGGTGCTAAGGTCGTCTGTGACATCTTGTACAGTCCGCAGCTCTCTTCCGAAGGTCAAATAGGCCGCCGTATGGCCCGTACTTTCACATCGGGCTGTGTTGATGGCGAATCTTATAGAGGATAAGTGCCGGGACCATGAGAGGTGCTCTTTGCCAACTAGTATACCTAATTGTGTTTTTAAATCACGGTTCTTTCGTTCGACTACATTTGATTCAGCGTGATATACAGGAATTAGGGCATGTCTGATGTCTAGACAAAACGTGAGTTTTTGCATTACGGCGGACACGAATTGTGTCCCGTTGTCGCTTATTAACCGCCGTGGTATTCCATAGCGGAGAAATATTTCATCGATTAATACTCGTGCGCAATTCTCTGCCGTAGCGTCGGCTAGCGCAAACAATTCAATCCAACGGCTGGTGGTATCTTCAATTATATAAATCCACCTTTTGCCGTCTTCACTCAACGGTAATGGTCCGAACAGATCGACTGCTATAACTTCAAACCTTTGGTTGGAGACTACTGTTTGTAATAATCCCGCGGGCTTCCGGTTATCGACTTTGTACCTCTGGCATTCTAAGCAGATGGATACATGTTTGACAATGTCTTGGCGCATTCCTGTCCAAAAGTATCGCCTTGAGACTCGATTTAGCGTTCTATCTACGCCGTAATGTCCGGCGGTAGGGTCGTCGTGGTATGCTCTCAAAATTTTTGGACGTTCCTCCTTTGGCACCACTAATCGTGCGTTTTCATCTTCCTGTTCCTGAGTATACCGATAAAGTACTCCCAAATGCATGAAATAACCCCGTTTAATCCATTTAGCGTTCCTTTCGTCGTCTGCGGCGTCCTCTAGGGCCGCAATAATCGGGGCAAGTTCAGGATCATTTGTTTGTTTGTGACGCATCTCTTTTTCACTTTGCTTAGGGATGTCAAATTGTACAGTGCAGACCTGACATTCGCTGTTATGATTCTCGCATATGGGTCGAGATAAGAGATCCGCAACTACATTTGTTTTCCCGGGTGAATATTGGATTTTAAGGTCGTATGGCTGTAATCTCAGGGCCCATCGTGCTAGGCGCCCTGTTGGCGTTTTCAAGCTCATTAACCATTTGAGGGGTTGGTGGTCGGTTATTAGTATCGACTCTGAACCTTCGATATATCCTCGAAATTTATCCACTGCGAAAACTAGTGCAAGTGCTTCGCGTTCTGTAGTGCTATAGTTCCGTTCCGCTGATGTCAGTAAACGACTGCTGTATTCTATCGGGTGCTCGTTTTCTCTCTCCCCCTGGACCAAAACCGCTCCTATTGCGTAAGCACTGGCGTCGGTCTTGATAATAAATGGTTTGGAGAAGTCGGCTTGTTTTAGTATAGGCGAGGACACTAGTCCCTCTTTTAGATTACCGAAGGCTTGCTCTTCTTCTGTTCCCCATTTCCATACTGCTTTTTTCTTTGTTAGATTCGTTAGTGGTCTAGCAATCTGCGCGAAGTTAGGTATAAATCGTCTGTACCAGGAGCAAGTTTGTATGAAGGACAACAGCTGCTTGATATTTTTTGGGGCTGGCATATTAGATATAGCCGATGTTTTTTCGGGGTCGGTCGAGATGCCGTTCTTGGTAATAAGATGACCAAGGTACCTGACAGTGGAACAACCAAAATTGCATTTTTTTCTGTTTACCCTCAGTCGGTACGTTCTCAAATGTTCAAAGACCATCTCCATATCACGGAGATGTTGGTCGAATGACGGTGACCTGATAATAAGGTCGTCGAGGTAGACTAGGATGGTGACTTCTTTTAGGGTAGCTTTGAATCTGTCCATCAGGCGCTGAAAACTACTGGGTGCGTTTCGTAATCCAAAGGCCATCCTATTAAATCTATATATCCCAAAAGGTGTTATAAATCCTGTTTTATCCTTGTCACGGTCATGGATTTGTATTTGCCAGTAGCCCGATTGAAGATCAAGGCACGACATGAACGGGCAGCCTTTTGCGGCGTGGAGCAAATCGTCGACCCGTGGTAGTGGATATTTATCGGGTATTGTGATAGCATTGAGCTTGCGGTAGTCGACACATACTCGTAGGTCGTTGTCCTTTTTGGGTACGAGAACTACAGGGGATACCCATGGTGTATCGCTTTCCTCGATAATACCTTTCTCCAGCATGTCGTCGAGCTTTTGCCTCAATATATTTTGACGCGCAGGACTCAGTCGATATGGAGCGTTGGCTACGGACGCGTGTTCTCCTGTGGATATGCGATGTTCCGCATACGGAGTAGGTGGTCCATCCTCAGCGAAGACATCGGAGTACGTCTGGAGAGCTTTATTGAATGTGTCCCGTTGATCGTCATTAAACACAGGAGCTTCGTTAGGTCTCAGACAAATGTCTATTTGGTTTAATTCCAGTCTACGTCGTTTTCTGGGATCCCGCCTTTTCGGTGGTGACCAAGTAGACGGTAGGGAGTCCTTAAAAATATCGTAGATGGCACCAGGTGAATACTGGTCGTCGTCGTCGTCAAGTGCATAAGTCGGTCGTGGTGGCGTGCGAATCTCTATTAGTGTGTCAACGTCATCAGACTCGGTGATGAGGGATTCATGCTCCATCGGCAACGGTGAAGCGAAGAATTCCAGAAATGGCGATTCTTGCCCCTCCTCGATATTCACTGCAAGCATTGTACTTTTGGTGCTATCAGGCAGTGCTTCCCGTCGTGGATGGTTATTTCTGATGTATTCGGGTGTCTTACCCCGTTGTACATCGAGGAAGTTGAATATCTTATTGGGTTTGTCGGCGAAATACCATGCCCGTTGAGGAAGGTTCAGAATTAAGGCGGCTTTTTCGAGGAAGTCGATGCCTAACAAGGTGCGGTTGTCCTCTGCGTCGGGTAGTATTACAAAATTTATCGGGAATGTGTGATCACCGATATCGATTTGGGTCGTAGTACACAGCACTTCTTTGGGTGTACAACGCCCGTCTGCGAGTGTGACGTCTACTAGCTGCGTTTTAAAGTCGCAAGTCTGCTGTTGTTTCAAATATTCGTACAAGGATGCGCTAGCTACGCTCGTTCTGGCAGCTGTGTCTATATGAGCAAGGCCGTTAACCCCATTTATCTTCACTTGAATGGTAGGTACTTGGGTTGTGAGCTCGGTTAGCGTATTCAGGCTGTAGAAGTGGACCGAATGGGTTGACACATCGGGGCGAGATTTTTTTGAACAATCAGGGCAGTTGTTTCGGAAATACCCTTGTTTGCCGCATCCGTAACAGGAGATTTTCGCCGGTTCCTGTTTGTGATGGGTCTCTGCGCTATTTTCTTTTGCGGCTTGGCGTTTTCGGCATTCGTTTATTGAATGCCCTCTAAAATGGCAGTAGGCGCATCTCGGCTTCTTACTCGCGCTGGGTTTCGGTACACTGGGTGGTCCCATGGTTGCTGTTTCCTCCAGTTGAATATTTTCGATTTTCCTGGCTTGTGGTCGAAAGAGCGAATCGAGTCTCTTGGGATTTGTTTACGAATATGGATTGCCAGCAATCCGTAAACCATGTCGAGTTTTGACCTCTCGTCGTGACGGTTTGGTGGTAACTGTGCCAACAGTGCTCTCTTTTTACATATGAAATCGTCGATTGGAATGTTAGACTCTTGGCGTTGATCAAATATGTCGAGATACACTTGATAGGCTGGTTTAGCGGGCGAGAATGCATCTCTTATTAGTCGCGTGGCATCATCCCAGTTGGTCGCTTGGTTTTCTACCCCGCGCCACCATAGTGAGGCGTTGTTGGTGAGAAGTAGGGGTAAACCTTTAAGTGCGTCGGCGTCACTTATTTTCTCAATCTCTTTATATATTGAGATGGTAGTTATGAATGTGTCGACGGTGTCGTGACATCTTTCGCCACTGAATCTTGCGGTGCAACGGCTGAAACTGCCTGTGTTGGACGTCGTCGTCGTGGCGTTCGTATCGGAGATCTTCTCCAGCAGTTGTCGAAACTGTTCCTCATTGAAAGCAATGGACATCATGCTCCGTAGTCTCTGACTTCGTCGAGGAATGGTTATGCAGTTACTCTGTAAAGACGGACTGAACAAAGCCAAATGAGCGAGTGTTTATCGTCGTCTAAATTTTAGGGTAGAGCAGTATTGCGAATACCTTGACAGTAAAGCAGGTATGCGACTACCAAAAATGAAAGACAAGGCAAAACAGCAAGCCAAAATATGACGAAAGTTCTATCGCAGTCTTTCGAAGCTCTGTATAAATCTTAAAAATTTCTTAAAATTGACAAAACAAAGCAGGAATCTGCGAATGTTTTGATCGAATTTTCAGAAAATTTATATTCACAAATCTTCTCGTCTAGCTTCTATAGATAGGCTTTACGTTGAGCGCCAATTGTAACGGGTTAATATATTTAATAACACAAAAAAAAACAATTTACAATAACATTTAACACTAAATAAAAACTAAAAGTAAAAGAAAAAGTATTTTAAGAAACAATAAGCAGTTTTATCACGTAACCGTGGCGCTAAGTCCAAATCGGATGCAGTGGCTTTGCTTGCTTCTACCCCTGCTGTCGTCTGATGGTATAGGATCTAGTCAGATCTCTGTCGGTGTAGCACTCGCGTCCTTATTGCGCGCCATCTATGCGCGGGGCGATGAGGTGTCCTCCGTGTACTGATGGTTGCAAGCTAAACAGGGGTACATTGCGTCGCATAAGTATATGACCGCTACAATAGAGATTTTATTAGTAAATATAAATGTATATTAGATTATGCCAACTGGAAATTTCACATAAATTGCCATCATGAAAGGTCATTGAGTTTAAAAATTTTCAATAACCCGGAATTTGATTCACTATTAATTCCACCGAGATGTGAAGTATACCGCACAGTCGAATTTTTCAAAAATTTAGGACAAGATAGAGTAACGGAACATCAGGAATTAGTACCGGGAGTATTTTTAGCAAGCTCTATCATTTCAAAAAACAGTCCATATGTAAAAAATTTGAACACAACAGACGAAAATGTTTCAATTAAAGTAAATTCAATCAATACGATAAACTTAGACTTATTTAACGTTTACACAGTAATTCAGGAGAAAGGTAATAGATTAAATGAATTACGAAAAGAATTAAATTTAGAAGTACCAGATTTTGTTAGGGATAAACTGACACACCTTTGTGAAAACTTTTCTGATATATTCACGCTAAAAAGTGACAAATTAACTCACAATAATTTCTATGAACAGAGAATTTCCGTAAAAGATAAAACGCCAGTATACATAAAAAATTATAGAACACCTCATTTACAAACGAATGAATTAAACAATCAAGTAAAAAATTTATTAGATCAAGGGATAATAGAACCTTCTACATCTGAATATAACAGTCCAGTCCTACTAGTACCAAAAAAGTCCTCAGGTAGCGAAAAGTCTTGGAGATTATGCATTGATTTCCGTCAAATTAATCAGAAAATCATCACTGATAAATTTCCATTGCCCCGAATAGATTCGATTTTAGATCAATTAGGAAGATCTAAGTGGTTCTCAATCATAGACCTAATGGCAGGTTTTCATCAAATTCCATTAGAACAATCTTCTAGGAAGTACACCTCTTTCAGTACTGAATCAGGTTCGTTTCAATATACTAGATTACCTTTTGGACTTAACATTAGTCCCAATAGTTTTTCAAGGATGATGTCCATAGCATTTTCAGGTCTCACACCCGAGAAAGCATTTCTTTACATGGATGACATAGTAGTAATAGGGATTTCCGAGAATTATCATCTAGCAAATCTAAAAGAAACCTTTGAAACATGTAAATTTAATTTGAAACAATCCGCAAAAATGCCAATTCTTCAGGCGCGAAGTCACGTATATAGGTCACAATTTATCTGACGAGGGCGTTTCCCCCGATAAAGCAAAATTTTCAGTCATTGAACAATATCCCGTACCAAAGAACGCGGACGAAGTAAGGAGATTCGTTGCATTCTGTAATTATTATAGAAAGTTCATTCCTAAATTCGCTGAAATATGCGTACCTTTAAATAACTATCCAGGAAAAACGTTAAATTTGATTGGTCGGACGAATGTAGTAAATCATTTGACACATTAAAAAAGGCGTTGATTCAGCCACCAATTCTAAAATATCCCGATTTCACTAAACAGTTTATCTTAACAACTGACGCATTAAACATGGCATGCTCCGCAATATTAAGTCAAAGATATGGAGACACAGATTTACCAATAGCATACGCGTCTAGAGGATTCAATAAATCTGAATTAAACAAACCTATCATATTAAAAGATCTATTAGCAAAACACTGGGGTATAAATCATTTCAAATGTTAGTTATATGGTTCAAAACAATTTATAGTAAAAACGGATCATAAACTGTTAACACACTTAGTGATGAAAGATCCAAGTTCTAAAATGACAAGGATAAGTCTAGATTTAGAGGAATATGATTTCGTAATACAATACGTAAAAGGAAGCACGAATTACAATGATTTACTTAATATCTCTTGATATTATTAAAGACTAACATCTTATATCTAATAAACAAAGTTATTGAATTAATATACATATAAATTTCTTAACTAAAAAGTCTTTTATAAATGTTTATTTATTATAGTTTGATATTGTCTTTTCACTCTACACAATAGGAGTGTTCTTTATCACTAGTCAGTGGCGGCTCGTGGTATTTGAAAGTGGTGAGGCACAGTTAAATTTTTTTTAGCAAAGTTAGAATTTAAAGTTAGTCTAGTGGTCACTCTTCTTTGTAAGTGTTATACCATTTGTAAAAAAAATTATAACATTAAATTAAAAAAAAATTAAATTGTTTATAAAGCTAGGGCTATGTTATCGTACAATTTCATCTAGGTACTTGCCAAGAAAAAAACTAGGAATTTAAAATTTCGTCAGCAATTGAAGCAATGAATTCGTTTTGAATACTTTTGGATGTCCCAGAAAAAACCGATCTATTATCATTATCATGTTTTTAAATTTGTGTCATATTTATGACTAGCTCTTTAAAAACCTGCGATTTATTGGTCAGTTTTCGTTAATTTTCGTGTCGCCTATTAAATTTACGGAGAGGCCTGCCTCAAACACAGTTTTTACGCGCTATGTAAAGCTAGATTCGACTGTGTCGTACAGTACAGAACAATTGTAATACGCCAGACAAAGAAACGCGGGGTCCGCAGAGAGGCTAGCCTATATCCATATACACCACCTAAAGCAGAAATGAGATGGATGATATTTATAGCGAAACACGGTAATTGACGGCCGCAGGACCGAGGGTGAGGGCATGACCGTATTTTACTAATTTAATAATAATTCTAAATGATATAATAATGAATGCAAATAGTAAAATAATATAAATTTGTGATTTATTTAATTTGCAAATTATTGGTGAGGCACTGCCTCACCTGCCTCATAGGAGAAGCCGCCTCTGTCACTAGTACAAGTTATTTATTCATAAATGCAGATATAAGATTGTAAACTGAATTTAACTTTGTTTATGACAAATTTTTATACTGTTTTTGTGGTTTTTCAGGTACATATCATATTGTGATGGTTTATTTAAAAATTTGTTTAGTTTTCGAAGAATCACATTGATCTACTTGTACCTTGGTAAGTCCTTTCACTTTATAAATAATATTAATAAACTTAACTACTTAAAATTACATATTTGTTTACTAAACATATTAAAGAGATTAATAGTTTTTAATTTTGTTCCTTTTTATATTTGTTTTAGGTTTCACTTTAACTTCAACATAAAACTATGTAAATTGTACATTAATACATAAATTAGGAATAGTTATTGGAATTATACATGTTTAAATTGTTATTGATTGATCACCATGGATCCTATCCAAGATAAATTTGTCAAGTACATCCTCCATCTGTTTGAATGTTTACTATAAGAAATTATTATATTGAATACTTTTGATGTAATAAAGAAAAAGTAGCTGATGATTAAATGAAAATTATTAAGATATTCTTTTTATTATAACTTATTGAGGTAAGTTTTACTTATTAATTTTTCTGAGATTATTTATTCATCTCAATATATATAACCTAAACCAGACTTTTTGGGGCAAACGGCAATGTTTTTTATTAAAACTCTTTTACTTGTTTTCCAAGCTTTCGAAATATATTTATTTCATTTTCACACTTTTTTTCTTGAAAGTGGAACAGGAACTTTCAGTAGCACTTGTAAGGGTATCTAACCATCCTTGTACGTTATTTGAAAAAGAACTAATATTTCGTATAAAAAAATTGAGTTCTGAAAAGTAGAAAATTGTTTCTACCTGCACTCAAGGTAAAGAAACTTAATAGTTTCTATACCAAACTTGACCGTTTTCTATGGAAAAACTACTACTTCCTGGGCTATTTGCCCCAACGGACATTGAATTACATTCCAATAGAAAACGTGATGGCGACCGACTTCGTTGATACTTAGGTTAAGTATAGATAAGAAATGTTAGTTAGTAAGAAGGTATGAAGTGTAAGTGAGTAGTGATGAAGAAGTTACGTTGCCTTAAAAAAAAGTTTGACAATTAGTGGGAATTGAAAGTTAGAAAGAAGGAAGAGAGATTTTTTTTATTTGGAAAATAAGAAAAAACGAGAAGAATATAATTTAAATAAGTAATAGTTAAAAAAAAGTTTTAATTTTTATTAGAAAAAGGAGTATAAGAATAGAAAAACTTCCATCAGTTTGATAGTTTTCTGGATAGAATAAAGTTTGACAGTTTGTGAGTCCAAGAAAAAATCTATATGAAGGGGCTAATATATTAAATGTTAAATCGCTTTATATTTACACTTGCATCCTAAACATATCTAACAACCCCCTGCAAATTTAATTTTAAAAATAGCAGATCAACACGATTAATAACTAATTTATGAACCTTAATAACTTAACTTCAAAAAAACTGTAACTCAAAGATCGCTTTTTTTCTTTGCCTAAAATTTTATAATTTGATTCCATTAAACATTAAACGAGAACCTAAACTATTTAAATTTAAAAAATTAGTAATAAACTATATAACTAACCACTTATAGTTATTTATAGAAATTCTATCTTAATTAAACCAAAAAAAATACTATCTTGGTATTCAATAGAGTTCTCCGTATGACGGTTTTTTGTTGTCTACCTTATCCTGATGCAAATGTCTAGTTCTCAACCTAATTTTATAATCATTATGTACAATGTAAAAAATGTTCCCAGATTTAGCATACTGCAAAACAGGCAAATCTTGCCTAGGCAATGCTAAGTTATCGGGAACATTAAATAAAATCAGAAATATTTGTAAATTTATTGTACTGAAATGTTTAGCATGAATAAATTGAATTGAATTGAATTGGATATGAAAAGTTAAGAAGATTTACGGAATTTTTAAAGAAGAAACTAATGTGGTATTTAAGTTTCCATGAGATATATTTTAACTGGGTGGTAGTTGATATTGGTGGTTGATAAATACACTGTTACACTAAAATCATTATAATTATATTTCTAAGTATCAAAACTAATTACAACACTCCATTACTATAAAAATAACTTTAAATATGCTTAGTCAGCAACATAGCGAACATATATTGAACATGAACGCGAATAACGTATATCTATTTATATCCGTAGACCATTGATATGTTTACTTGTTTTATTTACCAGACCTTAGTTAAAGATATGCTATGACATTGAACGTGATGTTATCATAACATAACTATGCTCTTTTTGGTCGTAGATATTTACCTATAGTAATTTAATTAAATATACAAAATATACAGGGTGTTCACACCACACCTTTCCCCTCAAGAGATTTCCTTCCCTAATACCGTTTTATTTTCGGTCGCTTGTTTACAACGTAAATATACATAACATTAATAGATTGTTTGTCATAGTTAATTCAAAATAAGTTCATTTGTTTTCCTATTGTTTTCATAACACTACACTAAAAATATATAAACATACATAAATAATTAAACAATTTTTACAATTTACATAACAATTCCCTTAACATAAAATTAGTCTCTAATAATAATTTTTTTCTCTTTTTTTTTTAAATTTTCTTAATTTTCTTTTTGCCCTATCGAGCACTTAATGTTTATCTTTTTTAATGTTTATACCTTTTTTCTTAAAATCACACATAATATTGTTTTTCCACTTATGACACTGTTTTTATATATACCTAGCCAAACGATTCTTGTGTATTTCCTGAACTTTATTACGATCTCTCAGAATCTTACAATTCACTTGACCTATTTCTACAATCTTAAACGGACCTTCGTATAATGGATCGAACTTTGTTCTTTCCTCCCTTTTTAACAAGACTAAATCGCCTACCTCGAAAGTTTGTGCCAAAGCTTTTAGATTACTAATGTTTTGCCTGATAAATGTATGCTTAATTAAGAAATCTCTAGCTCTATCATGTGCTAGTTGCAGTCTATATTTTAACTCTTTACAATAATCATCAATATTATAACAAGGTCCTACTTCAGATGTCAGATTATCTGGTACGTTTGGACTTCTACCATACATTAATTCAAAAGGTGTACACCCGTGAAAAGTATTGGGCGTAGTATTGTAACAATACGCGAACATTTTACACCATTCATCCCAATCACTTTTACATTCATTGATAAAGTGTCTCACATACTCATTTAATGATCGATGTAATTTTTTACAACTACCTATTGACTCGTGATGATACGCTGTCGAAAAATTATGCTTAATATTATAATAATTACATTTTTTTTATAAATTCTCTTACGTCTTTTGCCATATTACTCCATTTAAAATTCGTTTTTAGTTTCTTCAATAACCTATTATTTCCTGTGTGACCTCCGTACATTGGGTCGTTATGATACATATATTTCTAGTATCTCTTGTTGATAAATTTATCTATTGTGCACACATTAAATATTATATTATTCATATAAATCTTTACTCTTCTTATTAATATTGTACCGCTAGCTTATCAAGCTGGGATAACGTTTGATGTAAATCAAAGTTCTCTACATCGGTATTTAACTTCTGGCTAAATGTCATCCTTTTTTGATCCGTATGCTCCTCCTCAGCGAGACACGGTTAGCTTCAAAATTCAAGATTGGCAATTTTTGAGCCTCTACATTATTCAGTACTTTCCATACTGCTGGTTTGTGGATTTCATCTTCGGTACCTCAGCAATCAGTGATTCCTATGGTGTTTTCTTTTTGAGTTTTCCCTAGTTATTGCTGTAAGTGTTATTAATGTAAAGATCTTTTAATTGATCTACTGTTATTCTGGATAATCTGTCTGCGTAATTCTTATTTCCTTTCACATATTCTACTACAAAATCATATTCCTCTAAATCTAATATTATTCTAGTCATTTTAGAACTTGGATCTTTCATCGAGAATAAATGTGTTAACGATTTGTGATCCGTTTTAACAATAAATTGTTGTAAACCGTACAAATAACATTTAAAATGATTTATTCCCCATTGAATTGCTATTAATTTATTTAATATAGTGGATTTATTGAAACTTCTGGATGCACAAGCTATCGGTAAGTAAATTTCTCCGTATCTTTGACTCAAAATTGCGGAACATGCCATGTTAGATGCGTCAGTTGTTAGAATAAATTGTTTGTTGAAATCTGGGTATTTTAGAATTGCTAGATGGATTAAAGCCTTTTTTAATAATTAAAATGAATTCCTATAATATATATTACCTATAATAATATAATAATCGAACTTCGTCTGCGTTTTTCGGTTCTGGATACTGTTCAACTACTGAGAATTTCGCGTTATCGGGTGAAACTCCCGTATCTGATAAATTGTGACCTAAATACGTGACTTCTTGCCTGAAGAATTGGCATTTTTGAGGATTAAGTTTGAAATTGAACTTACGACAAGTTTCAAATGTTTCTTTGAGATTGGCTAAGTGATGATTTTCTGAAATACCTATTACGACTATATCATCCATGTAAAGAAATGCTTTCTCCGGTGTAAGACCCGAAAATGCTATAGACATCATTCTTGAAAAGCTGTTGGGACTAATGTTAAGCCCAAAAGGTAACCTAGTGTATTGAAATGAACCTGATTTAGTACTAAAGGACGTATACTTCCTTGAAGACTGTTCTAACGGAATTTGGTGGAAACCTGCCATTAGGTCTATGACTGAGAACCACTTAGATCTTCCTAACTGATCTAAAATCGAATCTATTCTGGGTAATGGAAATTTATCTCTGATGATTTTCTGGTTTAACTGTCTGAAATCGATACATAATCTCCAAGATTTTTCATTATTTCTGTATTCTGAGGTGGAGGGTTCTATTATTCCTTGATCCAACAATTTCTGTACTTGACTATTCAGTTCCTTAGTTTGAGAATGTGGTGTCCGGTAATTTTTTATGTAAACCGGCGTTTTATCTTTAACTGAAATTTTTTGTTCGTAAAAGTTATTACGAGTCAATTTATCACTTTTTAGTGCAAAAATATCTCTAAAGAACTCCGGTACTTCTAAATTTAATTATTTCCTCAATTCCTTTAATCTATTACCTTACTCCTGCTTTAAAGTGTATACGTTCAGCCAAACCAGTCGACGGTGCTGACAAAGGAACAAATTGAAAGTTTCATGAGGGACGCTCCAGATAAAGTATATCTATTGCTCAAAGTGATAGCATTACTTGGAGTTGCTGAAGGTTGCCGAAGGGAAGAGGTCTATAATTTAGAAGTCAGTGATGTGGTGGATATGGGTACTCAGCTAGTAGCTAAGATTAACCAGACAAAAACACATATTCGACGAGCTTTTACTGTGATTAACAGTGATGAGGTTCACTATTTGGATGTGTTTAGAAAATACATGAATTTACGGCAACACGTCTCCCTGAAAGCTCTTTTGGTGGTTTATAGACAAGGAAAATGTCTGTCTCAAAGAGCTGGTATACATACTTTTGGCGGAGCACCTAAGAAAATAGCTGAGTTCTTAGAACTAGACCAACCAGAAAAGTATACTGGTCATTGCTTCAGGAGGACATCCTCAACGTTGTTGGACAATGCTGGAGCTGACCTTAAAGTTCTAAAACAGCACAGAGGATGGAAGAGTTTTTCAGTTGCAGAAAAGTATATAGAAGAATCGATTGAAGGCAAAAACAAGATTGCAAGAATGATCCAAAGGGCGAAACTTTTGTTGAAGTGCTATATCACAGCCACACGTCTTCAGTGATTACAGAAAACACTGTAAATCCATCAACAACTCCATTAATATATATTGGTGGCAACAGCAGTTGTACAATTAATAATAATCTTCAAAAACTAGAATAAAAGCTTAGTTTATATTGGTTCACTTATTATTTTAAACAACATTGGGAGAATTGAAGATTATTGCAAGTATGAAAAAAGTATATTACGTTACTCGTAGGTTAAGGTGAATTACGCCCTCGCAATTTTGTCGCTCGTGCATAATTGCTTTCTTAACCCACGCGTTACGTAATATACTATTATTAATTATTAAACGATTATTTAGGTGCTATGAAATATTTTGAAAGTAGGTTTTATTTAATATTATACCACACTAATTGTAAGCTTTTTTTAATTTAAAAAACGTTTATTATAATCTAGCACTAGATGTTGTATTTCAGTAAAATCTGAAAATATTGGCGGGAAGCACTGCTCCCCTTCGGAACCGTAAACGTCAAAAACGACGCAGGCATCCTTGCGTCGTAATAGAAATTGCGGGTGGGCAGCCGCCCAAAGAAGCGCAGACGCTGCCCTGACCTGGCAACTGGACCGCTCCCATTCTGGCGGCGCGCGTAAGGTCGGCTGCATGTACGGCAAGAGCTGGTGGCGGCCGCTTTGCGATGTTTCGTATAGGGGCGGGGCGGATAACGAGTCGTCAACTCTCCTGACGCCAACCTAGGCCGTGTACAGTGATGTGTGCACTTTTTTTAGTGACTAGATCAAAACAATCACATGCCAGTTGCCGAAAGTGTCTACAAAATAAGATGGCTACCGCTCTTCGGAAGGGTTTCGCTCTCTCTGTCCTTCAAGGGTAGGTCCTTAGTTGATTTGTTTGACCACTTTTGTCTGGATATGCTTTACCATACATGCTTCTCACTAAATACCATTAAAAGCAACTTTTATAAACACTTTTATCAACAATCATTTAAGAATAATACACTTATCGTTTGACATAAACTTTGCAAAATTTGATAATATCAATCTACATAAGTTTACAATAACATTTACCTCTATTTGTTAAACAAACTAAAATATACTGTAAAAAAGTACCAAATACCAAAAATTAAACTTTCTGTTTGGTGGTAGGGGCGTGGTAACTCATCTGATGTCTACAATGGTTTATTTAAGAAAATATAACGTTTTAATCGACTAAACAAGTCTTTTTTCAACCAAATATTATACTAATAGTTCAGCAAATTGTTTCTAAGAACCAATTAATAAACCTTGTTAAGTATTTGTTTTAATTCTTGTTTTGTTGTGATGAATGTAAAACAGAAAGAACTGATTTTTACCGCAGTATCATTGCATTTTTTAAATTGTAAACTATTAGGAGCAAAACAGAAATCAAAATAAAACTATATTATATTTGTTTAAAAACTGTTTATCTCATCAATGCCATTTTTTGGTCAATTTTAAAAGTTAAAAAATATATAAATGCAGTTTAAAAACTAAAAGTAATACTGAAAATATTTTATCACAAGTTTATAAAATTTACTGAAGTAATAAAATTTTTTTTATATAATTAAAGTTGCTATTGGTTTTTAAATATATTGATGACATTTTCTTCGAGAAAGAGATTTGAGGAAAGGGGCGTGGTAAGTGAATTCTCTCAGTGTGTTCACATGGAGAAAAAAATGGTGTTTATATGTACATCGTTTATAATAAAAGCCTTATTGCATTTGTTTTTTGGCTTATTAAAATTAGTATTATTTAAACAATATTATTAAATCAAATTAGCAAAAGCTTATATTAGTTTTAAAAACAAAACAAAGGAATTCTGTTTTCAAGTATACTAACAAGTCAGAATATGGATTTAAGTTATTGACAAAAACATTGTTTTGTTTTTTTACTTGCGAATATTGAGAAATATATACATAGCACAGCAAACCACACCAAGTTTAAATTTTCGTTTAGTGATTTAGTAAATAAAAATTTATTTTTGAAAGCTATAGTTTTTATTACATTTTTTAGATATTAAAGTACAGAACGAGTGTCACAACAGCCATATGAAGTAGATTGTTTATAATACTTTTTATATTTTGCCATTTTATAATTTTTTAAATTAATTTATTATTTGTATGTAAATTACGAAAATTTTGATTTTAAAATGTATGTCGGTAGCACTGTGTAATTTATAACATTTGACAGTTTTGACATTTAAATTATCAAATGTTAATGTTTTAAAATATTTTAAAATGAATAATACACCAATAATAATATACTATATAAGTAAAAGATTATATTCATATTCACAAATACTTTCTTAAAGTACAATATAAAATTTATAAATTGCTATTAGCCACAAATGTCATTGTCAATAGTCTTGTCATTAGATACTTCACTCATGTCGCCAACCATTTAAAACAAAAATTTGCGTGTGTAAAAGTTACATTACGATACGCAAATGCGTTTTATAATGAAGATTTTTATAAGTGCAAAATATAAAAAAATAATTACAGGCGTAATTAAATTTATTGTACTAACCCTTACTTTTTGGAAGTCTATCTTACTAAGAATAATAATAAACTCTTCGTTTTAACTCCCAAGTTTAATTGATTGAATTAGGTTTTAAATCACAATGACAGCCGTTTCGCCAGAATTAGCATCGTCAGATTGACATATTGAAGTTACATTTTGTTTGTTTTTAGCTAGGATGTTGATTAGATAGTATTAAGGCTAGACCAAGTATGGAAGAAATAAGACATAACAATATTAAAGCCTAGATGTTATTAGCCCTGGCCCTGGATGTATTTTCCTCTAAGATCAGTATAACTGATCCAAAATGTAATGCTGTATGTATAGGTCAAACACAAAGCAATTTTGAAGTAAGATTCAATAAATACTTAAGAGCATATAGATTAAAACAATCAGATAAGTCAAATTATGCAAAACACCTAGGTACTTGAACATTCAACCTCACTCTTACACACCAATGACATTCAAATACTACACACTTGTAATAAAAAACAAAATTAGATTTCCTTAAAGAACTTGAAATAAAAAGACATCTAGCACATCTACAATTAAAGTTGTTAATAAACAAATAAATCTTAGAAGTTCTTCTCTATTAAACTGTTTACTTTGATTGAATTTACATTTTATACATAGATAATACGTAATTGTAAAACAAATATATTAAGTTATTGTAAAGATCAGCATGATACAGTTTTTTCCCGGTTTTTCTATATCATTAGAGGGAAATACATCCAGGATAATCCATTAGGGCGAATAACATCTAGGCTTTAATATTGTTATGTCAAATTACTTCCATACTTGGTCTAGCCTTAATACTACCTATTCAACATCAGGTACCTAGCTACAATAAGGCAAAAGTAAGTTGGGATATAATGACAACAGTGACGTTTCTAATAATGTGGCGTATTGTTTGATGTCTTTCTACTAGCAGTAGAAAAGAATAAGGTATATAAAGTTTTTTTGTTTACCACTGTTCGCTGTTAGGGAAGTCAGGGTAAAGGTCAATTTTTTCTACTTTAGAGTTGTAGATTTTCCAATGTTTTCAAATTCTATTTCCAATACCTTTGCTTGTGGTTTAAGAAGTATTGTTTCTTCGAATTTACCTTGATAGAAGTTTGTTTTTAGGATCTTTAGGAAGAGATATCTTGTGTGCAGATGCAATACAGATCCTTGTTTATATCTATATAATAATAATAATAATAATAATAATAATAATAATAATAATAATAATAATAATAATAATAATAATAATAATAATAATAATAATAATAATAATAATAATAATAATAATAATAATAATAATAATAATAATAATAATAATAATAATAATAACAGCGAATAGACCGGACATAATATATTACAATAAAATTGAGAATCAGTGCCTTCTCATCGACGTATCGGTTCCAGAGGATAACAATATTGCCCCTAAGGAAACAGAAAAGTTAAATAAATATATAGATCTACAAATAGAGATATCACGCATGTGGAGTACACGGACAAAAGTTATACCTGTTGTGGTTGGAGCCCTGGGAACAATAAAAAAAGGATTTCAAGATAAAGTCGACGACCTTCCTGGTGAGATCAATAGTGCACAAATCCAAAAAATTGCCCTCATGGGTACTGCCCACATAATTCGTAAAGTACTATGTATACAATAAAAAACCTCAATATACATTTAAGCTTTAGGATTTAGGCAAAATCCCGGCTTAAAAGGATACAATTCCGACCTTAAGTTTAATGTGGTCGTGATAAAAATAAAAATAATAATAATAATAATAATGACCTTAAACTATATGCTCCAACTGAAAACCAACTAAATAAATTAATAGAATTAACTCAAACATTCAGCGACGACATCCTTATGAAGTTTGGAATGGACAAATGTACAAAATTAAATGTATTAAGAGGAAAACACAAACTACAAGCGGACGATGTAGATACACAAACCAATTTTAAGTACATACAAGGTAATAATACATACAAATATTTAGGTTTCTATCAAACATTACCAAGAAATGAAAAACAAATAAAAGAAAAACTCATAGAAACAGTCACTCAAAGAACAACAAAAATATTAGCTACCCAACTCAATGGCAAAAACAAGATAAAAGCTATTAACACATGGGCAGTACCAGTTTTAGTTTATTCTTTTGGAGTTCTTTGTGGGTCAAACACAGAACTAGAAGATATAGATAGAAAAATACGGGTATTACTTACTAAAGGAAGAATTCACCATCCGAAATCAGCTACAGAAAGATTATACCTGCCAAGAAAATTAGGGGGAAGAGGACTGCTGAGCATACTATACTCCCATCAAAAACAAATTGCGACACTAAAGACATACTATGAAAAGAAAGCTAGAACATCTCAGCTTTATAAAACGCTAATGGAAATAGATAAATACACGCCAATTTACAAAAGAAAAGAAGAAGAAACAGTTTTAAGTATTAATGAAAAAATTGATAAATGGAAGAGTAAAACAGTACATGGTAAGTATCCCCAAGCTTTAGAAACATCCGACAAAACAGCCTCAACCAACTGGCTTACAAGAGGAGAATTATTCGCCGAAACAGAAGGATTCATTGTAGCTATACAAGACAAGGTGATAGAAACAAGAAACTACAAAAAATATATAGAAAAGATACCAGGAGTTCAAGATACTTGCAGGCTCTGCAATAAAAAGCCAGAAACAATCGAGCACATCATATCAGCATGTGAAAAAATAGCACAAACTGAATATTTGAAGAGACACAACCTCAGTGCAGCTATAATACATCAGGAACTTACCCATATATACAAATTCAATACAGAAAAAAAAGTGCCCTATTACCAATATGTACCAAAACCAATTTTAGAGAATTCAGAATATAAAATAATGTGGGACTTTACAATACAAACAGACATAACAGTTGCTAGCAACCGCCTAGATATTCTAGACAAAACCAATAAAACAGCATACTTCTTCGACATAACACACCCTGGTGATCATAACATCCTTGCAGCGGAACAAACAAAGCTAAATAAATACCAAGAACTGGCAACAGAATACCAAAATATTTACAAACTGAAAACAGTTCTTGTAATACTAGTAGTAGTTAGCGTAACTGGACTTATCACCAAAAATACGATGACACAGTTAACAAAACTCCAACTACATCATCTTTTTCCTACGATACAAAAA
The DNA here is from genome assembly GCA_035357415.1 of Ophraella communa. Lineage (NCBI taxonomy): Eukaryota > Metazoa > Arthropoda > Insecta > Coleoptera > Chrysomelidae > Ophraella > Ophraella communa. Next base: position 23,688,482 of record CM068989.1, read on the forward strand.
TCAACAATTATGGAAACATGTCGCATCACGAGAAAAACACTACAGATCAGAGAATAAAACTTACCAGGTATTGCCATGGTCCCTAGTAAGATACCGAGAAATATTTATCTCGAGATTACCCATATAATAATAATAATAATAATAATAATAATAATAATAATAATAATAATAATAATAATAATAATAATAATAATAATAATAATAATAATAATAATAATAATAATAATAATAATAATAATAATAATAATAATAATAATGGTTTGGTCAATTTAGAAGAAGCTCATAACAGAGAATGCGGCAAGATCTTCACCTATCTAAAGTCCTTAACAGAACCTACGCACAGAACAATAGCTTCCATAGACAACTCCCTGTCTACACTGCAACTGGCCAATGATGAACCACCTGTAAGAGAAAATAAAAATTACAATAAAGAACTTCAAGAAGCCTGGAAATCAAAGGAACTGCACGGTCGCTATGCAACATCGCTTCTAGCAGAAGAAGTGGACACACAATTATCAACGCTGTATCTTACTAAGGGCAACCTTATGGCGGAAACTGAAGGGTTCTTACAGGCAATTCAAGATCAAGTGATTTGCACCAAAAATTACAAAAAATTCATTCTTCGTCAAGACGTAAAATCCGATAAATGTAGACTCTGCCATGACAAACCAGAGACCATACAGCATTTGTCATCAGGATGCTCATATTTAGCTCCTCGGGATTACAAGCAAAGACACGACAACGTGGCAAAGATATTCCACCAAGCAATATGCAAAGGTTACAATCAAATTACAGAAACTAAACCATACTACAAATATGAGCCAAAAGACTACATGGAGAAAGACAGTGTTACAATATATTGGGACAAATCAATAATTACAGACAAACAAATAATACATAACAAACCAGACATCTTAATAATAGACAAAAACAATAAGGAGGCGCGGATCATTGACATTACGATACCCTGTGATCACAACATGAAAGAAGCGAGAGCAGAAAAAATACATAAATACATAGATCTAGCACATGAAATAAAAAATATTTACCAACTGAAAGAAGTTACAATCCATCCACTAATTGTATCCACAAATGGCCTGATCGAGATACATCTAGAAAAAGAAATGGAAAAACTTAAAATTGAAAACAAAATAAGAATTATACTCACCGCACAACAGGCCGTCATAATGGGAACTTGTCGTATTGTCCGACGAACGCTCACACATGACTAAGCTGTTGATCAGGAATGATCCCGGCCTGGTCATGCCAAATCCACCTGAGAAGGTGTGAAAAAAAAAAAAAAAAAAAAAAAAAATAATGATAATAATAATAATAATAATAATAATAATAATAATAATAATAATAATAATAATAATAATAATAATAATAATAATAATAATAATAATAATGATAATAATAATAATATATAGATAGATATACGTTTATTGACAACTTATACATATATATTATGTTTGAAGTCAGTTACAATAGCAGTTATGAGAAGACGAATACAAATATTTGAAACAATTAATAAAAGAGAAACGCAACACATAATTTAAACAACTAGTTAAAAGGTAATAAAAAACAACTAATAATTGAATGTTAAGAGCCAGCTTGTCCGAAGTGAAAGCGATTTTGACGGTCTTGCTTTCATTCAATTGCAATTTATTAGCCACAAACCAATTTTTTGCTAATGAAAGATGTTCAGATCCATCAGACTCATCCTCATTATAAAGTAGTGTCGTGTCATCAGCATATAAAATACAGGTACATCCGCTAACGGCTGACGGCAAGTCATTAATAAATATTAGAAAAAGTAAGGGTCCCAAAACTGAACCCTGTGGAACTCCAAATCGGATTGGCATATTAACTGATTCACACCCATCAAAGCTAACATACTGGGTCCTATCGGCAAGGTACGAGCCAAGGAGCTCGGATGGTAAACCACGAATGCCGTAATGTTCCAATTTGGCAAGCAAAAGAGAATGGTCCACGCAGTCAAACGCCTTGGCGAGATCGCACAGAATAGCAGAAGTACCGTGGCGCTCGTCAAGGCCATCGACCACGGTCCCAATCACCTTTGCAAGAGCATCGATTGTTGAGACATTTTTTCTAAAACCAAACTGATGAGGAGAAATGATGGAATGAAGCTCAAGAAATTCTAGAAGTCTCCGGTTGATGATGATTTCAAAAATTTTTGATAAAACGGGAACGATGGAAATCGGTCTGAAATTATTGGCACAATTCAAGTCACCTTTTTTATGCAACGGCAAAACCTTAGCAATCTTTAGCTCACCAGGCCAGTTACCCTCGGTTAAGCAAGCATTAAATAAAAGTGTTAAAGGACCGGTAACATGTTCAAGAGCAGCCTTTATTAAACGGCTACTTAGGCCATAACAATCAGTGCATGTTGAGTTTTTCAGCTGCAAAATAGCCGCTTGAACCTCACCTTCAACAACTGGAGGTAAAAAGAAAGAGGTAGAAGGACTAGGTAAACCACTGACAAAGTTAAGGGGATCGGAAACTGCGGTCGGCAAAGCGCTAGAAATTCTTTCTGCAATGTTAGCAAAAAGCTATTAAACTCCGAAGATGTTAACGCAGAAACTGTATTCTGACATTTCTTGTTCTCTCTCTCCTGGTTTACTATCTTCCAGATCATTTTATTCTGATTATCTGACATCTGAATAGCCTCAGAATACGAATTCCTTTTGGAGGATCTGATCTCTTGCTTATAAACTTTTCTGATGCTGCAGTACAACCGCCAATCCTCCAGATCTCTAGAAGACTGGAACGCGCGTCTACATCTTAACACTTCTTTTCGGCGCATCTTTAGTTCATGACCAAACCACCTTGCTCGTGTTTGTCTCCGAGAGTGTAACTTGGTAGGTATGTGTATATCTTTTTGCACAGATAGAATTCCCAATAATGTTTGAGCGATTTGGTTAGAGTCCATAGTCGCAGAATTAAGACTTGTCCAGTCAACCTCAGCCAAACCCCTGGCAAAACTGTTCAATGTGTCACCATTCAACACTTGAATCACCCGTGGATTCCCAGAGACCAAGTCGGGAACCTTTAAAATAGATATGAAAACCCCCAAATGATCTGACACCAATGGCTCGCACACACCCGTCTCAAACAATCCAGGGCAAATATTTGTAACAATGTTATCCAGACATGACTCGGTGCTGAACGTTACACGTGTTGGTACGTCAATGTAATGCGTCAGACCGTATATATTGAAAATATTGTTCAAGTCACGAGCATGCCCTGTATCTCCATTTAGATCAATATTGAAATCACCAAGAACGACAAGAACCTTAAATTTAAGAATGAGAAAATCAATTAAACCTTCAATCTGGGTTTTGAAAATATTAAAATTACCAGCACACGACGACCGGTAAACAGTAACAACGCAAGTACTACCACCAGGAATGCAAGCACAACAAAACTCTGCGTGAACAGGTCGACAAAATGAAGAAACATCAACTGATTTAAGATGAAAATCAAAACGTGAAAAAATAGCTACACCTCCGTGAGATTTATCGCCACGGCAAAATGAAGATACAAGATTGTAATTTTTTAACTTGAAAAATGGTAAAATATTAGCATTTAGCCAATGTTCCGATATACATAAAATATTAAACTTTGATGTTTCTTCAAGAAAAACATGTAAGTCATCGGCTTTATTTGAAATACTTTGAACATTAATATGGAAAACAGAGCATGCTGAGGATACCTGACTAAAATAAGATACAATAGGAACTTCGCCATCACTGGTTTCCACGAGATTTTCTTGGCGGAAAAAAATGATTGATTGAAACCCCTGAGGGCCAAATATCACTAACAAGAATAGCATCACACTCATTAGCGGGAGCTGATATCTTGAAAGACGAGTAGGAGGCAGAAACGTAACGGTTCAGCTTGAAAACTTCTACACCCGGAGAATACTGTATAAGGTAATTCTTCAAGTCAACTGCATTTAAGTTAGGCTCCAGATTGGTAGCATGAAAGTGTTTAAAATCATTACTCCTAGGCTTAGCAGCTCTAAAGGGATATCCATTACCTTTAGCTCCATTGCCAGTCAGAATAGTGGCTGGTTTAGGTTTAGGATTAGCAGGTTTGGCATTTAAGGCATTGTAAGAATGCGATGCGGCAGCTTTCTCACTACTATAATACTTTTGGCATAACCTCTCAGTCTCAGCCTGATGTATGGCTCCTGCAACTTCCCTTCTTGAAATAATCGGTTCATCCTTAGATGATGAAGGAGGTGATGAAGTTACCGTTGGTTGTTGTTTTTTATTGATGAAGGAACCAGGGATTCCAGTAGAGTTAACCAAGCTGGCAGTCGTTCTATCGTCTAATTTGCTGTGACTTAACATATTGATATGATCAAGTAGATTTCGAATCATTTCCTCTTGCTGTTTAATCAGCATATTCTTTTGATTAATGGTATTTTCATTATGCCTGATAACAATGTCTCTCTGTTTAATGATTTCTTCGAAATAGAAGCTTTCAGATTTAGATATTGACACGGAAGTGCATGAGTCTTGAGCATCTTTGGAAGTGGATGATTTGGGTTTCACAGTGGATCCCGTATCACCCGCCTCACAACAGATACAAGTATCGTTATCAAAATATTTAACTTTGTATTTCTTTTGTAACTTTAAACAAGCAGAATGTGAAAGCACCCCACATTTAATACATCTTATTCCAGATTTGGCAGTACTCTTGCATCTAGTACAGACATCGCGTGAATCATCAGCAGATTTATCACCACTCATAGCAATAATAGTAGAAACAGAAAATCAGGAAACAATTCACAAAATACAGATTAAAAACACAGCTGCGTGCAATTGTCCACACCTTGTAGGTAATTAAAGGGCAACAAAAAAGTTGATTGTTAAAAATATTCCTATAACAGCTGGTATAAACGATGTGAAAAATTAAAAAACGTACCAGAACAGGAAAACTGTAGATTGAAAAATATCACATATCACTTAGAAAACTGTAGAAAAATAATAATAATAATAATAATAATAATAATAATAATAATAATAATAATAATAATAATAATAATAATAATAATAATAATAATAATAATAATAATAATAATAATAATAATAATAATAATAATAATAATAATAATAATAATAATAATAATAATTTGCTGACACTGCAGAAGGCAGTTGTGTTGAGTACAGCACATATAGTACGCAAAGTACTATAAAACAATATTTTTAACAACACCAAAGATAAATAGAGACACCTTAGGTGCACGGTGTGTACCCGGTGTTTCTTAACCAAGGAATCCAAAGCCAAGACTATGTTAAAATGAAGAAATAATAATAATAATAATAATAATAATAATAATAATAATAATAATAATAATAATAATAATAATAATAATAATAATAATAATAATAATAATAATAATAATAATAATAATAATAATAATAATAATAATAATAATATTAATAATAATAATAATAATAATAATAATAATAATAATAATAATAATAATAATAATATGAAAAGCTGTTCTACAGACAACTTAGTAGCGCCGGAACAAACAACTACCACAATCTTCCAAGTAAGGATGAATTTACTGACTATTGGTCTTCAATATGGTCCAATCCTCAAAAACACAACGAGGGTGCAGCATGGATAGAATCCGAGACAGACAAATCAAACATTGCTTCTATGGTGTTTGATAACATAACAACAGCTGAAGTAAACCAAGTCGTAGGAGAAACTAATAGTTGGAAAGCTCCAGGAATCGATAATATCCAAAATTTCTGGTACAAATAATTTGACAGCTTACACGAGGTAATGGCATCAAAATTTACACACATTCTTCAACATCCAGAAGAAATCCCAGCCTTTCTCACTCATGGTTTAACCCATATGCTTCCCAAAACAGCTAACACACAGGATCCTTCGCAGTATAGACCAATCACATGCCTTCCAACGCTTTATAAGATATTAACATCTTGCATTACTAACCGAATTTACAGGCATGTTGACCAAAATAACATCTTGGCAGAGGAGCAAAAGGGATGTAAACGTGGTCACCAGGGATGCAAAGAACAACTTGTTATTGACTCTGTGATCCTAAGGCAAGCGCAAAAGCAATGTCGCAACATCTCGGCTGCTTTTGTAGACTACCGTAAGGCATTTGACAGCGTACCTCATTCCTGGCTTATACGTATTTTAAACATCTACAAAGTACATCCTACCATCGTTACTTTTCTTGAAGCATCTATGAAACAATGGAGAACAAACCTTCAGTTAAATATAAATGGTCAGCATTTTAAAACCGATGAAATTGCTATTCGCAGAGGAATATTCCAAGGTGACTCACTTAGTCCACTGTGGTTCTGTTTGGCAATGAATCCACTTTCTCACTTGCTTAACGACACAAAATATGGCTTCAATCTTAAGACTAATAGAAACACCAACTACACCGTTTCCCATCTCCTTTATATGGATGACATCAAAATTTTTGCTTCCAATCAACAACAAATTCAACATCTTCTGGATATAACTGAAAGGTTCTCCAGTGATATACACATGGAATTTGGTTTAGATAAGTGCCGTACTTTAAACATCGAAAAGGGAAAAATTGTCAATGGAGGTGTGGCGCTACCTAATGGAGACATAATCGCTGCCATGCAGAATGAGGAAACCTATAAATACTTGGGATTTCAACAAGCCAGATTGTTAGACCAAAAACAGTCCAAGGCTAAAATCAGGGATGAGTTTTCACAAAGGGTAAGTTCCCTACTAAAATCTGAGTTGAACGCAGGAAATCTAAACCGAGCCATTAATACATATGCCGTACCTGTGTTGACCTATTCTTTCGGTATTTTACAATGGACAAAAACCGAATTGGAAGATATGCAGAGAACAACCCGAACTATGATGACAAAGTACAGATGTCACCATCCAACATCGTCAGTGCTTAGAACAACACTACCGAGAAAGGACAGATAAATAGATTACGAGACTTCTTTATTACAAAATCACTGTCATCTAATTTACATAAGTCTGTCATAGGAGCAGATAAGAAATACTCGCCTCTAAATTTAGCAGACCCTCATATGGACTTGGAAATAACAACAGATGCTGAAAAACAAGTAAAATGGGCCCAAAAAGCTCTACATGGTCGACATCATCACGACCTAAACCAACCACACATTGATAAAATTGCATCAAATAGGTGGCTTGCTGACGGTACCCTGTTCCCAGAGACTGAAGGATTTATGATGGCCATTCAGGATCAAGTAATTAATACAAACAACTACAAAAAATTTGTTATCAGGGACCCAACTATTACAACGGACAAGTGTAGAAGGTGCCAACAAACATCGGAAACCATACAACACATCACATCAGGATGTTCAACCATAGCCAACACGGATTATTTACGCAGGCACAACCAGCTGTGTAATATTATCCACCAGAAACTGGCTAACAAATATGGACTGCTAAATACCTATACACCCTATTACAAATACAATCCACAGGCAGTGCTCGAGAATGCAGATTTTAGACTCTACTACGATAGGTCCATTATCACCGATAGACAGGTGACGAATAATCGACCCGACATTGTAGTAGTGGATAAGAAAGCTAAATCGGTGCTGTTAGTCGATGTTGCAGTTCCAAACAATAACAACGTTTTGGATAAGTATAATGAAAAGATGGCAAAGTACACCGATCTTGCCATAGAAGTGGGACAGATGTGGCATGCAGAAAAAGTGGAGGTGGTACCGATCATCGTATCATCAACTGGACTCATTCCCAAAAGTCTTGAAGATAGTCTTAAAAAACTTGATCTTCATAAAAACACTTTTATGGACTTGCAAAAAGCGGCAATTTTAAACACATGTCACACTGTTCGGAAATTTTTAAATATGTAAATTTTGAGCCTAATCCCATTTGCGTTTACGCTCGGGATAGGTAAATATTACCAGCGAAAGCTGAGTAAGTGCATAAGTCTTTTGATAATAATAATAATAATAATATTAATAATAAAAATAATAAAAATAATAATAATAATAATAATAATAATAATAATAATAATAATAATAATAATAATAATAATAATAATAATAATAATAATAATAAGATATAATAGTGAGACTAGAAGAAAAGCACCAAGAATGGAGAAGCATATTGTAAAGGAACCAGGATTGACAGATGACAGGTGTAGAAAATGCATGGATAAACCGGAAACCATACAACACATCACGGCAGCATGCAGCACGTCATCGCAAAATGACTACTTACACCGCCACAATCAAGTCACAGCTATTGTTCATCAAGAGATATGTCACAACCTTGGAATGCTGAAGGAAAAACGAAAAACACCCTACTACGAGTACACCCCAGCTGCAGTGGTACAGAAGGATCATCTTACTGTTTACTATGATCGGTCCATTATTACAGATCGAACCATCTCCTGTAACAAACCCGACATAGTAATAAGAGACAGGACGAAGAAGGAGGCGTACATTATAGATATTGCGGTACCAAACACTCATAATCTAATGTCCACTATCACTGAGAAGAAAAGAAAATATACCGACCTTGCAGATGAAATCAAGAATATGTGGAATATCAACAAAGTAACTATCGTACCCATTGTCCTGTCCGCCACTGGTGTTATTCCAAAAGATTTGCATAAAAGCCTCAAGACCCTTGCACTGAATAACAACCTATACAAGCTTATGCAGAAGGCTGTTGTATTGAATACTACACGTATAGTCCGAAGATTCTTGAGTCAAGAATAGACGAAAGTGCTTGGTGATCAACCCGTACCTCGCTATAGTAAACACCAGGAATAGAAAATCCTGAGAATAATGGAAAAATAATAATAATAATAATAATAATAATAATAATAATAATAATAATAATAATAATAATAATAATAATAATAATAATAATAATAATAATAATAATAATAATAATAATAATAATAATAATAATAATAATAATAATAATAATAATAATAATTTTATTTGCATTTAATTATTACATTCAGTTTAACAAAAAATAGATTTTTTTATAAAATGCAAAAGGACCTGGAAGGCAATTTAGAATTGTTCAAGTCCAGGCCCTGAATAGTTATTTTTAACAAGTCAACATCAAACAAAATAATACGAAATCACAAATTACAACAAAAATTACACAATTTAGAAAAAAAATTTACATTGATAATGGTCGAATTTTATCTGAATTTATCTAGTATTAAACAGGTACTCCTTTACTTGTTTTTTAAAACGGTTTAGTTTTAAGGTTTTAAACTCTGCGGGAAGGCCATTGTACAAGCTGTAAACGTCATACGTTAATTATGTTAAATTTATGTTAAATTTATGAACGCCGTACTCCGAATTACCTACTTCCGATCATACTCAGGTTTCTGAACTATATAGAGCTCTCTGAGTTAAAGAGTAAACTTTATGAACGCAACCCTGAATGTCCTGCTTTTGATTCCTGCCAAAGCCATTTTGTTGTGACGTTAAGGCGCGGGTAATCATCGCTCAATTCCACTTTGCTTTAAAATCGTTTGAAAATGTGTATTTACATATTCTTTACCATTATCAGTTGGAAATAATATGATCTTGGTGCCAGTATGTCTCTATTGCGTATTTGTACTCCTTGAATTCTCTAGAACATTAGTTATGTATTTTAACCTTCAACGCTCTACTAATATATTAAATTTTATATTTATTAAAGCAAATATCGATCAAATAAATATACACATTACCACAGCACACCCTCTAGCAGGCTAACTCTTCTACTAATTATCAGATCTAATATATTAGTACTGGGCCCACCCGCCTCATGTTGCGAGCGCTAGTGTACGTGCAGCCCAGAACACAGAACTATACATAACAATACAAATTTTATTAATATTTTTGGAAAGTTGGGTTTTAAAGAAAACTTCGACGTTGTTCATCAAGTTTATATTAAATAAATACACATAAAAAATACATAAATAAATAAGAAATATAAAAAAGTAAATTTACTTTTTTCTCTTGATTCTATTTATATAGGATTTGTGTGCCTGTACTTTTATTGGGTCAATGTAGGAGGCATTCTTGACCCTATTTAAATATTTCTCACATTTGGAGTCTTTGCCTGCAGCTATTTTATTCACTTGTTTGCACCAAAAAAAGATAGTGCATCTAATTATCAACCAGCAGGCTTTTTCTCCACATGTAGATGGAGCTTCCAAAGACACCGTTGTGGATGATGGTATAATAACTGAAGTATCTGAAATCAAACAATTTTATTCACTTACAATATAACTTGAAGTTGTATCTACTTACCAGATAAAAGTATATAGAGTTGGGTATGCACCTGGTTTCAACTCTTTCTAAAATCCTGCGTTATGAAACTGCCGGTCAAAATGTTGATGGCACACTCTATAATTGTCATAAAGTTGTTTTGGAGTTTTCTCCTTTAACACAGGATTGTTTATATTCTCCATCCATATATTAATTAAGTTGGGATTCTTGGTGAAACGATGCCTCTTACTTGTTTGATCGGTAAAACTAGGAACACAACAAGTTCTTTTACGAGATGCCATGCTTATACTAAAAAAAGTAAAAAATATTATAGTATGATATTGTATGCTACACTATACAATTATGAAATAATTGTTAACATTTAAATATTAACACACAATACTTACACTGCTCTAATTCTCTTATAATACAGAAAACAATTAAAAAGTTCATAAACTAAAATATAAAATTCAATAAACTGGAAGAAACTTTCACAAATAATAACTAATTAATCAATTTAACGATAATCAACGGAAAAAGCACAGGCGAAACACAATCCAAAATTCAAACGTTAACGGTTAACAATTAAAAATGAAATGACAAATCATGATTAGTTTATAAAAATGTGATGACAATTCACGTTTCCTCCGATTGGGCGACACTGTAACGTCACGCTACAGATACGCCATCAAGTGGGTGGGCGCAATAATATAACTTTGATACAAATTGCGAATAAGAGTTAAACTGCTAGGAGGGTGTGCTGTGCACATTACTTAATAACATTTTGACACATCCAAAATAATAAACATCAAAATTTTATCATCACCTAGCAATATATCATGTAAGTAAATAGGGAAGACATAGATTTCACAGTTTTTTTTTAAACCTGGACCCATGGACGTATAAACTCAGATGGACTTATTCATTTACATAAAATTGTGCAGCCAAATTTATTGGAATAGGTCAGTGCAACAGTCACATTCTCAATACATTAAAATGTTGCCGTGCTCATTATTAAAACTTCTTGTTCATAAATTGCTTGAAATGTTTGTTGTCGCCACGGAGCATTTTCCACTCGTCAAACCATCAAGATATGACCGAAACGAAACGAATGGACGGAATGGATCGGTGTCGGTCAGTCAATGTCATCCCGGTACTTGTGCGATAAGAATATAAGTACAGTTATAAATTGTTAATCGGTAGATATACTGTGAGTCATTGTGATTTTTAGATACTTAAGTTCTGAATTTAATATAGAGGTATTTGTGATTGCATTTCTGGGAGTTTCATTCCATCCTAGTGTGTGTCGTGAAAGTTTTATATAGTGTTTTTAACATCAGAAGTGGGATAGAATCGCACCCAAAATAAAATGCCACGTAATCGAAAAAGAAAATCACGCCATTCGCGACGTCATGATTCTTCTAGTTCGAGTAGTGGCACGTCCACGTCGAATTCGAGCTCGTCTACCTCCTCCAGCAGTAGTACGGACCGTCGAAGTCGTAAAAGAGTGAAACGCAAAAAGCAACAAAAAACTGTAAGTCAGAACGTACTTTTATCTTCAGTTATTCCTGAGTTCGACCCTTTAGTGGACAATATAGAGATGTGGATGCAAACGCCCGTGCATTTGGCTGGGCAGATCAAGTAATTAAATATCAGGCACTGCAAAAACTTAAAAATACGGCAAAAACCTGGTATGATTCTTTACAAAAAAACCATACTAGTTGGACAACTTGGAAATGGCAAAATTGGCGTAAAAAGTTACTAGAAACATTTATTATTAAACGTAATACCTTTAATTTACTTAAAGAATTAATTGAAAGTAAACCTATTGTAGGGCAATCTTTGTATGAGTTTTATTTTCAACAGAAGGGTCGAATTGAGAATTTATGTTTGGGATTTTCTGAACAAGATATGATTTCAATAATTGTCGGGTCTATTGGTGATAAAAATATTAGCACTGCTGCGGAAGCGGGTAGTTTTCGATTTTGCGAGGATCTAGCCTCATTTTTGCATAGTAAAAAATATCTTAAGGCTGAATCTCAAGTAACTAATAAACGTAATAACAATAACTTGCAATTCGGAAATAAATCTCATAATTCTCGTTCTGTAGTACCTAATCTAGAAAATAATATGCCTACTAATTTAAAAATTTCTTCAAATACGGTCTGTTTCCGTTGTGGTAAAAGTGGCCACAAAAGAAATATGTGCGGTGTAACAGATACTGTTAAATGTTTATACTGTAGTAAGTTAGGACACCTAGAATTAGCTTGTAAACTGAAATCAAAACTAAAGACCGAGAAAGATACCGAAGTTAAAATGATTTCTCAACAACAGGCGAAACAAAAGTTTTATAAAAATATGTTTTTGGATAATTTTGCTTGTCGTGGTTTTATTGATATGGGTAGTGATTGTTCTCTTATAACGGCTGATTTGGTAAAAAAGTATAATTTTTCAACTTTTAAACTTGATAATGCAATAAATTTAATTGGTTTTTCGGGGGGTCATGCAATTACAGTAAAATATGCTATTAAAACTTACCTTAAAATTGATTCGGTAGAATTATTGACTACATTCTATATTGTTGATTCTTTGACGGGGTGTGAAATTCTAATTGGCCGAAATTTTACGGAAAATGAGTCTATAATGTATACACGTGTTGGAAATATATTAACGTTCGCTCCTATTACCCAAGTTTCAGTTATTAAATCGGATTATGAGTTTAATGTAAAATCTAATGAACATATTCCCATTTTAAATGATCTTTTTATGAAATATCCACAGTGTATTGCCAGAGAGCTATCAGACTTAGATAAAACTACATGTGTAGAGTTAGAAATTGAATTAACGTCAAATAAATCAGTTTTTCAACGACCTTATCGTATGGCTGAATCAGAAAAAGTTATTATGCGAGAAACTGTGGAAGAATTGTTGAAAAACAATATCATTCAACAAAGCAATTCCGCATACGCTAGTCCAGCTCTCTTGGTAGACAAATCAAACGGTGAAAAACGCATGTGTGTAGATTATAGACTCCTTAATAAAATCACAGTAAAAGAAAAGTACCCTATGCCAATTATAGAGGATTTAATAGATAGGTTAAAAAAATTGTCAATGGTTTACTTCTCTCGACTTAAAGAGCGGCTATTATCAGATACCGGTAAAATCTAATTCAATAAACAAAACGGCATTTGTAACCCCAGACGGACATTATGAGTTTGTAAGAATGCCATTCGGTCTATGTAATGGTCCGTCGATCTTTCAGAGGCTTATGAATACCGTTTTGGGAAATCTACGTTTAGGCCAAGTCATGTGTTACATGGATGATTTATTGATAGCAACTAAAACTTATGAGGAAAATCTTGCATGTCTGGAAGAAGTTTTGAAACTATTTCAGAAGCATGGTTTAACAATTAATTTAAAGAAGTGTAATTTTTTCCAAAGTAGTATTGTATTCTTAGGATATGATATTTCCGGATCGGGTATCAAACCAAGTGGCAAAAAGGTTCAAGCCATACAAGATTTTCCGGTACCTACATCAATTCATCAAGTTCGTCAGTTTTTGGGGTTGATTAATTATTTCCGTAAGTTCATAAAAATTGTGCTACACTATGCAATCCTCTTACGATTTTACTAAAAAAAGACGTAGAATGGGTTTGGGGACAATCACAAGAGGAAGCTGTTAAAAATCTTAAACACGCTTTAATTCATAACGCAGTTCTTAACATTTTTGACCCTAGTTTACCTGTCATACTATATACTGACGCTAGCCGAGATGGGTTAGGATGCATTTTACTTCAGGTTACGAAAATGGGTGAGAAACCAGTATACTTCTATAGTCATCAGACTTCAAATGAAGAAAAAAGATATCACTCGTTTGAATTAGAACTATTGGCAATTGTGGTAGGACTAAAAAAATTTAGACATTATTTAATAGGAATTGAGTTTCAAATTATAACTGACTGTAATGCTGTCAGATTAGCGTTATCTAAGCAAGAGATTGTTCCACGCATAGGTCGTTGGGTCATGCAAACAAGGGAATTTACATATAATATTTTACATCGTGCTGGCTCACAAATGCAGCATGTAGACGCCTTAAGCCGGAATCCCATTGTAAACCATAATCTAGAAGCTGATAGTGTAATGTCAATTACTGAGGGTGATTGGTTGTTATCAGTACAGTTGAAAGACCCTTATATATGTAGTATTCGTGAAATATTAGAATCAGGCGATAGAGATGGAAATAAAAAAATATTCAATGATTATGAGATGCTTGGAAATAAGGTTTTTCGTCGCACCGACGTTGGTAGACGTTGGATGGTACCCAAATATTGTGTATGGCAAGTGATTAAAGCAAATCACGATGATGTGGGGCACTTTGCTGTTGATAAAACATTAGAAAGGTTAAAAACAAATTTTTGGTTTCCTCGAATGAAAAAGGTTGTTTCCAAGTACATAAAAAACTGTTTGAATTGCATTTATTACAAAAATATACATGGTAAAAAAGCAGGGAAATTGTATCCAATCCCTAAGTACGCTAGGCCTTTCCATACGCTACACTTGGACCACTTGGGTCCATTTATAAAAACGACTCAACAAAATTGTTATCTGTTCGTAATAGTTGACGCTTTTTCAAAATTTGTTTTTATCTTGCCTGTTAAATCAACCAAGACAAAAATTGTACTTAAGGAATTGGATAAATTGTTTAAAATATTTGGAAATCCTAAGCGTATTATTTCTGACGCGGGAAGCGCTTTCACATCTAAACTATTTGTTAATTATTGTAAGAGTAGGGATATTAGACATCATACAATCGCCACATCAATGCCTCGAGCAAACGGCCAAGTTTGCTATCTTAGAAGCTCTACGCAGCATGGGTGCAAACACTGACAATAATAAATGGGACATCCACATCACTAGTATTCAGCAAGGTATCAATAGCACAGTCAATAAAAGTACTTCGGCTGTACCTAGCGAAGTTTTTTTTGGATATCGATTACGAATGAATGGAGACAAAATTGTACAAGATGATGAAACTGTCATTGACGTTACATCATTACGAAATACTGTTGAAGAAAACATTAAGAAAGCTGCATTGAATCAAAAGGCAGCTTTTGATTCAAGAAGAAAAGATGCTCCTTGCTATAACGTAGGAGATTTAGTAGTAATCAAAATTCCTAGTCACTCCAACGATGGACAAAGTACTAAACTTTTGCCACTTTTTAAGGGACCGTTCCAAATAACAGAAAATTTAGGCAATGACAGGTACAGGGTTGGTGACATGAGAGGCGCAGAAAGAACATCTAAACGTTACGATGGAACAGCCTGCGTAGAGAACATGAAGCCCTGGGTACGACTTGCCGATCCGGATGAGATAAGTAACTAGCAGTTACCTTAGAAATGGGAGCCGAATGTTGTCAGTGTAAACAATAGGTATGGAAATTTACTTATTAGTTTATTTTAACAAACATCCTTGAAATTTTCATCAAAGTTAATTTGCTACCTTTTTGGTGTACAGTCATCAAAATATTGCTTCGTGGTCAAATGCATATGCTTCAATCAAAAGGTTGTCACATAATGTCTGATGTTAGTTAGCGGATATCTCATGTGAACACCGCTTTATGGCCATTTACGTGGTGATGTACTGTTGGAAGAAGGCCTAAGGTAACTTCCAGCATAAACCACTGGCAAATTGTACCTAACGATTGGACATGTGTGTCGGTGACCGATGCGAAGTGTATGCACGTGGCTAGTGTGAGGTTGCATAGTGCTACTTTGTATACAGCCTTTCACGAACTATCACACTAGTCATTGGTAGTCATTATAAAAGGGAAACACATTACTATTAGGTTTGTTCCAACCAAGCAAAGAACCGTTCTAGAACGGTAATATTACCACTCACGAGACCAAATTTGTGCACTGCGCAACTCACTATACCACTGCGCACAAAAATTACTATTTTAGAACGGTTCTCTGCTTGGTTGGAACAGACCTAAAATTAACCATTGTCTACATGTTTCAGCATATGCACCCGACCACGACACCTTCGAGGGCGAAGGAGTATGCAGGACGGCCGAATGTTGTCGCCACGGAGCATTTTCCACTCGTCAAACCATCAAGATATGACCGAAACGAAACGAATGGACGGAATGGATCGGTGTCGGTCAGTCAATGTCATCCCGGTACTTGTGCGATAAGAATATAAGTACAGTTATAAATTGTTAATCGGTAGATATACTGTGAGTCATTGTGATTTTTAGATACTTAAGTTCTGAATTTAATATAGAGGTATTTGTGATTGCATTTCTGGGAGTTTCATTCCATCCTAGTGTGTGTCGTGAAAGTTTTATATAGTGTTTTTAACATCAGAAGTGGGATAGAATCGCACCTATTTATTATTGATTGTAAAAAACGTGAAAGTGTTAAAATGTGCTCTCTGAATTTTACAGAATAAACCAAGTAATAAGTCATTGATAAATTGAAAAATTGAGAAACCGATAGTTAAATAGTAGAGGTGTGTGTTCAGAAATATCATCAGGTTCTGTAAAAGTGCATAATCCACATCAAATATAGAAATTTTTCCTACAAAACTGTAAGTAGATAGCCCTTCAGTAAATTAAGTAAATAAAAAAGTGGTCATTAGTGAACTGATAAATGAAACAAGCATATGGAATCGTTCGGAATTAACCCAAATAGTGCAACTATAGCTGATATTTTTAAATTTCTCATTGAAATAAAGAAAGGCATTGTAAAAATTTCTGCAGATACAACAAACATACAAACAAAAGTTGAAGAATTAGTCAGAAAACAAAAACTTAAAAAATTGTTTAATTTCTATCGAAAGATTGGTTAAAATAAACTCTATATTCATCTATGGCCTCAAAATTAAAACAGACAATCAGTGCTGGAATTTATAAATAACGTTTTATGCGTGGAAACCATAAAATTCCAAAGTTATAACTGCTACATCAACAACAAAATTAAAGGACAGCCAATATTTCATAAATTCGTATCACACTTGAAAAAGAGAGATATATTCGAATTTATCACATCTAAAGGGAACCAAGATTAACATTACCGACGATATAGGTTATGAATCGAAAAAAATCGAAAAAAAAACGCAAAAAAGCAAGAACTATAAATTAAAATAAAAGGAAATAAATTGAGTGCAAATGATAAAATATTTACAATAGAACATCTAAACTTATTAAATTCGACAAATACTAATTCACAAGAAGGAACTCGAACTGATAATATTGCAGAAGAACAAGGAAGTGATTCAGAAAGCAATTTAAAAACAAACCAGGACAAAAGTTATAAACAAAGCGGAAAAAAGAAAACTAAAATAGGTAATCAACAATCATCCAATATATATACGAACAAGAAGTCAGTCATCCTTGGACTTCTCTTGAATTACTATTTTAAATTTATTTTTTTCCAAGCGTTTGTACCAAAAAAAATTTGTTTTATTTTTTGTTATTTTTTTATGTGTTGTAGCTTAGTTTGGCCATTGTTATATATACTATTTGAAGTGATTGTACGTTTAGTGTTAGGTTTTATCCAATAAAGCAATGAATAATTACATTAGAGAATTTAAAAACTCAAAAGTCGACACTAAAATATTAAACTGCGAAAAGGAACTTGGGGAATCAAATAAAAGATAATGTTGAGGATAACTTCAGTATTTTTCACGCAAATATTCGTAGCATACACCATAACTTTGATGAAATTAACTTATTCATAAATTAATGTAAATGTTATTTCGGTATTATAGTTTTTACAGAAATATTTAAAATAGATGATCTGGATTTTTATGCTATCAATGGGTATCAAATGTTTTACAATAAAGGGGAATACAACAATAATGACGATGCTGTTATTTACATTAAATATACATTATTAAATAATTGTTTTTTTAGTATAGACCATGTTACTTATTTTGGTAAACGGATACGGTTTTTCAGAAAAAAGTAAAATAACTTTTTGAACTCTTATGACTTATATACTTTATTAATTGTCACACACCAAAACTGACTTTTAAATCAATAAATATAACTAAGTGTACTAATTAAGGGAGGTAGTGTCCATTCAATGAATGTGGCATTTTCGAGTTCTTTTGAGGAACATCTGGGTATCTCTAGTTCCATAGCCTTCTTTAAGTCTTGTAGCCATATCAGTCATTTTTGAAACATTTGATGGGTTATGCTATCGTCCCAACCAATATCACTACGCCAAATATTTTGTAGGATTCTTACTCTTATACTGATTGGAGATAGTAATCCAAGAGGATCATAAACGGTCATAACTGTTTTCAAAATTTGTCTTTTTGTAGGAACTTTAGATCCATCCGATATTTTTAGGGACTTTATGAAGTTTAAGATTAAAATTAAAGCTATCTTTAACTGAATTCCAAGTTATACCAAGTACGCGTTCTTCATGAATTTTTTTGTTAACTTCTGTAGAAATATTTGGATTAAGAAGGCTTTTTGGAATTATCTTTAAAACTTCTTTTGAGTTACTAATAAAATTTCTAATTTTGAATCCACCTTTGGCATGAATATCAATTTAATTGCATTTTCTTCTGAATTTGTTCCATCTAGCCAGTCATCGACATAATGTTTACTAACGATGGCATCTGCTGCTTTAGGGTAGTTTTCCTCGTACAATTTGGCGTTGAAATTCTTTACAAATTGAGCTAAAAATGGAGACGATGTAGTACCAAACAGCATTGCTTTCATTCTGTAGGTTTTAAAAGGTGAATTTTTGTCTAGGTCACGCCATAAAAAGCATTGAGTAAAGGTGTCTTCATAAGAAATATTAACTCTATTAAACATTTGCCTTATATCACCGGCAAAAGCTATTTTGTGAATTCGAAATCTTAGAAGTACTCCTAAAAGTGGCGAGAGCAAGTCAGGACCAGTTAATAAAAAGTTATTTAAACAATTATTGTGGCTTTTGGCTGCTGCATCAAACATGATCCGTACTTTGCCTGGTTTGTTTGTATTGATAACTGGAAAAGTTGTTCATTTCATTGTTGTCTACAGGTATAGCGTAGTTTTTCTCTAGTAACTTTTGCATTTCTAATTTGTAATATTCAGCTAGATCTTTGTTTTTGGCTAATCTTCTTTCAAGGCATAGAAGTCTTTGTATGGCCATACTTTTAGATTCTGGCAATTCTTCATTGTCTTTTATCCACGGTAATTTAACCTCGTACTGACCATTTACCAATTTTATAGAATTTTGAGCTAAAGCTAAGGCTCTTTCTTCTTCTTTGGTATATTTTAGATTTCTATTGCTGTGCGCCACGCCAAAACTTTCAAGTTTCATGTAGGATTTTACCATTTCATGGACCTTTCCATCGCAGTTTGCTCATTTGTAGCTAATCTCGTGCAATCATGTAATGTCCAACCGATTTCTGTATTGGACAATATTGGGCTGTTGGGATCTGTTCATTGTTGTCTACAGGTAAACTATCATTAAGCCTTAAGACATTTTATGTGGGCGTAAACGAGCAGGCTTCATTGGATAACTTGTACTGGGAATAATAAATTGGCCATTCTAA
Source organism: Ophraella communa (assembly GCA_035357415.1). NCBI lineage: Eukaryota > Metazoa > Arthropoda > Insecta > Coleoptera > Chrysomelidae > Ophraella > Ophraella communa. The sequence goes on from CM068989.1 coordinate 23,708,336, forward strand.
ATAAGAAGACCCATCAAACTTTCTAAGTTTATTGCCTACTGTTTGACGAAATAATTAATTATTTATTGATTTTGTTGTCTTCTAATTTTGTTTCTGTATTTTCTTCTGGGCGCTGTTGTTATTTTGTCTTATTAGCCCATTCTTGTACACTTTGTTGACTTTCTTCTAAAAAATCATCATTTATTTCTTCATCTGATGAATTATATTCTGTAGAAATTTCATTATACATATCGAATATCTCCTCTTGCTTACTGAACTGTTTTTTTTATTTAAAATTCGTTCTTCATACATTTTAGGAGATCTTTATTTTTGATTAATTCATCAGATGTGTCAGGATTTTCTTTTAGTTCTTGAATTTCAATCTTCAAGTTTATAATATCTTCTTGTTTTTTTAGTAAATCTTCTTTGTATTTGGTTATATCGTCCTGTATAGTTATTAATTTCTTTTGTTTTTCTGATAATACCTTATTATTTGACCTATTTGTATGAATTGAACGATGTGTACGTAGGCTTGATTCCCTTTTACTTTTGTCACTTTTGTGACTACCATCAAAAGCACTTTCAGTAGTTTTAATTATATACTTTACTACTATTTCAGCCAGTTGATTTGTATTTTCACAGTTTTGGGAATTTATATGGAATACATTGGATATTTCTTCTAAATTTATATAACTTATGTTTCTACTAACCATGTTAATAGTTATATATTATAATCTTCAGAAGAAGTGTTGAAAGTGTAACCGGGAAACATCAAAATTTTTCTTCTACCTGCAGTACTTTTTGGAAATTGGCCATAGAGGAGGAAGTAAATATTTCTATAAGTAGAATCATCGGCGTTCTTCACTATTTGTTTTATGTTTTTTAACATTTTTTTCTGGTGCTGGTAGAAAATGGCTCAGATCTCCACGGGCTGAGTTCAGAGGACTCGAAGGACCACGTTGTTACTTATTTTAGTAAACGGATACGGTTTTTCAGAAAAAAGTAAAATCACTTTTTGAACTCTTATGACTTTTATACTTTATTAATTGTCACACAACAAAACTGACTTTTAAATCCATAAATATAACTAAGTGTACTAATTAAGGGAGGTAGTGTCCATTCCAAAGAGAATTATTGAACAGACCACTAAGGACCTATAAAAATTATAAAAATAAAGCTAAGTATTTACAATCACAGCGTCCTGGTAAACGCCATATATAAATCATCGGATACCTGTCCAAATGAATTTAATAGTTCATTATTACAATACTTACTGCATTTGAAAATAAAAGTAAATACACATGTAATAATTGGAGATATAAGCATTGACCTAAAATCAAATGAAAAACATTGTCAGAAATATTTGAACAACCTAAGTGAACAGGGTTTTATATGTTTAATTAATAAATATACAAGGATACAAGGAAATAGCAACACATGTATAGACCATATATTTCTTAAAAGTTCCATCATCATATTAAAGCCTAGATGTTATCAGCCCTAAGGAATTATCCTGGATCTATTTCCCTCTAAGATCAGTATAACTGTGCAATGATATAGAAAAACCAGGAAAAAACTATATCATGCTTTAAATATAGGACATAATATGGAGAATAAATTAAAAATAAAAAAAAATATTTCCTTCAATAAAACTAAATATATTCATGAATCCAATGGTTACTGCAAAGACAAAAAGACATTAATAAACAGATTATAAAAATATTAAAATGTCGAGTCTGCAAAAGTATCTTCTTCCGGGACTTGTGTCTACATTTATCCTCCCTCCTTTGGTCCAGACTTCGTCCTCGAGGTCTTTGAATCTTCTAATAATTGGATTTGGGCTGGTTTTAGTTTAGGTCCATAAAGTATTTTGGATTTTTTTTCTTTTTTATTAGGATTAGTAGAAATGCTAAAACAGATAATATTTACAAAATGCGGCGGTGCTGAGTCCTGTTGAAATCTTTGGTGGAATCTCCAGTGGCTCTATTGGTTGCAGCGTAGGTCTCTGGAATTTTTAGTTTTTCTAATTTAATTTTTCGGTCCATTGGTATAACTTTAGGGATTGAAATTTCTTTAATTGTCTTTTTTGAGTAAAATACGCCCTCAATCATAATGGGCTCCTCAGTTAGCAGGATGCTGGTTGATTGAATCCATTGATCTTCAATTTTAATAGCATAAACTATTCCTACCAATATGATTTGGAAAGTTTCTTGAACGAAGTTCTCAGTAGCGATACTTTTTGTGCAATTTATAACATTTGGAATTAAACATTTGGATCCTAAATGGTTTGTACAAATTATATTTTCTTCTCGACCAATACAAGTTTCATACCATCTATCTGTTCTTGGCATAGAAATGGGCAGGTGGCAACATCATGATGTGATCTTTATTTGGTATAGGATAAATTCTGAATGTAGGATAGTAATTAGGATGCAGGATTGGAATTTTGATTATTACGAGCATTGTTTTAGAAGTAACCCAAATGAAGCTTTTCGAAGATTTAGTACGTTCGTAAGGATGTTTGTCACTAACGAAAAAAGAATTTTTGGGATAAATATGAAGAAGATTATTTTTAAGTGCTTCTAGTTCCTTCAGAGTAAATAACTCTTGTCTTGTCAAACAAGTGAAATTGAAAAGTGAAATGTGTGGTTTCTGTACGAGGATCCTGTTCGCAGCGCCAGAAATGTTTGTCGTTACAACTTTTAAATAATAATGATTTGCAGTAACATTGGTTACTGCAAAGATCTAATTATAAAACACATTAATAAACAGATTACAAAAGAATTTATAACATTAAAATGTCGAGTCTGCATAAGTATTTTCTTCCGGGACTTGTGTCTACATTTCTATATATATTTTTACTCTTACATTGTTTATGACAATCCATATTTCACAAAAATGATAATAATTATTATGTGACATAGAAAAAACCAAATGAAAAATCCAAAGTCTATGTAACAGAATTTTATTAATTATAATGGACAAAAAAATAGAGGTAAGTAAAAACAGGTTAAACATGAACTATTAAAAAGTGTAAAATAACAAAAATTTTTGAAAACCAACAAATTAAAATAAAAATTAAATAAAAGTAATGCTTTAAAACATTTAAAATCGATAAAAATAGAGGTTATCCCCAAAAAATTTTTGTCGAACTAATAGAACAAAATTAAACAATAAAGTTAAAATGTAGCGACAATTAAAATATTAAAATGTTTGGGTTTTCCATTTGGTTTTTATATAATAAAGAGCCTAATTCTGTATTATTTCGAATCGAAGTGTTACAATTTTGTGCGTTCTCTCCTAAGTAGAGATTCTTATTTGGCTCATAGTTTTTACAAAAACTGATTTGTTTCCCTCCTTGATACTATGCTCTTTTTCTAATTAGTTTTCATTGTTATTAGGTGAAATCGTAGGACCTGTCGTTTACCTCCCGACCTTGCTACCGACACTGACGATATGGTAAGTGTGTAAATAAGTTAGGTTTTATTTAAACAAATTCAAATTTTTATTAAATTTGTTACCTACTAAACAATAATTGAAGTATACAGTGTATAAAAGCCAAAAGGAATAAATGTATTATTTCGATCACTGAACATATTTAGGTATAAAATAGTAGATTATATCACTAGGAGTAGAAGTGACTTTTTTTGTGATGAGTCCTTAGTTTGCAGCCGAAGCGAAGCTGAGGCTTCAATCAGGACGAAACACAAAAAGAACGTTCTACTCCGTGTAATATATACTATTTTTTCCTCAAGCGTGTAAAATAAATAAAAATTAAACAAATATATTTTACCTACCTTAAACAACAAACTTTAGTTTTCACTGAAATAGTTGTCGCCATCTTACTTTTTTTTGACAGTTGTCAAAGTAGTTGGTATTAGCGTATTGTAAAATAATATTCAATAACAATAACGTAACTGTTGTTATATACTCGTATATTATTTAATTTGGATAATTGACAAATATTAATTAAATATGTTGTATAAATATTGTTCAATAAATCCGTATTATTATTTAAGAAATTTTAAATGAACCTTACTTTATGACGTCATAGGCTCCGCCCATAATTTACTTTATCTCCCATGGCCTTTTAAAGACTTTACCTACGACCACCCCTCTAAACCGTCAATAACACACAATCTACAACCTATGTAATGTATCTCTTTACGCACGTAAAATAAACGCACGTCGTTCCTAGCAACCACTTAGCAACAATAGACGTCGCTATTTTATTCAAAATTTCCCATTTACATATTTGAAGGTGAATTTTATACTACATATAAATGGAAGATAACACTTATTAGATATAAGATTGCATTTAATAATATATATATATATATATATATATATATATATATATATATATATATATATATATATATGTATATATATATATATATATATAAATTTAGAGTTATTTGAAAATATGTATTTGATTCGTTTCCATTAACCCTACTTTCTGTCTGTATAAATGGATCATAATATAAATGTACTTAATTACATTTCCCAGATTAATTTACGTTATTTTTATGTAATTAAATTAATTATTTTAAGATTTATAAAATAATTATTATTACCGAGATACTTTTTAAAAATACTTACAAAGCTGTTTCAACTTGTGGATACAATCGTAACATATAAAAGACACTTTTTACTCGTTTTGTGCTATAATTTCACTTCAGTTACTATACGAAACCGTTTTAAATAATAAGAATGCACTAAATGTTTTAATATTACGCGAGAAACCGATCAGAAATTATTCACTCAAAAATGACGAAATGAGTTTTACTACAATAAGGAGTACATTGAACCGACATATTTAAAATCTTTTACACATTGAGCATCTGCGCATGCGTCTGACGTATGACCGCATGCGCACACGTTATTATTTATCAAAATACGATTATCAAAAAATATCCTATTTTTTATTGTTATTATAATTTGTTTGTATGCGTGAAGTTTTATACAATTATTAAAAAATGTCAAGTGATAGTGAAATGAATTTAACTCCACCCAATATAACTAATGTTAAGTATTTAATTATTATACAATAAAATTATTAAAAACATCTATGGTTGCTCCTGTTTAATTATTATTAACAAAAAGATTATTAATGCAGGTACAAGTAGGTCGCATGTAAAGTATAGTACGTAACTATTGCTGTAAAGCATTTTACGCACTCACGGAATTACGCAACTATTCCAACCGTGCGTAAAATGCTATTTACCACACTCGTTACGTAATATATTATTATCTCCCAGTAATCAATAAAGACGTACTTTTACTACGTATATACATGCACATAAACCCAGATAGCACAAACGTTCTCAGAATGTTATAATAAGGTGCTAAAGTTGAATATTCTGGAATATTCTAAAGAATATTTATAGGATGTTCCAGTAATATACCAAATATTTTAAGAGCTCTGATTTGTTTATTTATTTTTATGTGTTCTGTTTTATTTATAATATTAAAAATTAATGACATCTTTAGAAGAATAAATTGTTAGTAAAAAGATTTGACCAGTTCTTTTTTTCATGTTGATGATTTTAATACATTTTTGAGAAGTTTGATAGAATGTTTTATTGGGTTATAGAAATATTGAATGTATTGAACAATCAACAACAAAGGTACGAAATATTTGGAAATTTTATATTTTTGACACATTTCAAAATATTAAAACCTTCAATATTTCCTAACACAATAGAATATTCCTTGAAATTTCTTAAATTATCCCAAAAATATTTTTGGACCATCCTTATAATATTGTTAGAGTATTCATAACATGAGAATATTCAAAATACATTCTTAGAGTGTTCTATTAATGTTCTAAGATTATCTATGAAATATTCTCATAACATTCAACATGTATTCACCATTTTTTTTAAATGGAACCCCCCCTTTTTTTTCAATTTCCAAATTGCCTTTGCTGAGCTGATTTCAAAAATGTATAACATGTTGCTTCAAATTGGTACAGGGTTGACAAAAATGCAAAAAAATATGAAAATTGTTTATGGAATGTAATACGTTACTGAATGTAATAAACAAATTAAATGAAATTATGTAGTTATGTAATTAATGTGATACACTTCCAAAAACAAACAAATAAACGAAAATTTACAATAAATGTTTAAATTGTTTCTCCATTGGCCGTTAGACAATGACTGAACCGGGCATTACTTTCGTCTCTAACATTGTCTGATTCGGTCTTGTATTTGAGGGATATTTCCAGCCCATATGTTAGTTTTTTGTGGTCTTTGCGTATGGTACTCTTGCATCCAGTGTGGATTTTCATCAGACCAATAATGGTTGTTTTGCCGGTTAACATGACCGTTCAAATAAAACGTTGCCTCGTCCGAAAATAAAACGTTATCAATGAAATTGCTATTTTGGTTCATCATATACTCGCAGAATTGAGTTTTTCGGTCAAAGTCGTCTTCAGCCAATTCATGGATGAGACGTACTTTATAAGGATGGTATTTTACCTTTTTAAAAATGTTTGATACACAAGACTTTCCAATACCAAAATCCCTAGATAATCCTCGCACTGTACAGTGTGGATTTTCTGCAGCCGACAAAATTATGTCTTGCTGAATATTTTCATCAATTTTTGGTCTACCTTGCTTTGCTGCATCCTTCACATGTCCCAATTCTCTGTATTTTCGCTCTATTCTACTTACCGTAGATTGTGAAATAGGTTCACGATCTGGGTGCATTTCATGGAATAATCGGCATACCTCTTGTTGAGTCCGCATATTATCGCCGATACCAATCATCATTAATATTTCAATCCTGTCACTTTGGGTTAAAGGCATTTTGTAAAAAAGTTCACGAACGTACCTTTTCTAATGCGTTAACAATACGAAACTGTGCTTCAATGTTTTTGACATTTTCGTCAAATAAAAAGAATGGTAAAAAATAATGCCAAACAAAACGATTTTTATAGTCCAGGGGCTTGGATCACTAATAAAAGCTGTACGATACAATTATTACGAATAATGTTAGATGTTTATCAAAGTAGTTATATAAAAATACGTAATTTCATTTAATGTGTTTATTACGTTTATTCGTTATTTTCATTACTTTGTAAGTAAATTTTTGCATTTTACCCACCCTGTACCAATTTGAAGCAACATATTATACATTTTTGGAATCAGCTCAGCAAAGGCAATTTGGAAATTGAAAAAAGGGGGGGTTTCATTTGAAAAAAATTTAAATCAAAAATCGACCTGTTTCGGGAATTTCTAATTTTATTGTTCATTTAGCCAATAATGAATTATGCGTTATTTTATGGACGCACTGTATATTCGAAAATATGAAACTCTTAAAAAAATATTTTGGAAACATGTCACTTTAACAACAACTTTACACCTTTTGATTTTATACAAAATTCCAAACAAAATTTTTAAACAGAATGTCTTGGAAACCTTTGCACACAAAGAGTAGGTAACTCAGGAAGTCGAATTTTTACAGGGTGTTCATAAATGCAATCTCTTTAAATTTTAAACCAAAATGTCAATAATTTAATTGTAAAAGAACTGCCTTATTTAGACTTAAACAATAAAGATTTCGAAATTTATTTGAGTCACAATTATTACTAGAACGAAAATTGTGATCTTCAAAAAAATAGTCTGGTGTAAAGACAAAACTGTAAATAAGCATTGTTTTTTTATTAAATGTGATCTTTCTCCTATCTAACAACTACCAGTTATTGTAAATGTCAAGAAAAGAAACACCCCATATTACCTGTTTTAACAGATTACATACATTACTTTTTGACTCCTTTTTTCCCTATTTATCTTTACGAAAGAAGAACTCCAATATCAGTATTACTGGAATTTAATTACTAGCATTACTAGTATACATTTTTCGGCCAATTTCGAATAAGCCGAATTAAAATAAATAGCCTGTAGTAGTTTTAAAGTTGTTTTAATCAAAAGAATTATCTGCCTCATTTTCTAGATCTAGTGAAGGGATATTACCGGTAAAGTATATGAGCTATTTGATGATTAAATTACTTCCTATTTTGCAGAAATAAAAAAAAAAACAAATTATAAAAAGGACTTTGAAAGAACGAACCCATGAAATGAATAGTTTTTTCTACGACAACACAGAAAATGTCATATTCCGTACTACTTTTGGAACTAGATAATTGTAAATTACATACACACGCTCTAAACTGTGTGGAATGTCATTCCATACTGTCATTGCCGCACTCATGTCGAATTAAAGAAAATAAATAAAATCTACTTGGCCGGGAATCGAAACCGGAGCCTCCCGGTCAATAGACTGCTACTCTTTCCGCAACACCACAACATCTTAAATCTGTCAAAAAAAGTTAAAATTAAAGTTTATTACGATGGATTCTAGTCAGTAACAATGTAGGTACCTGAAATTAATATTGCAGCTGGTTTACTGTAATAGATATTTACGTTACTAGTCCAGTAAGTACACTTTCACAGAACGAGTGAGATGTTTACAGACAAGGTGGCAGCCGAGTCCGGAATTCGAAACGAATACTATAAAAGTTTACCGAACGTGTGACGTAAATCATTTTTCGTACTAATTTTAGAACGAAAAATGGCGTATTATTTAACATCTACATTTTTCGTACGCAAACCTTTTTCGTCCGCTGTTTGTACGCAGCAATTCGTCAATAACAGGCGATTAAATAAAAATTGACATCTAGTTACTCGTTCGTGTCACGTATCTGATTTTGACATTTTGCAGTTTAAACTTATGAAACAAGTTAGTTGCAATTTAAAATTAAGAAAATGGAGGTTCAAGCCGAAAGCGATAGCAATTGCAAGAAATTGCAAATGAAGTTTCTTTAGATTTATCACCTCAAAAGTCAAGGGTACTTTATGAAAAACAACATGAAGTATTTTTAAAGTGGTGCCAAGAACACAAGGTAAAAAACTTTACAGAAAATATATTTTTAGCGTACTTCTCATTTAAAGCCAAAAATTGCAAATCATCGACGTTGTGGTCTTCTAATTCAATGCTGAAATCTACTTTTTCGATTAAAGAAAATGTGGACATTAGTAAATTTTTTTAACTTCGAGCATTTTTAAAAAAACTTGTTAGATATCGAGCCAAAAAGTCACAGATTTTTACTCATGATGAAATAAATAGATTTCTGTGTGATGCTCCAGATGAGAAATATTTTAGGTACAAGGTAAAATATTTTAACCAATTTTACTGTTTTGGTACTATAGAATTATTGGGTACATTCAGGAGGTCCCAGCGGCTAGATCTAGCCACTCAGCATGCTGTGGCCGCTGTTAATAAGCGCCTTCGTTTCGCCTGAATGCGTGGCTCACTGAGAGCGGAACAAAAGTCAAAACATTTGAAAACATAACCCAATTTTTATTTTGGTTTTTATATGTCTATTGTGTTCATGTACAAAACTACAATAATTATCTTCAATTATCAATTGGATAAATCTTATCCCAACAATCAACACCTTAGAATATAATTAAGATCAACACAAACCTACATAACCCAATTTCGATATGTCATTAATGTCAAAATCGCGATGCGCTTTTTAGAAAGCGACAAATTTCTACGCTGAGCAAAACAGTCAGCCGCTGTTGAATAGCTTTCAAGCAGCGCTACATTCAGAGAGACTACTTATTAAGCGATCTCAGCCGCTGGGACCTCCTGAATGTACCCATTATAAATTACAGCTTTGTTTCAAGAGCTTCGTAAAATGAGACAAAATATAGTCGATCAAGGTAAAATGACTCAAAAAATGCCAAAAGGTGTGTTTTTAGTCACAGAGGAGCGTTGTGATAGTATCAGTTCTTTAAAAATATTCTGATCTTATGCAGCCTTAAGGCTGAAGCATTGTGAGTGTAACTCCTTTTTTATTAACTACAGATTAGGAAAGTGTACTGTACAAGTCGTTGCTATTCACACATTTGCAAAAATACCTAACTTAACCCAGCTTAATCGCAAAATTTTTACATTTACCGAATGAATCAACGTATACTGTTACAGACGTACATTTGCTATAGAGTTGGTAAATGCAGGTGCAGTTATTCTATCATTGAAAAAACATGGCGGCTGGAAATCTTCAACAGTAGCCGAAGGATATGTTGAAGATTCTATTCCAAATAAAATTAATGTCTTAAAAAGCATTTTGACAGGTAAAATCTTGCAGGAGAGTAATGGAAAAGATAATTCTTTTAATGCTATTTCTTCATTAAATACAAAAAATAAACATTTGTCACTTGCATTGGCTTCAACAGCAGGAATAAATATTAATAATTGTACTAATTGTACCTACGTTTAATAATAATATTAAAGAATAGTTACTTAAATTCTGTTTGTTTTATTAAAAATATGTATTGCAACGGGTGACAGATGTGTTACGGATGAATGTGACGGATGATTGTGACATATGCGAGAGGAATGCATGTATTTTGATGTAGCTGCTTGTCATAAAGGGTAGAGTCCGTGAATGAGGAAGAAGATTTTGATAGGGACTTGACATGATATATAAGTATTTTAGGTTGGTAGTTATTCGAGAACATTCTAGTAATATTTGGATTTTAGTAAATAGTTGTTTCGAGAAAAATCGACATGTCAAAATTTAGTATATAAAGCTGATCATTCGCGTTTTGGGTAGTGGTTCAGCTTTTATAAAGTTTAAAATAAATTGTGTTTAAAGTCCTCACAAGTGTTTTGGTATATATACTTATGAAATTCTCAAATGACTTTAACTAGTGAGGTCGACGGAAAAATTTAATATGTACCTCGGAAAAAAGCGTCGATTACTCCTCATCTGCTTGCTGTCCGAGGCAAAGCAGATTTGACACTTTTTCGTCCTTGGTACATAAATAACTATTATTTCATACTGTACCCTAAAACACAAAAGAACAGTGAAAAAATAAAAAAATGTATATATTAAATTTATCGGTGTTTGCTATTTTTAAAATTTGCATTCAATGTCAAGATAGCTAGCCTATAGTTGGTAACCATAGAAACATAATATGGTTTTTAAGTAGGTAATATGGTACTCCTATTTTCACGAAATGGCTCAAGATGAATTCATTCCTGGTAACAAAAATATAACCGTTAATATGGGCAATAAGTAAGTTCTGTTTATTGTTTTGCTGGTGAATTTCAATAAATGTACATACATTCATACAAATGAAACCTAATTGAGTTTTTATCAGTTTATTAGTTTAAATTCGAAAAGCTTCTGGGTGGATAAAGTTTAAAAAAATTTAATTATAACAAATTTATTATAACAGAAAAATTTAAAACACTAATTTGATTAGGTAAGCTTCAAAACTTTAAAGAAAGAATAAATTTAATTTTATATTTTGATTAAAAGGAAGAGAGAAAGGCCTTTTATTAAACAGAGAAAAAAATAAATAAAAAATTGTATTGGACAAAATTTTTTATTAAATGTATAGTGATAATTATTAATTACCATTAAATTTTATTCACTATTGAAAACCAAATAAACTCTTTGTTAGTTGATTATCTAAATAATACTAACTAATACAAAAATTAAATGATTTTACAAAAATTATCTGATCTTATTTATTGTAACGTTTATTTATTTTTACTAGTCTTTTTAATTTATTTTTATACTATTTAAATCACTAACACTGTTTAATTTATATAACACATTTGATTTACAATACTTTAATTTATGTAAGACAATATTTCTATTCGCATTTATCTAACAACATACTACTAACTAACTAACTCAAAATATTCGAATCGGTCCTTTATATAGGTAAATATTTTTCGAGTATACTCCAGTCTATTCTGAGAGTCTTCTCGATCGTTCGACTGCTTCGTTCATCGGGCGCCGTTGAAAGAAACGTATATTCTGGAATACTCTCGCATCATCTGTCTGCTTCGCGTCTGGGTCATAGCGCCAGGGGCGTACTCGCACAACATTGCCCCCTCCTTAAGAGATAGTTCCTCCTGGAACTTTTAAGGAATTGAGACTGGATGGAGATACTTGCAACTGAATCCTCGTCTACAATTTCCAGTTGCATGGAAATAACATGGAATGGTCTTTGATGTCAGCTGAAAAACCCCGATCACTTCATTTTGATCAAATTTGGGAAATGCCCCAAGATGATATGCCAAAGAAATTCAACTTTGTGAGAAAATTCATCACAAGGTTGAGTAATATATCTGAATGGGACGAAGAAACCATACAGAATTTAAATCAGAATACCATAAAGTGGTATACGGACGGTTCCAAGCTAGACGAGGGAACTGGGATAGGAGTTTTTGGACCGAGAGCCAAATACTCAGAAAGCTTGGGCACATACCCGAGCATTTTTCAAGCAAAAGTCCGCGCCATCGAAAGATGTGTGGAATTCAATATTGGAGGAAACTACCGCAGACAAGAGATTGTGATCATGTCGGATAGTCAAGCAGCCATCAAAGTGCTGAGTTCAAATATAATCAGTTCGAAGATGGTTTGGGAATGCCTAGGCAAACTAAATGAACTGGGCCAGAAGAACACTGTCACCCTCCTATGGGTCCCGGGACACATAGGAATAGAGGGGAACGAAACAGCAGATAAGCTGGCAAAAAAAGGAGCTGAAACCCCACATTTGGGACCAGAACCATCTTGTGGGATCAGCAGTGGAGTAATCTTAGGAAAACTAAGGGAAGAAATGGAGAAAGAAAAATACAAGTACTGGAATCAGCTGGAAGGACTGAGGCAATCTAAGATACTACTGGGGAACTATGACCAGAAGAGATCTCTTAACTGCCTCAACCTCAGTAAAAAAAGGCTCCGAATTTTAACGGGAATATTAACCGGGCATTGCCGGTTAAGAAGCCACATGAAGAAACTAGGGTTAGCAGATGAAGCAAAGTGCAGATTCTGTGAGGAAGAGGATGAAACCTAAATACACATACTCGCAGAATGCCCTGCCTTGCAAAATTCTAGGGCTAGATACCTAGGAGTACATGGAATAGAGGAAGGGGATCTACCTGACTTGAAGCCCGACGATGTCCTAAACTTCCTCAGGAAAATAGGACTCGAAGAGCTACTATAAGTCTGAGAAAATATCAGAACGTGGCAAGTAAGGGGGGACACAATAGATCCTATAGGTCGCAGTGTAATTATCACCCCTAACTTATACATACATACATAGGACATACATTGATGTCAGCTGGACACGGGGCGAATGGCTGCATACCAACACTTGGACTTCGGTATCTTGAAAGATTACTTCCACCATATTTCGGATGACCCTCCAATCCAATGAGTTGCACTCTATTTTCGGCATGGCTAGTTTCTGTATGTTGGACTCCAATACGTGCTCTCTCAAATTAAGTAATGATTCCCATATATTTCGATAAGTGGGCTGGTCTTGGTAGGTATTCTTGGTAATCAGATAGAATAGGCAACGGGAGTCATCTCGAAGTATCAAAGCCTTCCCAGTGGCTGGTAACTGATTTCGAAGTTCTGACAGTCGACCAAACTTCCTTCGAAAGACAGACGCTAATTCTCGGCCGTCGCTGATAGTTGGCTATGGGCCAATGAGTAGTCATCAGGAAGTGTGAACAGGTCTTGCTGTCTCTCAATAGTCACGCCGTATCTAGCTTTCCCAGTACCTCCATATGCACCCATAAATTCTTCGAAAGCAAGGTCGGGTGTATCTTGGACTTGATTTACGACTTCTTCTTCCTGGTTATGATCTCCTTCAAATTTCGCCAGTCGGTTTCGGTGTACTACCTTAGGTTTTCCATTCGGAGTCTTTATTATACGGTATATGACGTCATTGACTCTTTTCTTAATGATGTATGGTCCCTCCCAAGTTGTTGTAGCTTTGGTGAGTACCCCTTCTGTCTTTTCGGGTTATGGAGCCAGACTTTGTCACCTTCTTGGAAACATCCCTCTATAGCTTGGGTATCATACCGTTTCTTTATCCTGTCACTGGCAACTTGGAGATGGGAGCGAACCAAATCATGCATGTCGTCCATTTTTCTTCGTAACTGGATTACATAGTCTTCTCCAGCTATATACTCTCCAAGTCGGCATCCAAACTCGAGGTCGCATGGTAACCTCATCTCGCGTCCAAACAAGACTTTTGCTGGTGTTTGACCTGTTGATTCATTGACGGCGGATCGATAAGCCATTGCAAAGAGCGAAATATACTGGTCCCAGTCTCTTTGGTGATTGGATACTACTTTTGATAGATATTTGCCAATGGTTTTATTCATGCGTTCTACCATTCCATCCGATTGTGGGTGCAATGCTGTAGTTCTTGTTTTCTTCATTCCTAAATTGTCGCAAATTCCTTGAAAGAGTTGACTTTCGAAGTTCCTTCCTTGGTCACTGTGAATCTCCAAGGGCACGCCTTCACTAGCAAGTCTGCGACAGTTGTTGCCTCTTGATTTGGAATGGCGTAGACTTCAACCCACTTCGTAAAATAATCCATCACCACCAACATGTATTTATTCTTATTCTCAGTAGTGGGGAACGGTCCAGCAATATCTAAAGCAATTCTCTCAAATGGGCTACCAACGTTATCTTATTTCATGGGAGCCTTTCCTCTTTTCTGAGGTCCATTACTAGCAGCACAGATGGTACACTTCTTACACCAGTCCTTAACATCATCGGAACTATTCATCCAATAAAACCTTTCACGAACTCTCTGCAGGGTTTTCTTGACACCAAGATGGCCTCCTGATGGACTGTCGTGTAAATGTCGTAGTACTTCGGCTACTCTACTCTTTGGTATAACTAATTGCTTTCTGTTAACGGAACCGTCATCATTTTCAATTATTCTCTTTAATAAATCGCCTTTCAAAATGAAAGACTCCCACTGAGCCCAATATGATTTAAGGACTGTAGAGAATTTTGACACTTCTTGCCAAGTAGGTCGGCGATCTTTTATCTTCCGTCGTCGTTAACTACAGTTGTTCGTAGTATTGCAGTTTCTTTTAATTCTGTCTTACTGCAGTGAGAACACTCTTTTGGGCACGGTCTTCTGGAAAGGGAGTCTGCATTTCTGTGACTTATCCCAGCTTGATGTTCGATCCTAAAGTCGTACTCTTGGAGTCGTTCGATCCACCTGGCAATTTGACCTTCAGGGTTCTTAAACTGCATTAGTTTTCCTGTGGAGTAGTTTCTTGATTCGTAGTGACCCCAGGGCGTTAACATGAATTGCGAACATGTCCTATTTCACCACAACTCCAGCACCTAATGGTCTTCTTCTTTTTCTTATCAGTAAAGTACTTCATCATGTTTACTAATTGGTCTAACTTATTTTCATCTTCCTCTTCCGTTACGGATCTTACTTTACTGTATCCTCCACAAGCTTTCGAAGCCGCTTCATACTCAAGCGCGGCAGACAAGATGTCAACTAATGTTTTGTGGAGTGTCTTTGCCATTTCGTGGTCACGAAGTCCATCAAGAAATGCTTCAACAGCTAAACATTCCATCATTTTTTCTGGAGCTAAAGGGTAAGCAAATCTTACCAATCTGGCAATATCTACTTCGTACTCTTGAAGTGTCTCCTCTCGCTTCTGTTTTCGAGTCTTTAACTGCGATCGGTGCAAGTTCTCCAAGTGTTCGTGACCATATCGCATGTTCAAGCTTTTCTTCAGTTGCTCAAAATCATCTGTGTCCTCCACTGGTATGGTCTGAAGAACATCCAAAGCGTCTCCTCTCAGTGCGATGGTGAGGTTTATTGCCTTCTCTTTTTGGGACCATCCGTTCGCTCTTGCAGCTGTTTCGAACTGTTTGAGATAATTTTCCCAAGACATCTTTTCGTCAAAGGTTGGGGCCTTAACACGAACAGAACTTTCGTTGCCTTCCAATTTCGGTTTCCGCTCCACTTTGTAGCTTCTCATTTCGTCCTTGTTTTCCTCTCCTAAATCTTCCATATCTTCTTTACCTCCTTTTTCCATCTCTTCCATTTGCTTTTCCATTTCTCTTATTTTCTCTTCAATTTTTTTTTCAAATGAAGACATTTTGTTTTCCATAGAAGAAATATCCAAAGAAACTTTGTTTTCCAAAGAAGAAATGTCAGAAGAAACTTTATTTTCCAAAAAAGAAATATCAGAAGAGACTTTATTTTCCAAAGACGAAATATCATTTTTTAAAGAAGACATATCAGTAGAGACTTTGTTTTCCAAAGAAGAAATATCATTTTTCAAAGAAGACATATGGCAAGAAATATCATTTTTTAAACAAGACATTTCGGAAGAAATATCACTCTTCAAAGAAGACATGTCGGAAGAAACTTTATTTTCCAAATTCTGTCACTTTCAAGTCACAAAGTTTTTTCGATATATTTATTTATTTTTTTTACCTTATTTATTTACAATATCCCACTTCTGACACCAATGTAACGTTTATTTATTTTTACTGGTCTTTTTAATTTATTTTTATACTATTTAAATCACTAACACTGTTTAATTTATATAACACAATTTATTTACAATACTTTAATTTATGTAAGACAATATTTCTATTCGCATTTATCTAACAACATACTACTAACTAACTAACTCAAAATATTCGAATCGGTCCTTTATATAGGTAAATATTTTTCGAGTATACTCCAGTCTATTCTGGGAGTCTTCTCGATCGTTCGACTGCTTCGCTCATCGGGCGCCGTTGAAAGAAACGTATATTCTGGAATACTCTCGCATCATCTGTCTGCTTCGCGTCTGGGTCATAGCGCCAGGGGCGTACTCGCACAACATTATTTTTGCAAAATTCTGTTTGATTGGCTGAATGTCCATCTTCCGGGCCCCTATGAAACTTGCCAGTTGATCTATGAATCCAACGAAAGTTGAATTTAGACGATAGAAAAATGTAGGCGTTGATAAACGTTAAGTTATTATTGTGCCACGTTTCTTTCAGAGTTGAAGTGAAATGGTAGGTAATTTGGTAGTACTCAGCTAGTGGTTCTACTGGCTCAGCCGTAGAGGTAAGTAATATCAATTATATGAGCCGCACCTCTGGCTTAGACGGTTTAAGCCAGAAACTCGAGTCTTATAGGCACTAATGGAGCCACTACCAAAATAAACACATAAACAGATAAGACATGGTGAACCAAATAAATAAAACTAATAAAATGTACTATTAAATTAAATTTATTGTACTAACCCTTACTTTTTTGATCCATCTTTATAAGAATAATAAAAAACTCTTTGTTTTAACAAAACTTGCAGTATTTATCTAAAATATTGGTTTATTAAGCAAGCCGTTTCGTTAGAATTAGATCGTCAGATTGTTATTCTTCACAGTTTTTAATTTAAATAAAACTCACACCTATAATACTCAAGAAAACTAGCATCAACTAAATCATTGCTGAGAGCAAGAAGGGATGAATTTAAACCGAGGCAATTAACTAGATGGTAAGCCTGAGTAAAAATGCATGTAAATATATATCTATATATAAGGACGAAATGTATATGCAGACTTTTTCGCAAACAAAAATCTATAGAAGTCCGTGTGAAAGTTGGTATCGTCTGGAAGTAGCTTATCTAGGAAACCGAAAGTGAACTAACAGTCAATCTATTTGGTTTCTTGATTTATGGTAAAATCATAAACAGTTAAAAGCCATATCTACAAGATTTTTTACAAATCTAATTTACTTCCACCAATATAACCTAGTAAGAGATCGAATTTTGGAAACCCTATTTGAGATAAAAACTTGCAATTGACTGGGTTCCTGATTGACCCAATTAAGAACTATTTGAGAATCCGATCACATTGGAGTAGAAATAGGGGTAGAACTGTTAGTGCTAGATTTATTAATTGTGGCACATAGTTTATTTATTTCATTTACTGATCATTCTTACTTTTAGTGCATAATAATTGTGTATGAAACAAATTTGATTTTACTTTCTGAGGTGCATCACAAAAATGTATTTGAAGAAAACTGAAATCTAAAGGATTTTTCTAGGTCTGATGGGACTTAACTAGCCTATGATATTCTAAATAATAATAGCCGTTGAATAATAATTTTGGAAATTATAATTGTTGGGGACAGAAGTTGTAAAAGATCTTAGCTTACTAGACTTAGCTGTTTTTGGATAGATGGATTTTGTTATTTTCATTTTTTTTAAATAAAGAATAAACTTATTTCATTACATTTAATAAAGCTTAATAAAAATAATCATTATAGAAAAATGGTTTTTTATCTTACTATTCCTGTTAATGCAAGATATATAAAGTATTCATAAAAATAGTAAAAAAAACAACAAAATTCCAAAAACTTGACCCCATTATTACTGTAAAAAAATATGGTGAAATAAATCACTAACCCAACTACGCATTGACAAATATGCAGGAAGTAGTTCGCTAAAAGAAAGCTATATCTAAAGATTTTCCTAACTTTAAGCTCATTTTCAGAAAATTATCAAAGTTTAATAAGACATATCTTAAAATCCTAAATTTAAAAATCAAATTACAAAAATTGACCTTTGACAAATAGAAGCTAATTGGAAAAGTTTTCTCTAGAAATCTTTAAAAATCTCAAATTGTTACCGTAGAATATTTAAAAAGTAGGAATAAGATATTATAAATTTAAAAAACGGATTTGTTTTTAAAAGTGTGGAAACGATTAATTACTTTGAAAAAACTTTATAAAATAATAAATGTTTTTATTGCAAACAGTGTTAGAAGGGGTTTCAATGTATTAAAGAAATTAAATGTTTTTAAACATGAAAGAGATAGGCGGCATTTAAGTATCATTCTTCTATAAACCTCGCACTTGTTAAGTATTTTATATATGAAATACTTATGTCAAAAATTTCCTAAATGATTTAGCTACTTTTTAATGTAAAACCTCAGGAAAGAGGTGGCATCTAAATGGTCTCAACTGTAAAGATTAGCTTTATCAATACGTTCTTACCGTTCTACGGCCGATCTGTTTGTTATGCAGAATAATTCATAACTATTGGGAAATAGAGTAAGGGCAGATTGTTTGGCCAAAATATGGCTATAGGACTAATTATCTATACATAAAATATTGCTGTGAAAAAAGATAAGGGGCGTTAAAGAAGTTTTTTTGTTTTTTGCTAAAAATGTCACTGTATAATTATCGATTGCAATCAAAATAAGCCAACGGACATAGTTATACACAGGCAATATTATTTTATGTATTATTTGACGTTTTTTATAGAGGGAGCCTAGTGAAATATTTCTGACGATGAAATCTACTGGTAACATTTTTGACGAAACTTTTTAGTGATTTTTATTTAAAAAAATGACAAACATCATTTCTACGTAATATGTGTACTCTGTTTTAACACGATATTTTCATTTGTTAAAAAGATAGTTTAGAGGTTCAAATACGAAAAAAGAATTCAACTTTAACGCCCTTTATCTTTTCCACGGCTATATTTGATTGAAGTATTTGTTCCTATCGCCTTATTTTAGTCTAAATAATCATGAATCACCCTGTATATGTTGTATTCTTGCAGCTAAATGTCAAAAATTGGTCGGTCTTCAGCTGCAGTTATAATGCGCAATAATGTTTATATAAGATGAACTTCCAAAAAGTAGAGGTTAACACAATCAATGTTTATATTGACTACCAATTTCACGAAAACGCCGCCAGATTCGACTTATAAAATTTTGGAAGACTCCCATGCGTTCAACTACATCATTTTGTTTGTCGGGTGACACCTTGAAGAATACCTACAGCTCTATTTATCTAATCTAAAGTTAAAATGTATCGTTCCTTGTTGTCTATGTGCAAATGGTGTGGGGTGGCTTGGTTACTCATTTGCCATAGACTGTAATCATTCCATGTTAAAAAACTTTCAACCACCCGCTAAACTATAACCGTTGAATGAATAAATAGAAAGAAGCGCGACCTTATGGAACTATTTGTAGCCGAAAATCCCTCTTATAATGGGATGGCGTTGTTGACCGCCTATCTAAAATCCCTCTTTTTTCAGTCGACGTCTAGATCATGTTCTTATTACTTCGCTTTTTGTGCTTTGTATACCGTTGTGCTTGTTACTGTTGATTGAATGGGTATTTATTTATTCAAAGATTTTATTTACTAGTTTTTCACTGACGATTCGTATTTTATTTACTTATTGACATTTATCATTCATTGAACTTTATTAGAATAATGTCCGGAAAATATTCGGTCAAATGCAGTTATAGTAATTGTAGAAATGTAAAGGAAAAGAAGGAAACCGAGGGATCTATGTAATTTTTTAAATACCCTATAAAGGATAGTAACCGATTAAAAGAATGGGTAAAGCGCTCTGGAAATATCAAATATCAAACAGCTGCATAAATATGTACTTATCCTGTGCCATGTGTATTAGGTAAGTATTTTGTTATTATTTAATTTTATTTTTAAATTTAATTTTGTTTTCATTTTCGGTAACAATAATTCGATTTGAGTAGACCTTTTGGGACTAGGTTATAGTTGTAATTTTAGGTCGTTGACTGATAACTCAATCAACGATTAGGTGCAATAAAAAATATATCCAGGTGTGAATCAAAACGGACGCAATTTAAAAAAAATTGAATTGATTTTAAATAAACCTTGCTTAAAGAGAATATTATGTTGTAAAAAATAAAGTTTATCCTTAAACCTACTTTAACTTAACATGTTTGACGTTTTTAGGTTTTAGGGTTCAGAAACGGTACAATTATTGTCAAAAATTATTATTATTATGATAAATTCGGATGAGTCATTTAGTAATATTGAATTACAAATTTTCCACAAAGAGTTAAGCAAAGAACAAATTAGCTATTTAAAGAAACCTAATCCAAAATGTAATGCAGTGATTCATCATCTAATCAAATATATTCCAAATTTTTATGAGAAATATAAATTATGTAAAAACATTAAAACTCAAATAAAACAAGAATGTTTCAATATAATAAAAGACAATCTTTGTGGTAATGACAGTCACATAGATTATTTGTTAAAATTATTTTCCAAAATGATGATAGTTCGGATAAATATTAATATTGTACAAGCAGAAAATCTTAAAAAGGAGCAAATTAGCATTAAGTCTAAAGAAAGTAGAAAAACAAAAATTTTGTGCTCTGTATAAATAAAATATTAACTAAGTATAGTACTAAGTATGGTAGCACCAATCACGATTGGTGCAGTCTAAACTGAGTTTAGTTTACTTGTGTTCAGTTTACCTTCGGTCTCTGAAGAAGATAACTTGGTTATCGAAACGCGCGTTAGGCATATAAAAGTGTGTGTTGGTGTAGTGGTAGTGTAAACGGTTTTCGGTATCAGTTTCGCCAACGGTTCCAGATTCAAAATTTTAGTTTTATAGTAGTAATTTATTAAAATCCTATTTTAATTGTTAATTTAATTTTGTCTATGAAGTATATGAAACTTTTAACAATCATTGGAAAATTTGATAATAACAAATTTAAAAAAAATTCAGTTATTAACAAATCACTACTAAATTATAATTTTTAAAAAATCGTTTCATTTACTCACTGCCAGATGTTACAGTGATTGTTAAAAATGTCACAATTTACTCTAAATATTTTTAATTTCGTTTTGGTTCTTTTTTAAATTTCACGGTGAGGTTTCAAAAAATCTTTAGTCAGACTGGAAACTTATAATATACCCTGTATATCTGATTAAAACAAACTTTTCCTTTTTTACCTGTAAGCTTATATAATATAAATGTGTAGTGAGGAACTTATTTATTTTTTGTTGAAATTAAAATAGAATGTCTATAAAACTATTATTGGAAATTTATAACAATTAAACAAAACAAAAATAAAGAATTTCAAAAATCAGTACAATTCATATTTTATTTTTGTCTGTACAAAATAAACACCACCATTAGGTAGAAGATTTTTCTGAATATTGCAAATGGGTACAATCTCAAACCGTACCGATGCCGATTACAATTTGCTGTCTCATCAACACGATGCCAAAAGTGGCTAGTTTTCGTTTCTCGCGCTAGAGGCGCATCATTACGGCAACTCATTTTTACAAAAATAATGGGGGATCATGAACATTTTAATGCATAGGATTCGCGTATCTTGCTATAACTGAACAGCATTAATGAAAAGTTTATTTCTTTAGAAGAAAAGAAGAAATCTAAAGTTATTTAGTCTTCTGTATCTTCCACCAAAAATTTGATAAAATATTTATTATCATTGTTTATTAATTCAGGAAAATGCACAGTGCGAGAAATGGCACCATTAAAATTTAAATTAATCCTCTCGTAATAATTTTTCTATTTTATATAAATATTCCTAGACCTTTTCGATCTGTGTATATAAGAGCGGCATCATTGTCTTAGTAACAAAGCCCCTTAAAGAATTGCCAATTTTGAACCGATTTCGTTAAACATGGGATATTTCCTGTCTCTCTTTCTTGATTTCACCGAAATATTTCCACTATGAACCCATAATCCTCGATATACTATGTGACCTCAATACTAAAAAGGTATGTGATCTGAAAGCTTAAAGAACAGTGAGGGTACAGATTACAGCGAATTCGTTTAATTACTTCATGCAAACTATTGATGGGAATGTTGAGCGAAATGTTTAATTTTTTTTAGGTTGGTTGCAAATGCCTCATAATCAAGTTATGAAAAACAAAATATAATTAAGAATAATAAAAAACTCTTCGTCTCAACAAAACAGTAAGGGTTAGTACAATCAATTTAACAAAATATAATATTGTTTTTTAGCAATTAAACACAACTAATAACATGTTCTGCTTTTTATTTGCTATATTTGTTATCTTCTTTATTGATATGTTGTTTTGGTGTTTCTCTTTTTAAATATTGTTCTCTAGTTTGTAATGCTATTTCAATATTAAAATTTAAATCGGTGGGATATACACTTAAATTGCCAATTATTTGTTGTTAATCAGATTATGAATAAGTCAATGAATCTTAGGGGCAAATTGTAATTTTAAGGATCTATTTAACTATCTTAAACACATAAATGTATAGAGTTAAACAAATCTTTTCTTTAAGGAATATCGATTATTAATTTATGGCTTTTATTGAACTGTGGAGTTAATGTAAGTTAGAGCATTATAAAAGGCGCAAAGTTCTGCTGAGAAGATGGAGCATGTGGAATGGAGTTTGTACTGGTAAGAGGAGTTTGGAGCCACAATTGCGGCTAACTCCTTCTGACGATTTTGATGCAATTGTAAAGATTTGAATATGGTTGCTGTAATTGTTGCTGTTGCTGTTGTTCTTAAACCCCAAAAAGGGTTATGAGCATTAAAGTCTCCATTCTCTATTCTTACACTGTGGCGGGCATATATCGATTGAGCACATTTTATTACCTGCCTAAGTAATCCTTCTAATCCCGGTTATTGATTGCGCCCCGGTTTAAAACGAAGGTTGAATGAGGTGTATCGATTGCGCACAAAATACTTAACTGAATATTAATTTGAAAACGTAATGTTATTTTCAAATTCACGATACTTTTATATTGACCATATTAAATGTATCAATTTTATTAATTATACATAACGTAAACTAACCTAACCTAACCTAACCTAACCTAACGTTAAATAAATAAAATATCCAAAAAATTAGTACCTAGAACACATCTCAATTATTAAAAAAGAGTTTATGCAATATGAAATAAAACAATAACATAAATTGCATAACATTACATACTTTTACAAAATCAAATCCCCGAAAACCCGAAAAAAATAGATATTCTCGAGGATATTCTCTAAAATTCAATTTTCAAAAATCAATAACTAGGTATTATACAAAAATATTGCAATAACAGTCATAGAATTTATAATTCCCGCCTGTCTCATTTGGGGCGCAATCGATGCACACCTTTTTCAGGTAATGCTTTTGGTATAAAATCAAAAAAATAGAACCAAATATACAACAACAAAAACAACAAAAAAATAATCAATACTTTATCGACACAGGATCTTATGACATAATCAGCCCTATTCTGTAACTTTCAACAAATCGAATAGAAATGAACAGGTCAAGTAGAAATGGGTACAAATCGGAATGTTCGACATCTATCGCGTCCGTGTCATGCTCATTTTGGTATTCTGTAACTCACATCGAAGAGGGTACAAATCGTAAACCTGAACCTCTATTTGACGCAGCTCGGGTACAACGGCAACCCCGCATTTTTCATGCGAATATGAGCTTTAATAACCAACTGACGTTTGATGCAACGACTAACCCTCATTTATCTGAGAACTAACCTAATTCGTTAATAAATATTTAAAAGTATCATAAAATAATCAGGTATTACGTGATGTTTACTTGTGCAGATGCGGGTTTTCAAATTATTAAATCCAGGTAGGTACTCTAATAAAATATAGGTATATATATACCTTGTATTTTCACAAGTATTTTAGTTGTTTATTTGCTTTTACGAAGAAAGATCTGAACTATTTAAAAATATGTCTACTGCTACTCTAACAAGAGAAAAACTTCTCCCGAGCAACTTAGCTATATGGTCGATTTTTTCGGACCATAACATATTGCTGCACGGTAAGACAAAACCTTCCGAAGCTAACAATAATATTATTGAAAAGTTGTGGGATGAATTGACCACATCATTAAATGCAATTGGTTGTGGGCCAACCAAATCTAAGGCACAGTGGAAGAAAGTAAGTTATTTTACATAGGTATTTCTTGCTACTTTTTATTTACTTAAAATTATTTTTAGACATTTATTGATTGGAAAAGTCATACGAAAAAAAAGGCCAGAGAATGTTTGAGATCAGAACAGAAGACGGGTGGAGGGGAACCGGATAATAAAAAACTCACTCCGCTTGAAGAAAAACTAATGGCACTTTTGTCCTGGATTACAGTACGAGGTATGAATATTAAAGAAGTCGGGTTTGAAGAAGGAAATGAAAAAAGTGAGGAGACATTCATGGACATTCAACTTGACATAAGTTCCGCTGAAGCTGCGCCAATTTACGAAACATTTCTGGATGAAATGAATGGAATTGAGCCGTTACCAAGCACAAGCAGCACTTCGTTGAAACGATCAGCAGATCCCACATATCCACAAGCGAAGCGGAAAATCCAGGTCAAAGGTAACTAACTATATTCTTCACTTTACACCATGGTCGTAGAATACAAAGCGTCTTTTACTGTTATATCATAATTATATTGTTGCAATGCTTTTCCATGGACTGTATTCTTGTGCCCTTGGTGTATCATTAATAAATAAAGAATCTGAATAAGCCTGTAAAAGTAACGTCTATGGGATAATTGAGAAACAAATATTTTATTCATTCTATGTATTAGTATATTATAGTGTTTTTTTTTTGCAGAAAAATCTAGTAATATTCAGAAGGCAGCTGAGGCATATGCGGCAGGGCAGAAAGAGACTGCCAACATTTTAAACAAATTAATGTGTTTGAAGGATACGGTTTCAACTCCAGAAAATGATAAAATTAGAATGAGAGAACTGGAATTACGGGAATATGAATTAAAAATTCGATTCCTGGAGGCCAAAAATAAATCTCGGGAGTTGGACCTAAAGGAGCAAGAATTAAGACTTAGAGAAGCGGAATTAGGTATAGATGCAAGTAAAAAATAAATATAGTTTAAGAAAACGTGGGCGCTTGAAATACAAGAAGTATTGCATAAATACTAGTATTTTTTCATTCATTTTTGTTTTAATTTTATTTTGAAAATGATTTTTAACTTTTTAGTTCGATGTTCTTCAGAAACATGTTTTTTAGTTTTCCTTAATTACATTTATTTTTCTTTTAGTTTCATATGCTGTAAAAGCGTGTTTTTTAGTTTTTTTAAACTATATTTATTTTTTACTTTTTAGTCCAATTTATTGTCAAAAATAAAATTTTTTACGTTCTAGTTACTAGTATTATTTGCAGTAATAATTTTAAAAAACAATTCAATGTAGTTGTTTTGATTTAAATTTCAATTCAAAATATTAATGGCTTTAAAATTTTTGTTGACCGAATAATTTTACTTTTCAAATTATTTTTTGATTTATTAGTAAGTCAAGCATTTTAATTCTAGTTTTTCGTTTTTTAAAATGTTCAACTAATGAATCTTCTTGTATGAATTACGCTAACATTGTTGCTTTTAAAATCTATAATTCACTTTTAATTAAATGAATTAAATTTTTAAAATGTATTTTTTGTTTTATAAAAATTTTTTTCGCAGAAGTGTCTAAGTCTGTTCTAATTTTTCTAATATCTAAATGTATTATCAACGCAAACAAGTTTACGTAGGTGTTGTATTATTTTTTAAGTTAATAATAAGTACAATTCTGGTCTAATAGTTTATTTTTAAAAATACATAATTACTTGTATTACCTGAAAAATAAAGTAAAATAAATAAAAAAAACTATGCAGTTGACAAAATAATAAATAAATATTTCATTTATTAGATGTAACCTCGAATGTAACAGTATTTCTAGTTAATTAAAATAGTTTCTTATTAACTGGTTTCTTATTCTTCGACCTACAGCTAGTAAGTTCCCATTTTGTGCCACTGAAATAAATTTCATATTTTTAAAATATTTAATTTTTAGATTTTAGTATAGAATTGCAAACAATCTGGTATGGTCACCTATATAACTTGTGAACAAACACTTACTATTTGCAACGCAATAAGTAACTATAAAATAAACATTTTACAATAACTTACCATCATGTTGTATATTGTCCTCAACTACATTCAAATCTATATAATTATGCTCTGGTTCTATGTTGTTTGTAGTTAGAATATTGTGTAGGACACAGCAAGAATATATAATTTGTGCTGCTTTCATTGGACCATAATGTAGTACACGGTGTTTCAGAAGGCATCGAAAACGCATTTTTAAAACTCCATTACACCGTTCAATGGAATTTCTTACACGTATGTGTGCAGATGTGTAACTTCCTTCCGGGGTATTTTCTTATGCACCTTCTATAGGCGTTAACAACCAGGGTTGTAAAGGGTAGCCAGAATCCCCTACAACATGTTAATTGAAGTTAAATACATTTAAAACGGTACATGCTATACAAACCTAACAACCAAAACCCACGTTCATTATTATTGTATGCTTCTTGCATATGAGTATATACATTCGACATATTCCATATGGCAGAGTCATGCATAGATCCAGGATACCTAGCGTTACACTGGAGTATTTTTAAATTGGAGTCACATATCTAAAAAAAAGGTATATTTATCATGCTCAATTTAATTAAAAATAAAAACATACAATTTGGCAATTAATACTGTGAAATCCTTTTCTATTCAAGTACGCAAAGCCTGGATGTTCGGGATGATCAATAGGAGGTGCAATTATTGCGATGTGTGTACAATCAATACATCCTATTATCCCTGGGAAATTAAATTTTTCCATAAAACTGAAATTTGTAATGTCAAAAATAGGTACATAGATAATTCAGTAAATAATACCCCTGAATAATAGACATCCTCTCCTCAGCAGTTCTTGGGAATGTAATATATCTTCTACTAAGGTGAGTTGAAATGATCCTGCTAACTTCGTCGATAGAACGGCTAACAACCGACTGACTCATTCCTACTGAGAAATCTTGCCCAACACTTTTTTGATAACTCCCGTGTGCATAAAAATGCAATGAACATAATACCTATAGCAAAATATTAGGGATGTATGGAAATACCCACTAGTTATATACTTAATCGCTTTACCTTTAAATAATTTGGTACAGAAGTAACTCTAATTGGATCGGCTAAAAGGTTCCAATTCATTAATTAAGTCCATTGCTATTCTTTTCGGCAATCTATATAAACCCTTAAATGCTCCTTCAGGAATATGAAATGGGTTACTTGTGTCTCTGATGGTTCTTCTTTGCAAATTAAATATTTGGCTAAAATAAATCGAATAAAATGAATCAATTACTGACAGATTAAGTTAAAATTTTACCCTTCGATCTCTTCTTCTATTTCTTGTCCAATTGCGATACCGAGATGTATTTGTAAATCCATCGTTAAATTGTATTTGGTGATTTAAACACAAAATAAATGTATTAAATTAGTTTCTCTTGTTACTTGTTAGGTTAATTTAACTGTCAAGTCAAAACAAAACTCAAAGAGCATGCGCGAAAGCAGATTCCGATATCGGAATCTCTACTTCGACACGGCTTGCGTTGTCGAGGTCGATTTCTACTTTACATTTCGATGATAGAGGTTGAAAAATAGACTACCTAAGTCTGACGTCACTGGGTGGAGCTTATTTTTCCAAACAAAACAAAAAATTTAAAGCCCATGCATTAAAAGCACCTTTACTCATTTTCTTTTCAATTTATTTCTTATTGTGAGTTAAATAAGAGAGGTAGTAATTTGTTCTGTTGAGTGTGTGTGTATATATTTATTGAAAACTTCAAGAATTTTTAAAGGTAGGTGTTTTAATACTTTTTTCATAAAATTAAGGTTAAGTTTTGTTTATGAAATATTTTTTATATTTTTAGATTTTGTGATTAAAATGTGGATTTTAAACATGTTTTAAAGCTTTCAAATATTAAGGATCTTTTAAACAATGATAGTAAAATAATTAAAAGAGGTGAAAATTCATTGGAGTCAAACCATGTAAAAAATATGCAGTTTGATGCTAATTTGATGATGATCAGAGGGGATATATATATGCCAGTAAGAAAAAACTTAAAAAGCTGAGGTAGGTTTGGATTTTTTTTTATATGATGGTAATATCTACTAAATATTAACTTTTTTCAGATTACATTGAATAAATTGGGTGATATTGTTTCCGCAACTTGTGCTTGCCCTAGAGGGATAAAATGTCACCATATAGCTGCATTGGCTCTATTTGGACACTATAATATTTCAGTAACAGATAGAGAATGTACATGGAATGCGCCAAAACAAAAATATTGAGCAGTAAAAGCTACAGAAGAATTATATCCTCAAAAACTATTGTTGAAGAGCCTTTAAGTCAAGAGCAAATGACTGCATTAAAAACAAGTTTATATGGTAATACTGTGGGCTTTAGTTGGCTTTTTCGAAATGCTGTAGATCAAGGGACTCAATATAATTTGCCCATTATTGAAAATATCATTTCATCTGCAGAATTCAATTTGGCCTCAAATAAACATTAAAAATATTGCTGCTCTAACAGTAGGACAAGTTACCAATGAACACTGTTTTTTAATCAGAAAATTTAGACTTACTGCTAGTAGTTTTGGAGTAGTTATTTCTTCATGCAAAAGAAATAAGTATCCAGACAGTCTTTATAAAACTCTAATGGGTGAGTATATACATTTGCTACATAATTATATTCACAACTTTTGAAAACAATCATGAAACATTAATATCCTTTTATATTAACTTTTATTTTGCTATTGTAGGTGCTCATTCTCGCTTGATGGCATTAAGGCTATTCAGTGGGGAAGAAGTCATGAGAAGCATGCTCTGAAACATTTTAAATAAAATTTGAATTTAGATGTTAATCCAACAGGTATTTGGCTGACAAATTCAGGAATATTAGGAGCAAGTCCTGATGGCTTGATTGGTGATGATGCCATTGTTGAGGTGTGAAGTGCCCATATTCCTTTAAAAATGTGTTTTGTCAGAAAAACTTAAAAATAATTAAACATACATTATATATTATAATGAAGAGGGAAATATATGCATTAATAAAAATCACAATTATTATCATCAAATTCAAGGTAATCTACATATTTTAAAAAAATTAAAATGTAATTTATGCATATGGACTCCACTTGAAGTTGTAACAGTTGTAGTAGATTATGATGCTTCTTGGGAAGAAAATGTATTATTATTGGAAACATTTTATGTAAATCATTACCTCCCAAAACTATTAAATGGTTAAATTTTAGTACCTAACAGAAATAATAGGTAGTTTGTAGTATATATAAATTAAACATTTTTTTATTTATTATAAATATATTGGGTCTGACGAGGGGTCTGACAATGTATACAATTATTTTTATGATTTTTTATACTGTTTATAACATTTGTAAAATATAATATTTTTCATAAGGTCTGTTTTATTAATTTAAAATAATACAACAAAAAATGTTTTATGAACTGCAATTAAAGCGCATAGCTAGATCTTCATGTGACAAGTTTAAACATAATTTCATTAATGTCATTAGTATTTTATCAATTTTTGGCAATAATTTTACCTGCTACCCAGCATAATTATTTTCAAACTGTCAACTAATTCAAATAGAATCGTGTATAAACTGTGTATGCCAGTATACATAAGTGTGTGAATCATTATTTTTTATATGTTCAAAACTGAAATGGGTGCTTAAGTTATTCAGTTTTTTGGTAACTTCTTCCAGTTCTTGTTTTAAGAAATAATGTTCAGCATCCAATGATGCCCCAGTTAATCTTGAAAAAGAACACAAATCATCATCGGTGTAGATGAACTTGCAGTTTCAGGAGGGTGTTTAGAAGTGGATGGTTCTGAAATTAAAGTTGGCACTGAAGTTGAAGGTCCTGCTGGTTCCATATTATCAGTTAATGGTAGATTTCGTTTACTGCAAAAAAACCTCCCTTATTAAAGGTAGAAAAAGTACCTATATCTTTATATTATTGTAAAAATATAAATGTACTACATACCTACCGTTTTTCAGGGGAATCAAAGATTAACCTCCTTTTATTTTTGAAGTTGGCCCATTTTTTTTGTGACTGCAAACTAATGAGGATTTTGATGGCTCTCTATCTTGTCTCCTATTAATATTTTTTAATTTTATTAAAATTTTACTAAATTTAAACATATTAGTTACCTACCTTATCAAAGAGATCCATTACTCTTTTTCTTTTGGATGGGATGGAAAAGCAAAGTATTTGCATATATTCTCTGGGGTAAATTCTAGAATAGTGCCCCCAAATGAATTTCGACAATTTTTTGCACAGCGTATGTATGGGTGGGGAAATGATGGAAAACCTGCAAATTTTTCCGCGGAAACGTTTTTCACTACATAATTTTTCTTCTTAAATAATTATTTTTAGTAGATGACATCCATGTTCACTACTACTTCTGCGCATGCGCGAACTGATTGCTCTTGTTTAAAACGATGAGTTTTTATTAATTTTTCTGATCGAGTTGTCACGATGTGATCGTGAAAAAGAATTTTTTTCTGTCGAATTTTTTTAGTAATTAAATTGTAAAATAAAATCCCGACCCTGTTGATGAAACGACGCCATTTTTTTGTTTATCTATTAGGCTTTCCAACGATCTGTCAAAAATTATTCAACATGGCGGCTGTAGGCAAACAATAGTATTGTTTTGTATTGTTGTCATAGTTCTTTCTTTATTTAAGTTGGTGTAGAAGTTTTTATTGTTGAGAGAATATAGTTTTTGTGACCTTATAAAATAGATTTTATATATTATTTGGACTTGTTAACGTTATAAGTTGAAAAATGCCTGTTACATGCCTTGTGATTGGTTGTGAAAGTAGATCAAACAAGGATGACTGACAAAACCACGTATAGAATGGTTTATGAAACTTTGATTATATGCGGTCTGTGACTTTGACAGTGTTATGTTCTAAGGTTTGCCCACAGACGCCATCTTTATGTCACGTTATTTGGAAAGCCTTATTGAACAGTTAACCTATTAACGTTTTACATTTTATTATAATTATAATTATAATTCATAAAAATGGATTGTGCGTCGACATCATCGTCGTCATCTGCTTCTTCTAGTCCGGTAAGTGAAATTTGTTGAATGATTGCAAGTTTTATTTCATTTTTTTATGTATTTAGGTCATGAATCTACTGCGGCTAGCTGCAATTTTAGGAAACCTAGATGAATTGCCACAGCATTTACAACGGTGGGGCTTTATTCCCCAGCAAGGGAATTATAAATGTCCAGCGTGTGGCAATTCGTTAACTTTGCAGAGGATGCAGGATAGGTAAGACTTATATATTCACTATATTTGTTGATTGCTTACTGTGTTGTCATTTTAGAACAGATGGCTGGATTTGGCAATGCAACCATAAAATATCTGTCTGGAAGCAAAAATTAGGCGGCCCAGGAGTTGTAGTCGAGATAGACGAATCCAAATTTGGGAAGTACCACCGGGGACATCGTATCGAGGGGCAGTGGGTTTTTGGAGGTTTCGAGAGAGGCTCCGGACGGGTATTTATGGTGCCAGTGGAGCAGAGAGACACGGACACCCTCATCCCCATTATCAAGAAATGGATTGAGCTCGGGACAACCATAATCTCCGATTATTGGAAAGCCTATGATGTCCTGGGTCAAGAAGGGTATGAGCACTTGAAGGTAAGCTGTAGCGATTATAGAAATTTTATAAAAAATGAATACGGTGAAATTAGATAGTAGTGAGTAAAGCTGCCATTATTTACCTGGTCAGACAGAGGTTAGGTTAGGTTAGGTTAGGTTAGGTTAGGTTAGGTTAGGTTAGGTGAGGTTAGGTTAGGTTAGGTTAGGTGAGGTTAGGTCGGGTCAGGTTAGGTTAGGTCGGGTTAGGTTAGGTTAGGTTAGGTCGGGTTAGGTTAGGTTAGGTGAGGTTAGGTGAGGTTAGGTGAGGTTAGGTCAGGTTAGGTTAGGTTAGGTTAGGTTAGGTTAGGTTAGGTCAGGTTAGGTTAGGTTAGGTTAGGTTAGGTTAGGTTAGGTTAGGTTAGGTTAGGTTAGGTTAGGTTAGGTTAGGTTATGTTAGGTTAGGTTAGGTTAGGTTAGGTTAGGTTAGGTTAGGTTAGGTTAGGTTAGGTTAGGTTAGGTTAGGTTAGGTTAGGTTAGGAGGTTAGGTTAGGTTGAGGTGATTTTAGGTGAGGTTAGGTTGGGTTAGGTTAGGTTAGGTTAGGTTAGGTTAGGTGAGGTTAGGTTAGTTGAGGTTAGGTTAGGTTAGGTTAGGTTAGTTGAGGTGATTTTAGGTGAGGTTAGGTTGGGTTAGGTTAGGTTAGGTTAGGTTAGGTTGGGTTAGGTTAGTTGTGGTGTGGTTAGGTTGGGTTAGGTTAGTTGTGGTGAGGTTAGGTTTGGTTAGGTTAGTTGTGGTGAGGTTAGGTTGGGTTAAGTTAGGTTACGTTAGGTTAGGTTAGGTTAGGTTAGGTTAGGTTAGTTGAGGTGATTTTAGGTGAGGTTAGGTTCGGTTAGGTTAGGTTGGGTTAGGTTAGTTGTGGTGAGGTAAGGTTGGGTTAAGTTAGGTTACGTTAGGTTAGGTTAGGTGATTTTAGGTGAGGTTAGGTGATTTTAGGTGAGGTTAGGTTAGGTTAGTTGTGGTGAGGTTAGGTTGGGTTAGGTTAGGTTAGTTGTGGTGAGGTTAGGTTGGGTTAGGTTAGGTTAGGTCAGGTCAGGTTAGGTTAGGTTAGGTTAGGTCAGGTTAGGTTAGGTTAGGTTAGGTTAGGTTAGGTTAGGTTAGGTTAGGTTAGGTTAGGTTAGGTTAGGTTAGGTTAGGTTAGGTTAGGTTAGGTTAGGTTAGGTTAGGTTAGGTCAGGTCAGGTTAGGTTAGGTCAGGTTAGGTTAGGTTAGGTTAGGTCAGGTTAGGTTAGGTTAGGTTAGGTCAGGTTAGGTTAGGTTAGGTTAGATCAGGTTAGGTTATGTGCCATCGTATGGCTTGGTCTGGCCCCGCTGTGCCCTACCTTTTCACTGTGTGGCCCGGACTGGCCCCGCTATGCTCTACTTTGGCACCGTTTGACCCGGTCTGGCCACGCTATGCCTGGCTTGGCATCATGCGGCCCGGTCTGTGCAAAGTTATATGGTTTGATTTACCAATGTTTGTTTTTTATTATGCGCAGGTTAACCACTCCATAACCTTCAAGGATCTGGAGACGGGTGCTCATACCAACTCCATTGAATCTTCTTGGCGAGCTGCAAAGACATCGATGACAGCCTCAGGTCGCATTAAGGCACATGTGCCTGGCCATTTGGCCAGGTACATGTTTCTTAAAAGATGTCGGGTTTTACAACTCGATCGTACAATTGAATTTTTCCGATTGGCGAGCGAGTTGTATAATCCCTTGGTTGGTAGAGAAGATTTGGACGAAGATCGGTCCAATGATGGGGATGATGAAGACTTCTAGATGCGTCCCCATTTTATTTTATTTTTTTAATTTCATTAGAATTACTTTGATTTTCTTTGGTTAGAATCATTTTTATTTTGTTATCATTATAATTTACGTTATCCTCCTTTTTTTCTTAAAATTATTATGTATCTGAAATTATTTATACATATTACTTCGAATGTTTTTATGTGTATTAAATAATCCGTTTTATTTTTTACAATTACTGTAAATTTGAATTCAGCGATTGAAATTATCACTGTTATTTTTTAAATGACTTTTTTTTCGTACTTTACTATCAATAAACACACTTCACATTATATGTGTTTTTCCTTTAAATGCCTACATTTATTGATATAGTCGTTGGCGTTGTGATATAGTATTTATGTAGTTTCAGTACGTGTCGTTAAGTGACCTTGAACCTATCGGATATCGCACATAACCTCCAAATTTTGACTCTTTTTTTTAATTTTTCCGCAAAAATCGGCCTTTCCGCGCGGAAATTTTGATGTCATTCCATTAAAAATACCTCAAAAAGGCCCTATGCAAAAAATTGTCGAAATTCATTTGGGGGCACTATTCTAGAATTTTGCCATTCTCTGCTCACTGTAATGCGAGCTGTAATGGTTACAGTCAGGTACAAAACACATAACCATTGCGAAAAAGGCTCTTTCTAGAAATAAATTATAATTTTATACATAATTCAATCCAATAATATGTTTTAATTAAAATCTTTATTATTAAAAACCATTCTAATCCATAATATAACCTAAAAAAGCTTTAGTGTTAAAATAACAGAAAAACACCTACCTTTAAAAATTCTTGAAGTTTTCAATAAATATACACACACACTCAACAGAACAAATTACAACCTCTCTTATTTAATTCACAATAAGAAATAAATTGAATAGAAAAAGAGTAAAGGTGCTTTAAATGCATGGGCTTTAAATTTTTTTTGTTTGGAAAAATAAACTCCGCCCAGTGACGTCACGACTTAGGTAGTCTATACCAAATCGGAACATTTCGATTCGATTTGTCAACCTCTATTCGATCTCACTCATTTCTACTCGATTTGAAGTTACAGAATAGGGCTAAATGTTTGTTTTCTCGGAGTTGTACGTACAAATTTCCAACCACTCCGTGGTGATCGCGAATTATTGTCACAGATGTTTTATGATCTTATTAATTTATTATTATTATTTTGATTGTGTTTAAAATAGTTTTAATTATATAATATATAGAAAAGGTAGAAACCTTTATTTTATCTTTATTTGCATCATCAGGGTTCTACAAATGTGAATTAGTATGAGATTACAAATCAGTAAAAAACTTATTTACAATAAGTAACTTACACTAATTGAGGTTTAAGTCTAGATGTTAGTTGGAGAAAGTGAAGAACCATTTGATTACATCCAGAAAAGCAAAAAGCCAATCAAGCCAGTATAAAATATTACAGAAAAATTGAATCACTGAAACTTTTTTACTAAGTTAACATATTAAAGTTTGAGAAAGGTTAGTACTACCTTTGCCACGTGTCACGAAAATGTATAACTGAATTTGTTTAGGTTAAAACTCTTCTTCTTTCAAATTTTAAAAGAGAAGCAATAGTAAAACCTAAACAACCACAGCTAAATATGGTAAATTTTACGAAGTGAGACAACTACTAACAAACTTCATTGAAAAAGAATGACAAAATGAATTGTGAAACAATCAAAGCTAATTAATTAATCGTATGAAAATGGAACGATGAGTTCACGTTGAAACTAAGGAAATTGTTATATCATTTACTAGATTTGAAGAATCAAGGAATTAAAATTATAAAACAGAAGAATTATTCAACATTGATCATAGTGAATGTGAAAGGATATTTTTAAAGATTTAGAAATTGTAATGGGGTAAATGAGAGAAAGAAGATAAGATTAATCCTCTGAAATAGAAGAATTTTCACTATTGGGAATGAGATGATCACTGTCTAGCGTAAGTAGTAATGAATATAAACCACTCAAATTATTGATATCGGTTTTTTATTAATAGAATTCATCTCTTGGAAGATGAACGCCATTTCAAGAAACACTCTTTTCCTGTAGTTACTTTCAGAATATAAAACCTGTGCATTTGGAAAGTCAATGGAATGCCCCGTAGAATTGGAATGTGAGGCCAATGAACATCTATCAGGATGTAACCTTATGTCACTTTTGTGGAGAGTCAAACGACTAAATAATTTTTGAGATGTATGACCAACATATGATTGTGACTGAGTCTATAAATAACATTATTTTTATTTAATAAAGGAATTTTATCTTTAACTGTAGTATACAATGATTTCAGTATTAAGGAGCTCCTAAATGCAATCCTAATATTTGGCAATTGTTGTGTGAAAAGTCTAGACAGTCTAGGTGTAACGCCCTTAATATAAGGAAGAGATACATATGAGAATTCATAAGGTGGCGAACCTTGGATGGATCCAATTAAGTTCTGCTCCCTAGCACCTGAATTGTTGGAAATGGAGCATTTAACATAACAGCATTTAACATAACAGAAGATGTGCCATACATAACTTTCCTAAGTAATGATTTAGGATAGGAATTATTTAAAAAAAGGTTAAAGAGGATATTTAGGTTCTTTTGACGGGTCAGAGAGTTGATTTACTCTTGTTGTCATTTGTTTGACTAAGTTGAATTTCATATTGAATTTATGGTAAGAAAGGTAGTTGAGATATCTCCCAGAGCTACATGATTTTCTGTACCAATCTATCAATATTACATTCTCATCATTTCTGATAAACAACATGTCAAGAAAAGGAACAGCTTTGTTCGAGTTTTCACATTCCAACGTGAACTGGATGTAAGGGTCATAACTATTAAAAATATTCAAGAGTTCTGTCTCTGAATCTCGAGGAACAGCTTAAATGATGTCATCAACATATTTCTTTAAAAATGGGATATGGAAAGGGAGTACAGGAAGAACTATGTCAAGCAGATCATCCATTACATATGTCGCTAAGATTGGAGAAATGCTAGCACCCATGGGAGTGCCAAATGTTTGTTTATAAAACTTATTATCAAATGAAAAACAAGTGGAATTGAACAAAAACTCAGTCAGTTCAATAAACATGTCATAGCTAATGGTACAAACCGAATTGATAGATTCCCAATGATTATGAATTGCACGAATAATTGCAACCAAGCCTGAATTTTCCCAGAATTTATTAGACCAGGACACTTCTTCATCGTTCCATTTTCATACGATTAATAGGTTTGATTAGCTTTGATTGTTTCACAATTCATTTTGTCATTCTTTTTCAATGAAGTTTATTAGTAGTTGTCTCACTTGGTAAAATTTACCATGTTTAGCTGTGGTTGTTTAGGTTTTACTATTGCTTCTCTTTTAAAATTTGCAAGAAGAAGAGTTTTAACCTAACCAAATTCAGTTATACATTTTCGTGATACGTGGAAAAGGTAGTACTAACCTTTCTTAAACTTTAATATGTTAACTTAGTAAAAAAGTTTTTTTTTAATGTAAACAATTTTGATTCAATTTTTCTGTGATATTTCATACTGGCTTGATTGGCTTTTTGCTTTTCTGAATGTAATCAAATGGTTCTTCACTTTCTCCAACTAACATCTAAACTTAAACCTCAATTAGTGTAAGTTACTTATTGTATAAGTTTTTTACTGATTTGTAATCTCATACTAATTCACATTTGTATAACCCTGATGATGCAAATAAAGATTTGCGAAAGCTTGGTATACTGCAAAGAGTACTGTTTTCATAATATATAATATATATAATATATATGTCTTTTTGTCTTTTTAGGTTCAAAAATTGAAATATGTATCTACTTTAAAACTTTCACCATTTAATAACATTGCTTGTTGTCCTTTCGTTTAAGTTGGATAAATATACGAAAACACTTTTACAGCCGTTTTGGAGATTTCTGCGAAAGACAAATGGTTATTATTGGGTCTGTAGCTACAAAAAATGCACCATCGTCGATAGAGCCAGGAAAAGTTGAAGGGTGATTTATTTTACACCTTGTTTACTCCGAGAAAAAAAAGAATATAAAGTTCTCGTGCGTATCTGTACAACAATTTGTCATAAAGCAATATACCGGTTTTCTAGAAGTAAAATATTGCCGAAATTTATCGTAGTTTATTATTCTTACCAGTGTAAAAATTGTTATAAGCGACTCACATAAAATCAAAATTTAAGTAAATATTTCAAGGTTGAATTGTATATAATTTATTTTATCGTTTTTCGTAGCCAGAAGTTACGAAGTTACAAAACTTACAAACATGAATGATTAGCTATATTAGCGCATTCCCTTTAATTGGTCCTATCAATTTTCTATATTTTTTTCTTAACATATTTTTACGAAATAAGAGACCATTTTAGTGACTTTAGTTGTCAGTTGGACAGATATTAAGTCAGATTCTTCTTTCTCTGTAAGATCAATTTTATCAGTAAAGCATATGGATACTGCACTTCGCTTTATTTTGAGCTTTCGTTCTGTTACACATTTTTAGCAGGCGCCATTTAGATGGCTAAGAGGACAAATATTGTATGTCCAAAATTGATGTTTTCAGTAAAATCAATTTAAAAGTGACAAACCGTACTTATTTTAAAAGTAATTAAATTACAGTTAAGTTCATGTTACACCCTTCTTTTATACATTACTCAATATTTGAGCACAATAAAGATTTCATCTCGACCAGCATAAACCCCGACGTATCTCATTTATAACAAAAATGGACATACAATATTTGTCCTCTTAGCCATCGAACAAAGCAAATACAGCAAGTGCTTCATTTGTGAATTTTTAAGTGAAAATTATTGAGATTCTGATTTATTTTTGAACTGAATAATGATGAATTGTTGTGCTTACGGATGCCAATATCGCAGCGAGAAAAAGGAGGTTGGAATTTCATTTCACAGGTAAACAAACGATTTTATACAACGGCCTTTGTAGATTTACTTATTTTAAATGATTAAAAAAGTTATCTTTGAGTAATTATATTAAAGTATGTAATTATTCATTCTTTAATTCACCTAATTATAGTGTTTGGATAACGCGGTTTAATAATTTTCATTCTAGATCTGCATAAATAATATATTTTCTAGCTTCAAAACAGCCATTATATCAGTGGCGTAGGTAAGCAATTTTACAGTTTCTCTAAACTAAATCTAGCTATTCATTTCAATAAGAATACAAAAAGGACTAAATCAAAAACAAAAAAAAATTTATTGTACTAACCCTTACTTTTTGGAAGTCCATCTTACTAAGAATAATAAAAAACTCTTCGCTTACAGCTGTTTCGCAAATTAATTAATTAAATAATTAATCAATTAATAATTAATTAAAAAATAAATAAATTAATTAATTAATTCAATTAATTTTCTAGATTTGAGAATTGAAAAAGTTAATAATTCATTAAATTATTCAATATACAGAAAACCAACACAAACAGATGTAACCATACCATATCCTTCAAATCATCCTATATCACATAAATTAGCAGCTGATAATTCCATGATACATAGAGCATTTTCCATTCCAATGAACAAAAATAATTTTAATAAAGAAATTGAGATTATAAAACAAATAGCTACATGTAATGGCTATCCATTACATTTGATAAATAAATTAATTTAAAAGAAAGAACATAAAATGTCAGTACAACTAATATTCCCTCAACAAACTAAAGAAATTAAAAGTTATAAAAATATTACATGTTGTGGAAATATTTCTAACACAATTTCAAAAATAATAACTTCGGCAACATCTGCATTAATTTCATTCAAATCACAAAATAATGTTGGTACAAAATTGTTAAATGTAAAAACAAAATTACCTACATTAAAAAAATCTGGTGTTTACAAAATTAATTGTCCAAAATGTAATGCTGTATATGTAGGTCAAACACAAAGAAACTTTGAAATAAGATTCAATGAACACTTAAGAGCATTTAGATTACAACTACCAGATAAGTCAAACTATGCAAAACACGTTCTTGAACATCCACACTCACTCATACACACCAATGACATTTAAATATTACATATTTAGATTTCCTCGAAGAACTTGAAATAAAAAGACATCTAGCAGATCAACAATTTAAAGTAGTGAATGAACAAATAAATCTTGGAAATTCTCCACTATTAAACTGTTTACTTTGATTGAGTCTTCATTTTATACATAGATAAGACATTATTGTAACATAAATATATTAAGTTATTGTAAAGATCAGCATGATATAGATTTTTCCTGGTTTTACTATATCATTGCACAGTTATACTGATCTTAGAGGGAAATACATCCAGGATAATCCCTTAGGGCTAATAACATCTAGGCTTTAATATTGTTATGTCATATTACTTCCATTCTTGGTCTAGCCTTACCTACTTAATTAACATCAGGTGCCTAGCTACAAACAAACAAAAAATGTACTTTCAATATGTCAATCTGACGATGCTAGTTGATAGCGAAACAGCTGCAATTGTGATTTCAAACCGAATTTTTCAATAAAACTTGGAAGTTGAGTTAAAGCGAAGAGTTTTTTATTATTCTTAGAAAAAAGAATTATTGTTACTGTAAAATAGGGGAGTTTTCACTTAGGAAAACATGTAGGTATATTATGGACTTTTTTATTTTTTGTTACAGCTTTCCTACAGATGTAGAAAAACGCAAATTATGGACATGTAACACCTAAATGAGGGATTGGGAACCAACTAAAAATGATATAGACTTTGTTTAAAACACTTTCAGAAACGTTGGTTATATAAAACTGATGTAAATTCAAGAGATTTTTTTGCTTAATGATGCTATTTCAACAATTTATCCTCAGTTGCCCACATAACTGCAACCCAGGAAAGGCTATGCACTACCTACATAACTAATAACAATAAAACTCCTTGGAAGTTCTAAATGAAACATAATTTAACTTTTTTGTGAATTGGAAATATAAATATAAACATATTGTTTTCTCTATACAAAAAAAGAGCACCAATCGAATATATTCAGAGTACATAACCCGGTCCTTCTATTTCCTCAACACAGTCATTAAACTAAACAGCTGACTCTCCTAGTCAAAAAAATGTTTTGTCGACGACAGTCCTATATAACCTTAATTATACATGTGCTTCCCCAAGTATAATGTTTCCTATTATTCACTAGTGAATAATCAACCATTATGCACTGTATGACGTCACAACAGCACGTATGTCTAAATTTGGTATGAGGCTATTTATACTTTTTTTTCACAGTATTGGATGATTTTTAAGTTTTTATGTAACTAACACATATTTTAGGACAAAATTATATTTATTATTATAGTGCCAAATTTATTTAATCTAATGTGTGGACGATCACTGCCTTTGGTAAAAGTTGGATAATTTGAGTGGAAACTAATCAAATTAAATAGTTAAAAGTGAGACTGCGGAACTGACTATAAATATGAGTGCTATTACAGCTTCGAGCATATATACTAACGTAGAGACAGCAAGCAATAGTGATTGTTTTGTATCAGAGGGGAAACTGTTAGACATTACAGCCAGTGTCGTATCATTTTTAGGGGGTTTGAAATTAATTCCTTTATAATACATTTTGAAACGTAACAAAATATTTTTTAGACTTGAATTTAAGTAGTATTAGTAATTAATTATTTACATGGAATCATAAGATATTTTATAAAATAGAAATTTCTAGATTTTCAGTATTTTTAATATTATGGCGGTATATTTCTTTATGCATCTTCCTATTTTTAAAAAAATATAAGAGACGCTAATGCATATTTACTTGTAAAACGACCTTGATGATTCATTTTCATATTTATATTTACAAATCACACAAACTCTCACCATATAATATATACTCAAATTAATTTAAAAAATGGCTTTAAAAGTAATATCCAAATACTATTAAATTGTAAAAATAACTTCTAAATGCAAAACCAATTGACAATAATGACATATGTGACAGTTCGACTTGACACGCAAATTCAAAACGGACCAATGAGATTGGTGGACACTATATGACATTTATTTCCCCCCCTGATACAAAACAAAGCTCATTTGGACGCTGTCTCTACGTTAGTATATATGCTCGAAGTATTACAGTATATACTGCGTTTGTAGGCGTTCCTTGGTATGTTTTTAACGAACTTTTTTGTAAATAACTCATTAAAACATCATAAATATTCCACCATAGTGGAATTTTAAAAATTTAATAATTATATCATACCTACATACGATTAGTATTATTAATATTGCTATAAAATATGCCTGAAGAATTAACCCTGGAATCACTATTGCATGAAATTGTAAATTCTAGAAAGGAATTGAAAAATGCAATAGAAGCTTCAGAGGCTAAAATTTTGTTTAAGGTTGAGACTATAAATGAAAAAATAAGAAAGTTGGAAAAAACAAATTTAGATGTGCTAGATAAAGTGGAGCAGCTAGAACGGTTGATAAAAAAAATAATGTGGTGGTGTTTGGAATAAAGGAACAACTGAAAGATACATTCGCTGTAAGCGTGTGCGAAAAAATTAGCGATCTCTTGTCTGTTGAAGTGATACCACAGCAACTGAATTATATTTATTTCCTGGGCAAATCTATAAATGTCCCTATTAAAATATAATTTATATCAAATCTGCATAAAATA
Source organism: Ophraella communa (assembly GCA_035357415.1). NCBI lineage: Eukaryota > Metazoa > Arthropoda > Insecta > Coleoptera > Chrysomelidae > Ophraella > Ophraella communa. Next base: position 23,750,907 of record CM068989.1, read on the forward strand.
GCTGTACTTAAGAACTGCTCTAGGCTAAAGGGTACAAATATATATATTGCTCAGGACCTAACAACAATACACAGGGAGAAAAATAAAGTCCTAAGACATCATTTGAATAAAGCCAGAGAAAGAAACGATACTTAATTGTTATATAAAGGGTGATTACATGTATATAAACAACAAAGCGTTTACAACTCAGTCAAGAAAAGAAGGAAGAGACATTGCTAGATGGTCAGGAAAGGAAACAAGAAAGATTGTTATCTGAGGCGAAGCTTAGAGCTGTACTACCGAAACAAACATTAGAAAATTCAAGTAGGACCACGCCTAAAAAGCCCGTAGAAAACTCTAAACCAAGAACCAGGTTAGGTTCAAATAACAAAAGCAAGTAATTATTTAATAACTGTACTCCCACAGTTCAAAATATTGTGTAATGTTTTTGGTGTATGCTCTTTGCTTAGCTTAATGGTATTTTATTTGTTGTTACTATTTCTGCAATTACTTCTTATCATGCGTATTTGTAAAGTGTGTCACATAAATGCTAGGTCAATTTTAGGTAACTAACTGTAATTTAAACGTGCTGTACATGACAACTATAATATTATAACCGTCTCAGAAAAGTGGCTTAATCGCAATATATCCAGCAAAAGTATTAATTTTTCTGGATATAGGTTATTTCGTAAAGATCGAGCTGCTGGCCGTAGGGATGGTGGAGTTGATATGTTTGCAAAAGACGTATTTAAAGCTAAAATAATACAAGACTTACCGATTAATGATACTGAACAAATCTGGATATCTTTTAATATTAATAAGACCTCGTATGCAATCGGCTATTTGTATAGACCTCCTGACTATTCTCCAGCTGCATTTTTATCAACAATGGAAGATGTATTTAATGAATTAACTCCTGTGTATAATAATTTAATTTTGGGTGGAGATTTTAAACATTGACTTCCTAGATATTCACAGTAGCTCCTTCTTAATTTTCGAAAACCTTATAGATATATTTAACTTAAAACAAGTTGTGGATCAGCCTACACACTTTTCCCCCACTTCTTCTACCCTATTGGATTTGATTATTTGTCCTAATGAACTAAAAAGTGGAAGTGTTAGTGTGAGAGACTGTTCTACTTTTTCTGATCATCATTTAGTTGCATGTAACTTCGTTATAAATAAAATAAAAACTTCTCCTAAACCTCACGCATTTAGAGACTTTTCTAAATTTAACGAATCGCAATTTACTCGGGATTTAGTAAATGTTTTAACTGCATTACGGCTTTACTTAAGGTGGCCGACGATATTCATAGTGCTTGTGATAATAATTTATTAACCCTCCTAGTTCTTCTGAACTATTCCAAAGCTTTTAATATGATCAATCATTCGCTGCTGTTATCTCTTATGAATTATCTTGGATTCTCAGACAATGCAAGGGATTTTTTTAAAAGTCATCTAACTAATCGATGTCAGGCCGTTACTCTAAATAATAGGTGTTCGCAATTTCGTAATATTCACTCGGGTGTACCTCAAGGTTCAATATTGGGACCACTTTTGTTTGTTATATACACCTCACAATTTCCGTCAGCTCTAAACTTGTCATCTATACATTGTTATGCCGATGGTACCCATCGGCCTATTCTGTTACAGATAAAGATATTAGTAAAGCGTGTCTGAAAGTTAATTACGATTTATCATCTATTGCCTAACTATTAATACCTTAAAATAATCCCTTCAACTTTTTGGGCGTTCAGCTGCTAAAAAGCCTTGTTTAGATAAAATTAACGTTTCCATTAATGGTGATACGCTGCAGCTTCAATTCGGTGTTAAAAATTTAGGTCTTAATTTTGATGACACATTAAGATTCTCATCGCATGTTTCTTCTGTGGTTAAAAAGACTTATTGTAACCTAAAGTTATTATATTCCAATAGAAGTTTACTAGACCGGAATACCAAGAAAATATTGTGTGACTCTTTGGTTTTATCTCACGCAAATTATTCTGACGTTGTTTATGGGCCGTGTTTGTCGAGAGGCGATAGTAACGATACAACGTATTGAAAATTCTTGTGTCCGATTTATATGCGGTTTACGCAGAAGAGACCATGTGACACCCAGCCTTCGGCAAATAGGTTGGTTAAATATGGCTGAAAGGCGTGCTGTGCATACTTGTACATTTTTTTAAAGATAATGGCTACAAAAACCCCAGCCTATTTGTACAACAAAATATCTTATCGTACTGATGTACATAATATAAATATTCGGTTTAAGAAAAAGCTCACAACTCCACACCCTAAAACCAATTTATATAGAAGCTTCTTATTGTATGCCTTGGCTATTGAACCGGTTACACGATCTAGAATTAACTTTTAATCATTCAAAATTAAAGAAAGTTATAAAGTAGGACTTAATGGATTTATTCTGTCGGTGGTTTCCAGTAAATGTTATTTTTTATTTATATTTTATATATACAGTTATTACATTGCTATTTATGTATATTTTTTAATGTGTAAGGGTAAATTAAATTATTTTTGTACAGGTTGAGTGGAAGAGCAGGATTCTAATGTTGCCTCGCATATTAGAAACTGAACTCTAACGACTGTTTAAATGCAAACATTACTATTAATATCAGCAAATAAACAGTATTTATTAAGTATTTATTTAGTAGTAAATTTTATTTGAAAGTCGTGGAAAAAGAATAGTATTTTGCTCGCATATAATGGCTATTATATACTCGTTTAATAAAATATTATAGTCAGTATTTTATAATATAAATATGATTTTTTTTGGTTTTATAATACCTATTAAACGTATCTATATGTAATTTTGCTAAATTTTATTCACTTCCTTTGATACCAACCCATTATGTGTATCTAAGAAACATACAATTATTATTATGTTGGAAAAACATATGTAAACAATATGTTACGCCACTGACCCCATGGATCTTTTTGAATTTGGTTTTCAAAAAGAATTTTTTAAAAAACAACTTTTATTTAAATTACAATTACAAAATATTGTTAGGTTATTACAGTTAAAAGTCTATAATCATTCTGAAGAAAAAGTACCTATACAAACATTTACCATGTTAACATTGCTGACTACGAAATAAATATTTTTATTGTTTTAATTTTATTAATTAATAATCATTTTTACATTTTATAACTCCACCCTTCCCAGAATGAACTCAAGGGTGTAACCTGGGTGGAGCAACTTGAGCTTCATCATGTTCTTCAGGATTTCTCATCTTTTTGAATAAATTGACCAGCTTCTTCTTGTTTATGACAATAAAAATATTATAATTGTAATTATTAAGATAAAGTTTGTACGAATAGTCCAGTCAAATCTTCTCTTTAAATAAATTTTTGGTAGTTCGTCTGCTTCTTCTTGAAGTTGCAATTTATGGATTTCATCGAGATGTACTTTTTCTATTTTTAACTTTTCTACGGGAATTTCATGAATAGCTATTTCTTCAATATCTTGAAAAGCTATAGGGTGACCAGTAATAAGCCCTTTTTCGTTGCTCGTAGGTGATTTTTTTTGTACTAAAGGAACAATGAGAAGGAATCTTGATAAGATAAGTGCCCTTTATGGAAACGACATCGTTGTCATTGCATGTTAGTTGAATTTTTTGGCTCTCAGGAAAAACACCAATATAATGGCCACTGTTAATTTCTTCTATGATTTGACTACTAATTTTGACAGGTACTTGTTGGCACTTTTCTGATGTGGGGTTGACTGATAATAGTGACGTTATACAGTCCGAATTTTCTTTCAAAGGAATTAACTGCTTTTGAATACACAGGAAGTTGGGATCTAAACTAAAGCATTCTTCTTCTTGGTACTGATAATATTCATTGCTCAATAATAGGTAAGTAGAAGGAGGGATTATGACACTTTAATGTTGGGTATAGCGTAAAGGTGATAAAGGTTAAAAACATACTAGAGAAAAATCTAGAGTAAACATTAATTTTTCTTTAAAATAATATACTTTTGTTTTAACTACTCTATAATATTTTAATATCTCATTATCTAAAAATAACATTTGTGCACTTGAATGAATTTTAGACATTTCTAAAACTATTTCCCTTAAATCTATTATATTAACTATACTACGATGAAGTATATTTAAATTTGCAAAGCTAATCGCATTTTCTATATCCGTTAGATATGCAGACAAATAATCTAAACTTATTTTTACCTGATTAAACATTACTTGGAATTCTATATAATGATTTTCTGTATATTCCGTACAGTGTATTAATTATTTTATCAATTATGCAGTTTTGATTTTCTGTTACTATGTCTAATGTTTTATGTACAATTTGCATTAATTTTGAGTTCAATGAAATGTGACTATTTACTTTTCTTATTATTTTATTTTCGTTATTTTCGAGTATAAAAATATGATTATAAATATCTTTTGCATCTTCCTGGTCCATATTGCCAGTGATGCTTTTAATTAAAGTTCCTAAAGAGTTTAATATTGCTCTTTTGGTTTTAGTTTGTGGAAATATAGCATTTAATTTATTGTTAACGTAAATAACCTCATTTTCTAAATGTATATATGTTTCAAAAAATGCTTTTAATATTACAGAGTGATTCGTTTCTAAATGTTTTTTAAATTCATAAAATTTATTTGTTATAGAAGCTACTTGCATTTTAATTGGTTGTATAGGAATGTAGTGTAAGAAGGTGTGTTAGAGTAAAGATTGTTAACCTGTGAAAAATCGGTAGTTAGTTTTCTGGGAGGTTTAAATATTTGTTTATGATAAGTATTGTGAGGTGTACTAGCTGTAATATCTTGGGTTTTGATAATATGTTTTGGTTTATACAATGGTTTCGTTTTTGATTGTCTTTCAGTTTGCTTTTTAAAGGCGATTGTACCTTGCTTAACGTCTGGTGGGTCTTTTTTCTTTTCGTTTAGTTTTTCGATAATCTTTAATTTGTTTTCTGTCATTGTCTTATTAAGAGTTTTATAGATATCAATCATGGATTGTTTGTGTTCGTTTAGCTGCATGTTTATCACCTCTGCATTATTGTCAATTTCAATAGGATTTTTTAATTGAAGATGTCCTAACAAAAGATCAGTTGGTTTAAATTTTGTAGCTGACTGAATAGAGTTATTATAGCCTATTACAGCATACACCAGTTTTTCAAACGGATTTAATTTGGGACGAGTTAACGAAAGTGTTCTCATATGTTCTAGTAGGGTAGAATGAAATCTTTCAACTATAGCGTTGCTGTTTGGATTGAGAGGTAAATTGTAATGCCAATTAATTTTATAAATTAAATTTATTGTACTAACCCTTACTTTTTGGAAGTCCATCTTACCAAGAATAATAAAAAACTCTTCGCTTTAACTCAACTTCCAAGTTTAATTGAAAAAAAAATTCGGTTTGAAATCACAATTACAGCTGTTTCGCTATAAACTAGCATCGTCAGATTGACATATTAAAATTACATTTTATGTTTGTTATTTGGAGCTAGGTACCTGATGTTGATTAAGTAGGTAAGGCTAGACCAAGTATGGAAGTAATAAGACATAACAATTTTAAAGCCTAGATGTTATTAGCCCTAAGGAATTATCCTGGATATGTTTCCCTCTAAGATCAGTATAACTGTGCAATGATATAGAAAAACCAGAAAAAAAACTATATCATGCTGATCTTTACAATAACTTAATATATTTATGTTACAGTAATGTCTTATCTATGTATAAAATGAAGACTCAATCAAAGTAAACAGTTTAATAGTGGAGAATTTCCAAGATTTATTTGTTCATTCACTACTTTAAATTGTTGATCTGCTAGATGTCTTTTTATTTCAAGTTCTTCGAGGAAATCTAAATTTTGTTTTTTATCACAAATATGTAATATTTGAATGTCATTGGTGTGTATGAGTGAGTGTGGATGTTCAAGAACGTGTTTTACATAGTTTGACTTATCTGGATGTAATCTATATGCTCTTAAGTGTTCATTGAATCTTATTTCAAAGTTTTTTTGTGTTTGACCTACATATACAGCATTACATTTTGGACAATTAATTTTGTAAACACCAGATTTTTTTAATTTAGGTAATTTTGTTAAATGTAAAAATTTTTTTATAAATAACCAACTAAACCAAGAAATGATTTAATTTGTTTAGTTGTTTTGGGTATAGGGTGATTTAAAATAGTTTCTAACACTTTCTATATTACTAAGGGGATCTAGATTGGAATTAGTTTTAACTGACATATTAAAAATTTCGAAATCATTTGTTAAAGGTTGAACTTTTATTGGGTTATAAAGATAAATTTCCTGAATGTCATCTGTATCATTTATAATATCCACGGGTGGATAAGAGTTTGTTGCTTCGGAAATACCTTCTTTAATTATACAATTTAATAAATTTATTTGAGGAATAATTATAGTATTTGAGTTAACAGATACTGGAATTTTAGCGGATACTATCGACTGAGGTTCAATTCTTGCAAAAAATAATAATTTTCCTTTAGCTTCGTAATGACTTAATGGTAACTGTGCGGTTGGAGTTTTTAAGAGAGATTTGTTTAAATCGAGTTCTACGCATAAATCTTTTAATGTTTCGTATCCCATCAAACCGTCAAAGAAATTATGGAATTTAAATAAATAAAATTTAATCTTTTTATTAGAGTTGAGTTCAGGAAAAGCAGGAATGTTTGCGCACTGATCATGAGAAGTTGTTTGAAATATTGAGCTTACCGTGAAAGGTTCATTTTTAATAAAACTGTCAAAATGTTTATAGGCTATTTCTGGATTTAAAAAGGATTTAGTAGCACCAGTATCAATTAGTAGTTTAAGAGGAGGATCTGTGATTGTTATATATGGAAGATCTTTACGGTCAAAAAGTGAATGTAACTCTATCTGTTGTTTTCTTTTCGGCGGACTTGAATGAAAATTTTCAGTAGGTAATTCTGTGTCAATATTATCATAGGAATAATAATTTTCGTAAGATGTGTTCCCGTTGTAATTATCATTGTAGTTTTGAATGTATGTATTATAGTCATTGTCAGGATAGTCGGGATTTTGTTCCATATTGTGTAATTGTTCGGACGTAAAAGTAGCTCGAGATCGAGGTTTAAAGAAATTTGTATTTTGCGGTGGTGGTCTTCTTGTGGCTGTAGATATACCACTCATTGGAACGGGTCGTGATTGATTTGGATTTGATCTCCAAACATTTGTGGCCTGTTTTGGGGGTCCAAAAACTTGTTGATTAGTTGGAAATCTTTGTGGAACAACCGGACGGGGTTGAATATTAATTGGACCTCTAGGAAAATTATTCTGTGAAGCTGAATTCTGCATAAATTGGGGAGGAATTTGATAATTATGGTTGTTTTGATAATTCTGTGAAGTTTTAAATGGATAATTATTACTAGTGGTATGAAAGTTTGAACGAGGTTAAAAGTTTTGATATGTTCTGGAATTTAAATTAAATTTAGACTTATTGTGATCTGAATTTTTTTGTAAATATCTAATATTATTTTCAGCAACTATGAATTGTCTAGCCTCAGCTATTGTGGATGGTCTCATTGCACGAATAGTTGAGCCTAAGGGTTCTTTTAACCCAGCAAGGAAAATTTTTAAAGCATGAATATTATAGAATTCTTTTTTACTATATTTACATTATTATCTCCATGTGTATCTAAATAATTATGAAGCGCACTTAAATTACTCATTACTCTAGTATAAAAAAGCAAAGCGTCTTCTGTATTTGTTTGTCTTAGTTGATCTAAATCGAATAAAAGGCCATTTTCGTCATGCTGGTCTCCAAAATGAGATATTAACGCGGTTTTAACTGATTTCCAATCTTTATTAATGCATATACTGTACACTTCCCTAGCACTACCTACTAACTAAGAATAAATACCATAAATTATACCAATATTCTGAACAAAATTTTCACTACCTGGTGTTTTATCCAAGTAAATACTTATAATTGTATTTGCTGTTTCTAAAAATGATGATAATTCTAAAGGATTGCCATCAAATTTTGGCACTATTTCTAATAATTTAGGTTCAAATTTTAGAGGAGGTAAAGCCATGTTTTCAATAAATGTATCAAATGTGTTTGATGAGTCACTTAATGATAAATTATTAAATAAATTTGAAACTTCTAATTCTAATTCGTTTTTAATACTAAAACTATACACACAATCTTTATTTTCCTCTATGGATTCAAATGAATGTGAGGAGAATGACATAGACCGGATAAAATAAAAAGCAATAAAAGGATGAGCAACTTACAGTATTGTAGCTGTCTTCACCATAACTTAGCTTCTACTTCTATTTGGAGCTTCTTCGTATGGAGCGACGAAATTCTTCCACTGAATAAACGATTGAAACCGAAGGACTATTCAATATGAAATTCCTTTCAGTATCCTACTGACTGCGCCACTTTTTGAATTTGGTTTTTAAAAAGAATTTTTTAAAAAACAACTTTTATTTAAATTACAATTACAAAATATTATTAGGTTATTACAGTTAAAAGTCTATAATCATTCTGAATAAAAAGTATACAAAGATTTACCATGTTAACATTGCTGACTACGAAATAAATATTTTAATAATCATTTTTACATTTTATAACTCGATGATGTGGCAAGTGCTATGCGTCCTTGTCTATGGGTTTAATGTTAATGGGTTTAATGTTTACTGGAACTTTCTATCGTTTACGATTGACGGTCAAGAACATTAAAGAAATATGGGGAACATGCGAACATGTCAACTTGAAGTTATTTAATATGCGAAAGTTGACAGTATAGTTAGTGATAAAAAGCAAAGTTAATTGTATCGCTCCATCCTTGTGTTTTTGCGATTACTATATGCCTATATAGTGTGGAACACCCATGTCATGTGACCGTGATCAATAGCAACGGATTATTCAGAACATTCTAGATATATTTCATGTACAATGTTCGATATCTAACTTTTACTTTTTCAAAATGTATTGCAAAAAGTTACAATTCATTGAAGAACCTTATTTATTTGCAACTGCACAACTTAAACTTATTACCCATTTATCCTAAATTCTGAGAAACTGATAAGAAGTATTGCTGATCTAGAACTATAAATAAATTAGTTATGTTTAGGTATTAGTTTATTAGTTTAAAACTTTGGTTTTAGTAACTAATTATTGTTTAAATTTTGTGAATATTAGAAAAATGGTTACGGAGGTAACACGCGAACGCAACAGGAAGTTGCTTATTTATTTCATTTTCAAAATTTTCAAATTTGCTATATATTTCTCAAGGAACAATTACTAAAATAAAGAAGCAGTTCCGCGAGGCTGGAAACATACATCAGATCAAAAAAGTAGCTGCAAATGCAATATATGATAACACCACATTGGATATTATGTTTGAGTTTAAAGTTAAACCCACATGTTTCAAAGTAAAAAGCAGTTCCAATGATCGATGTTAGCCATTCATGAATAATTCGAAAATTACAAGAAAATAAAATGCATCCCCATAAAATTATATAAGCTCAAGAACCTAATGTTTGGGCGGGAATAAATAAAGATCGTATCTCAGGCCCAATTTTCATTGATAACATTTTAAATGGAGATAACTATTTAGCAACAATCCAAAATTAGGTCATCTCATCTTTAACAAACTTATATCCTGATGCGGCAAACCGACAAATCTCAGTGAAAATAATATGGTTTCAACAAGATGGGACACGAATGGAGGCGTGGATCGATGGATTGGCCAGCACGACCCCCTGATCTTACGCCATTATACTTTTTTATGGGGATATGTTAAAAATATTGATTATAAAATTAATCATATCAAATTAGATGACCTAAAAAGACGAATAACGCTTGCGACTACTAAAAATCCATCTACTACTCCTTCTCAGTCCACATACTCATTCCTAAATGAACCCTCCCATGATATTGACAATAATTGCAGCAGTGTATCCAATTCATCATCCTCAAAAAATGCTCTCGAAAATCATAATTTATTCCTCGCTGCTGGGATCTGATGTTTCCAATATGGACACCTCTGCTGCCTGCTTACCTCCTTTATCGATCTCTCAAAAAAGATTACGCTTTACCAACTACTACAACTCCTTACGAAACCAACCAAAACTTTACTTTCATAATCCCATCCCACCAACGCCCCCGTTCCTCAAAATCGAAGGCTAGTGATGCACACCCTCCCAAAAAGAATATAATTACTTCCAAAAAAGAGATTATTCTAACAAACTTGTTACTTCTGATAAGTTTCCAAAACAATCTAAAATAATTCAGGATCTAAGTGACAATCATCCTTTTTTGCTGTCAAATACACAAAGCACAGCCACACTTACGCGACAAAGTCCTCAAATTTACCTCCGATGCCTTACTCTTTATGACGACCTCACAAAAATCCACAAAATCTGCAACAATCGCCATTTAAAATGTCGATTAACTTCAGTTCTCAAAAAAATTCATAAAGCATTTCCAACTTACAGTTGACAGAAGCAAACATGAACCCTGGGTGGGCGTGTCCTTGTCGCTGTAGTTGTATTTTCATCTCACTTATGCAGCCACTAAAATTGATATTATCGTTAACATTGGCTCGTGATTGGCTGATTGTGATAACCTTGAAATTAGTTGGCATTTTTTCCGCGGACCATGTTTGCTTCTGTCGACTGTAACTAGATTTTGAACCACAAAGCTGCACTAAAAGCTTTAGTAAAAGATAATGTTCGGCACATACAGTGTAATCAAACCATTAGCACAATACATTTAAATTAATTAAATTTAATCTTTTACTGTGGAATTCTAACGTTTTCCCCAGTTAATATGAGATAATCCAATTACTAATCAATCAATATTAACTTAACATTATCTGTTCACAAGAACCAACTTTACAACTTCCTATCAACCCACAATTAAACATTTCAAAAGTTACCACTTCATACGAAGCCACTTTATCAGAGCTAGTGGTGACGCTTCTATCTATATATCTTCTTTACTATATTCAACCCACCTTCCCCTAACCACCTCCCATCCACATTCCAATGCAAACGCTCTACGCAAGACAACTTGACCCTTCTACATACTCTCTTTGCTGAATCACTAAATAATAAAAGCGAAGGTGTAGCTGTTATCTTTGATATTCAGAGTGCTTTCGACACCTTTTCGAAACCAAAGAGTACTATTATTAATACCCTATCTAAATTAGGCATTACTGGCAACCTACATCAATATATTGATAACTTTTTAACTAACCACACATTTCAAGCTTCACACACTTCTCCATCCCTTATCCCCAATCAAATGGCATACCTCAAGGATCAGCAATCAGCTCCATTCCTTTCATTCTTACTATTGCTAACATTTGCCACAATCTTCCCCGCCCCATTCAATTTGATATATATGCTGTTGATCTATTACTATACTGCCATACTATATACTACTATACTACTATACTCCCCATCTACATGTCGCCTTCTTCAACAAGCAATTGATATCATTAGTTCTAGCATCCAAATACTGAACTTTACACTGAAATAATAAACCCCAAGTCCTAAGAATATCCTGAAAGCGTAAATTCCCTCTTCCTAAGCATTGAATTCACGTCAATGAAATACCAACTGTTAATGCACATACCATTCTTGGTCTTACGGTCGATAGTTACTTAACATGGCAACCACTGAGCTTAAAGCCACATGTTTATCGAAATTTAATATAATAAAATCTCTCTCTCATCATCAGTGGGGAGCAAGTGAAAAATCTCTCATTAAAATATATCGATCTCTAATGCGTTCCAAAGTTGACTATGGCTGTATTTTGTATATATCAGCATGCTCCAGTCTACTAAACTTCCTAAACTCCATATAGAATACTGTTCTCCAACTTTCTCTAGGTGCATTTTGCTCGTCACATGGATAGTCTGCTTATAGAAGCCAATGAACCACCTCTAACCCTTCGTCGACTTCACCTTTTACATCAATATGCCAATAAAACAGAATCCCCCCCCTACAACATATTAATAAATTGCTGAGGTATGTTTTTCCATATTCTCTGCAAGGCATTGGTGAGCTGTTCTAGGGTTATGGGGGGCTGTTCGACGCATTATCGTCGATAAAGCCAAATTGTTCGCATATTGCACCAAAAAATGGTACAATTATTGGCTATATAACCATGTCCCTATATCGTACATACGTCATTGTCATATTCATTAACACCACTAAATCAGTGCGGCCATGATAACCTATGCCTCCCCATACGCAAGCTGAGCCACCACCAAAAAGAGTGGTTGGCGCCATTAAACGTTCAATGTATCTCTGTCTTCTCTCCACACCAATATTCAACCATCACACATATTCAGCTGAAATCTGGACTCATCCGTAAACATACAGTACCTCCAGTTTTAAAAATTCCAACGACTGTGTTCGCTCTCCCACCGATCCGCACGCTGATCCGCAGTCAACCGTGGATGTGAACTACGCTTTCTGGCTCTTCAATTACATGCATGCAACCTTCTTGTAACAGTTCGACTACATATAACTCTTCCGGTAGCATGCCTAATAAAGCTGTTAATTCTCGAAGCAGTATATGTTCAGTTTCTTTTTGCAGTTACAGCTATAAAGCGGTCTTGAGCAGGAGTTATAGCTCGTTCTCGTTCTCCTCCATACCTGTACGCTGCAGATCCAGATTCCAAATATCGATTCCATGCACAACTGACAACATTTTGGGACACATTTAGCCGTAGCGCCATTTTTTTTCAGGTAAACAGATTTATGGACTACAGTAACAATGTTAGTATTTTGAAATCGAATTCCTACACTTCTGGTTAAAGAGATAACATCGTATGAAAAGGAAAAAAGAACCACAAAAACAATTTGCTATAAATAGAGTTTACTGATAGCATGAAACGTATATTTAAAATATTATTTTTGTACTCAATTTTCTGAAATTTAAAAAATATCCACTTCAATTGTTGAGCAGTGCATATAAAGAACTGTAAACACTAACTGAACAAGTTATTTATATGTATGTTATTAATGTTTGTTATATGTTTTCTCTTTTTTTTTTGTAACTGTATTATTATATTTGGTGCAAAAGTTATTATTAATAAAACAAGCCCACTAGAAATATTAATCGACTGGTGCGAGCGATTTTTAAACATACCCTCATTTATGTTTTCGAATATATTCCTTTGGCTATTCCACACTACAGGTGTTTCACACACGACTAGTGACAAGTCCTTTAAATTTTTCTCTACACGTTAAGCTGATCTATATTTTGCCGATGCGTCTTAACATTTTTACAAGCATTTATTTAGTATTACTTGTCTGCTTATAACAGATTACTTATAAGTGATTTTTTACCAACTTCTTGAACATATCCGACAGCTTGTTTATATTTTATCGTTAATTTTTCGCGGGTATTACTATTACTGAGTTACTGAGACTCCCATAGATTGTTTCCCATTTATAGGAAAATATAAATTTGAAACTGGTTTAAATATTTCTTTAAATGATGTACAAATTTTACAGTTCCAAGATGTTAGACGAAGGTAAAATCTACTTTTTTTCATTTTAAATGCAAAAAATTATTAATAAATTTGAAACTGGTTTAAATATTTCTTTAAATTATATACAAATTTTACAGTTCCAAGATGTTAGACAAAGGTAAAATTTATTTTTTTTTTCATTTTAAATGCAAAAAATTATTAATAACTTTTATTTAAAAAATGTATTGCGTGAAGTGCTGGGTTGTATTGCGTGAAGTGCTGTGGTGGTGCCTTGATTCCAGTGATTTTGCCAGATTCTTGAATTGATTGTTTTAAGGACCGGTTTCAAGTCTTGAGCAATTTGGACGTTCACCATCGGGGAAGAAGAAATAGCTTCTTTGGCAAGGCAATCAGGTTTTTCGTTTCCAAAGATCCCAACGTGGGAGGGGACCCATATGAGCGTAACTGTTGTGTGTTGCGTTACGAGTAGCTGATGAAGATCGTGTATGTCATGAACGATAGGGTGGTTGGTAAACAAAGAATTTATGGATTGTAAAGAAGTTAATGAGTCAGTGCAGATGGCAATATGTGAATTTTTATGCTGTTGAATATGTTTGTATGCTTGGAGAATTGAAAATAACTCGCCAGTGTGGATACTACAGGAAGAGGGTAGTTTATAGGTACTTATCGGTGTTCGTCCAGTGGTTACAGAACATCCAACTCCGGTTTCACATTTAGAAGAATCAGTATATAGGATTTCATTATACTGTTGCTTTGTTATCAGTTCTCGAAATGCAGAAAGTATAATATCCTTATTAGTGGTCTCCTTGTTAAATTTACTGAGTGAAAGATTAATTGTAGGTAGGGTTTTTTCCCAAGGTGGGGTTTTGGGGAAAGGATAAGCTATGGTTAGAGTAAGATTAATTTCTTTAATAAGAGGATATAGTAGCTGTGGTAAAGTTTGGATAATTGGCTTGGAAGTGAGGTTGACGTTTAACTGATATGATGACATTATAATGGAGTACACAGGATTTGAGGGTTTTGAGGATACTGAAGCAGCATATGAGGAAAGGAGAAATTGCCTTCTTAGCCAGAGGGGAGGTTCATTGGCCTCACAGCAAAGACTTGCGGAAGGGCTAGATCTAAATGCACCAAGGCAAAGGCGGATGGCAGTATTGTGGACAGCGTTGAGGGAGTTTAAATTTGTCTTGGAAGCAGTCATATATATGAAGCTACCGTAATCTAATTTAGAACGAATTATTGACCTATAGATTTTGAGTAGAGTCGCTTCTTCTGCTCCCCAATAAAGATGGGAAAGGGTTTTTATAATGTTTAGTCTTTTTAGACATGCACCTTTTGTTTCTTGTATATGTCGTTTCCAAGAAAGTCTGGAATCGAATATCAATCCTAGAATTTTGCACTCATTAACAACAGGTAGTTGAAAGTTGTTGATTGTAATTTGAGGAGTAAAGGGATTTTTTCTTCTACTGAATTTAATAATTTTTGATTTCGTATGTGATAGAGTGAGCCTTAGAGGTAGAATTTTTCTGTGAAGATCATTTATAGCAAGCTGAAGCATTTTACAGGTAGAAGAATTTGATTTGCCATGGCAGTATATGATAATGTCATCAGCGTACAGAGCACATTTGATTGGGGGAGGAAGGTTTGTGCAGAGTTGGTTGATTGCGTATGAAGAGGGTAGAGCTTAAAACTGAGCCTTGGGGGACTCCATCGGATTGGAGACGTGGAGCAGAAAGGGAGTTATTTACAGAAAATTGAAATTGAAATTTCTGGATTTTAAAAAGTTAGTAATGAATGTGTATATATTTCCTGTGAGGTTATATTGAATAAGTTTATTAAGAACAGCGTGACTAGAAATTGTATCAAACGCACCCTCAACATCAAATACGGCGGCTATTACATCTTGGCCATTGTTAATTGCAGTGGAAACGTGTGTTTGGAGAAGTACGAGATTATCTCTGGTAGAGCGTAGTCGACGAAAACCAGATTGTTCTATTGGGAGAATATTGTGTTTTTCAAGAAACCATAAAAGGCGTCTGTTAATCATTCTTTCAAATAATTTGCATAAAGTGCATGTAAGAGATATAGGTCTATAAGATTGTGGGAGAGTGGGTGATTGGTTAGGCTTGAGAACGGGTATGATTATAGATTGGCTCCATTGAGCAGGGAAATAATGGGAACTCCAAATATAATTGTAAAAAATAAGAAGCTTAGAAAGGCTAAACATTGATAATTTTTTAAGGAAGATGTAAGGTATATCATCAGGACCAGCAGCATTATTTTTACATTTAGATAGGGCAAATGTTAGTTCATGAATAGTGAAAGGGGAATTGATATGTTGACAATCTTCAGAAAGTAGTGGGTTATTGCAAGGAGGAAAAGTAACATTGATAGAAGGGTTGTTGGTAGTATTTTTGTTTGTGAACTTCTCTTGGAAATGGTTTGCAAGAATATTAGGAATGTTATCAGTGCTAACTTCCGATGTTTTGGAGATTAGACGGGTTATTTTTATATTAGTTTTGTGACCTTGAATTTGACGGATTTTTTTCCAGAGTTGTCCTGGTTCCATGTTTTCGTTCATGGAAGAAATGTAATTCTCCCATGATAGTTTTTTGCTATGTTTGATTGTGTATTTAGCTTTAGCCTTTAGTTTTTTATAGTTTAGTAAGTTATCAGAGGTTTTGTTCTTCTTATATTTGTATAGAGCTCGTTTGGCATCATGTATTGCAGCCTTGCAGGAAGGGTTCCACCAAGGCACTGCTTTATTATTTGGTGAAGTTTTTTTACCGACTTTGATTTGAGCGGATGTCAATATAGAGTCGGTGATCAGTTTTAAAAGATCATCAGGTTTTTTGTCAATTGAAAAATCTACAGAAGATAGCTGCTTATCGACGGAAATTGAGAATTCGGTCCAGTTAGCTTTGTTTAAGCACCAATAGCTTTTAACAGACACAGGTTCGGTTTGGTTGTTAGAAATAATTATGGGATAATGATTACTGTCGAAAAGATTATCGGATACTTGCCATGTTAAAAATGGGGCAGACTTAGGATCACATATGCTGAGGTCAATAGCAGAGAATGTGCCTGAGGAGATATTGAAATGAGTGTTACTTCCTGTATTCAGAAGACATGAATGTGTGCAATTGAGAATTCTTTCAGTTACCTTACCACGTCCAGATTGATAGAGCCCCATATATTATTGTGAGCGTTAAAGTCACCTGTGATAATAAACGGCTGAGGGAGTTGATAAAATAGTTCAAGAAGTTCTTCATCTTTGAGATGATGATTTGGTGGGATATATACGGAGCATATCGTGAGCTTGTTAGGATAGTATGTCGTTATAGCGACAGCTTCTAGATCAGTTGTTAGAGGAAGAAGAGAGGAAAATAGGTCTTTAGAAGCGAATATGGATGTACCTCCGCTGGCTCTGTTGCAGTTCGTTCTAATTCGATGATATCCTTCAAAATTTTTGGGTTGGGGTATATTGGACGTTTTAAAATTAGTTTCTTGCAAACATAGAAAGTCGGGTCGATATATAGAGATGAGATGAGTATATGTTCGAGGCGCGGATAATATCCGTCGCAGTTCCATTGTACTATAAAAACGACCATTTATATGTTTCGCACTGTATAGCACTTTAAAAAAAACGAAAACACATGAACTAATGTGGGTTTAATTACTACTGACTACAATACAAAACGAGAAATATATATGTTTACTCGTTGACTGCTTCAGTCGGAATCTGTTTTATTCATATTAATGATTTTCTAATAATTTTATAAATCCGGAAAAGAGGCGATCATTAATTAGTAATTTATTAACACTTTACTACTTAAATTTATTGTACTAACTCTTACTTTTTGGAAGTCCATCTTATTAAGAATAATAAAAAACTCTTCGTTTCAACGTAACTTCCAAGTTTATTTGAAAAATTTTAAATCACAATGACGGCCGTTTCGCTAAGAAGCATTGTCAGATTGACATTTAAGTTACATTTTGTTTGTTTGTAGCTAGGTACTTGATGTTTAAGTAGTATTATCTACCTTGATAAAATGAATGAAACTAGTCAATATGACTAAAATGTTAAATTTTATAATTTATAATGGTATCAATCGTGCAAAAAACGTTATAAGCTTGTCGAACGTTAAGGATAATCGATCTCAGACAATAACTGGAGTCGTCGCTCCGCTCCTCCTCCAAACAATTGTATTCATTATTATTATGTATTTAAAAAAATATTTAGGATTTGGGTCCCAAATAAAATTAGCAGAAGTGGATTATATAATGTATAAAAATACAGTTAAAAATACAAAATTGCTCAACAGACTGATCCTTATTTTGCGAAAGGGAATCCCTACTACTAATAATTATTTAAAGCAACTAAGTGGGTTAGACGTCTGCCAAAAAGGTATCCATCAAGTGTATCTTATTCAACAAAATTATTAAATCTCACATTCCGTCCTATCTAAAAATTAGATTTCGGACTGACGTCCATAATTTTAATTTGTGATTTAGGGGTACCTACTACTGCTGTGCCAAAACATAAAACTTCATTTTATAGGGGTTAAGCTGTACATTTGATTACCTGATGAATTTAAACTCTTAATAAATTGAATCAAAGTGGACTTGTGAATAGTAATTTATTAGGAACTTAAGTATCCATTCCTTTATGTTCTCTCTCCGCCAAATTAAATTTCAATTGCCGTTTTAAACATTTTTTTAAATAATTTTAATTTAGCTTTTTAAAATGAATTTTGAATTAATAACAGAGTTTTTAGATCACTGCATTACTACGAAATAAGATTATTAATCAAAATTTACTGGTCAAAACCAAAAAAATTTCTTTCTTCGGTTGAAATATGCATTAAAAAATTTCAAAGCGTTCGTTGAAAATCCTACAAAGTTAGATCGTTTGTGCCAAAATCGTAATAATTTGCGTCCGGTAATTTTATGCAAAAAACTAGGCTGTCTTTGAATTCTTGTTATAAGGCTTAATAAAATTGACATCCCTTGCATTGCAAATGAAAGGTTCAAAGGTGTTTAAAGTAGTCAAAATTAATTAGGAAATCTTATTTTGGTGTTTAAAAATATTGTTTTATACTGCTGTTTTATTAATTAGGTATTTTTTTAATAACACCAAAAAATAATGTTTTTCTTGCTCATTTGTAAAAGATGAGTTAATTACATTTTGGTTCAATTTATTTTAATTGAATTAACGTAATTATCGTCTTAACAGTCTTTTCGCAGTTCTAATGATCTTCGGAAGAACTTAATAATACTTAGTAGATACGTATAAGTCGACAATCATAATGGTACATTTGTAAGTACATTTCTCTTAGTTTAATTTTACTTTTTATTCATTAAAGAAACTGTCATTACTACGATTTAATTTTTGCTAGTATTTTATTAGCAAAAATTCTATTTTTATTTTTGTAATGGTTTTTTTAGTGTAAAATGAGAGAAGTGAAATTTGTATTTTATAGTGGAAGTTAAATTTATAAATAAGGGTTAAAAAAGAAAGTTAAATTGTTTATGTGTTAAAGAAAACTATATGAAGTAATTTAATATGTGAAAATATGAAAATTTGGCATATAGAAGTAAATATTCTAGGATGAACCCAGAAATTAATATAATATAAATAGGTTTTTGGAGAGTTCTCTGAAATAAGGAGCTTGATATCCAAAACCAATCCAGGTAAGGGCCCGAATTATTAGGGGGGTTAAAAGTACCACCCTTATTATGAAGAATCAACCTCACAAAAATGGATATAATGAAAATGAAGAAAAATGTCATAATCCATAACCAACTTCAATAAATCAATAAACCGAATTACAGATCACTCAACTATAGATTGGAAGTAGGTACTAAGTAACAAGCTAAGTAACATGCAAGAAAAAGGTGCGGAAACAATAAACCGGAAAACAAATTATCAACTGAAGGAATGTTGCCAACTATGGTGAAACTTTTAATTGAAAATATATAGATATCCAAGTAAGAGGATCTAAATGTTAAGAATATTGAAAATAGTATTAAATTATATATTGCTTAATATCAAAGGAAAAGAAGTTTAATTAAGCAATGAAAAATGAAAAAACACAGCTGTCTGAACACATCGAGTGAAAATACATACAATATAACATCAACTTGATGACAACTAATCGGAGTCCGATAGAGAAAGAAGAAAAGTCAAAATGAGATAACCTAAAGCACAAGTAAACAAAAACATATTATAAAAAAAATATTATAATTTATCAGAGTGGAATGTTTAGGAATAAATAATTCTCATTAGACTGAATTTGCTCATTTAAACAATATAGAGATTTATCAACAATAGCAGATCCAATTTCCAAGAGCTCAAGCAAATTCAATCTAACGCCCTGATTACAACTATGAAGTGATTAAACATTTTTAAAATCAAAAGAATGATTCTCTTCTAAAATACGATTAGCAAAGAATAAGGGTGAGTTCTTAACTTCTAAATTTGAATATTTTTTAACAAAATTAATATGTTCCAGAATACGGTATTCAAGTCTTATTCCACATTGGCCAAATGCAATGCAAATAGCATTACAATCAGTGCATGATACTTTGTGTACTCCTAATTTATGTAAAAGTGGTATTATATGTTTAGTGTTAATTAAATTAGATAAAGTGTAAAATTGATTGTGTTAACCTTTACTTTGCGGAAGTTCATCTTACTAAGAACAATAAATAACTGAACGGTTAAACTTAACTTCCACTATTTATTCGAAAAATTCGTTTTAAAATTCAAATAGTGGAAGTTAAGTTTAACCGTTCAGTTATTTATTGTTCTTAGTAGATAAAGTATTTTCTATTCTAAAAGCTATATTATATTAAAGGAATCTAGAACATGCTCTAGGGTCTACATAACGAGCCTAAAAGAGCATACATTTTCATCAGAGGTTTTCATTATGGCTTGCTTTTTTTGATTGTTATTCTACTTCATTTATCATTTATATATTACTGTACTTTAAGTTTTCTGAAAGATTTGATTTTCAAAATGTTCCATTCTTAGTGAAATTTTAGTGCAAGAGATTAGATAAGATAAGAGCGTCTTAGGTTGCACAAGATATTTATACTTCTCTGCAATTCGACCTACTAAGATCTTTGGTGTCTACCTTAGTTTACTTAAACTCTAGAACACCTATACTTCTAGCGAAGCTAAGCAGTTTTCGAGTTTTTCTCTTTCTAATTTCTAATTTCATAGTCAGAACAACTTCTTCTTGGAACGTTTAGGAGCCGTTTTAAGCGGAAGTGTCCAATGAAAATCCTTACGGTCAGCTTATTTATGTATTTGTGACCTAGCACTCACATCAAGGTAATTTTTTTGTATTTTGCCAATCTCGTAAGATGGTGTTTACAATTCCAAACTAGCTTTGATTTTTGCAAGAAGAGTTTTTAAAATAGAATATATAACATGTCTAATTGATAAATTAAAAGAAGAGATTCATTACTCTATAAAATATTAACCAATCGAAGGTAGAACCGAGTAATGATATTTAATTATGATATAATTACTGCAGTTATTGATAAGGAAAACGTTCTTCAAACATGATGTAGTATAAACGAAATCAAAATCAAATCAGAGTGTGATGTTATCCAAGATAATTTGATATTGATGATTAACTGCTTTAGATTGGGGAAGTTTCAAACCACAATAATTAGATCTCTTGAATGCCGTCATCTGATAATTTTTAAAGTATTTAAAAAAATAAAGAACTTAAAGGCTATTTTATTCAAATAATAAAAATACATTTTTAATTTAGAAGTTGATTTTAGGAACTTTAAAGATGCCCATCTGTGCTGGGTATCTGTAGCCCAGTTTTTGAATCAACCATTGACATTGTAGCAAATATATTCATGACTATAGGGTAATTTTATCATTACAAATCAAGAAAAAAAAACAATGTCAATGTCACAAGTTTTCATTAATAATATTTTGATGATATTATAACACTATTAGTTTATACTAACATTTGTATACTTATTATTAATTAAAACTTGTGACATTGGCATTGGTTTTTTCTTTCTTCATTTACCAAGAGTCACATTTCAGAAATGGACAATTTGTTTCATTTTATCATTACAAATAGTTTTAAAAATTTTAATTTGCGTTCATAGTGGACTAGAAGAGATATAAAGGAGATCTTGGGAATGTGCGAGAAATTGTAGAAAAAAGATGCAACTGTGTATCCGAGTTGTTCAATGAAAGTTGCCTTCCCAATATTCGGAAAAGAAGGAAGAAAAAACTTCCTTAGAGAGTGAAAATGAATAAAGCTTGAGGAAAAAAGCTGTTCTGTAACCATCTATGCAGCTCCTTCCATACTGAGTCTTGGACATCGAAACAAGGTTAGTGACCTTGGACATCTTCGGGAATCTGTAAACTTTAAACAACTTGGTGTTCACCAATATTTTTTATGTGCATTGGGGGAAAAATTAAACAAGTTTAAATTTTTGTGTATGTTGTGATTTTTTTATTTATTACAATATTTTGTGACAACAAATTATTGTTTTTTAGCCATTTTGCTTATGATGAGAATTTGGGTTCGTTGTGTTCTTGACAAAGTTGAAATGTCTGCGTAGATCTGTCTTTGTAGTGTAAACATAAGTTGTTGATCTTTTATGTAATCGGATTTTTTTTCCTTTTATTTTGATGTTCCGTTTTTATAAAAATTAAACCGTATCGTCAACGAAACCGGATCACGATCAGGTGTCAGTACACATTATGGTATGGAGGTTATGTATATTAATTAAAATTTTCTTCCGAATACAATGTACTCGGCTTACCTCCTCCAGTACACATTATGGTGTAGAGGTTATGCATATTAATTAAAATTTTCTTCCGAATACAATATACTCGGCTTACATCCTCCAAATGGATAGAAAGTGGGTTTTGAAGTGCCTTGAAATCTGATTCAGAGATTTTAACTTGTAGGGGATTGCGCCCATAATAAGTAGCTTATTATAGATCAGTATAGGAACATATTAGTTTTAAAATAATTCATTTGTTTAAATTTTTTTGTTTTTTAATAGCAAGCATCACACAACGCTCTTTTTTCCTGTTATTCCTAGTTTTTCCGCTCTGTCGAATTACATATACCTACCAGTGGTTAGTTGTTTTGGATTTTTGAGTTATGTTATTTTTGTTAATTTTCTTAATTATTGCGCGTGTTGAATTAGTGAAAGCATTTTTAAAGAACTCATGTATTATAGACAATAAAAAAGAAAAAAGATTTAAAAATATAAGTTTTTAAATAATTTCTGCAAGTATACAGCATCCTCCTAAGAAAAAAGTTAAAAAGAATCATATAGATTTAAGAACCAAAGAAGCGTTAACGTTAACTGATATTCAATAAAGGGTTGCAAAATAAAAAAACAATAAATACTATAGATGATTTTGATAACTCAGCCATAAGAAGAATGGTTCATCAATATTTTTTCCGCAATGAACAGTCCTAAGAGATGTAAATGACGACAAATTTTAAGAGAACCACATTTTATAAAACCTTACAAAGTTTAAATTTTCATAAGATTGTTACTTGACAAAAATTAAAATTGCAGAAAATAGAATAATTTATTATTTAAACGAGTTATGAATAAAAACTGGCCATATAAAATCAAAAGTTTGGGTGAATGCTTCAGTAACTTCTGCAAGACGTGCATTTTTGAATGGGCTGTCGACCTGCTCAAAAATCCGCCAGGTAATATAATTTAAAGTAACAATTTAATTTTTTTTATTCTTATCTTTAATATCACTTTTAGAAGGTAAAAGATTTATAATCTGTCACATAGGAAGTGAGAATGGTTTTGATCCGGATGCACTGACGGCTTTTGAATTCAGCAAAATTGTTGACTCCCATGAAGAGATAAAATCTTTTAAAAATTGGTTTCAGAGGATTTTACCAACACTGCTAGAAAATACGGTGAGTGTTATGGGACAATTCCTCTTACCATTCCATAAAATTAATTAGTAATTAAAAATAGAACGTTTAGAAATTGGCAAAGAGCATAAACATTGTAGATGAACTAGCAAAAAATAAAAACCGAATAGTAATACGGTTGCCGCTGTACCACTCTAAGCTCAATCCCATTGAGCTTGTATGGACAAAAGTAAAGAATTATGTTGCTGTCACAAATACAACATTTAAATTAGCTGACATTAAAAATTCATTTCATGAAGCTATATCATTTAAAACTATGGAAAAGTGGAAGTGAAACACGCACAACAAAAAGTGAAGCTAAAAATGTAGGAGCTGGACAATTTTATTGAAACACAAATTGAGTCACTTATTAACCTTAATGACGACAGTAGTATATCAAAATCAGAAAGTTATTTTTCTTAGGTTATTATTCTTCATTATTACTATTATTATATTATTATATTATTATTATTATTACTCTTGTACGATTGGCTAACCGAAATCTTTAGAGAGAGCCAAAGTTACACCTCCATATTAGAGGGTTAAAAAGGTTTAAAATTTAGGGAGTCTTGATTTTATATTACTCAATGGTAAAAGTTAAAATAAAATATTTTTTGCACGAATGATCATTTTTCACTGTTTACCGTGACAGATTTTATGTCAGTAGGTGACATTTACTAGCAATCTCTTAATTTGAATTTTTTTTGAAAGGATAAAGAAAACTAACGAATTATTTATTAATATTGAAACTTATGGTACAATTTGTTAAATTATTTAATGAAATCCCACTTGTTTGGGCTGTGGTTTCACTTCTAACAGAATTCTACAGAATCGCATACATTAGTAGTATTACTAGTATTTAGTGATGTGAAATTACGTGTAATTTAAGAAATTGTAAGTTACACGTGTAAAATTACCCAAAAATTACAAACCAGATGTAATTTATGTAACTTATGTAATTTATGTTCATTGTATTAAAAAATCAATTGTTTGCATTCATATTGAATTATTGAATATAATAAACACAAAGTAACTACATACTTATGAAATAAAGAAAAGTGGATAAGAAATACATACAAATAATAAAGAAATGAAAACATAGGTTCTTTAGTTTTGTTTTAAGCGGCTTTTATAAATCACAACTTCCTTTTTCGCAGACAACTGGAGACCTTCTTGTTATAAAACGTCGAAGTTTCAATTGTTTGCTCTTCCAATGAGCCTTGTGTAATTTTTTTTATCTCCGGCAAATCCAGAACTGCATCCTGAAATTAAATAGGAAAGTGTAAACATAGAGAGTAAAAATAATGGGTTTATGTTTACATATAATATATACAGATCTAACTACCTTGTTTTCGGCATCTGAAGTATCCTTCTCGACTTCCGTTTTTTTGGGGTTGTTCTGTGCCTTTACCCTGAAATTGATAATTTTGGAATATAAACAATAAATATGTATGTGTTTACACTAATTTACCGATTTAATTAAGACGTTTTCTAAAATGTTCAATTTGCTTTGTCTCAAAATGCGTGCTGGTCTCTGTTCCCTAGTTTCCATTCTTTGATCAATTTCATCATCGGTCATTGCAAAGTCAGCAAAATTAAAATCATCGTAGGAATTTCCATTTCCTGTTGTATTTGAATGCCATGATGATATTGTCTGAAAACATAAGATTTATAATTTTTTATTCGAAAACGGTGGAATGCATTGGAAAATCGGAAAAGAAGCAAACTGCATATATCACATGCACATATCACATATCTAAAAATGCCTAAATTTAAAATTACCTCGTCTAATTCTTCCTCTTCGGAAATATGGTTTTCAATTACTTCTATCTCCTTCTGTAAGTTTCTACCTTCTATCGAAACGTTGTTCTGTACAGTCTCTTCTATAGGATATTGACTTTGTATGTGATGTTGTCGTGAACGTTTCAGCAATTTTGAATTATATTGTATATAATTTAAATTCGCTGCCCTTTGAGTTGTTAGGCGATTTCTTCTCTTCGTATGAATGCTGCTCTGGGAGCTAAAGCTTCTCTCTGTTGCCGCAGAAGTGCACGGCATTGTCAATATCCTGACTGCAACTTTGGAGAGGCATGAATGTCCACAAAATCCTTTCCACCATGTAACCAAAGAGACATTATCGAGTATGTTCCATAAAAATGTTTCGCCAAAAAGTCTGTTTTAGCTAAATAGTTTCCTAAATCCTCAGTAATCTTTGACACTCCTTCATCACCAATCTCTATCGTGGTCGTGGTTGACATAGTAGTAATGTATTTCATCGCTTCAATCCTTTCGGCTGATGATAAATTTGCACCAACAGACCGAGGGTTTAGTAAGTCTGCGGCAAAATGGATCGGTTGAAGGGCGTATTCCTTCCTTGATATAAATTTATCCATCGCTTCTGTTTTTTCGCAATCTGTTAGTTTCACGCATTCTAAATGAGTAGATATGTTACTACCGATTTTCGCGAAAGTTTCACAAACCAAATGAATTGACGAAGAATCTCCTTCAAGACGTGTTATTGCTTCAGTAATTGGCTTAAGCAATTCAACAAGAGCGCTAGAATTTATCCAGAATCATTCATCAAGTAAATTTGCTTTTGCGCTGCGTATTCTATCTTGAATTGTTTTATCTGGAGATATTGCTAGACGTTGTAGGACGGACTTGCATTTAGTCAGATCTTGAAGACATTTTACATGTGAACCCCATCTTGTTTTTACAGGTAGGCTAAGAGACACTCCACACTTCATCTCATTTCTTATTTCTGTGAATTGAGCTCTCAGTACTTGACACTGGTTAATAGTTTTAACGATATGTATAATATGTGACAAATGTGTCTCTATTGAAGATAATTTCAAAATATCGCTGCACAATAAATGTAATGTGTGCGCTAAACAGCCGTATGATACAAGATGGGGATACATCTCTTCACATTGTCTCACAGCCTTCCTCATATTCTTTGCGTTATCAGTCACAATAGCGAAAAATTTTTTAGGTCCATACTCCTCCAGAACTTCAACCATTAATTTTGTTATATATTCTGCGGTATGCTTCTCTGCTTTTGTTAGTACTGATTTGACAAATAACGGTTCGGGTGTTGTAACAATGAAATTAATTACACTTTCATTTCGCAAGTTGGACCAACCATCGCATTGCAATGATAAATTGTCAGCTTGCTTAATTTTATCATTAACTTGAACTTCAACTCGCTCGTACTCTTCGGTCAGGAGACGATTTGATAACATATATCTCGATGGTAAGGTGTATGAAGGTCTCATTTTTTTAAAAACAATTTCCAATCTTCATTCTCGGTAATTGAATGTGGTGCTGAACTGGTGTAAATAGCTCTAGCAAGCAAAATATTCAATTCGTTATTTTGTTCGTGTGTCATTCGATCACAAAATGATTGTATTCTGTTGATTTTTGTGCAAACAGGTGTTTCCACATGAATGTTATCAGAAGCAGATGTTGATGCTGTGGAAACCGTTGATGATGTACAAGCAGCATCAGTGTTATCGTTATCCAATTTTGCCGATGTGATCTTTTTCATGGATGTTTCAAATGGAAATTTAGAGAGATTCCCCTTTGACTTTGGAGTTAAAATATTGAATTTAAGTTTTATCATATGCGGCACATAAGTGCATTGTTGAAGATGAGATTTCATTCTTGTAGCATTTTTGCATGTACACTCTTGCAAAATTTACACCTCACATTTATGGTCTTTTGATTAGAAGAACCCGCAGGTAACACTTCAAAATAAAGCCAGATATCTGTCTTACGTTTCACCATGTTTTATGACCTAAAAAAAATATTCAGGTAGACTTAAACATTAAGAAGGGAAAAAACATTATTTTTCAAAGTATTTGATGGGCACGAGGGCATAAAAAATTGTTAGGCATCCTAAAATAGAAGAAAGATTAAAATTGAATCTGTGTAACAATTTAATGAAATTCGAATAAGCAGAATACTGGATCGGACAACTACATTATTTTGCCCTCAACGTTATCAAAATTTTTTATTTAGTAAGTTATGTCAGTGTAATTCAATTACACATGCTACATGCACAAGTACCCCGTTGCTCCTATCATTCTTATAGTTATTGTACAGTAAACTAATCTAAAAAATCGAATAAAACTTGGTAAACCGAATTCAGAATTAATAAATAAAATAAATAAATAAATAAATGTAAAGTAACCAACGCTGCGTGAATGAATAGAGAAAGAACAGTCGAAAACTAACTTATACATACACATACAATAACAGAAATGTAAACATAACCTGCCTGACTCAGACTAAGGAACGACTAACGAGCGACGAGCGTAATAGCACCCACTGGTTCGCGCGCACCGGCACCGGCGCACCGCACTTACGACAATTGCGCGCGCATAAGTTGCCATAATATATGTAATTTTACCAGTAATTACATAAATTACGGTAATTTATGTAAATTTATCATAAGTTACGTTAAATTTCATAAATTACGTAAATTCCATAAATTACATAAATTACATTAAGTTACGGGTATCATGTAATATTACCGTAAGTTACGTGTAATTTATGTAACGTAAGTTTTGTAATTTTACAACTCACATCACTACTAGTATTGCACAATCTTTTTTTGGCAAAATCTATTTTATTTTAAAGAGACTCTTCTACATAACTTTCTGCCACTGTCGATAAACGCCAACCTCCATGACGCTTTAATCCGAGGACATCAACACCTTTATTAGCCAAAAGCGTTGTTGATGTCCTCCTGAATGAATGGCCAGTATAGTTATCGGGATTAGGCAAATTTAAGAATTTGGCAATTTGAGAAGGCCAGCCCCCGATTGTCCCTTTCCCTATTACTTGAGCACAACATTTTCCTTTGGCGTATCTTAAGAACAAATGATTTGCTTTTAGTTGTAATGGACGAAGTTTTATATACTTTTGCAGAATTTCTAAATATGGAATTTTATCGTCTGGTTTATTAACGACTGTAAAATTACACTGAATTATCGTTTTTTATTGGGTACTTTTAGAATCATTACACCATCGGTTTGTTGGATGTCATTCATAATAATATTATATAATTCTTCTCTTCTTCAGGCACCAGATATTCCCAATATCATAGCGACCTACAAATTATGCAAAAAAATCTTCATTTCTTTTACCTAAACTAGCTTACATTACCTTGGGAATTAAAAATTCTTCATCCGCTGCTTCCATCAGAAATTTTTCAAATTGCTTCCGTGTAAAAATGCTCGCTTTCTTAGGCCTATAGCCAACATTTTTTCTATTCAAATACGCGATCAAAGTTGAAAACTTGGAAATACCAATGCCATCATAAAGAAAAACGGCGGATTTAATCATTGAATATTCTGCCCAGAGGCTTCCAGGAGCTTTTAACTACATATGACTTTGAACGAAATATGCCAATAGAGTCTTAAAACTTTGGTAATTATTTTGATAACGGATTTCGGTTTTTTCGGGAATAATTGCGGAACACCCTTCTTCCCAACCCCGTTCAATTTCTTCAAATTCACTTTCGCTCATATTTTAATTTATAATAATCAAAATTGTACTAATAATTTTTTTTGTAATGCTGATATAAACTTGCTTTCTGCTGTAAGAATTAATATATGTAAAATGTAAAATAATTCATAAATATTTTTAGACTTCAATAACATCTTAATTAATTTCAATTTACTTGTGCGGTTCTGCACAAAAACTTAATTCCAGCGTGCATTTGTTTGTATTGTAGGTAGCTTGGGTTTGATTATAGTATAGAAACAATTTTCCCTTAATGCCCTTAATATTCCAAAATATGTACTTAAGTGGTTTTCGTTAGAAATCATTCTTATCTATGTTTGGACGTTTGGACAAATCTATTATAGACCATGAACTTGTATAATTTGCAATGGGCTCCTTTCATTTCCGTCAAAAGGCCTTGCTATGGTGAGCTATGGTGAGTTCATCCAGATTCACCTTGTCATTTAGTTCCTGAAAGAGAAAGTTTAAATGAACGAACTTTCACTTGGTACTTGTCTTCATTGTCTTTTTCCGGGAAATCGTATTTGTCAATTGTAAAAATGTCTGTGTAGTAACTGTTTTTGTTTCCTTCCCAAGGGTTTCCTTATAGTTCAAATTTTAAAACGATAGATGGCACTACAAGTCATAACAAGGTGCAATTTTTTAGTACGGGAAATGACCATCTATATAAACCATTTGTCTAGATTTTAAATCCAGGAATAGAACCGTATTCTCGTGTTATGATTCTTAATCATAAAAATAAAAACTAAACGTTTTTAACTTACACATTAACCAAAATTCAGGAGAAAAGGTTATAGAATAGTCTATGTCTTTGATTTTTGTTATAAAAAAGTTAATCATCAGAAGGTTTTAAAAATATTTTATAATAAAATTTAAAAAGACAATTCTGTTGTTACACATTTTGAAGGTTTTGTGAATAAACTGTTCCCTTTGCAAGTAAGTTTTTTACATAGTTTAAAATCAAATGGATCTTTATCAAATGGTTGGAATAGATAAAAACTAGTATTCTTTAATTGTAAACTATTTCCTTAAGTTTAAAATAATTTGTTTTTCAACTAGTCGTGAAAATTATCCAAGTCCAAGTCCAAGTGGTTTCTATGTTTATCATTAGATACTTGTTTTAAAATTATTCAGCAATGATTTTTCATTGCTCAAAGACGATGAATCTGCAGTAATTATTTTCCTAATGTATATGATGTAAGGTTCTATGCTAAGGTATTCATCACCTGAGTTAACTACTAGTAATTTACTATGCATTCGGATTCGCCTTCTGCCTAACTGTAATTTTCACTACACAACTCCCTCTACCCTCAACGATTTATGAATACGATATTGCTAAAATCTTACGGACCTAATTTATAAAAAACATAACTCGGTAATAAAAGGTAACTCGGTTAGTAAGATTTGCAGCTTAAAAAAGGATATCTTTGTCACCAAATTAGGAAAATTGACGTTTACTTGGGACCATAATTTTACAATGGGTGCGTGACAGCCATACATTTCCTGATATAAATAGTACCAACTGCTAAAAATATGTAATAATAAAATATTCAGAATAATAATAATAATATTCAGAAACTGTCTGCCATTTTTTTAACAATAATAATAATAAACAATTTATTATCCACACATTAAGCAATATTTAATTAATACTGCAATAGATTGAACAATATTTGGAATGTGGATAATAGGAGAAAGATTGGTTGAGTTCCAAACGAGCAGCTATTTCTTGCTCTTCCACCGATATCAAATATAAATAAAATATACAAAAAACATATAAGCAACAAATAAAGTCTCACTTAAAGTAATATAAAATATTAATAAAGTAGGAGAAATCAGGTTGAGTCAAATAAAATAGAAATAATCGGGAGGAAGGTAGGATATTTTCTTACATGTATTATTATTTGTGAAAATGAAATAGGTATATAATGGACATCTATTTAAATCTGGTTACCAAACATTTTAATGTAGAGTAACAAATAATTTATTATTCATATTAAATTAACAAAAAAATTCATTTAGAATACAAAAAAAACAGTAAAATAGATTGTACAATATTTTTAGCAGGTAATGTAGTTCAGGTCCAGACAAGAACCTAGTTTTTTCCTGATGTTTCACCACAAAACATATAAGCAATAAAATACAGATAATAAAGTTTCACTTAAAAAAATAATGGAATAATTAGGAAAAGGACAGGATGAATTCAAAACATATCTTTTTATTACTAATGTAAGCTGATATGTCATACAAAAATGATCGTTTAAAACAGATCTGAAAAATAAAGGAATACAAAGAATCGTCTTTCTCCTTATTTTTCAATTATGGACGTTGCGTCAATCCTAAAGGTCATTTTGCTATGTAAATAAGCTGGCTTTTTTGTAGTGAATATTTGATTACTGATTGATTATTAAAAATTTGTAAAAGATGACATACCCATAGATATAAACATTGTGAATTATACGAATAGGACTAAAGGGATCCATTTTTTAATGAAAGGAGAGTAGTTGTTAAACTAAGGGCCGGTTTATTCATCTGTTCAGTAAAGTATCCGTTAGTTATTTGTTCACTAAACTTAAAGGTCACCTGTAAGCAGTTTGTGTTTATTCAATGTATTTTATTCGTTCAGTAGTTACTGAATACTTATCACTACGGGAGATAAGGCAACAGTGTATTTTCTGTGGTTTGTGAGACTGACTCTACCTTAGAACAAAAAGATCTTTTTGTTCTAAGGACTCTACTAATGAGTTCCTCAGTTTTTTTTGACAGATGACATTTTACTCTGCATCAGCTGTGTATCTTGTTTGGTTTTTTCGAGATTTTAAAAGATTACTAGAAGTTTTTAGTTAAATCTGAGGGTTAAGAAAAGCTGTTGCAGTGACGGAATCGGATTGTTTCTAAAAAATGTCATTATTTCCGAAATGGTTTTCTAGCATAGTTTACAATAAAATACCTTTCAGATTGGTGTAAAAGTATTTCTTCTATGAAGGCTAAAGTTTGTGCAACCGATTTTTTTGTTAAACGAAATTATCCCAACATTTTAAATTGTCCCATTGGGGAAATCTGTTTTGGCTATTATAAGGTCGGCGATCGTTAATATGGTCAAGAAACAGATTTATTTCGTCAATAACATACATTTTAAAAAATTAAGTAAAAACACAAAACACGCGAAAAACAATTTTAGGTTAGAATCTCCTCTGTAATTCTTTAATGACAGGTCCAATCGACCTGTAAGTTAAAGTCTTCAATAGCTTATAATTACTGAAAACTTGGCGTTACCAGGAGATGAATAAACACTTACGGACGACAATCTTCTCAGTAACGCTACCGAACACTTTACTGAAAGGTGAATAAACCGGCCCTAAGTATATAAAGATGTTTTTATATTTTGCACTTATAAAAATCTTCATTATAAAACGCATTTGCGTATCCTAATGTAACTTTTACGCACACAAATTTTTGTTTTAAATGGTTGGCGACATGAGTGAAGTATCTAAAGGCAAGACTATTGACAATGACATTTGTGGCTAATAGCAATTTATTAATTTTATATTGTTCTTTAAGAAAGTATCTGTGAATATGAATATCACATTTTACTTATATAATATATTATTATTGGTATATTATTCATTTTAAAATATTTTAAAACATTAACATTTGATAATTTAAATGTCACAACTGTCAAATTTTATAAATTACACAGTGCTGCCGACATACTTCTTAAAATAAAAATTTTCGTAATTACATAAAAATAAAAAATTAATTTAAAAAATGGTAAAAAGGGCAAAATATAAAAAATATTATAAACAACTTATTTCATATAGCTGTTGTGACACTCGTTCTTTAAAAAACTCATCGCTTCGCGATTCGTTTTTTAAACTTGAACTCGTGTCATAACAGAATTCCATATGAAATGCGTTGTTTAATATACTATTTTTAATTTTGTATTGTATAAAAATAAAATATTGTAAATTATCTTAATGCGGAAAGGATTAAAAATAAAGAAAAATTACAAACAAGTGATTGTTGAAATTTAATAATGTCTTTTTCTACGCCCGTGCTATAATAATACACTTATATATGTCCATAATCCGTTTCATAATGATATTCATTATAACACTAGTGTTATAATGGTTTTCATTAAGATACTGAACAATTGACTGCATACCACCTATATTTTACATTTAAGTAGGTATCAAGTAGATGTATCTCAAAAAGTGTTTGACAGTTCTAACCTATATTCCAAATTCATTAAATTTTCCTACAGCTAAACCAAGAGCATTAGTCTCCTTGAGCTAAACTTTAAAAATTAATAATTATATTATCAAATTGTCTGATATCAGCGATATAGAAGAATTACCCACATATATCGGAGAAAGCAGAAAATGCAGTACAAAATATTTTAGCTCAAAAATCTAAGAAAGTGTACTAAAAATTATATCAACGGTTTATGGACTGGAGGAGTACAAATTATGTTTCGACATTCTCCGAAAATGGTTTGATTGCTTATTTTCAAGAATTGATGGAAACTATATGTATTTCCAATACAATATGGAGAGTAACAACAATGAAATAAATGTAAATATTCCTTACACTTCCAGATCAGTGGGACCTGGAATAAACTTTTCAACACATAATAAATAATCCTAATATTTTCAAGAAATATATAATATATAATTTATATTTCTTTGTCTGCTAACCACAAAGTAAAAAAACCTTGGCAACCTGCTATGCGAAGAACTAATTTTGTGTCTCACAAAGGATCGAGTTACCGTTACGAACAATATTTTGATGTGCGCATATCAATATAATAAGGGTGAGTTGTAATTCTTATATATAATTTTCATTTCAGGTTGAAAATGACATAAAAAATTAAGTATATTTAAAATACTGAAAAGTGGCAAAATACAAATGAGGCCAGAGTAGTAGTTTCTGTTTCTGTGCCTCCATTATGAGCAGCCAAATTATCCTCACCACTTTCAGTGATTTAATTCTGCATTATATTCGGTTTTGCCCGTTTTTTAAATCCTTTCCTATAGGTTTGGTACTATGTAAATCAGTTCGTTTTATTAGCAATCAATGTGGTATTGCACCTGGCCTCATTTGTATTTTACCACTTTTCAGTTATTTAATACACGTAATATTTGACATCCTTTTCAACCTGAAACGAAATTTATGTATGAGAAATTAAACTCACTCTTATTATAATGATATGCTCATATCAAAATGATATACGCAAGAGTATCTCGATCCTTTGTGAGACACAAAATTATTTTTTCGAATATAGCACGCTGCCAAGCTTTTCCTACTTTCTGATTGGCAGACAAAGAAATCAATTATCCAGTGAATTTACAGATGTATTCCTAAACTCTGGTACCACGGAACTTTTGCGAAAACTATTTTTATCGCTCATTATAAATCAAACCAGTTAAATTTTATATAAATGTATTGTACTAACCCTTACTTTTTGGAAATCGATCTTACTAAGAATTAAAAAAACTCTTCGTATTAACAAAACTTCCACTATTTATTTCAAAAATAGCTTTTTTAAACGCCTGTCATTGAGTTTCTATTATTCTTAGTAAATTTTTGTATAAAAAAGTTAATACTCGTGTTAAAAGTGGTGTTACTGGATAGGCAAATGGAATTTTTACTAAGAACAATAAACAACTAAACGGTTGAACTAAACTTCCACTATTAATTCGCAAAATACGTTTTTAAATGCAATGACAGCTGTTTTGCTAAACACTAGAATCGTCAGTTACATTTCGTTTGTTTTTAGCTACAAATGAAAGAAAAAATCGACAAAAGAGTATAAATTATCTAGCATTAAGTTTGTAATGCTAGATAATCATAAATATTAATAATTCTCAAAAACATCCGAAAACATTGATTTTTAAACAAGATCCTTATAATAAATGAAATATTCAGTGCAATACCATACAAGAAAAATATCTTTCGATAATTTTATAATAAATGATAAATGTAATAAATTTTTTTTTGTACTACCATATATTAAAATATTGAAAATTTTAAAAACCAGTCTCGTCTTATTATTTGTTTTTGTAAATATCCAGATACGTTAACGATTTTTGTTTCTTTATAAAAATAAATTACAAAACTAGCAGTCTAATAGAGTTTTATTGTATTGTTTTTATGAATAAATATAAATGCCTTCTTCACGGCATGGCCGCATAAATAAGTACGTCTAAATACGAGGTATTTATTTTTTCAACAATATCATCAGCAATAATTTTTGTGTGCTAAAACTTTCTATGAGGAGTTTCGTATTCGTGATGACTTTCATAAAGAGCATATTTGAGGTTATGACCTCGAGGCATAAAATAAAGAAGTCTACCCGTAAAATGTGGCACATGGTGCATCATATTAGCTTCAAAGTAGTCGGTTGCTCCTGAATATTTAGCCAACGTAGTATCTCGAAGCGATCCTGCGTGGAAAAGTTTAACGCGTCTGTTTTAGAAATTTTCGACGCCGGCGCTGCTGCGTTCCCGCCACGCCCGACTAGGCCATTCACTGATGTTATTTTATTTGATAATAGGTATGTTCCAAGTTCCAACACACCAGGAAACGGCACACAAATCGGCCATTTATATTTGTTCAGTTGTTTAATATGTACCTCAAAGAAGACTATCCAAATTTTACATAAAACATATGAGAAGTAATTAAAAAAAAGGGATGCTGCTTGGGGGGGTGGTGGATTTTCCAGTAACTTAAAATAAGCCTTGATGCTTGCCCCTTCCAACATAAATTGATGTGTTTTTGGATTTTTCCTAAATACCAGTATTACAAAAGTTAGGATTAAACAACTGGTCGAATGAAAATTACCAATTTGTGAACGGTTTTCTGTTGTGTTTAAACATACCTAATGTGTCTAAGTAACTCTGCATAGACATTATCCTTTTTAATATGTTACTATGTATTGCTGTTTCAAGTACTCAAGTAAAATCATTCTGCTAATATTTTTATGTACACAACTCATTATTACATTAGGGACAACAAAATAGTCGCAATTTTTCTTTAAAAAAGGTACATGTATTGGAACTAATTCAGGGCATATCTAGCCGTATAGGTATTGAGATAGAATGGGCCACATATATAAACAAAAACATTAATAAAACAAGATGTTTACATAATGAAATTCAATGCACTCTTATTAAGAACAGTAAGCTACAAAATGTAACTTCAATATGTCATTCTGACATGCTAGTTTTTAGCGAGGTACAAAAGTAATCAAGAAAAGCTTACCTAATCATGTAAAAGTCAATGCATTTGTACAATATTAAGTTAAATTAGTCATAATATATGAGTATATGTAAATAAAATGTAAAATGTCATACAAAATTAATAAGTAAAATAAAATAAAGAAATTATTAAATTAAAGTAAACATATAGGAAATAAAGAGGGACAAAACGGGATTTTTTTTAAAACAACTAAAAGGTCATAAGAAAGGACGTAAAAAGAAACAAGGGATTCAAACATTGTTATACCTAAACAATGTAGGAATATCGAAAGAAGAAATAAAGGAAATAATAAATAAAATGTGCAGTTATTTATTGTTCTTAGTGATGTATGCATTATGCATACATAATCTTTACAATAATACAGAGGAATTCTATGAGCACTACAACATCAAGTAATTAAAATATACAACAGAACTAATTTGCGAGTAGTGGACTAATTAACAACAACATCCAGACAATCAAGAAACAAAAGAAGAAAGCATCAAAACAGTCACTTAATAATATCAAAAGGTAAATTCAAGAATTTATAGTTAATTATAGGTTTAACATTAAATTTATTGTGGTTTGACTTACCTAGCGTTTTATTAATTTTGATATCAGCCATATTTGAGTTATGGATAATTCCTTCGATTTTACTTATTTATATTTTAAAAAAGTTACTATAATGTGTCAAGAGAGCATAGAAAAATTCGAAAGTTTCCGATCGGTCATAGAGAAGTACATCAGCGGTTAGTTCAAATAAGAGAGAAATTTTCTTTTTATCTACATCCTTTGCCCTACTCTATTTCTAAAAAGTTAGTTGGTGCAAGCTTAGAAACTCTTTATTCCAAATATACTCCAAATCTCTAATAAATAATTTACCTACCTATTTGATTCAAAGGAATTAATAACCCTACAATGTGTAGTCAAACCGGATTAGGAGAGTCTTCTTCATTCTGGACAAACTGTTGCGTTTTGTTCACGCAGTAATAGAGTGTCAGAAAATGATTAAAAAAGGAGTATCTTGAGTAACTTAAGCCGCATTTGAGATAATTAAATTTTCCAACTTTTCTAAAAAAAAAAGGTTTTAACCAATGTGTTCTGCTTGTCCTAACTTATGGTATTGCCATTAACCAACAAGGATGTACAAATCAAAGTAACACAGCTTGTAATGGAAAGGTTAATGCTGGGACTGACCCTCATAGATCACATCAAGCTGAGATACGTAAAAGA
Source organism: Ophraella communa (assembly GCA_035357415.1). NCBI lineage: Eukaryota > Metazoa > Arthropoda > Insecta > Coleoptera > Chrysomelidae > Ophraella > Ophraella communa. Next base: position 23,788,318 of record CM068989.1, read on the forward strand.
ACCAGAGTGATTAAAGCAGTAGAAAGAATATATTTATGTAGCAAATATATTTATGGATAATTTAGAAAACAAAATCTTTAATTCTAGTTATAAAAACAATATTGTATTTTGGTATAGATATGTTGATGATGTGTTAGCAGGTTTTGTAGGTAGCGAACGGCAGTTAGATATATTTTTTAATTATATTAATACCTTGCATCCTAAAATTAATTTTACTTTAGAAGTTGAAGAAAATAATTCAATTAATTTTCTAGATTTAAGAATTGAAAAAAGTTAATAATTCATTAAATTATTCAATATACAGAAAACCTACAAAAACAGATGTAACCAAACCATATCATTCAAATCATTCTATATCATATAAATTAGCAGCTTATAATTCCATGATACATAGAGCATTTTTAATTCCAATGAACAAAAATAATTTTAATAAAGAAATTAAGATCATAAAACAAATATCTACATCAAATGGCCATCCAATACATTTGATAAATAAATTAATTAATAAGAAAGAACAAAAAGTGTCACTAGAACTAATATTTCCAAAACAAACTAAAGAAATTAAAAGCTATAAAAGTATTACATATTGTGGAAATATTTCCAATGCAATTTCAAAAAGAATATCTTCGGCCACATCAGCATTAATATCATTTAAAACACAAAATAATATTGGAACAAAATGTTTAAATGTGAAAACAAAATTACCAAAATTTAAAAATCTGGTGTTTACAAAATTAATTGTCCAAAATTTAATGCAGTATATATAGGTCAAACACAAAGAAATTTTGAAGTAAGATTAAATGAAGACTTAAGAGCATATAGACCAAGTCGAACTATGCAAAACACCTACTGGAACATCCAAACTCACTTATACACACCAATGACATTCATATACTACACATTTGTGATAAAAAACAAAATTTAGATTTTCTGGAAGAACTTGAAATAAAAAGACCTATAGTAGATCAACAATTTAAAGTAGTTAATGAACAAATAAATCTTGGAAGTTAAACTGTTTACTTTGATTGAGTCTTCATTTTATACATAGATAAGACATTATTGTAACATAAATATATTAAGTTATTGTAACGATCAGCATGATATAGTTTTTTCCTGGTTTTTCTATATCATTGCACAGTTATACTGATCTTAGAGGGAAATACCTACATCCAGGATGATCCCTTAGGGCTAATAACATCTAAGCTTTAATATTGTTATGTCTGATTACTTTCTTACTTGGTCTAGCCTTAACTCCTTATCAACATCAAGTACCTAGTTACAAACAAACAAAATGTTATTTCAATATGTCAATCTGACGATGCTAGCTATTAGCGAAACAGCTGTAATTGAATTTTAAAGCGAATTTTTCGAATAAATACCTAGTGGAAGTTTAGTTTAACTGTTCAGTTATTTATTGTTCTTCGGCAGAATTATTTTTATAAAAGTAAAAATTTGATTCTTCTGTAAAGGTGATTTATTTAGATAAATTTATAGCTTTTAAAAAATATCAAAATAAGGTACAAAAACCATATTTCGATGTATGCTAAATTGAATTCTAGCCCAGTGGTATGTTTTCCTATTTTAGGATAAACTAGAGGTCAGTCAAACTGACTAAAAATATCTAAGAGCAATCAAAATGAGTAATTACAGTATTTATAAGACTGTTCAATTATTTGGTTTGCATGTACATTTACATAACAATTTTAAAGGCTAGATGTTATTGTTAGGCCTTATTACTGCTATGCTTCGTCTAATTTTAACAATACTTAGTCAACATCAGGTTTTTACCTTGAAAAAAAAACAAAATGTAGGGTGAGTGAGCCGGTTAACCGACCATGTCCGTTTGTCGTCCATTTATCCTGAAAGTCTAAAAAACAAGATTTCTTTTAATTGTTTGATTAAACATACAATATACCCTTTATCGGCCAACTATTTGTGACATTTATGACAAGTTCTGCAATCTTCCGACTAAAATTGACACTAAAATTTCCGTTACAAAATGGTGGCAAGCAACAGAACGCTGTTTTAGTAGGAAAAGTGTAGTACACCTACAGTAAGAAAATAGTAAATTCTGAGCTTATTATTAAGAAAATTATTGTTTTGTACTTTTTAGCTATTAGTATTTATGTTATATTTTAAATGTATTGTGGTGAAATTGATGATTGTTTAATGCTAAACGGTAAACTGGATACGAAAAGTTAAGATTTCTTGTTTTCGACCATGTGGCCGAAAAACGGTAAAGAATAATAGACGTTTGTTTTCTTTTTCTGTATTTATCGTTTTAGATATAACTTTCTCACTATGTTGATTTATAATTGATATTATGCAAAACAGACCAGCCAGTTTTCGTCCATTTTTTTAGCAAAAGCCCGGGAAATATAAAAGTATAGAAACGAGGTGGTCGAAAACAAGAAACTCTAATCGGTTTTCGGCCACTTATTTAAAACACATGTATATTTGATGGTCGAAAAGTAGCCCTTTTTTCGCTGCTGTAAGTATCTCCTTTAGGCAAGTTGCTGCAAAGAAAAATCTACTGTTAAGAGAACATTTCCCTCTTATGACTATGAATCGTTAAAAAGAGCATTGTATGAAATTAAAAATAACAACATGGCAATAAGAGAAGCCAGTCGCCCATTTGGTGTTCCAAAAACACAATATGTATTACTTTTATAACTTTTAATTTCTTTAGTTTGTTGAGGGAATATTAGTTGTAGTGACATTTTCTGTTCTTTCTTATCAATTAATTTATTTATCAAATGTATTGGATAGCCATTAGATGTAGCTATTTGTTTTGTAATCTCAATTTCTATATTAAAATTATTTAAGCTGCTAATTTATATGATATAGAATGATTTGAATGATATGGTTTGGTTACATCTGTTTGTGTTGTTTTTCTGTATATTAAATAATTTAATAAATTATTAACTTTTTCAATTCTCAAATCAAGAACATTATTTGAAATATTTTTTCCAACTTCTAAGGTGAAATTAATTTTAGGATGTAAGGTAGTAATATACTTAAAAAATATATCTATTTGTCGTTCGCTACCTACAAAACCTGCTAACACATCAATATATCTATACCAATATACAATATTGTTTTTATAACTAGAATTAAAAATGTTGTTTTTTAAATTGTCCATAAAGATATTTGCTAAAATTGGAGAAATAGGAATTGGAAGACCTTCATTTTAAATATATACTTTGTTATCAAAAGTAAAAAAATTATGCATACATTAAATACGTCAATTATATCTGATATTATACCTGGATGAATATTTCTTTCATCTAATAGCTTTTTAACTAGAACTATACATTCCTTAAGTATTTTAGAGAACATATTATTAGTTACATCAAACGATACTAATTTAGTATTATTTTGTAAATTACATTTATTTATCAAATCTAATAAATTTTGTACTGAATATTTAGATAGGTAACCATAATTATTTAACATACAAAACTACAGGTATAATTGGTCCCATATAATTCTGGCCATTGAGGATTTTTATTAATGCGGTATTTTTTATCATAGTCATTAAATAGATAATTTGAATCATTTACATATTCTCTTTATTGGTTGGAAAATTTTTGAGTTGGATCGTTTTGTTAGAATTTTGACATTACGTGACATTATGAAATTATTCACTTTAGATTTATAATATTTTTTTTTAATTACTGTTGAGTTACCCTTATCTGATTTTGTAATAATTAGGTTGTGTTGATCTACTTTATAATAATAATAATAATAATAATAAAAATAATAATAATAATAATAATAATAATAATAATAATAATAATAATAATAATAATAATAATAATAATAATAATAATAATAATAATAATAATAATAATAATAATAATAATAATAATAATAATAATAATAATAATAATAATAATAATAATAATAATAATAATAATAATAATAATAATAATAATAATAATAATAATAATAATAATAATAATAATAATAATAATAATAATAATAATAATAATAATAATAATAATAATAATAATAATAATAATAATAATAATAATAATAATAATAATAATAATAATAATAATAATAATAATAATAATAATAATAATAATAATAATAATAATAATAATAATAATAATAATAATAATAATAATAATAATAATAATGGGGAAACCTATAAATACTTGGGATTTCAACAAGCCAGATTGTTAGACCAAAAACAGTCCAAGGCTAAAATCAGGGATGAGTTTTCACAAAGGGTAAGTTCCCTACTAAAATCTGAGTTGAACGCAGGAAATCTAAACCGAGCTATTAATACATATGCCGTACCGGTGTTGACCTACTCGTTCGGTATTTTACAATGGACAAAAACCGAATTGGAAGATATGCAGAGAACAACCCGAACTATGATGACAAAGTACAGATGTCACCATCCAACATCGTCAGTGCTTAGAACAACACTACCGAGAAAAGAGGGAGGAAGAGCTTTATGCGATATAGTAAATCTACATAACAAACAGATAAATAGATTACGAGACTTCTTTATTACAAAATCACTGTCATCTAATTTACATAAGTCTGTCATAGGAGCAGATAAGAAATACTCGCCTCTAAATTTAGCAGACCCTCATATGGACTTGGAAATAACAACAGATGCTGAAAAACAAGTAAAATGGGCCCAAAAAGCTCTACATGGTCGACATCATCACGACCTAAACCAACCACACATTGATAAAATTGCATCAAATAGGTGGCTTGCTGACGGTACCCTGTTCCCAGAGACTGAAGGATTTATGATGGCCATTCAGGATCAAGTAATTAATACGAACAACTACAAAAAATTTGTTATCAGGGACCCAACTATTACAACGGACAAGTGTAGAAGGTGCCAACAAACATCGGAAACCATACAACACATCACATCAGGATGTTCAACCATAGCCAACACGGATTATTTACGCAGGCACAACCAGCTGTGTAATATTATCCACCAGAAACTGGCTAACAAATATGGACTGCTAAATACCTATACACCCTATTACAAATACAATCCACAGGCAGTGCTCGAGAATGCAGATTTTAGACTCTACTACGATAGGTCCATTATCACCGATAGACAGGTGACGAATAATCGACCCGACATTGTAGTAGTGGATAAGAAAGCTAAATCGGTGCTGTTAGTCGATGTTGCAGTTCCAAACAATAACAACGTTTTGGATAAGTATAATGAAAAGATGGCAAAGTACACCGATCTTGCCATAGAAGTGGGACAGATGTGGCATGCAGAAAAAGTGGGAGTGGTACCGATCATCGTATCATCAACTGGACTCATTCCCAAAAGTCTTGAAGACAGTCTTAAAAAACTCGATCTTCATAAAAACACTTTTATTGACTTGCAAAAAGCGGCAATTTTAAATACATGTCACACTGTTCGGAAATTTTTAAATATGTAATCTTTGAGCCTAATCCCATTTGCGTTTGCGCTCGGGATAGGTAAATATTACCAGCGAAAGCTGAGTAAGTGCATAAGTCTTTTGATAATAATAATAATAATAATAATAATAATAATAATAATAATAATAATAATAATAATAATAATAATAATAATAATAATAATAATAATAATAATAATAATAATAATAATAATAATAATAATAATAATAATAATAATAATAATAATAATAATAATAATAATAATAATAATAATAATAATAATAATAATAATAATAAAGTAACAGTTGAACGAGGAAAACCAGTAAAAACTCAAAATATAGTCATAGACAACAATACCGAGATTATGGATCTGGAAGAGACGGAAATCTATAAATACCTGGGAATACTGGAAAACTCTGAAATAGAAGATGCAGAAATGAAAGATAAAGTATGCAAGGAGTACTATAGCAGAGTCAGAAAAATCTTACAAAGTCAGCTAACAGGGAAAAACAAATTCACGGCCATTACAGCGCTTGCACAACCAGTACTAAATTACAGCTATGGCATCCTGGAATGGAAAGAGGTAGAAATAAAAAATATAGATCGAAAAACTCGAAAGTTACTTACCATTTATAATCTACATCATCCCAAGGCGGACGTAGACCGACTCTACACTGCCAGAGCAAGCGGAGGAAGAGGACTCATTAGTAATGAGCAGACGTACAACTTAACAATCATAGGTATTACGAACTACATAATGGAAAAAAGGAAAGACAGACATGTGGAGTTAATAAAACAAAACGAAATGGAAAGAAAAGGAAATAATGCAATTACGAACAAAGGCAAAAATCTAACAAAAAAATATGAAAATAAGTCGGTAAATGAAATGAACGGAACCACAGTAACAGAAAAAGTAAAAAAACTCAAGCAGCGATGTAGACAAAAAATGAATGAGGAAAGAGAACAAAAATGGAAGAGCAAGGAAATGCATGGACAATATGCCAGAGAAATCGACAGGGATGACGTAGACAAAAAACAGACATTTAGCTGGCTGACAACAGGAATTTTGAAAGGTGAGACTGAATCGTTGATAATAGCGGCACAAGACCAGGCCATTTCAACCAACTATATAAGAAAGAAGATTTTCAGAGAAAAAATCGACTCCAGATGCAGACTCTGTAAACAGTATGATGAAACAATTAAGCACATTATCACTGGATGTCCGGTCCTTGCAAGAAAAGAATACCTAGAGCGACACAACAAAGTATGTTCAGCAATACATTATAATATTTGCAAATTCTATGATATAGAAACTGAAGACGCATGGTATAAACACAACCCAAAAAGCGTTGAAACAAAAGACGAAATCACAGTAATATGGGACATGCAAGTACAAACAGATAGGACAGTGATGGCGAACAAACCAGATCTAATAATCAAGGACCTCAAAAATAGGACGTGTCTACTAATCGACGTTGCAATTCCATCAGATGCTACAGGGAAGGAGAAGGAGTCCGAAAAGATAATAAAATACCGAGACTTACAAATAGAAGTGCAGAGAATGTGGGGACTTAAAACATCTATCATCCCCATCATAATAGGAGCAACAGGAACAATATATAATAACTTTGGAGAATTGTTGAACAAAATTCCTGGCAACAACAATAAATCCACAATTAGAACACTACAAAAAACTGCGCTCCTGGAAACAGCCCACATAATCCGACGAGCTCTAGGATAAAGAGAAGACCATTTATTCTGAGGAACAGGAGTGTTATTGATAAATTTGAAATACGCCGACTAAATATGTTTGAATAATGAAGAATAATAATAATAATAATAATAATAATAATAATAATAATAATAATAATAATAATAATAATAATAATAATAATAATAATAATAATAATAATAATAATAAGTGCAGTAACTGTTAAAATTTGTTTTTCTTTAAATAATCCTCTGCAGGATTGTCTGAAGGGCATTTTATAAATAGTTCTCAAAACTCTTTTTTGTATAATGAAAATTCTTTGTAGATTCTGCTCTGTTCCCCAGAACATAATTCCATATCTCAAAACTGACTCAAAATTTGCATGGTACATAATCTTTACAGTTTGTTCATTCATGTATTTTGATGTTGTTCTGATTGCATAGATGACCTTGTTCAATTTTTGATAAACGGAATCAGTCTGCCTATTCCATTTCAATTCCATCAATATATATTCTTGTATATTCTGCGATTTTTGTTTCATCACCCTGCCAAATTATACTCAATGGTTTCTCTTTTCTACACCTGTCAGTACTAAATATCATTAAATTTGTTTGATTTTCATTCAAAAGTAATTTATTTTTATCGAACCAATTCTTCGCTCTTGAGAAAAAAACATTTCCCTGATTTATGAGTTCCTCGCTATCTTCTGCACCAATTATTAAGTTTGTGTCATCTGCGTAATTTACTACTGTTTCCTTAACGTTCTTAGCTATGGTGCATAAATCATTTAAGTAAATTATGAATAAAATCGGCCCAATAACACTACCCTGTGCAATTCCTGTTGTGTTAATCACTAAATCTGAAATTTTTGAAACTCCATCTTTTGTGATTGTTACCCTTTGGGCTCTTGAAGATAGGTACGATCGAAACCAGTTGTGAGCTTTTCCTCGAATTCCATAGGTTTCAAGTTTTTCCAACAGATACTCTTGATTCAGCGAGTCATATGCCTTTGATAAATCTAGGAAAATGGCTAGTGCTAGGTTGTTATTTTCTCTTAAACCCAAAATACTTTTGGTGAACTGAAAAATGGCGGATTGAGTCGACCTACCCTTCAAATATGCATGCTGGGTGTCTGTAAAAAAATTTGTAACTCTCAAAAAGTAAATTAGTCTGGAGCACATTGCTAATTCGAACAATTTCGAGAAGGATGGTAGCAAATTGATGGGCCTGTAGTTTTCTATTAGCTGAGGATCCCCACTTTTGAACAGAGGTTTAATAAGAGATTGTTTCAATTTTTTGGGAAATACACCTTGTCTGAATGAGCTGTTGATAAGAAATGAGAGGATTTCACAAATCTCTGATACTGCCAACTTAACAATACTCAATGGGATTTCGTCATCTCCACTGCTGTGTTTGTTCTTTAGAGATCCGGCCAGTTCAATGATCTCTTCAGGTGTTGTTGGTCTGAGAAACATTGACCTGTCACATCTCCTCAACTGACCTACATTGAATGGCACATTCTCCAAGTTTTCAAGCATTTCCCTCAATTTGACAGTCCTCCCTTTTTGAATTTTTTCCGTTTATTTCATTGCAGATGGCCCACATGGTTTTATTCTTATTATCAAATTTATTTACCCTTTCTGTATAGTTATGGGACTTTAGTTGTCTGAGAAGTTCATCGTATTCTTTTTTGCAGCTTTTATATTGATCACAAAATATCGGATTCTGTTTGCCGAGGGACAAAAATATATCATATCCAAACGCTTTTTACAGTCTGTTACTTCTTGATTTTATGGAAAGTGTTTATATATTTTATTTTGTACCAGCTTTAATGGAAAGCATTCACAGAAAATCCCATGAAAAATTGATATAAATGTATCCCACTGTTTATCAACATTATTTTGGACATCGAAAACCAAGTTCCAATCTTGTTCGTTAAGCCTAAGTTTGAAGTTATCTTTGGCTGTCTTGCTAAAAAAATCTACAACATTTAGGTTTAGTTTTACAATACGTTTCAATTTCAAAGGTAATTTTTTGAGCTCGATGGTCTGAAATATGTAGTTCTAACACTTCTGTATTCCATGTTTCTAAATTTGTGAATCTATTATCTATACATGATTTCGAGTGTGCTGTTACTCTTGTGTATTCATGGATAATTTGAATCAAATTAAATGAGTTCATCAATGATATAAATTCGGTTTTCAAGTTATTGTCATCCTTCATTTCTATGTTCATGTCTCCAACTAAAATTATATGGGTATTTTCTTCGAAACTTCTTATTAACAGTTGTTCCAATTTTTCAAAGAAAATTGATATACTTCCATTTGGAGGTCGATAAATACAAATAATAACATATGTTTTTGTTTCAAGCACACACTCTGTCACAGCACATTCAAAACTTCCCTGTTCTGAATACTTCGATAATTTTTCCCTTGGTTTTCCTTTGACAGTATTGTGTAAGTATATAGCCGCTCCCCCATATCCTTCTGGTCTGCAGTAACTTGAAACAAGTTGGAAGTGGTTTATAGCTGTGTTTTCCAGTCTGGTTTTTGTTTGCCAATGTTCAGTTAGGCATAATACTTTACAATTTGAATGAATTTGTAAACTGTGTTCTATTCGATCTACTGCATTTCCGATAGATTGTACGTTTTGATGAATCAAGCTGATAGTTTTGTGTTTTTTATGGATTTCTTTGCCCTGCTGGACCATTTGTTTTTTATTTTCTATAAAAAATCTCCGCCTAGTTGGTTTAGAAAGTCTTTGTGCTTTGTGAAATCAAATATTCTGATGCCTACTCCGCTTGGCCAGAAATCCGGTTTGTACATTTCATCCTTTTTCGATAGTGGTGCTGTCACTACATATCTTCGTAGTCGATCTTCTGTGGTTGGGATTTCTTTCACACTTATTCCATTTTTATAACCTGGTTTATTGGTAGTATATTCTTTTATCTTTTCTTCTGTTGCAGCCCTCTTCACTCTGTATAAATAAAGCCATACTTTTCGCTCTGGTCCTGAGAATTCGAAAATATCGCTTGGACCTGTCCCAATATTCTTTTTGTATACTCTATTTTGTTTGTTTTGTTTTAGATACGTGGCTTCCACGAAATTGTCGTTGTTGTTTGGATTATTATTGGTTATCTGTCCGCAGTTTGGATTGTTATTGTTTACGATGGTTTTGGCTGCAATATGTCCATAAGTTGGCTTTTGTGGTATTTGTTTTTGGTGAGCCATCTGCTCCTGAAGTGCTAAATCACACCGCTGGACATTAGGCATCTGCATTGATGTTGAGTTTACTTTACTCCTTCTTTGTGTATCTGGTTTTCCTTCATTTGACGTACTTGGTTTATCGTTCGAATAGTTTATATTTATGTTTTTTGCGCTTTTATTAATCTCCATAGGTTGATAATTTATTCTGTTATTTTTTTCCAATATCGCCACTTTATCAAGCAATAAGCTGTTATTGATGTTCAATATATTATTTTTGTCTCTTGTTTCTTCCAGTAATTCTTTCAAATACCTGATTTCTAACCGCAGCATTTCTTTTTCGCTTACGTTGAATCGCTTTTGATTTTGTGTGTTATCGGTTTTTTCACAGCATATCACTTTGTTTTCCGATAATACCTTCAATTGTTGGTTCCTTTTCGCGCAACTTTTATGATAAATCGCGAAACAGTTTATACAAACTTTTACTCCACATTTTTTGTTTTCGCAGCACTTCATAAAGTATTCGCTCTCCGTTTTTTCAGAGCTGTCCGACAATACATCTTCATTGTCAGCCATCTTGAATAGTATTTGTCACATCAATTCGACGTATTACAATAATACAATTTTCCTTACTCCTGTACTGTGGTTTATTGAGAGAATTTCTTAGACTTCAATTATTTTATTGTCGTTAATTCCCGACTTGTTCTTATCACCGCGTAAAAAATCGAGAAACCGGTCAACCCGTCGGATTTCTGACTTTTATCGGTATTGGTACTTTCAAAATTATAAATATAAATGTTTATTTGTTTATATGGATGCATAAGCACTTTCGACACTCTTCACTTCACTTTTTGTAAAAAATTTCACTTGCAATATCCCATAAAATGAGTTTTATTACGGAGCTAATTTTTACACTATTGGTTACAAGCTTACCAGGGCCGGAATTTATTTTTGATTGATTTTAAAACTAATATTATGACATTTAAATTTGTTTGGTTTTATATCTCTAATAAGATTTGATATTTGCATTTTTTCATAAATAAAATTATTTGAATTACTTCTCAAAGCTATTTCAGAATCTGTAGCTAAACTTTCTTTTATATTATTTCTATATCACTGCACAGTTATACTGATCTTAGAGGGAAATACATCCAGGATAATCCCTCAGGGCCAATAACAGCTAAGCTTTAATATTGTTATGTCTTATTACTTCCATACTTCGTCCAGCCTTAATACTATCTAATCTACATCAGGTAGCTACCTAGCTACAAACAAATGTAACTTCAATATGTCAATCTGACAATGCTAATTCGAGCGAATCGGCTGTCATTGCATTTAAAAACGTATTTTGCAAATAAATAGTGGAAGTTTAGTTCAACCGTTTAGTTGTTTACTGCTATTAATAAGATGGACTTTCACATAGTAAGGGTTAGTACAATAAATTTCTGTATGAACACATGTTAAAACTGGGTGTTGATTACAATTTAAATTATGTAAATTTTAATTTAAACGTAAAACAAAACTGGCATCGGGAGATGCTTTTGCAACTGCGACATGTAGAAGGTGTAGTGCTTGAATTACTGTCTGATACGGTGTTACAAAGAGTGAAAGAACTATTATTTTTGTTACTCTCATACTCAAAAGTAGCCTCCGTAGCGATGCTAAAGGTGGTGCTATTCTAATTGACTTTTTAAAGATAATTATTGTGCTAAGAACAATAAATAACTGAACAGTTAAACTAAACTTCCACTATTTATTCGAAAAATTCGCTTTAAAATTCAATCAATCGTAATTTGTAATTTCAATATGTCAATCTGACGATGCTAGTTATAGCGAAACAGCTGTAATTGAATTTTAAAGCGAATTTTTCGAATAAATAGTGGAAGTTTAGTTTAACTGTTCAGTTATTTATTGTTCTTAGTAAGATGAACTTCCAAAAAGTAGAGGTTAACACAATCAATTTCATAATTATTGTGTATAACTGGTTACTTTTACTTTTTCGAAGCAGAATTACCTACTGACACTGAAAAACTTGATATTCAGCGGTGTAGGTGTATTTTACTAGATAAACTGGTACTTCACTTTACCAATGATGCAGTAGTCCAATTTTTGCCAAAAATAATACTTTAATAACATTAAAGATCATATTATATTAATTAAAATATTAATATTAATTAAAATGTATTTGTAAACTTAACTTACTCAAGCCCTGTCGCGCATTCTTTAACTGTTAGTTAAACATTTAAATATTAACATTACTTTTATAAGAATGTACTTTGTAGAGTCATTCTTTAAGATAAGAGCGAAATATTAAGAAGCAAAAGAGGGTCAGGTAATTATTTGAGTAGAAATTTGGAACCCTCGATAATAAATGTTTGTTTGGGATTAAAATCCCTTTTCAAAACATTTTTTTTTCTTGTTTTTTTAGGTAGGTTGTTAGAAATAATAAATAACATTTCATAAAATGAATCTCCAACCAAGTTTTTATGTAACCCACACATATTTTAGTACAAAATTATATTTATTATTATAGTGCCAAATTTATTTAATCTAATAAAAAAATTTAAATGTAATAAATTAAAATCTAATCATTAAAACTTACGTAGGTATATTCGCTAACATCAATTATATACTATAAATTTGGATTTAATTTTGTTAAATACTGATTATTTAGCACTTTAGAATTACAAACCAAAAAGACTACAAAGATAAAGAAAATTGCCGAGAATAGCATGTTAATCTAAATATTTGTGTATTGGTGTATATACACCGAGGAAAATGATACAATAAGAATGTGTTACTACTAAAAAGTTTACTATGGCTGAAAATCTTTTTACTGCCATTATTAGATTGTCTAACAACTGTTAGCCGAACTACTAGAACTGTAAGATATATTTTATTGCCTAAATTTTTAGTGTGGCAGTAATATTTTTTACTGCAACAGCTGGAAATCAAATACATAATATTTATATTACCATAACAGTAAACCTTTCCTACTGTATCAGTAATTTTTATTGCTACCGCAGTTACACATTACCAGTACATAATAGTTTTCTAATCACCTCCGTACAACACACGAATTGAATCTGCGAAATAAATAATATTTTTCGAACTATAATGGTAAAATAGTTTTGCAAAATATCCCACGAACCCTTACGATTAATACCGAAATTAGTTCCAACACGCTAATCGGCTAATCAACTGGGACAAAATTATTGTATTTAGTGGTGTGATTCAGTTGAGACGAGCACATCGCATCCATATTTTTTCGCATTGTGCACGTGCAGTACAAATATTATTGTTTATTGGCAGTTTTATTGGTTTTGTTAAGAAGATAATGACGTTTAAATACATCAATCTTTTGAATAATTGGATTCAGAAGATTTATTGAATATATTGCTGGGTAAGTATGTAAAAATATTGTAAAAAAGATTTTGGCTCTGGCGTCTACTCCGAACACAAGAAATTGGGGTTTATATTTCACAATTATGTAAGTATGTTACACCGGTTACACTTAAGAAGCAAATTCAGCTAGAGTATACGTTACAGTATTTTTAGTTTTTTTTTGAGGTTTGAAAACTCAATAATTTCTCGACTCATCAAATTTTTAAATTAATTTTAATGTACATTAAAAAAATGTTAAATATTTATTTTTATATGAGGGCATTAATGATGGACATTCCATGAATAATGTAGAATTTAAGAAAAGTAAATATATTGTACTTTAATTCAATATTTTTTCAGGGCCTGTCTAAGCTAGAATCTATAAGTGAAGCAAGAAATAGTTAATAGCTAAGAGTTATTACATGTTCCTTAATTTACTTTTATTATTTTTTTTTTAATTTGGCCATGTTGTTAGTTTGGTTGTCTTCTCTTTATTGTTCCTATTATTGAGTTGTAGATAAAAATAAACAGTTTTTAAATATGTATATATTTTTTATTTAGCATTCCTTTTCTTGTATTGTTTTATACGGATATGCAGGATATACAGTAGGTATTACTATATAGAACATATCGTTATACTCCCGCTTTGGTAAGACAATTTTACTACTGCAGAAAAAATGTTTAACTGATAAAATAACTTATTATATATCATTCTGTCCAGTAAATACACTTTCCTATAATCAATTTGGCGCCGGTAAGTAATACATTACGGTATCAGGTACTGTAATATGTTGCCTAACAACGCTGCTCTGATTGCTTAAGGGAAGACAAAAACTTTTTATTTTTGACATTTAAAACATATATTTAAAGAGAAGTCAATGTTATTCAGTTTCTGTTTCTTGAACATCCCTTTTACACATCGTGTAGAGTTCTTCTCGTCGACATCCCCCGGCGATTCCTATCATTGCTATAATTCTGAACAATAAATAATCTTTTTATATTTTGCACTTATAAAAATCTTCATTATAAAACGCATTTGCGTATCGTAATGTAACTTTTACGCACGCAAATTTTTGTTTTAATTGATTGGCGACATGAGTGAAGTATCTAATGACAAGACTATTGACAATGACATTTGTGGCTAATAGCAATTTATTAATTTTATATTATTCTTTAAGAAAGTATTTATGAATATGTATATAATATTTTACTTATATAATATATTATTATTGGTGTATTAGTGATTTTAAAATATTTTAAAACATTAACATTTCATAATTTAAATGTCAAAGTGTCAAATGTTATAAATTACACAGTGCTACAGTCAAAATTCTAGTAATTAACATAAAAATAATAAATTAATTAAAAAATGATAAAATGGCAAAATATAAAAAATATTATAAACAACTTATTTCATATGGCTGTTGTGACACTTGTTCTTTAAAAAATGAATCGCTTCGCGATTCATATTTTAAACTTGAACTCGTGTTATAACAGAAAGCCATATGAAATGCGTTGTTTAATATACTATTATCGCACGCTTCTTTAAGAAGTATATTAATTTGTTCTCCTTTTAGAACTTTTATTTGAATTGGTTGCTATCCAGTACTACATTTTTTTAAAAATGCTATAACTTTAGAATATTTTGTAATGTCTATGTTTTCTTTAACTAACAGGATTGCTTTTAACATAGAGTACTTTGACCACAAGGAATTGCTATTCATTTTCTTTGACTAAAAAATTATGTTTTAAATAAACTTGGAAGTTACGTTCAATAGAAGAGTTTTTTATCCAAAACGTAAGGGTTGGTACAATAAATTTAATCTAGAAAATATGCTAAAATAATGCCCTCTTCAAAATTGGTCGCATTGTTATATTTTTTCCACTCACAAAACGCTATATATTTTTTATTACCTATATCTTTGTGATGATTTACGTGGAATTAACTTTTCAGTTGCCTCTGTTGCTTTGTTTGTAATCATATTAATTTTACTTTGATGACACGTTTATCTTATAAGATGCGGTACCAAATATAAATTTAGTATATTCCATCGATAAATTTTATTTGTGATGCAAAAATATAGTAAAAGCCAAATAAAGTAGCGTTCACTTCATAATTGCGAACATTTGCAACGTTGTGTCAGATTGTTCATGAAGTGTGAAAATTAATAGAAAATAACTGAAGTAAACAAACAACGTGAAGGTAGAAAATTTCACATTATATTAAATGGAACTTAAAAATTAGCTATATTTTTTTTCATTTGTTTTTGTTAATTATAAACATGAATTGATTTCACAAAGTAAGTAATTCCATAATAAAAGTGGTAAGATTATTACTGAGTTACCAACCAATAAATTTTTTTTCCGGGCTGAGATGGGAAACTCATCTTCGATGGGTTTTTAATCAGAACCCAACAGTGTTGGACTCATCCCCAAGAGGATGCCTACCAACTAAACCCACCCTAGGATACTTCAAGACGGGTGGCGGTCTCTCACACACTTCCTCCATACCACTCACGCCATAAAGAATGTTTACTTCTCTTAATCATAATCTTCACTGCCTCGCTTACCTCCATCCATTCTTTCTCCCCTCTCAACATTACCTCACCATGTTCTCCAAATATACTGCGTCCCCAATTTTCCTCATCAACCTCTAGCCCCACAAACTTTACAAAGGAGCACCTGCCTACAGTCCCTGTCCATGTGCTCCTCGCTCCTGCATAGCCAGCATTTGGCCTTATCCTTGACTCCATTCGCTTTACACACTGCAACCTTGTGCCCTTTCATTCCACAACCAAAGCATTTACTCTCCTCTACCCTCCATAAAAGTAACCCTATTCCACCCCAATTTCACCTTTCTTTTTCCAAGCACATCTAACGCCTTTTCCCATTTCTCTACATTACCACCTTAATCACCTTAGTTCTTTTCCCAACAAATACTTCCAATTTCTTCTTTACCTCTTCATCTTGCATCCACGGATCTAACCCTTTTACCTTAATTGTTTTGTACCCCTTCCTACCTTCACCGCCCTTGCTCCTGTAACCCTTTCCACTTCGCCCAACATCCTCCTAATGTCAACCCCCTTCTTCGCTTCTATCACCTCCCTGTTCTTTCATTTGCCCTGACCCCCTCTTAATCTTTTCAATCCCTTCTTGATCTGTGTCCCCGATATTTGAAAGGATTACCGGTTCGTTCCTCTCGTCTCTTGCCCTTTCCTAATCTGTATATATTGTCACCGTCGTGCCTCTCTTTTTAACCCATGCCACCATCTTCCTTAGCACTTCCATCCCCATATGTTCGAGCCTGTGCAGCCCAATACTGCCCCCACTTTCATTATCTTTATTCTTATCATTATTAAGAATAATAAAAAACTCTTCTTTTCAACGTAACTTCCAAGTTTATTTGAAAAAATATGTTTCGCTAAGAAGCATCGTCATATTTTTTCAAATAAACTTGGAAGTTACGTTGAAACGAAGAGTTTTTTTATTATTCTTAATAAGATGGACTTCCAAAAAGTAAGAGTTAGTACAATAAATTCTTATCATTATTCATTATCACTTTATTCTCATCCCTTTTCTCTCCGTAGTCCTTACCTCCTTGATCCTATCAGAATCGGGAACTTTTCCCGAAACAATCTCTGCAGCCCTCTCTCCATTCCACTATCCTTCTTGTTAACCCATACTACCTTAACTTTTTTATCACCGACCACTGGACATTCCACCTTAACATCTATGCCCATCCCCTTTTTAACTTCCCAATCCCTGTATCACCCCCTTCCACTCCTCCCAGTCTCTTTGCCCTATGTCCAGTGTTGATTACATTCTATACTTTAAAATCTTCTTTCCTTTTAACCTCTCTCTCCATGATCCCCCTTTCAGTTACCTCCTTCTGTTCCTCCAACTGTTTCAACCTTTCCTCCAGCCCTTTTACCATTCCCTTCAGTTCCTCTATATTCCCCCAATTTTCTCCCCTACCAATCTCTCGTTATTCTCCTCTCTTCCCCTTCTGCTTCCTGTCCTCCAAAGGTGATACTTCTTTCCTCTTCACCGTCGAATCACCCGACTCTCCTGCCTTATCTAGCGTACGTTTTACCTTCCTGGATTTTCCAAAGATTCCCTTCCTTTCTTTTCTTCCTCCATTACTTCCTTTTCTATTTTTTCTACTGGGTACTCCGGGAGGTCACCAAATATCCCAAGTATCACCAAGTATTCTTGAACCATCCTCATACTGTCAGAAGCCTGCGCACTAAGAAATTTTGTAGTCGAATTTCCTTTGGGGAAGCTTCTGCCGATTCGAGAAAGGTAATTGAAAAAACCCGAACAAAGATTATGTTTCTTCAAAAAAAAGGCGCTTTTTAATAGTATATTACATAACAAGTGTGGAAAGTGAAATATACCAACGAGTAAAGTTTAGCACGAGCCACGTAGCTGCAAGAAATACACTTTCTAACGCGTTGTGTAGAGGATTTTTTTCTACGACCCCAATATTTTTTATAGTTATGAATGTTTAAACCTTATTTATGAGATTTTTTTATTTATTAATCATGTTAAGAATTAGTATGTAAACGGGTTTAAATATTGCATAGAAATATAATTATTTAAAATAAAATAACCACCTTTCTCAGAAATTAACATCAATATTATTCATTTTAATTTACTTTCCTGGGCTCCATAAAAATTTTAAGTAATATTGTTATTGGAACAGTTGGTAAAATTAATTGGAACTTGAGAAAGTTATGAGTTAGTAATGTGTATTTAAAATTTTTATTTACGTTTAACTTCTCTTGTATGCTCCAATAACCTCTATGTACAATTCCTAGAGCTAAGCACGTAAAATAGGGGCTCATAGAAAAATACGATTTTTAAATTTCTATAATAATAATATAACAAAATTAATTTCTTACGTCTACTTTATTTGTGGCAACGCAACGGCGCTACAACGATGCAACCCTATTTTCAACTTAAAATTAAAATTATAAATAATGGAACTACAACTCCACTACTCAAGACTTTTTTTATTGAAATTTCCTTTTCTTTTAATATTCATAATTATTACTCATTTTATCTTTTCGCTTTTTGGTAATAACAATTGAAATTTTTAATGGCAGACATTTTTTTTAAATTATTATAAATTTAAAATATTAGTCGGGGTAATTATAATCTATAAATAAATAAATAAAATGCTTTTTTAAATAAATAGTGGAAGTTTTCTTAAAACGAAAAGTTTTTTTATTATTCTTAATAAAATGGTAAGATAATGATTTTATTTTGTTTCCATGTTAGTTTTACGTCAATTGCTAATGGTGTGTATTTATCTATTTTTTCTTGTTCCTTGGTTTTTATGTTTGTGTTGTTGGAAATAGCTTGTCCAAAAAATATGTAAATTTGTCTTTCTTCAGTGTAAGTTTTATATCTGGTCTATTGTGTCCAACTCTTCTGTCTGTGTGTATTGCAGTGTCCCAGTATAGTTTAACGTCGTTATTTTCCAGTATTGTCTGTGGGTGATATTTGTAATATGGTCTACCTTCTTTAATGAGTTCATGTTTTAGTGAAATTTATTGTACTAACCCTTACTATGTGAAAGTTCATCTTATTCAGAACAATAAACAACTAAAAGGTTGAATTAACTTTCACTATTTATTCTTTAAATACTTTAAATGTAATGACATCTAATAACATCTAGGCTTTAATATTGTTATGTCTTATCACTTCCATACTTGGTCTAGCCTTAATACTACCTAATCAACATCAGTTACATAGCTACAAACAAACAAAATGTAACTTCAATATGTCAATCTGACGATGCTATTTCGATAGCGAATAAGTAGTGGAAGTTAATTCAACCTTTTAGTTGTTTATTGTTCATGTTTTAGTGCTATTTTTTGATTATTTTAGCTGCCATATTGTGCTTTACATGTATTCTGTATTAGCAGTAGTTTACATCCGCTAGTAATATGTTCTATTGTTTCTGGAAATTGGTAACATCTTCTATATTGGTCGTCTTGAGTGTTAGGGTCGTTTATAATATATTTCATGTAATTTTTAGTTGCTATCACCTGGTCTTGTATTGCTATTGTAAATCCTTCAATTTTTGGTAATAATTCTCCTTTAGTTAACCATGTATTTGAGTATAATTTATTGATATGGGGTAGTTGTAGTATGTTGTTGTGTCTGCTGTTTTTTTGTGACCATTTTATTGCATTATCTATTGCATGTGTTTCATCATTGTTTTAATTATCTTGTTCTTCTGGTTCTTCTTGTTGTGTTATATTAATGTCTGAACTATTGATTGCTCTGTGCAGTAAACTGTCTTGTTTATTATGGAAGTACTCTCTTAAGTTGCTAATTTGTTTTTTGTGTAGCTGGGTAATATTTATGAGTCCTCTCCCTCCTTGCGCGCGTGGAAGTGTCATGCGCTGGATGCATGATTTGGGGTGGTGCATAGGGTATTTAGTTAGCATAGTTCTGTTAAGTCTATTGAGTTCTTCAGTTTCTGTATTTGACCATTTTATTATGCCGAATGAGTAGGTGAGGAGTAGTATGGCGTATGTGTTTATTGCTTTTATAAAGTTTTGATTCTAGTTTGGTTTTAAGTGAGAATGTGATTCTAGCTGTATATTTTTGTGTTATTTGTTGTTATTATTATTATAAAAAAAAAGACTTATGCACTTACTCAGCAATTGCTAGTAATATTTACGTATCCTGAGAGTAAACGCAAATGGGATTAGGCTCAAAATTTACATGTATTTAAAATTGCTGCTTTTTGCAAGTCAATAAAAGTGTTTTTATGAAGACCGAGTTTTTTAAGACTGTCTTCAAGACTGGGAATGTGTCCAGTTGATGACATTATTGTGTCTCATCAGTACGAGATAAGTAGTTCTTCCCATCCCGCAGAGCAGGATGTAGAATGATTCTTTTACGCCAATACATAAACCGTGAATCCACGATCACATGATAAAGTCGCAAAAGCGCCATAGAAAACGGTTAAGCTTGGTAGAGGCCGTGGATTCTGAGTAGACCCGTGACGTCCTGATGTGATGTGTTGTATGGTTTTCGACGTTTGTTGGCACCGTCTACACTTGTCCGATGCAATAGTTTGGTCCCTGATAACATTTTTTTTGTAATTGTTAGTATTAATTACTTGATGCTGAATGGCCATCATAAATCCTTCAGTTGCATGTTTACCCATTCTGCATGGCAGCGATTATATCTCCATTAGTTCGCGCCACATCTCCATTGACAATTTTTCCCTTTTCGATGTTTAACGTTAGGCACTTATCTAAATCAATTTCCATGTGTATATCACTGGAGAGCCTTTCAGTTATATCCAGATGTTGAATTTGTTGTTAAATAGAAGCAAAAATTATTATATCATCCATATAAAGAAGATGGGAAACGGTGCAGTTGGTGTTTCTATTACGCTTAAGATTGGAGCCATATTTTGTGTCGTTAAGCATGTTAGAAAGTGGATTCATTGCCAAACAGAACCACAGTGCACTAAGTGTCACTTATTCCTCTGTCTGAATAGCAATTTCATTGGTTTTAAAATGCTGACTATTTATATTTAACTAAAGGTTTGTTCTCCATTGTTTCATCGATGCTTCAAGAAAAATAACTATGGTAGAATGTAATTAGTAGATGTTTAGAACACGTATAAGCCAGAAATGAGGTACGCTGTCAAATGGCTTACGGTAGGGTTCATTGCTTTTTCTGCAAAGATGTTATTTTGTTCAAAATGCCTATAAATTCGGTTAGTAATGCAAGATGTTAGTATCTTGTAAAGCGTTGGAAGATATGTGATTGGTCTATACTGTGAGGGATCCTATGTGTTAGCTGTTTTGGGAAGCATATGGGTTAAACCATGAGTAAGAAAGGCTGGAATGTCTTCTGGATGTTGAAGAATATGTGTAAATTTTGATGCGATTATCTCGTGTAAGCTGTCAAATTTTTTGTGCCAGAAATTTTGGATATTATCACTTCCTAGAGCTTTCCAACTATTAGTTTCTCATACGACTTGGTTTACTTCAGCTGTTGTTATGTTATTAAACACCATAGAAGCAATGTTTGATTTGTCCGTCTCGGATTCTATCCATGCTGCACCCTGGTTGTGTTTTTGAAGATTGGACCATATTATTATTATTAATACCCGTATGATTTGTTTTTTCTTCATGTTTATATTTTGATAATTGTGTCATTTTTTCAGGTAATAGATAATTTCGTTAGTAGCTCAGTTAGTACATTTTTACAGTACCCGGAATTTGAAACGAGTACTGTAAAAGTTTACCGGACGTGTGACATACAACATTTTATTTTATACTGTAC
The DNA here is from genome assembly GCA_035357415.1 of Ophraella communa. Lineage (NCBI taxonomy): Eukaryota > Metazoa > Arthropoda > Insecta > Coleoptera > Chrysomelidae > Ophraella > Ophraella communa. Next base: position 23,810,350 of record CM068989.1, read on the forward strand.
CCTAAAGTTTAAAAGAACGGTGAAAAAATAAAATATAAATATATTTGTGTTTGCTATTTTTGAAATTTGCATTCAATGCGAAGATAGCTGGCATGTAGTTGGTAACCATGGAAACATAATATGATTGTTTATAAATATGTATATGATACAGTAAGTTATGGTCATTATCCGATTCTAACGAAATGGCTTATGGATTTATATTCAAAAATTACAAATCAAGTACGTAAGGGTATGTTTTAGGGTACAGTATGAAATAAAACATTATTAATTCATTTTTTAATCCAACAGTTATTTTCAAAAGTGCATAATACCTGGTTTTTGTTGAAAAAGTTGTTTTATGAATATCATTTGGATACTTAAATTTTAAGACATTACATAGTAAGCTCTGCTAATCTATCTAAAATTTGTTAAATTAAATGTAAATTAAAGTTAAATTTATCATCACTTATGTTTTCATTTAATTCTCTATAATCAATTATAGTCCTATATTTTTTCTTTTTACTAACATCTAATTTTTTCTCTATAACCTAAATTGGTGATTTAAAAGGTGAATTTGATTCTATAATAATTTGGAATAAGGGTTGCAATTGGGTCTGATTAAAATTTGAATTGTAGTTTGGTCTAATATACATATAAAACCCTAAATTGATTCACTGACTGGTTGACTGTTAGCATACGGCTAGAGCCTCAGCGGCTGAAGATAGAGACACCATTTTTGGAGGGTAGATACCTTTTATGGTATAGGTGTGCACTAAGAAAGGATTTTTCCAAATTCCATCCCAAAGCGGGTAAAATAGGGGATAAAATTTGTATGTACGTCATCATCGTCAACTGCATTGCGTAGTATTTTTTCCAATGTTGGCATCGCTGATTTTTTTAATGACACCATCAATTCATTGATTCAAATCTTCTAGAGCGCCTAACTCTTTCTCGCTGAAATATTAAAGAAAACAAGAAAAAATCCCTTTTCTCTCTTATGTCATCTATGTGAACGAAGTCGTGGGAAGAGCTAGTAAATGTATATAATTATAAATGCACACGTTAATTGCATTAAATCATGTTTAAGATAAATATTTTTCTTTTATAAAATTACTGTAAATTAAAAATGAATAATAGTTTACAAATTTCATTCTTTTTTGTGAGAAACCTAGTTATTTTTCTTGGCAAATATTACCAAAAAATCATTTTATGGTAATGATGGCAAATGTGATTACATTTTTAAAAGGAAAAAAACATTTCATATTGTATGCGAAAATGCGAATGGTATGAAATTCCAAATATTCATTGTAATCCAGATTTAAAATAAAATATGTAGGTATGCATCAGTTTGATGAAAAACGGTTTTCATATTTCAAGTAGATGTCAGTGGGCAAACAGATATTGGAAAAAAATAATGGTTTTGGTCATATTCAGATAAAAAATGAATAATAGCGTATGTTACGATCCATCATGCTATTTTTGGTTACGAAAAAGAGTGGGAAAAAGATTATAAAAAATATGCAGTTAAGATTTCTAACATCCTTCCTAATCACTATCACTACACGCCTTATCTGCGCTTAAAACTACTACAATTTTGGTTTACAATACAGACATTTTTATTACCACTAATATATTACGTCAAATTTAGACATTTCCGAAAAATCTCAACCAAAATAAATTTTGACAAATTAAAAAAAAATATTAATAATAATAATAGTTTTATTATTATTAATTCGAACATTAAATTTTATGCTCGAAACAAAACATATCAATTTTTCTCCAATTAAAAGTATACATAAATTTAAAATTACATTGAATTTATAAAAAATTCAATTTCTTACAAATTTAAATTTCTAATTTAATTTAATTTTATTTTTGTATTTGCCTATTTCCTTTTGCTTACGTATAACCAGATATCTATTTCCCTTCTTGTTAATCTCCTCATAACTTCTCCATATTAATGACTATCTTTTACTTGATATTGTTTCTTGTTTTTATTTTATCGAATTTAACTACTTATAAGTTCTTTTTTCTAACAGAAGTTTTTATTACCACTAATATCCTATGTTTTGAAATTATTACGTTAAGTAATTATGTCATAAACATAAATACGAGATAAATACGAGTAAATTTATTATACTAACTTAACCCTTACTCTGTGGAAGTCCATCTTACTAAGAATAATAAACAACTATTAAAAGCGATTTTTTAATAAAACAAATAGTTGTTTATTATTCTTAGAGAGAGAGATATCTTTATTGGTTACCCAAAAGGCTATCAACCGTAGTCTTTCTGCCTAAGTTTACAATAAATGTTAATAGTAATTATTACATTCTAAAATTAAACATAAAAAAGTGAAAGAAGAAAAAAAATACACATACATATTGGAAATTTGACTTACATTTTAAAATTAAATGTGAAAAAAGTAGAGAAAAATATAAAAAATACTTATACATAATGAATATGTGACATAGTTCATATATTGTTCATTAAACACTCATAAACAGTATTTATAGGAAACTTTTTCCTTCTTCTGAAATCTTCTGGTCTAGCTTGTATGATAAATTCTAGCTCATTGTCTTGGATTTTTCCGGTGTTTTGTTGGAAAGATGTATTAACCTTTCTTTAATTGGAGTTACTTTTGTTTTTAGGTAAAGCAGTTGATTGGATGGGTTATAAAGTGGATTTTCGGGATGTCATATTTTTGTTATTATTCTGAGGCAGCTAGTTTCGGCAGTTTGTAAATTTTTAATTGTAGGATTACGGGAACTTAGAAAAAGTGGATGACTATATTCTATTAATGGACGACAAATCATTTCATATATATTTTTAGCAGTTTTTAGATAAATGCCTTGTTTTTTATAAGGGATCTGAATAGTTTGGCTCTAGTTATAACTTTTTTTTTAACTTGTGATGTGTGAAGTAGATAGGCAACACTGATTCGGGGCCATGGCGGAGGCGCTAACATGGGAATCTCCATAAGAAAATCGTCAAAAAAGCTAAGGTCTAAAAACGTCGAAATTGGCTCATTCAAGGTCACGAGTGATCAACGGACAGCCCCCCTCCACTCACATTACCGCGCCAACGATCGCTACCAAAACGATTAGATTATAGACCGCTAGGTGCTGGCCGCCATTTTTAATCCATCATTCTTAACTATATTACAAATTTAAATCATTTTACGTGTTAGTAGATATACTAGGACAGTTCTACTATAGATATAGGGAAATCAATGTGTTAGAGAGAGACAGATAGACAAATCAATGTGTATGAGAGAGACAATCGGTTCTGAACTGTCGGACTGTGGTTCTGAATTGTGGACCAGTTGTTTATTTGGAATAGTTGTGTTATATTATAGTGATTAAATAATTGAGCGACTGAAACGAATTTTATTAGAATTGTTAAAGAATTGAACGAGTTTGTATTGCGGGTTGCCTGAGGATGAGAGAGCGCCATCTCCCTGCCATTAGCCACGGTAATGTAGATCGCGTTGGGGAGTGCATCCCCTATCAACCGCTAGGTGCTGACCGCCATTTTTAATCCTCCAGCGTGACGTCATTCGGTTCTCGGTCCTTCAGCGTCAGAACGGTTCTCGGCATGCAGCGTCACAACGGTTCGGGCCTATCAGCGCGATCACCATTCAATCCTTATGGACCACCAACGACAACGACTCACAAGTCAAAAAGGCATTACCAGCGAGAGAGCCGAAGTAGCGAAGCTACTGAATCCGCCCTTTGCGCATAATTTTCAATAGTGGATATATGAAAAAGACGCGTTTCAGTATACTACACACCATACCTTTTGGGGCACTAGCAAATTATCGATAAAAAATGTTAAAATGATTTACTCCGATAAGAAAAACCACAATCAAAAAAATAATTGTTTCTGGAGCGGATGTTATCTACAGCAGAGGATGTGCATCAACCGCAACCAGAATGTTAAAATGTGTGTATACAGAGTATAACAGAAAAGTCGCAAGAATGCAGAGGCTTAACATTGGTATGGTATGGTACGAGTCCTAGATATACAGGGTACGAGGAACAACCAAAAGACCAAAGCCAGACTATGATGTGCAACGTTGCCATTCAACATAATCCTCAAAGGATTACAACAACCGATTTCCAACATCAAAGAGCGGGTGGCCAACGCGACAACCGGGCAAGCAAAGACTCTTTCTATGATCAAAAAGGCATTAGCCGGAATAGCGCATTGGTATGGTACGAGTCCTGTTACGGTAGGGTCCTATCCACCCTATTCGCATAATTTTCAATAGTGTATGTGCACACCACACCATTTTAGGTACTAGCAAATTAAAAATTATCGATAAGAATGTTAAAATGATTTGCAAACCTCGATAAGAAAAACCACAGATTCTCTTTGCAGTCAAAAACCGACACGTGTATACAGAGAAAAGTCGCAAGAGAAAGATAAACCAAAATTATTAAAAATTTCCATATTTTTGTGTAATCAAGGTCATCCAAAACGTATATCGTTAGGTAAAATTTTACCCTGATGAGAATAAATAAACTTCTAAATAATAATCGTTATTAATAGGATTGCATACACACGACTAGATAACAGCGAAGGAAATTAGATCATCCAAATATCGTCGCAGATGTGAAAAATGTTTTATTTGTTATCTGTTTGGGGGGTATAGTACAAATAGAGGTAAATTCTGATCGAACAGTCTTCATCGAATTTGATCATCTTCTATGATAGATATCTTGTATACAGGGCATGTCGAGATACTAAGAAATTTTAGAAATATCAGTTTGATCATTCATAAGTGGATATGGTACGGGCCTAGATACGGGATATACAGAGAAAAGTCGCAAGAGAAAGATATGAAAAAACCAAAACGCATGGTTATGTAAATTTCACCATCAAAATTATGAGTTACATGATAACCGCACATACTAATTCTACAGCTATCAGACGATTAACCATCAACATTAAATTTATATAGAAATATTGTAACGTACACAGAGATAAATACGAAAAAATTCTGATTAACTCTATATTTAATTTATATAAACGGATGATGTAGTAATAAAACACGCAGAAATTAATAAATTATATTTACTAAAATATAAAAATATATGTACAAAAAGGTAATATACAATCAGCATAGAATAGTGGGTGTTTATTAAAATAAAAAAAGTGATATAAAAAACAGTGTAAATATAGGATATTTATAAATATACAAAGGTAATATAAGTAATAAAAAGAACATTATTTTAGTATGCTATAATGCCCCCATGGTAACGTTTCATCTGAACTGGAAATCAGATAGCGTTTATCATCTTCGGGGCTAAGGGCCACTTTTTCTTGTTTGATGGAGAATACCTGATGGTTAGTTGAGCGTATTAAATTTTGTTGAACAGTTTTTCGTTGCCAGCTATCTAAGCATTCAACATAATCATCAAAGGTAATATTATTTTTAACAACCGATGACTTAACCCCCTTAGCTTTCTTTCCAACGCCAAAGTTCACGATTTCTGCATCCATTTCATCCTCTTCATACCCCTCATCAACCATCTTATTGCGCTTCTTTGCTATATCCTCAACAGTTTTCAACACTCTAGTGGTATATAGTTTGGATCTTAACCCAACATAATCGGTCATTAGTACCCCATTATTTTCATCTTTCATCATCCCAAGAACTTTTTATTAACTCGAGGTATGTCAAAGATATTATTTTCAGGATAATCAGACGTATCAAAGCGCGAGCGACAATCTTGTCTTATAACTACGTAAGGATCCTGATGTAGCTCGTAAATTAGAGAGTCGGTGTCCGTATACAAGACTGAACAATGTGGAAAAGCAGCGATCATATAGCCATAATGAAAATCATATATAGTAGTCTTTGCCAAATCGAGGATAGTTTGTCCAACATATATGGGCTTATTAAGGTAAATCTGCAACTTGCCAAGTTCTACTGCTACAAGATTTTCATTGAATATAGTGCAGTTTTTGAATTCAGGCTTGGCAATGTACGCTTCTGCTCCATACCGACCATTCCACTCACTCAATAGATGAATGTCTACTCTTTTGCGTATATTTTCCATGGTTTTTCCTGTAACAATAAATGTAATATTAATCGTTTAGAGGTTATTAAGAATTACAACTTACCGAAAACGGCATTATTCATTAACTTGAACAAGTTCTTCTCAAAATCGTTAGTGGCTGCAGTCCTCAATCGTGTGTTTAGCTCGATGTAGGGCTTTAACCAGGAGATTGTTTAAATTTGAGTACTCGATGAATTTTAGTAATAACCAAACCATGGGTTAGCGCCTGTTTTAACGCACGGTAATGGATAACATACTTTGTCTTGTTGTTCAAGGTAGCCATCAACTTAGTTAATTCTCGCGCATTTTCAGGGTGTTTCATTGTCTTGGGATTAATATGCTCCGGACAGAAAGGAATATCTTTGTGTAGATCATGTAAATGTTGAGGATATTCAAGATCAACTTCAAGCATATAACCTTCAGAAGCATCATCTGGGACTGTGGTAACGTCAATATTGGTATCATCCACCCATTCGAATCCTCTATAAGGCAGAGGCTCACACATTGCCCATCCATACTGAAAACGTAAATAATAATGAAAAAACATTTATATAGTTTAAAAAAATACTCACCTGATTATTAACATCAAAATACATCAAGTATGACTCGGGTTTTGCTGAATCGTATGTTGGTATGTACTTATTATTAGCAGTAGCTCGACGTTTTGAACAAACTTGACTTAGACCTCCACGAATACCGCGTTCAACGAAAAGAAACATATCCAAGTCGGTTAGTAGCATCAATTCAATCTTGGTATATTTAAGCATCGCATCCCACGTAAATCCAGGTAGCGTGAAATAGTGAGCAGGATCCAAGTTGTAAGTTTTCAGACAGCTTGCTCGAAATCGTTCAAATACATCAGCCAAAAGCATTATATCAGTTTTCATATATAAATCCACATACTGACCTAAATTTAAACAGTTAAAGGTATCCCATACAAGTTTTGCACGTTGGTAAAGTCTTCTGGGGCATGGTTTGTTATCTAATTTGCTGTAAAATGAGTCTTGTGATGGTAAAGACGTGTCTTTAAATCGATCAAAGGAATTAATATAATCATAAGGCATGATTCCTTTTTTAGTTATAAGTTTAAATTGTTCTTCAGCCAAGTCAGGAAACTGAGACTTGAGGTTAGGATATTCAGTCAGGTACGATGCTAACTTATCTAAGGAGGAAGCCATAAATCGATATGAATCAATAAAACGGAATTGTATCGGATATTCATTGATGTGCTTCGTAAATGAGATATATTTTTCCTTAGTGATAGGTAGCAGATCTATTTTACCACCTATCTTTGTAGCTATATCTGTAATAATGAAATGTGCATCGTAACCGGATAAGTTATGAAACACTACAGGAACCACGTGACTATCCTTATAGTTAATATTACATTTTCCATGAGCAGCACCTCTATAATTGTTGGTCGGAATCAGATGATTATGATCTCGCACTTTCTTATCATAAGAGGTAAAAGGCAGTGTGTAGCTCTTCTATACTCAACTTCCTGCAACCATGTCATATTAATGTCATAAGGACACCAAAAGACTGTAGCCATATCTTCAGCTAAACTATTCATTTCCATAGCAAACCATTCCATGCAATCTTGACCGCGGTATGATCGATAAAAACTCAAAGAATCATCATAACTGCATTTGAGATAGTAACCAACGGCTGCTGGGATGTGATGTTGAAGCTTATTAGAATCATTGTCGGGTTCGAGAACGCTTTCCAAGTCTGCATATACTATGAATGGTGCTTTTTCCTTGTTCTTATAGTTCTTGAATTTAAGAACATTTTCCCTACTTCAGGCATTTTTATGGCTGTCTCATTCATTTTAATACAGACCTCGACATGCTTTTCCAACTTATCTTGTGACCTGAAGTAGTGGAGACATCTATCGCAAAAAGAATTTTTTATCACCTTCTTTACTAAGCTGTTGGGATACTAGTCTAGATAAATTTTTAATCCAAACGTAGTGATATTTGGTTGGACCATCATCATATTTATCCTGAACCAGTAGAAGATTTACATGTTTTTCTTGTTTATTTCTAGTTAAATATGTCGGAAGGGTTTCAAATGTTTTCTTATTCTTCTGCAGGATGTAAACGTTTATTGAAATATTATTTTGTTTTTCAAAATTAGGTATCTGCTTCATAGTCATTGGAAATTGTATGCCCTTTAATTTTAGTACCGAGGAATAGTGGGGGTATGAAGATAATCTATAAGTATGTTGTTTAACAGGATACAAGGCTGATGTAACTGCCCATGCAAAACAAGCCTGGTCCTCATTCTTCACGTTGATGCAAGCCTCTTTCCTCTTGATTTGATCTGGAAGTTTGACGTATGAGGATCCAAGCTGAGGGGTGTACTTGTTGATATTAATACCAAGATTGAGAACATTCTTCAATGCCCATCCTGAATCACGCTCTTGAAACTCTTCAAGTTCCTTGAGGATGGGGGCTATAACTTTACTGTCAAACCAATCATCAAGGTTGGTATCGTGGTAGATTGGAGAGTTTGAAGTAGTAAAGTACTTATACTCAGTCTGCATACTATCTCCCTTTACTATTTCAAACCCCCCACAAAAGGTGGCGTTAACCTTCACTGCTGCATCCTTTTTTAAGGCGTTGCGAATCTTTCTTTTAAAAACAGCCTTACAATCCTTAAGGAAAGAGCCTGGGTCTTTATGCTGGAGGTTGGAGATGACTCCGGTGAGTATGCGACTATTAAATACCGACTCTGAATCTTCCCAATGAACTCGCTCAACCAATCGAGCAGTCCGTGGTGAAAGCCCCGACCCCTTCTTTTGAGCAGCTTTGAATTGAACCCTAAGACTTTTAATGTTTCTTAAGCAAGCCTCCAAATGTTGCCTTTCGCCTATAGTATTAGCAGACCTCATCGAATTCCGAATCCTCTTTATACCCTTATGACATTCCACCAGTCCTTCCCTAATCTTTGCATCATCATTTGGGGTTAGTAATCCCAGCAAAGCACCAATGTATTTTACCAAATCCGTGAAAAGATGCATACTAAATTAAAAAAATTATTAGTGATTGATAGAACAACATAACCTCAAACTTACTTTTAAATTAATAGGAAGAGCTTTCGGAGAGTTGAACGCTTCAAAGTCCTGAAACAGAATAATAATTAAGGATAGGAATACTTTTATTTTAGCAATTGTTTTACGACTTAAATACATAACCTCAAATATTATGTTAAGGTATAATTGATAGAACAAACTTACTTCTAAATTATTATGAAATTTGACAATATCGACTGGACACAAGCTTATTTAGAAATGAAACTCTGCAGTCGTTAAGAAAAAATTCAGTCGGACCGAGAACTGGAAGGTAACCTTTTAAAAAATAAACATAGCAGCAAAAGTTATTAGCTATTTATGTACAACGGCTGTTGTTAACAAATTATTGATCTTCTCTCTAGTAGATCTCAATGGGTTACGCCCCTTTGTTACTGCTGATAAGAAACTTTTGAAGCAAACATGAAAAAACGTTATTGAATAAAAACAGAACTATCATACTACGTAAAATAAGCGATATTTTTGATAAATGTAAATGAAATTTTAAAAAGCAAAAAAAAAACAATTATTTAAATTAATCCATTAAGGATAAACAATTATATAAAAATTGATACATACCTGTTGTTAACATTTACAAAACAACAAATTAAAACGTAATAAAAAATCACTAATAATAAAAATTTTAATATGATGACGTCACAGTTTCAAGATTGAACTTGTTAAAAATGCTGAATATGTTTAATTGCTTATTTAGAAATGAAAACCTTAGGAAGCTGCAAGTCGTTAAGAAAAAATCCAGTCTGACCGAGAACTGAAAGGTAGCCCTTTCATAAGATAAACATAACAGTAAAAAAGCGCACAGTTTTGAACGCTCGGAAGATTGCAGATGTGACGTCACGTACCCATTATACAAGTCTTGACAAGTCAAGCTCCGTAATTTATAAAATAAGATACTACTATGATGATGGGTATGTAATTTTTACTACTTAATGCATGTTAATTATTTATACACCTATAAATACTAACAGATAAATTTTTTAAAACAAGTTTTAAAACTACGCTTAATTTTTCAAAATACACCAAACTTTAATAATTAGTGGTTTTTTGTTGAACATTTAGGAGATTCTAAAAAACTATAATTCCCCATTATACATTTAGATTGATTAATTTAAATATTTTTATCTTCACCAATATTTCCTTCCTTATCTCGTTCATTTCATGTGATTGCTTTTTTATATGATAAGGAAGGAAATATTGGTGAAGATAAAAATATTTAAATTAATCAATCTAAATGTATAATGGGGAATTATAGTTTTTTAGAATCTCCTAAATGTTCAACAAAAAACCACTAATTATTAAAGTTTGGTGTATTTTGAAAAATTAAGCGTAGTTTTAAAACTTGTTTTAAAAAATTTATCTGTTAGTATTTATAGGTGTATAAATAATTAACATGCATTAAGTAGTAAAAATTACATACCCATCATCATAGTAGTATCTTATTTTATAAATTACGGAGCTTGACTTGTCAAGACTTGTATAATGGGTACGTGACGTCACATCTGCAATCTTCCGAGCGTTCAAAACTGTGCGCTTTTTTACTGTTATGTTTATCTTATGAAAGGGCTACCTTTCAGTTCTCGGTCAGACTGGATTTTTTCTTAACGACTTGCAGCTTCCTAAGGTTTTCATTTCTAAATAAGCAATTAAACATATTCAGCATTTTTAACAAGTTCAATCTTGAAACTGTGACGTCATCATATTAAAATTTTTATTATTAGTGATTTTTTATTACGTTTTAATTTGTTGTTTTGTAAATGTTAACAACAGGTATGTATCAATTTTATATAATTGTTTATCCTTAATGGATTAATTTAAATAATTGTTTTTTTGCTTTTTAAAATTTCATTTACATTTATCAAAAATATCGCTTATTTTACGTAGTATGATAGTTCTGTTTTTATTCAATAACGTTTTTTCATGTTTGCTTCAAAAGTTTCTTATCAGCAGTAACAAAGGGGCGTAACCCATTGAGATCTACTAGAGAGAAGATCAATAATTTGTTAACAACAGCCGTTGTACATAAATAGCTAATAACTTTTGCTGCTATGTTTATTTTTTAAAAGGTTACCTTCCAGTTCTCGGTCCGACTGAATTTTTTCTTAACGACTGCAGAGTTTCATTTCTAAATAAGCTTGTGTCCAGTCGATATTGTCAAATTTCATAATAATTTAGAAGTAAGTTTGTTCTATCAATTATACCTTAACATAATATTTGAGGTTATGTATTTAAGTCGTAAAACAATTGCTAAAATAAAAGTATTCCTATCCTTAATTATTATTCTGTTTCAGGACTTTGAAGCGTTCAACTCTCCGAAAGCTCTTCCTATTAATTTAAAAGTAAGTTTGAGGTTATGTTGTTCTATCAATCACTAATAATTTTTAATTTAGTATGCATCTTTTCACGGATTTGGTAAAATACATTGGTGCTTTGCTGGGATTACTAACCCCAAATGATGATGCAAAGATTAGGGAAGGACTGGTGGAATGTCATAAGGGTATAAAGAGGATTCGGAATTCGATGAGGTCTGCTAATACTATAGGCGAAAGGCAACATTTGGAGGCTTGCTTAAGAAACATTAAAAGTCTTAGGGTTCAATTCAAAGCTGCTCAAAAGAAGGGGTCGGGGCTTTCACCACGGACTGCTCGATTGGTTGAGCGAGTTCATTGGGAAGATTCAGAGTCGGTATTTAATAGTCGCATACTCACCGGAGTCATCTCCAACCTCCAGCATAAAGACCCAGGCTCTTTCCTTAAGGATTGTAAGGCTGTTTTTAAAAGAAAGATTCGCAACGCCCTAAAGGATGCAGCAGTGAAGGTTAACGCCACCTTTTGTGGGGGGTTTGAAATAGTAAAGGGAGATAGTATGCAGACTGAGTATAAGTACTTTACTACTTCAAACTCTCCAATCTACCACGATACCAACCTTGATGATTGGTTTGACAGTAAAGTTATAGCCCCCATCCTCAAGGAACTTGAAGAGTTTCAAGAGCGTGATTCAGGATGGGCATTGAAGAATGTTCTCAATCTTGGTATTAATATCAACAAGTACACCCCTCAGCTTGGATCCTCATACGTCAAACTTCCAGATCAAATCAAGAGGAAAGAGGCTTGCATCAACGTGAAGAATGAGGACCAGGCTTGTTTTGCATGGGCAGTTACATCAGCCTTGTATCCTGTTAAACAACATACTTATAGATTATCTTCATACCCCCACTATTCCTCGGTACTAAAATTAAAGGGCATACAATTTTCAATGACTATGAAGCAGATACCTAATTTTGAAAAACAAAATAATATTTCAATAAACGTTTACATCCTGCAGAAGAATAAGAAAACATTTGAAACCCTTCCGACATATTTAACTAGAAATAAACAAGAAAAACATGTAAATCTTCTACTGGTTCAGGATAAATATGATGATGGTCCAACCAAATATCACTACGTTTGGATTAAAAATTTATCTAGACTAGTATCCCAACAGCTTAGTAAAGAAGGTGATAAAAAATTCTTTTGCGATAGATGTCTCCACTACTTCAGGTCACAAGATAAGTTGGAAAAGCATGTCGAGGTCTGTATTAAAATGAATGAGACAGCCATAAAAATGCCTGAAGCAGGGGAAAATGTTCTTAAATTCAAGAACTATAAGAACAAGGAAAAAGCACCATTCATAGTATATGCAGACTTGGAAAGCGTTCTCGAACCCGACAATGATTCTAATAAGCTTCAACATCACATCCCAGCAGCCGTTGGTTACTATCTCAAATGCAGTTATGATGATTCTTTGAGTTTTTATCGATCATACCGCGGTCAAGATTGCATGGAATGGTTTGCTATGGAAATGAATAGTTTAGCTGAAGATATGGCTACAGTCTTTTGGTGTCCTTATGACATTAATATGACATGGTTGCAGGAAGTTGAGTATAGAAGAGCTACACACTGCCTTTTACCTCTTATGATAAGAAAGTGCGAGATCATAATCATCTGATTCCGACCAACAATTATAGAGGTGCTGCTCATGGAAAATGTAATATTAACTATAAGGATAGTCACGTGGTTCCTGTAGTGTTTCATAACTTATCCGGTTACGATGCACATTTCATTATTACAGATATAGCTACAAAGATAGGTGGTAAAATAGATCTGCTACCTATCACTAAGGAAAAATATATCTCATTTACGAAGCACATCAATGAATATCCGATACAATTCCGTTTTATTGATTCATATCGATTTATGGCTTCCTCCTTAGATAAGTTAGCATCGTACCTGACTGAATATCCTAACCTCAAGTCTCAGTTTCCTGACTTGGCTGAAGAACAATTTAAACTTATAACTAAAAAAGGAATCATGCCTTATGATTATATTAATTCCTTTGATCGATTTAAAGACACGTCTTTACCATCACAAGACTCATTTTACAGCAAATTAGATAACAAACCATGCCCCAGAAGACTTTACCAACGTGCAAAACTTGTATGGGATACCTTTAACTGTTTAAATTTAGGTCAGTATGTGGATTTATATATGAAAACTGATATAATGCTTTTGGCTGATGTATTTGAACGATTTCGAGCAAGCTGTCTGAAAACTTACAACTTGGATCCTGCTCACTATTTCACGCTACCTGGATTTACGTGGGATGCGATGCTTAAATATACCAAGATTGAATTGATGCTACTAACCGACTTGGATATGTTTCTTTTCGTTGAACGCGGTATTCGTGGAGGTCTAAGTCAAGTTTGTTCAAAACGTCGAGCTACTGCTAATAATAAGTACATACCAACATACGATTCAGCAAAACCCGAGTCATACTTGATGTATTTTGATGTTAATAATCAGGTGAGTATTTTTAAACTATATAAATGTTTTTTCATTATTATTTACGTTTTCAGTATGGATGGGCAATGTGTGAGCCTCTGCCTTATAGAGGATTCGAATGGGTGGATGATACCAATATTGACGTTACCACAGTCCCAGATGATGCTTCTGAAGGTTATATGCTTGAAGTTGATCTTGAATATCCTCAACATTTACATGATCTACACAAAGATATTCCTTTCTGTCCGGAGCATATTAATCCCAAGACAATGAAACACCCTGAAAATGCGCGAGAATTAACTAAGTTGATGGCTACCTTGAACAACAAGACAAAGTATGTTATCCATTACCGTGCGTTAAAACAGGCGCTAACCCATGGTTTGGTTATTACTAAAATTCATCGAGTACTCAAATTTAAACAATCTCCCTGGTTAAAGCCCTACATCGAGCTAAACACACGATTGAGGACTGCAGCCACTAACGATTTTGAGAAGAACTTGTTCAAGTTAATGAATAATGCCGTTTTCGGTAAGTTGTAATTCTTAATAACCTCTAAACGATTAATATTACATTTATTGTTACAGGAAAACCATGGAAAATATACGCAAAAGAGTAGACATTCATCTATTGAGTGAGTGGAATGGTCGGTATGGAGCAGAAGCGTACATTGCCAAGCCTGAATTCAAAAACTGCACTATATTCAATGAAAATCTTGTAGCAGTAGAACTTGGCAAGTTGCAGATTTACCTTAATAAGCCCATATATGTTGGACAAACTATCCTCGATTTGGCAAAGACTACTATATATGATTTTCATTATGGCTATATGATCGCTGCTTTTCCACATTGTTCAGTCTTGTATACGGACACCGACTCTCTAATTTACGAGCTACATCAGGATCCTTACGTAGTTATAAGACAAGATTGTCGCTCGCGCTTTGATACGTCTGATTATCCTGAAAATAATATCTTTGACATACCTCGAGTTAATAAAAAAGTTCTTGGGATGATGAAAGATGAAAATAATGGGGTACTAATGACCGATTATGTTGGGTTAAGATCCAAACTATATACCACTAGAGTGTTGAAAACTGTTGAGGATATAGCAAAGAAGCGCAATAAGATGGTTGATGAGGGGTATGAAGAGGATGAAATGGATGCAGAAATCGTGAACTTTGGCGTTGGAAAGAAAGCTAAGGGGGTTAAGTCATCGGTTGTTAAAAATAATATTACCTTTGATGATTATGTTGAATGCTTAGATAGCTGGCAACGAAAAACTGTTCAACAAAATTTAATACGCTCAACTAACCATCAGGTATTCTCCATCAAACAAGAAAAGTGGCCCTTAGCCCCGAAGATGATAAACGCTATCTGATTTCCAGTTCAGATGAAACGTTACCATGGGGGCATTATAGCATACTAAAATAATGTTCTTTTTATTACTTATATTACCTTTGTATATTTATAAATATCCTATATTTACACTGTTTTTTATATCACTTTTTTTATTTTAATAAACACCCACTATTCTATGCTGATTGTATATTACCTTTTTGTACATATATTTTATATTTTAGTAAATATAATTTATTAATTTCTGCGTGTTTTATTACTACATCATCCGTTTATATAAATTAAATATAGAGTTAATCAGAATTTTTTCGTATTTATCTCTGTGTACGTTACAATATTTCTATATAAATTTAATGTTGATGGTTAATCGTCTGATAGCTGTAGAATTAGTATGTGCGGTTATCATGTAACTCATAATTTTGATGGTGAAATTTACATAACCATGCGTTTTGGTTTTTTCATATCTTTCTCTTGCGACTTTTCTCTGTATATCCCGTATCTAGGCCCGTACCATATCCACTTATGAATGATCAAACTGATATTTCTAAAATTTCTTAGTATCTCGACATGCCCTGTATACAAGATATCTATCATAGAAGATGATCAAATTCGATGAAGACTGTTCGATCAGAATTTACCTCTATTTGTACTATACCCCAAACAGATAACAAATAAAACATTTTTCACATCTGCGACGATATTTGGATGATCTAATTTCCTTCGCTGTTATCTAGTCGTGTGTATGCAATCCTATTAATAACGATTATTATTTAGAAGTTTATTTATTCTCATCAGGGTAAAATTTTACCTAACGATATACTTTTGGATGACCTTGATTACACAAAAATATGGAAATTTTTAATAATTTTGGTTTATCTTTCTCTTGCGACTTTTCTCTGTATACACGTGTCGGTTTTTGACTGCAAAGAGAATCTGTGGTTTTTCTTATCGAGGTTTGCAAATCATTTTAACATTCTTATCGATAATTTTTAATTTGCTAGTACCTAAAATGGTGTGGTGTGCACATACACTATTGAAAATTATGCGAATAGGGTGGATAGGACCCTACCGTAACAGGACTCGTACCATACCAATGCGCTATTCCGGCTAATGCCTTTTGATCATAGAAAGAGTCTTTGCTTGCCCGGTTGTCGCGTTGGCCACCCGCTCTTTGATGTTGGAAATCGGTTGTTGTAATCCTTTGAGGATTATGTTGAATGGCAACGTTGCACATCATAGTCTGGCTTTGGTCTTTTGGTTGTTCCTCGTACCCTGTATATCTAGGACTCGTACCATACCATACCAATGTTAAGCCTCTGCATTCTTGCGACTTTTCTGTTATACTCTGTATACACACATTTTAACATTCTGGTTGCGGTTGATGCACATCCTCTGCTGTAGATAACATCCGCTCCAGAAACAATTATTTTTTTGATTGTGGTTTTTCTTATCGGAGTAAATCATTTTAACATTTTTATCGATAATTTGCTAGTGCCCCAAAAGGTATGGTGTGTAGTATACTGAAACGCGTCTTTTTCATATATCCACTATTGAAAATTATGCGCAAAGGGCGGATTCAGTAGCTTCGCTACTTCGGCTCTCTCGCTGGTAATGCCTTTTTGACTTGTGAGTCGTTGTCGTTGGTGGTCCATAAGGATTGAATGGTGATCGCGCTGATAGGCCCGAACCGTTGTGACGCTGCATGCCGAGAACCGTTCTGACGCTGAAGGACCGAGAACCGAATGACGTCACGCTGGAGGATTAAAAATGGCGGTCAGCACCTAGCGGTTGATAGATGATGCACTCCCCAACGCGATCTACATTACCGTGGCTAATGGCAGGGAGATGGCGCTCTCTCATCCTCAGGCAACCCGCAATACAAACTCGTTCAATTCTTTAACAATTCTAATAAAATTCGTTTCAGTCGCTCAATTATTTAATCACTATAATATAACACAACTATTCCAAATAAACAACTGGTCCACAATTCAGAACCACAGTCCGACAGTTCAGAACCGATTGTCTCTCTCATACACATTGATTTGTCTATCTGTCTCTCTCTAACACATTGATTTCCCTATATCTATAGTAGAACTGTCCTAGTATATCTACTAACACGTAAAATGATTTAAATTTGTAATATAGTTAAGAATGATGGATTAAAAATGGCGGCCAGCACCTAGCGGTCTATAATCTAATCGTTTTGGTAGCGATCGTTGGCGCGGTAATGTGAGTGGAGGGGGGCTGTCCGTTGATCACTCGTGACCTTGAATGAGCCAATTTCGACGTTTTTAGACCTTAGCTTTTTT
Organism: Ophraella communa; assembly: GCA_035357415.1. Lineage (NCBI taxonomy): Eukaryota > Metazoa > Arthropoda > Insecta > Coleoptera > Chrysomelidae > Ophraella > Ophraella communa. Next base: position 23,827,969 of record CM068989.1, read on the forward strand.
GACGATTTTCTTATGGAGATTCCCATGTTAGCGCCTCCGCCATGGCCCCGAATCAGTGTTGCCTATCTACTGTGTGATATTTAAAATTTAATTTATTATCCAGCTCCACTCCAAGATACTCATGGTCTCACCTCATAATTTTGTATTTTTATTGTAGGTGAATTATCTCTTATTTTATGATTAAATATTAATAATTGCGTTTTATTCGGATTGAGACAAATTCTTCATTTTAAAAGGTACTCTAAAAGTTTGTTGCATAGGGATTGCAAATTCTTCATTGTTTCGTTAAGACCCCTGCCATGAGATATGAGCGCTGTATCATCAGCAAATTGTAGAATATATTTTTGTGGATTTATTACCGGAAAACTTACTGAGTAAATGTCATAATTATAAATATTATATAACAATGGTGATAAGGGAGAGCCTTGTGGTACTCCTTGAAACATAGTAAATTGCCGAGAAAGAACATTATTATATTTCACACATATCTTGCGGTTTTCAAGGAATACCTTTACTAACCATATTAAATAGTGGGGACCCTTGATTAAAAATAATTTGTAAAGTAGACCAGCATGCCAGACGTTATCGAAAGCTTTTTTGATCTCTAAAAATAGAGCTGCTGAATGATTACCCTGTATGCTGTGAAGTTGGACATTGGAAGTTAATGATATTAGGGGTTGAAGAGTAGAGTTGTTGTTTTTGAAGCCGAACTGATACACTGGAATCGTGTTGCTGAGTACTGAATTTAATTTTATTTTAATTAATTTTTCAAAATTTTTACTTATAACTGGTAATAGCGTTATGGGTCTGTAATTATTAACATTTTGATGATTTGTATTCGGTTTTGGAATTGTTATGATTATACCGTTTTTCCACTCTGATGGAAAATATTGATTTTTTAGGCAATAGCTGTAAACTTTTATTATGTATAAATGAATTGTATGGCTAAATTGTCTCAAAATATATCTAGGTATATTGTCGTATCCCGGAGTGGTGTTTTTTCCCGAATTTAGTACATTAAAATATTCATCCTCTTCTATATCAGTTATTTCTCTGAGAACCGTTGGAGTGCTAAAAAAGTCGTTGTACCAATTCATGACGTGCGTGTAATGATTTTCATCGAAGTTATTATTTATCGATTCTTGATACACCTTTTCATAATTGGTTGCAAATGCTTCTACTATTTCTGTGTTTAAAGTTAGTGTGCGTCCGTCTTTTAAAATACTTCTTCTTGTGCTCATATGTTTCTTGTATTGCGAGAGTTTCTTTATTTCCGTCCAATAGTTTTTTCCTTTACAGATATTAATTCTTTTGCAGGATTCCAGCCAAATGTGAGATTTATATTGATAGATTAGTTTCTGTATATCCTTATTCAACTCATTGAATTTTCTCTTTAGTTCTGATGATTCTTGAATTTTTATTTGTCTGTACATTTGTCTTTTAGTTTTAATGAGTTTTAAGATGAAAGGGGGAAGTTGATATTTATAAAATTGTATGGGTTTAGTTGGAGTATTTAGTAAAACTGTATCTTGTAATTTTTTAGAAAATGAAGTTATATGGTCAGGTGACATATCTGGATTGTTATATGTAAAAGCTTTAATGTGGTTGTTAATTTGAATGATATTAGATTTTTTAAAGTTGTATATTAATTGTGGAGGTGAATTTATAGTTTGGTTGTTACCTTTAATTGTAAACTCAATTGCTTGATGATCAGCTCCCAGATCTGATACGATTTCTATTTCTGTTATACAGTTTTTGATATTTTTAGTACACATTATTATATCTGGAGTGGTACTCGGATTATTAGGCATTATAAACGTAGAACCCAGCAAACACAAAAACATATTGGATATATATATGTTATATAATTTTTGAAATATAAAAGTCACAGTTATATAAAACTGAAGTCACAACTAGATAATATTTATGTATTGAATACTGACAAAGGCCGGCACAGCTAGAGAACAATAGTGATATAATATGTACGTATTTATTTTACATATTTATTATGTATATTATGTTACATCTCAAATATGTCCAAATTACTATGTAACATATATGTTTATTTCGGATCTCCGTTTCTGATGATTGTTCACCATAACCACTGTAAAATTGTAAAACTGAGCTACATATTCATTTATTTTTCTTCCTCATTGACAAGTCACAGAAGTCTTTCAATTTTTTTCTTTTTAAAGAATTATTTTGCCTAAAATGTATAATTAAATTATTTGAATGTAAATCACTTGAAAATAACTTTAGTGTGATAAGTATATAAATAATAATAATTAGTACTTACATAATATTTTCTCCAATACTCAACACAAAAACACCCAGAAAAAATTTATTATAAGTATATACTTTGTTATTCATAATTTGCACGGGTATTTTAGCACTCGAACGACTCGTGACAATTTATAGGTTATAATTTTCTTCTTTTTTTGTAAGACGTATTAGACCAGGAGAAATTTATAAATTATTTTATGTAGCTTTTCCGTAATAAACACATAAAATATTTTATGTAGCAAATTTTGTTCTTCTATTTATGTAGCAGATTTTACATCATGAATACATAATCAATTAGATATATCTAATATATAAAATATTTTATAATGTCAATATTGAAAATATATAACAAAGTTTATATAGATTTTGTTACATAAATACTACGTAAAAAATATATGATTGTTTTATATAAAAATCTTTCTTTCTCTGTTATATATTTTTATGTAGCATATACATTTGTGTTTGCTGGGAAAGGAGTATTTATTTTAACAAAGTACGAGTTTTGGAGGAAATTAGAAATGTGTTTTTGTTTTTGAGGGGTACTAGGGTTTAGATCACCTATAATAATCGAATATTCATATAAAGAAGATTTGATGAACAAACTGTTGTCAATGAGAGGGTGGGGATGACTATATACAAGAAAAACATGTAATTTGATGTTTTTAAACGGAAGAGTGAAATGAAGACTGAATGAAGAATGAATCACTTGCTGGATCGTTAATTCTTGGTGGATTTGCTTTACCTATATTTATCTTGGGATTCGCCTGAATCATCATACCTCCCCGTATATTTTTATTGTTTATGTTTCCTTTCTTCTGTAAAATGTTCCAATTGGCAAATGGCTTTATGGAACAAGCTACAGGTAATGGTGGGGGTGGCGCATTTGGATAAACTGGATAATGTTGATGTTTAAAAAATAGACCTTCGCTAAGAAGTTTTTCACATGATTGAACGCATTCAGTTATAATCCGGATCATTGTTGTTGGATTGGATGTTTTCCTCAATATAATTCGCTTACAAAATCGATGGTTAATGTTTAATGAGTTCAAGTGATCGCTGATAATTTGGTCGCTTATTTCCAACTCAACCGCTGAAATTACTACGGAAAATGAAGCATTTGGGGCTGATGGAGTTGTTTTAGGTGGAGGCGAACTAACTTGAAAGGTCTTAATGAAATTATCTTTTTGCATTTGTTTAAATGTAGCTATTAGCGTTTTTTTTAGACCATCAGATTTGATAATAAAACCAGTCTTTGTTTTAATTATAACATCCTGGGAAGTAGCGGAATTTGTAGTCCACAAATCTGCAAATTAGATTCGGGACATTTCTCTTATACTAGTAATATAAAATGTATTTTTGAATAATCTATTTTTAATAACTTGCATTTTTTGGGAGTAGTTAATAAAATTTTTTGTTGTACCTTGATTTTGTTGAACAGAATTCTTTACAATACCTGCTTTAATAGAAGCGTCATTAGTGTTATCAGAAACAGGATTTTTTACTTGTTGTTTGTATATTAGTATGGGAGCTTCCACTTGTTTGTGTTGAATGTTTGTTGTCGTTAGTTGGTTTTTTATTTTCTCGTATGAGTTGCGATTTCTTCCTTTTAATTCTAATTTTGTTCCATTGACCTCCATCGTTGATTTCCATTTTTGAGTAGCTGCCATTATAGCTTCCATCGGTATCGGTTTGCATTATCGAAGTAAGCACTCTCACTAATTATCACTATTAACCACTGCTATACGATAGTACGTCTATTATCTATGACTGTTAGCCGTACACTATTATTCTTAATAAATACAAGTAATAGTTTATTTATTTTGTTCTGGGATAATGTTTTCTTTAGAATCAAATATGTGAACGATAGGGAGAAACACTACTCGTTATAAAATATTTTCAGCTAATTTGTCCTTTTCCTTTTATTCAAATATTTAGTACATATTTAATTTAATTGCAGGACACAGTATGGCCCCAGATAACCGGTACACCTCAGGGAGAAGACTTGTACTGTCGATCCTATGCCTACAAGCTATTTGTCTTCAGGTTACCAGTGGTAAGTTTTTAATATTTGATATACTTTTAAAACACGATATTGAAATTTTTATTACAGATGATTTTTAAATTTGATTTACTGTTTTTATTCGATTCAAAAAGTAGTTACAGTAATTTAATATGTATTTAGTTTACAATATTAGGGCATGTTTTAAGGAGGAAGTAGAATTTTATACCAAATATTTCTTAAATGAAATAAGTAATATCTTTTATAATCTCTCACTTTGTGGAAGTCGCACAGACAGACAAAAAAAAAAAGTTGGGCTCGTGTTTCCACTCAATTCAGTTTACCTACGCCCAACGATTTTATTTTTTGTCTGATCAGTGCCCTAGATGCCTAGAACCTAAACCTACTGAATTGTTTTTTGGCTTTTAACACGTCCGCTACCAAGCGGCTCATATATGAGCCACAAGGATTTTCCACACAGACCAGCATCACATATTTGAGCCGGGGATCCTACTGTAGGAAATGGCGAATAAAATAGTTAAAGTGTGTTCAACAATATAGTGCCTAAAATAAAAGGGGACTGATGGTGATAATAAACTTCTTGGGTACTTTTATCTCAGGTATTAGCAAGCTTGGGTAAAGAATGCAGGTCAGGATTAAATTTGCAAAAATAATTTTTAATAGAAACTCATATTAAAGGATATTCACAATAAAATTTAAATATGTTAATATATCAATTCAGTTTCACTATGAACAATAAAAAACTGAACGGTTAAACTAAACTTCCACTATTTATTTGAAAAATTCGCTTTAACATTCAATTACAGCTGTTTCGCTATAACTAGCAACTACTAAATTCAGGTCCATTGTCGGAAATTAAGATTTTTGGGATTCCTTGTCTTGAAAATATTGACTTCAAGTTTAAAATTACATTTTCACTAGTTTGATCCTTATTTAGGTTTGCTATTTCAAAAAACTTAGTATAATAATCTACAGCTACTACCAAAACTTCATTATCAAAATGAAATAAATCTACACCAATTTTCATCCATGGTGTTTTAATGACTGAATGTGGGATCATTGGTTCAGAACAGTTATTCCTTTGTGTTTGTTGGCAAATAAAACATGTAATTACCTTATCTTGTATTTCCTTGTTCATTGATGGCCAATAAAAAGAATTGTTAGCTTTTGTTAAGCATTTGTTTATACCTTGGTGACCAATATGAATTTTATCTATAATTTCACCTCTTAATATTTTAGGAATAATTAATTTTGTACCTTTATATAATAAATCATTAAATGTTGTCAACTCTGACTTAAATTTATAAAAGTGTTTAATATTATTTGGTACATCTTTAATTTTGTTTGGCCAATTATTTATAATATAATGTTTTAAAGTATTCAATAATGAATCCTCTCTGGTTGCTTTTTTGATTTGTTCTATTTTGTCATCTGTTGCATTTATTGACAAGTTTATTAAACATTCTTGTGAATCTAATTCTATATCTAAATTTTCGTCAAAATATTTATTAACATGGGCTCTGGAGAGAGAATCTGCAATTATCAAGCTTTTCCCCGGCTTATATACGAGTTCAAAATCATACTTTCTAAGCTGTATTAGTAGTTTTTGCAATCTAGGTGGACATTCGTTTAAAGGTTTTTTAAATATTGCTACTAAAGGTTTATGATCGTTTTCAACTTTAAAGTGTCTACCGAATATGTATTGATGAAACTTTGAGCAACCAAACCATATACTTAATAATTCTTTTTCTATTTGGGCATAGTTTTGTTGTGATTTCGTTAAAGCCCTAGACGCATGAGCACAAGGTGTATTATCTTGTAGTATAGTCGCTCCTAAACCCGACTTTGAAGCATCTACTGAAATTACAATATTTGAATTTTTTGTGTCAAAAAATTTAAGACATGGTGCTTCGCAAATTACTTTTTTTAAAATTTCAAAAGATTCATTTTGTTTTTCCCCCCAATAAAAATCTACATCTTTTTTTAATAAGGGGAGATGTCATAATAGGAATCGCAAATATATGCCTAATGGTAACTCTATTATAGGCATCACGAATAAACCCCTCGATGTCAAGAAGTGTCTGTCAATGCTAATACATTCATTCCACACTGAATCGTCGTATTCATAGATATTATAACCTAAAATGGATGTGCCCTGTCAATACACAGCGTATACTACCGTGTGTCGCACTAGCAGTGCGAGAGAGATGGAGATAGAACGGTGGCAAAATACGCGAGCTGGCAATGTAAAATAAATACAAAAATCAAATTAATTTTGTCCACTATAATGTTATTAGGAAGTTTGGTTTGGAAATGAATTAAAATAACTTTTCCAAGCGTAAATATTTATTTTTGCATTTTCTCAACATAAATAAATGTAGAAATTCCACAATTAAATTATAAAAAATTAAGGGTTCAAAGAAAAACACAAAGTCGATCCCACAATTTTAATTTAATAATGAAAGTTACTTGCAACTAGTTTCGGTCCACAGGACCATCATCAGGCTAAAAATACAATACAATGTCAATTGAAAGGAAGACAGTAGTAAGACTTAATGTGATGGAAACAAAAATCAAGACTACAGTAAAATAGTTGTAGGTGAATTATCAACTTACAACTCATAAAATAGACAACATTAAATTATGTTAATACATATGAAAATCTCCAAAGAGATCACCGCATAGAAATATAAAACATGCAGCCAAAATGATAATATTGTTTAAGTTCTCTAATAACTTTTTTAAAAAAATTTTAATTATACAAAGCAAATCATAAGAAAATACAATATATTGTAATGATAAATCAACATTATTACTAATTGATACATCAAAACACAAGAGAAGAGTAAAGTACTTAAGTTTTAAACATAAGTTCTGCCTTCTAAAATTTCTGTTAAGTACTTTCTGTCTTTTTATTAATGATTGGGAAAGTATCCAATATCTATGCCTATTTGATGGATTTTCTAAATCCTTTTCGGTAAAATCTCCTACTAAAATAGGATCTTGCTTTCTAAAATAGAAACACAAATTAAAATTAATATTGCCTTACTAATATTAATTTAATATACTGACCTTTTTCTAAATGTAATATTATCAGGTACAGGTACAACCGAAGTTGAGGGCTCAGCAGGTATTTCCTGTATAACTCAACAACTAGGGGAGATTTCTACTAATGTAAAAAGCAAAAAGAAATTATTTGAAAATGAAATAAAAAAAGGCACCTATTACTCACCATTTACACTAGTAGTTACACTTCTTAAAGGTCTTCGCGTTCTTTCCTTTTTCTTTAAATGAACGGGAAAATCAAAAATAGTTGGAACAGCGTCTTTATTCAATCGAAAGCTTTCCATAACAGTTTGGTAGTAATCACTTTGAAGAAAATGTTTACTACAAAGAACAGCTGAATAGCTTGCTTTAAAGTTTTTTCTTCGTAAAGCCAAAATCCACTTTTTGCGATGATTCGGATCTTTAGGAAAACTAAAAATGGTGACAAATTTTTGATAAGGCATCAAAATAATACAATTTCAAAATATATTCTCAAATTTTACAAACAGTTATGTACCTACTGGTGAAACTTTATATCAGTTCCCTTAGTAAATCTAGTCGTGCAGTTGTAAGCTGAACATGATTTCACCATTTTTTCTTTTTTAATTAAATACACACGTATATAATTAATAAGTCTATGTATTCGCGATGTGAAAATATTGAGTAATATTTACGGAATAGCACGTTAAAAATTTAAAAAGCACAAATAAGCCCACTACTTACAATGCTTTCGCGCTCCTTTTGCCACTGTTCTCTATCTATCTTTGTCTGGTTGCTATGGTCCCATACTATCTCTTTCTAAGGCACATCCATTTTAGGTTATAATATCTATGGTCGTATTATTTAAACCTAGCTTTTTAGATATTGGTTGTGTAACAAGTACACACCATTATAGTACTTCGCAAAATGATAATCTAACCTATCACCGGTAAGTTATTCACTACATTGGCGTACAATTAGCAATTTCAATTAAAATTTATTACAATTAAGAAAATAATAATAATGAAATACATATATCCTTTTAGATTTCCTTCCGATAAATGCCATGCCATAAGTGTAGATATAAATTCCTTACCAAAATATGCGTATTAAATTATTTACCTAACATTTATATAGGTATTACGGTGAACTCTAACCAATTACACGCTACTGTACGGCTGTGTTTACCTCTTAGAACATAAAATGGTAAGGAAGGAGTTTATGTTATATCTACAATGTTAAAATCTGGTGACGGAAGTCGGCCATATTGGATAACCATTTATGACTCATAGTTTGTTTACAAGTTATAAAAATTTAGTTTTCTGTTAAAAATTTGGATCAATTATTTATTGGTAAGTAGCTATTATTATAATAAATATACATTATATATACGTAAACTATATTTTTATGTTTAAATTAAATTAATAATTTGTATTGATCCCTAACCTATCTACTTAAAGTGACATGGGCGTATCAATAATTGAAAGAGGATATTTTTTTTTAATTATCATTAATTTACATTTACTCTATGGAGCAACGTTGTACAATACAAATTTGTGTATTAATTAACACATTATTACATTCTCAAATATTAGACGAAAATGGTTAAATATTGTGGATAAAGATAACTAGAGTCCAGGCAAGAATAGCTTTTTATGCTCACAACATTTTACAGAAAAATCATTTGATAGAACTTCTTCAGTAATTGTTATACTAGTACCAAATGCTATACCTATAATTAAAATCGCAAGAATGAAATATGTAAGTAATTATTACATCCACAAATTGCTTTAATAACATTGACCAAATCTATATTTTTTCTCAAATCTATTTACAGATATTTTAGTTAAACATATATTTTACTTTCTATGCAAGTAAGGACTAATTACCCTCTTGCTAAAGATATAATAACTACTAGCAGTGAAACTATTTCACCAGTTCCTGTTCCTGAAACTCTACCATCTACTTCTGAAAGTCCTCGTAGGAAACAACTTATAAAACGCATCTGTGAAGTATAGTTAATAACAAGAATTTATTATATATGTACAAGTAAAATAAATAACGTAGAAAAAATTAGACATGTTTACCCAAAATTCAATTTAAGGGCCAATAGTGGTAGAATGAAAAATTTTAATAAAAATTGTGTAGTATATAACTGGTTTTATTTCCTTAAATCTAGTACCCCCATTTAGGCAATGTTATACTATTTTTTTTCCTCTACTTTCCTTATTAAAATGGTTATTTTAATATATAATGATCATAGTTCATACTGAATAATAGATGTTTCAATAAGGAAATTATTTTTCTATTAAAATAGCATAGGACGCCACTGTTAAAAAGTAACTTCCGGTAGCCATCTTGGATAACCATACCGGTCAACTGTCCTTGAACGAGTAATACTTCCTTACTATTTTATATTCTAAGGTTTACCTACACCTCTAGAGTTTCCATCTCTCTCAATTATAGGTTCATTGCTATTGACTACAAACTGTATGTTATTGTGCTGTTATGGCATCTCTATGTTTACTTATTACTCTGAGTAACTTGCCTTTTGTCAATTTTCCAGTATTTGAAACCTATAGTTTGGATAAAAGTGTCCATAGGTTTCCAATTGTTACCCTTATCTTATTGGAGCTGCTTAGTCTTGTTTACAATGATCTGATAGTAGGCACCAAGTTTTCTTCGTACATAGAATAGATAGTTCTTCTTATCAAATCTTTATCACCGTCATCAGTGGTTCTGGAAACACCACGATCGTTTCGGATGAATTGGCCTCGAAATGTGAACTCTCACTGATGATTCCGGTATCCCTGTCAAATCGCTGGTTTGTATTACAGCAGGAGTAAAAGCCCAACCCCTTTGGACCAGCTTCTTATGAACAGGTCTGACGATTTCTTAGGCATCAAGGGATAAAACTCGTCGTCGAACAGGAACAGTAAGTAACACAGGGCGCCGCTGATGCAGTTTCCCAAGGACGAAACATTTTTCACAAAAATTATTAAACAGCACAGACTAACTCTTACTACGGGAACACAAATATAAATAATCATACTCAACCCAAATTATACAAATACAAGATCCGATCCTGTGTGCAAATTTTGACCATAAGCAATAAACCGTGACAGACGATCGTAATAAAAGTGGTTTATTACCATCAGTCCCTTTTATTGTAGGCACTATATTGTTGAACACATTTTACGGTCACAGATTGCGGATTCCGCTTTGCACGAGGTCTGTAGAAAAGTGCGGCGCATATCTGAGTCGGATGGTCCGTGCGAAGCTTCTACCGTTTAGTAGAAATTCAGTCACAAACGCTGTAACACTGTCTCTAAATTGTGCTGTATTTTATTACTGTTTTTTCTATGTAAGTGTTTGTTTTTAATACCTAATATAGTAGCTGACTACAAATTACGCAAAGGAGAGAGCATTTTCAGAAGAACGAAAAATGTAATGGTTTTTTTGAAGTGGAAGGACAAGTACGATGTACTCATGATAATGACATTGCATGGACCTGGATCTGAAAAAACTACTAATAACCGAGGAGCAGAGCGAGAAAAACCAAGCGTAGTAACAAAACATGTAGGGAGTGGACAGGAGTGACCAAATGCTCTCATATTATACGACACCGAGAAAAACTATTAGGTGGTACCTAAAACAATTTTTCCATTTTGTTGACATATGCTTATGGAATGGTACTTATTTGCAATGTGACGTACTTTCGCGTCGCTACGTCTTCTTTGACACCTTAATGCAGGTTTCGGATTGCCTCGGGCGCCACCTTCGGTGTTAAGTGCCGAAGGACACTACTCGGGCAGCTTCAGTGAAGAAGAAATACTCCAGGGGTCTTTATGGTGTTGACCTACTTAAGTGGCGGCCAGAAGGGTAGGCTTTAATTACCCGGCTGGGTCGGAATAAAAATACACAATATTTCCTAAACTCTATTTATTATTAACAACAACAAATAAATATACAAATTCGTTACAGGTCGGGGTTTAACGGGGATGGTGGAGGTGTGCAAAGAATGTTACGCAAAAGCTACCATGCTTCGGGTGAATGATGAATGCGGGGTTATTCACGGCGGAGTGATATGCGAAAGCGGTTTTTACAAAAAGCGGGCAGTCTACTTACCAAGTGGATATTCTACATGCGGGGTACATACAAATTGCTACCAAACTCCTATGATAGTAGGTTAGGTTCTATTCTTGGAGACTACGAAAACCCGGATTGCAATATTATCTATACGGAAAGTACCTTAGGATCGGTTTCTATTTTTTTCATGAATTTGGGAAGTACTCGTGATACCCACCAAGTACTTCCTCCTCCTTGTAAGCGGGCTGATAAAGGTATATCTACCGTCGGAGACCCTCGTGATACCCATCTAGTGTCTCCAACGCACAAAAACTATTACGCAACTACCGGAGTACCTGTGATACCCACCCGGCACTCCGCCTTCCTTATCACCTCACCTAAGATATCTTACTCGGAATACGGACTTACGTTTGTGTATATGAAGAATTCGGCCGGCAGAATAGAACCTGAAACTCTACAAATCTATAATAAAGCTTTTCTTACCAAAACGGAGCAGTAGTTGTTCGTGGCGGCACTATAAACGGCTGGTAGCTAACTCACCTCTCTAATGATCTACGGATTTATGTATTCAACGGATCTCCCACTCCTATCTAATGACTTGCGCAGAATTCCAATATCGGACATAGAATTCTTTCCGACTCCCCAGTCTAAATAATTATTAAGTATTTCTTACCGGTTCTCCTTAATGCGGCTCAGGACTGCACGTGGTGGCACTATTTCGTGTCGGTGATCAACTGACTTGCTAACTGTTCTGAAATCCCTAGCTAGCTATCGGTTCTCCCACTTCTAACGGTTTTCTCGGAGCGTACGTGTTTACCTCTTGGACGGCTGGCGATCGACTTCCAAAAATGTTTCTCTTTTCGATCCGTTTAACCCAACCGTATCCCCTCTACTTAACTAATTAGCAGTTGCGCGTCGTTTCAACAAAATCCGGTTTTATTTTAATAAATAATACAGTGCGGAGTCGTTGGAATATACGGAACTAAACATAATTTAAGTAACTTCGTTACCACCCTCCCTACTTCGGTAAAAAAAAGTGTAACACTTTTTTTTAAACTAAAACTTTTCTAATTAAAACATATATATAAAAAAACGTACTGGTAAATTAAGAAAATAACTAAACAACAAAAAAAAACCCTATCAGGTGCCTACCCCCGGAATCGTCGAACCCTTATTACTAGGGGGTAGGTACGCCTGTTACAAACAAAACTAAATTTTACGGTAGTCTTCGGGAAGAAAACTGCCGTCCTTATCTTCTTGGATCGAAGGGGTGCTGACAGCCGCAATCGGGGCAAGCGATGTGTCGTTCTGGTTATGGGCATTTGCATCGGCGACACTTCGTGGGACGCCTGGAAGGTATTGGCTGGTTCCTGGGGGCTTGGTTGCAGCGACAATCCTTTGAGAGGCTTCCCACCAATCCGCAACGGGAACAGAAGGTGACCCTCCGTACGTGGCGGCATTGCTGGCGTGTATGTCCAGAATGTCCACAGCGCCAACAGAGGTTCCGGTCTACGGGCAGATACCGAGATGGTCGTGGCGCTAGCGGTATCGGTGGTATTGAGGTCAGCGTCTTCGGCGATGGAGAGGACTGCGGTCTGGTTTCCGGGGGCCCGGGCGATGGCTTCCTCCATGTAGCATCGTCCCACGGGTCAAGCCAGGGGACGTTCAACTTCAGTTCACTGGGCGGTGGAGTGGGGGAACATCGTGGGCTCATCGGCGATGAAACTTCCTCTTCTGGGGCTTCCAATGGGTCCGGGGATGGCGGAGGGTAGAGATCGAGGCTGCCTATTCCGGTTTCCAAGGTTCCTTTTATCTCTCTGACGGTAGTGTCCTTCTGGTCGCTGGTGGTGGCAAGAGAATCGAGAGTGTCCTCCGAGTCTCTCATGGCTTCCAGTAGCTCCTTGCTGATGTCATCAGTAGCTTCGGTAGCGGTTGGGACGTCTATGTCCAACGTTGTATCCATGGCGACTAAAAAAAAAAAAATCCAAACCATTTTAAGAAAACGCAACGACTCAACTGAATGATATACTTAAAACAAAAAATCAAAATAAAATCACTCTGAACGGCAGTAATTTAAAAAAAAACAAAACAAAACAACAAAGCAAAAATCAACGTTTCGGTGGGCCCGCCGGCGGCACCCATATGCGGAGGGACCGGTTGCTGGGGTCCCGTAAAAGGAGGCGGATTCTCCCGGTGGTCTGTCCCGGAGGTCGGAGAGCCTGTAGGGCTTCTTTTACTTCTGCACCCCATGTTCCGGTTTTCTTTAATCGGTCCATAAATTCGGCGTCTACGGACCGGGTGAATCCTTCTTCGGCCTCTCGAGGAGACTCAGGCTGCGAGGTACGGATCGGTTCTTTTATTCTTTTATCCCTTCCGTATGTGATTTGGGGGGTTGTGCAGGCCGTTTGGAGGTTACCAGCCGCGGCTGGGTCGCCGTGCGGGAAGGTATTGAGCTGGCGGTTCCTGCTGGTTTCGACCGTCGGGCCTGTAATTCTCGGGCCAGTATCCGGCAGGCTTGAAGGCTCTTCCCCTTTTTGATGATTCTCTGCTTTGCATCTGTACGGGGGGTGAAAAGAGTCTTTGGTGGGGCGGATCCCCGCGGCGGCTCTCCCGGTATTCTTGTAGTCATTATTATGGAAAGCAACAGTATTAGTCGGATACGGTGTCTATGACATGTGCCGGACGGAGGTCTTTGATATGTACCCGCTGTAGGCGTTTCCCGATCTGACTTTTTAAATTATACACTACGGGCGAGATGACGTGAGTGACGGTATACGGGCCGGAAAATTTCGGAGCGAGTTTCGCGGCAAACCCTTTTTCGGCGGAGGATAGCTGATGTTCCCGCTTCATTACTTGGTCTCCGATGTGACAGCGCCATTCTCGGTGCCTTAGATTGTAATGACGGCTCTGTGTGGTGAACGCTTTAGCGAGGTTTATGCGGACCATCTCAAAAGTTTCCTGTTACCGTTGCAACCTCTCGGTATACTGGGTGGCCTCCGTCTGGTCGATATCTTCGGTATCTTCTTGCCTCGGTGGTGGTGGGGTGCGGTAAACAGCTTTCGGTATTAATAGCAAATAGTAATTCGGGTAAGTTCTGGTCCCATTTGCGGTGATCTTGGTCGCAAAACTGAGCTATCATGGTCTTGAGTGTCTTGTTGGCTCTTTCCACGGGGTTGGCCTGAGGTGTGTACGGCGGTGTTCAGTGGCTTTACGTATTGGCCGACACTGTACCCACTTGGTGAAACGGTCCTGGAACACTACTAGGAAGGTATTTCCTTTCGATGACCTAGGCAAGGGTCCTACTAAATCTGTGCTGACACATTCCCAAGGATGACGGTTGTGGGAGGGTTGCATCTTTCCGGCAGGTTTCATCTGAGAGGACTTGTATCTTTGGCAGGACTCACAGCTACGGACGTATTTGGTTATGTCACGGAACATTCCGGGCCAATAGTAGCGGGCAACAATTCTTCCTATGGTTTTGGCAATACCCATGTGTCCTGCTGTCGGTGCGTCGTGCATTTCCTTCAACACGTTTAGTCGTGTCGGCTTAGGGACAAACAGTTTCCATGGGTCGGCTAGTTCTGGCTCCGTGAGGTCGTTAGAGTCCCAGAAATGACGGTATAAGCGCTCGTCTCGGATGCAGTAGTCGGGAAACGCCTCAGGATTCTGTTGTACTTCTGCTTTCTTCTTTTCGTACCACGAGCATCCTGTTAACGGCTCGACGATTGCTATTCCTTCCGTAACTTCTCCGGAATCTTCTCTAGGTTCTCTAGACAGGGCATCGGCGACTTTATTCAATCCTCCTCGTCGGTATCTGACCTCAAAGTCGTATTGCTGTAAGAACATACTCCAACGAGCGAGACGGCCTGCTGGGCTTTTGATGGAATGGAGCCAGCGGAGCGATTAGTGGTCCGTAATGACCGTAAAATGGTATCCTTCTAAATAGGGACGCATCTTCTCGATTCCACATACGATGGCTAGACACTCTTTCTCGGTCACGGAGTAGGCTTTTTCGGCGGATGTCAGGGACCTACTGGCGTATGCTATCACCTGTTCGCCATTGTCGCTGGTTTGGGTCAGAACTGCGCCGAGGCCTTGGTCTGAAGCGTCTGTCTGAAGTGTAAAGGGTCTGTCGAAATCGGGACAGGCGAGGACTGGTGCTTCCGTTAGGCAGGTTTTGAGCTTTTCAAAAGCTTCGTCTTGTTCTGGCCCCCATTGCCAACGGCGATTCTTCTTTAGTAGGCGGTGTAACGGGGCTGCTACTTCCGAAAAAGCTGGTACAAAACGTCTGTACCATGAGGCCATCCCCAAGAATCGTCTTAGGCCACGTACTATCGGCTTCAGAATAGCATATACATTTTCAAATTTAAATCGCTTACATCGAATAGACGGCCTATTTATGTGTATAACCAATCACGGTTTAAATAATAATAAATTTGAAATCAGTTAAACAGTTGTCCACGCCCACATCTTCACTTAGTTTGGAACCCTCGATAATAAATGTTTGTTTGGGATTAAAATCCCTTTTTTTTATTATATCAGTACAAGAATGCGAAAAAAACCTATTTATTCGGGACATGACCGACCATTGTAAATACACTTAATCTCCCAAAACCATTTAATGAAGGCGTTTTAAAAATTGCCATTCCTTTGTTGTATAAGAAGGGCGTTTTTATAACTTCGGTAGGTAAACGAAATTCACATTTAACATGTATATGCTATTCTAAAGCCGACTGTACATTAGTTGGGGCTGTTAGTCCTACGATGGAGTCCACTTTCTCTGGATCGGTGCAGATTCCTTCGGATGTTACTAAGTGGCCGAGATATTTGAGGGATCTTCTTCCAAACTCACATTTCTCTGGGTTGACACGTAGATTAGCGGCGCGAAGACGGCGAAAAACTTCATGGAGATTAGCGAGGTGTTCCACGAAAGTGCTTCCTAGCACTATGATATCATCCAAGTATGTGAAACAATACGGGTCCATCTCCGGTCCAATAATTCTATCCATCAGGCGCTGAAATGTAGCGGGAGCGGCATGAAGTCCAAAGGGCATAACACGGAATTGATATAGTCCTCTGCCGGGGACGGTAAATGCGGTGATTGGTTTGCTGTCTTCTGTGAGTGCCACTTGCCAGTATCCAAACTCACATTTCTCTGGGTTGACACGTAGATTAGCGGCGCGAAGACGGCGAAAAACTTCATGGAGATTAGCGAGGTGTTCCTCGAAAGTGCTTCCTAGCACTATGATATCATCCAAGTATGTGAAACAATACGGGTCCATCTCCGGTCCAATAATTCTATCCATCAGGCGCTGAAATGTAGCGGGAGCGGCATGAAGTCCAAAGGGCATAACACGGAATTGATATAGTCCTCTGCCGGGGACGGTAAATGCGGTGATTGGTTTGCTGTCTTCTGTGAGTGCCACTTGCCAGTATCCTTGTCGCAAGTCGATACTTGAAATATAGCGGGCTCTACGGAGTTTGTCTAGTACGGCGTTGATGAACGGCAACGGATAGGCATCCTTTTCGGAGACGGAGTTGACTTTCTGGAAATCGATGCAGAACCTTGGTTTGCCATCTTTCTTTCGTACGATGACTACCGGCGAGCTCCATGGGCTCTCTGAGGGTTCTATAATTCCTTCTTCCAACATCCTATCTACTTCCGCGTTGATCACTTCCTGCATTTGGGGATTCTGAGGTCGATAACGTTGCTTTATCGGTTCCGGATTTAAAAGGCGGATCCGGTGCTCCAATAACGGTGTTACCCCTCGTATGTCCTCAAATGACAGTAATTCCTCTTGCAGGAAGGCTTCTAATCGGTCCTCTTCGTCTGGAGTCAATATTAGGGGTGGCCTAGATTCAGTGGTGCCAATGGGGAAACAAGGTACGGGCCTAGCATCCACAGTGACGGGACGGTTGTCCACCAAAACTTTTCCACTCCCTAACTCAAGGGAAAAATGTCTCTTTCGGAGAATGTCCATTCCTATGTCGGAGGATAATCCACGTAGATGGCCAAAAGTCTCCTCAAAACGGTGATTTCCAATCTGGATCTCCACCTGATATTTTTCCGGGACGCTTACGGTCTCTCCGTTTGCCAACCTGGCCGAACTTGCAGTCGTTGAAGTTTTTGTCGCTCCCAGTGTGCTCCACTGTCGGGCTATCCTGTCTCCCACATAGGAGATTACGGCTCCGGTATCTATTAAGGCTTCTACGGTTCCACCTGGTATACGGACGGAGATATGCGGTCGGTTGTCCTCGTACGGTACGGTCAGTGAGGCGTCATAAGGGCTTTGCTGCACGGGCCTCGGTTCGTCGCAGCGCCCTATTAGTTTTCCGATCGTGGACACGGACAATCACGTGACATTACTCCTTCTCGTTTACATCTGGAGCAGAAGATCCGGGGGGCCTCTCTACATTGATTCCTAAAGTGTCCTGTCTGTCCGCATCGTTAACACTCTCGTGGGCTCTCGGCTGGCCTTCTCGTGTTTGGTCTCTGGTTTGCTGAATTCTGTCCATCCGCGTTTCTAGGGGGCGGTGTCGTGTTTGGGCGGAATGGTGGGATACGTGGTGTCACAGCGGGTGTCCGTGTGAGTTGGATCTCTGATCGTAACAACTCATATTCCCGGACGGCTTTGGCAAATCCCTGAATGTCGGAAAAATCGGTCCTACGAATCTGAAGTCGAAATTCCGGATGCAAATTGCGGTAGAGCCAGTTAAGTTCTTGCTCTGGGGTGATGCCTCCATGTCGGCGAATTAATGTCTGTAGATCCGTGATGTAGGAGGCGCTATCTTCTTGTAAACGGTGTGTTCGTCTACTTATAGCCACTTCCAGGTCAATACGGTAGTTAACCGGAAAGAAGAAGTCTTGGAAGGCGGTGCACAATTCTCTCCAATTTGTGTAATAGTTACGGTTATTTATAAACCATAATGCCGGCATTCCGTGCAGTAGTTCCGGCATTGCTTGCAAAACGCGATCGGCCGAAATTCCCTGAGATTCTCTGATTTCTTCCAATCTCTCTAGGAAGGTGGCTGGGTCGGCTTTTCCGTCAAAAGCGATATGCCAGTCTTTTACTCTTAGCGGCGACATTATTGTGTCAGAAGACGGACCAGGTTGTGACGGGTGGGACTGAATTCCGGCTAAAGTGCCTTGGAATGCATTACTTACAGTTATGATGGGGGCGGTTCCTAATTGAGTCGCTGTAGTTGTGCTGCAGGTGACGGCAGATGTTCCAACGGGGACGGGAGTCATTAGTGGTGGCGGTAGAGGTGTTGTTGTTTCAGGTTTACCTTCTCGGAGAAACTTAACCAGGCGTTTCCGCTTCTCATCTACAGTGCCTATGACTTCCAAGTTGAATTTCGGTAGTTCTGCGTCCAATTCTTCTTTCTGCGCTCTCGAAAACCTATCTAACGAGGTGTCAAACGGGGCTATCGCTTTTTTTTGATAGCCGAAGTTGACAATCGGGTAAAAGAACGGGTCAGCGGATTTCCAACGGATTTGGTGTACCATAAAACGGTCCCTACTCGGGCGCCAAATTTGTGACGTACTTTCGCGTCGCTACGTCTTCTTTGACACCTTAATGCAGGTTTCGGATTGCCTCGGGCGCCACCTTCGGTTTTAAGTGCCGAAGGACACTACTCGGGCAGCTTCAGTGAAGAAGAAATACTCCAGGGGTCTTTATGGTGTTAACCTACTTAAGTGGCGGCCAGAAGGGTAGGCTTTAATTACCCGGCTGGGTCGGAATAAAAATACACAATATTTCCTAAACTCTATTTATTATTAACAACAACAAATAAATATACAAATTCGTTACAGGTCGGGGTTTAACGGGGATGGTGGAGGTGTGCAAAGAATGTTACGCAAAAGCTACCATGCTTCGGGTGAATGATGAATGCGGGGTTATTCACGGCGGAGTGATATGCGAAAGCGGTTTTTACAAAAAGCGGGCAGTCTAATTACCAAGTGGATATTCTACATGCGGGGTACATACAAATTGCTACCAAACTCCTATGATAGTAGGTTAGGTTCTATTCTTGGAGACTACGAAAACCCGGATTGCAATATTATCTATACGGAAAGTACCTTAGGATCGGTTTCTATTTTTTTCATGAATTTGGGAAGTACTCGTGATACCCACCAAGTACTTTCTCCTCCTTGTAAGCGGGCTGATAAAGGTATATCTACCGTCGGAGACCCTCGTGATACCCACCTAGTGTCTCCAACGCACAAAAACTATTACGCAACTACCGGAGTACCTGTGATACCCACCCGGCACTCCGCCTTCCTTATCACTTCACCTAAGATATCTTACTCGGAATACGGACTTACGTTTGTGTATATGAAGAATTCGGCCGGCAGAATAGAACCTGAAACTCTACAAATCTATAATAAAGCTTTTCTTACCAAAACGGAGCAGTAGTTGTTCGTGGCGGCACTATAAACGGCTGGTAGCTAACTCACCTCTCTAATGATCTACGGATTTATGTATTCAACGGATCTCCCACTCCTATCTAACGACTTGCGCAGAATTCCAATATCGGACATAGAATTCTTTCCGACTCCCCAATCTAAATAATTATTAAGTATTTCTTACCGGTTCTCCTTAATGCGGCTCAGGACTGCACGTGGTGGCACTATTTCGTGTCGGTGATCAACTGACTTGCTAACTGTTCTGAAATCCCTAGCTAGCTATCGGTTCTCCCACTTCTAACGGTTTTCTCGGAGCGTACGTGTTTACCTCTTAGACGGCTGGCGATCGACTTCCAAAAATGTTTCTCTTTTCGATCCGTTTAATTCAACCGTATCCCCTCTACTTAACTAATTAGCAGTTGCGCGTCGTTTCAACAAAATCCGGTAGCGAACGTGTTAATACATTATTTTTAATTAACATATGAAATGGTAGCGAACGTGTTAATACATTATTTTTAATTAACATACGAAATGGTCATACTAAAGGGGGTGTAACTTATTTTGTAATAGAGAAGTCGAGAAGCTTGAATGATGTATTCCTCGATATGGAAAAAATATATTAGATTTCTAGAAAAAGTCGGTTTCACACCAATGACATTCATCACATTTGTGATAAAAAACTTTCTAGAACTTGAAATTAAAATACATCTAGCAGATCAACAGTTTAAAGTAGTTAATGAACAAATAAATCTTGGAAGTTCTCCACTATTAAACTGTTTACTTTGATTGAGTCTTTATTTTATACATAGATAATATATTATTGTAACATAAATATATTAAGTTATTGTAAAGATCAGCGCGATATAGTTTTTCCTGGTTTTTCTAAATCATTGCACACTTAACTGATCTTCGAGGGATATACATTCAGGATAGTCCCTTAGGGCTAATAACATTTAGGCTTTAATATTGTTATGTCTTATTACTTCCTTACTTGGTCTAGCCTTAACTACTTATCAACATCAAGTACCTAGCTACAAACAAACAAAATGTAACTTCAATATGTCAATCTGACGATGCTAGTTATTAGGGAAGCAGCTGTAATTGCATTTTAAAACGTATTTTTCGAATAAATAGTGGAAGTTTAGTTCAACCGTTCAGTTATTTATTGTTCTTAGTAAATAGGTATAAGGTTCACACTCTTTGTCGTATTAACACCTTTTTCCCATTCTTTGTACCGATCTATTAATATAACCTAAAATACCCTTATCTTTAAACTAACATATTCTTATGCCTTCCTCCTCTATTATACCCCAAAAACCATTTTTTCTTTTTTGCCATCACCCACTTCAGATTCCCCTTTACACCCCCTTTACGGTCTTTATGTAAAACTGTACAATGACAAATTTGAAAAAATCTATATTATTCTAATGTTTGTGATAATTTAATATACTTTATTTCATAATGTACCCTAAAACGTATTCTTACGTACTTGATTTCATTCCGGATCATTTAACGGATTGTAGTTTAGCAGGCTTCTACATATTAAACACTAATAAAAACTCAATTAGGTTTCAAAGTATGAATATTCATTTATAGAAATTTAACAGCAAAACAATAAACATAACTTTCTTATTGGCTGTAATATTAGCGGTTATATTTTCGTTCCCAGGAGTGAATTTATCTTAAGCCATTTCGATAATGACTGATAGTATCCTATTTCTTTTTAAAAACAATTATCTTGGCTATATCAGCGAATACATAAAATATCTTGGACATCCCACGTCACAAATGTTAGAGTGCTCGAGAGAATTAATAGAGATGATCAAGACTAGAAAGCTTGAGTACTTAGGTCACATAATGCGGAATAAGAAACGTCATGAACTTCTACAGCTGGTTTCTTCAGGGGAGAGTCCTAGGATGAAGGGGACCTCACAGGAGGAGAGTCTGTTGGCTAAAGAATTTTAGAACTTGATTTGGTACCACAACGACCGGCTCCAACTAGCACACTTCACTTATAATATAAGTGTAAGAGAAAGATGATTTATAAAGGTTTAATAATGGCTGCATTAATTTATTAGCTCGGTAATGGTTTTTGTTTATTTATGTATCTCCCACAGCAATTCAAACTTATTATTTTTTTGCAATAATTTTCTTACAGCCAATTTTTTAGGAAGTTTTATAAAGGCTGTTTTATTTTGTCCCAAAAAGGTTTTTAGCACCTTAATTATACAGCAAAATTCCACCAAAATAAGATTTGCTCCACAGAATACTTATTAGTACTGTAAGTTCTCTTGTAGAACCTTTATAGAGCATATTACCTCAGTGTTATTAATTTTTCCACCATCTACTGTAATGCTCTTAAGCACGCTAGTTATAAGACGATTTTTGCTTCAGAATCTCTGCATAAAGGGAACAATAAATTTACCTCTTTGAAGAGTGCAAGAGGTTTAAAGGCACCTCTAAGGAACTTTTATAAGGTTTTTTTTCTCTTTTGCTTTTTAAGATTTTTAATCTACAATGAAACCTTTCATAAAGCATTTATTTATTTTTTGTAATAACTGGCGACTTATATATTTTAATATTTACCAAGTTTACAGTAAAAAACATACTGATTGACAGTAGCAAAGGAAGGAAGGAAAAACGAACAGAGCGATTTGTTTACTTTGATGACGTGCACCTATATTTATACTGGATAAGGTATAATTATAATATAAATGACATTTAATTTACAGCAAAATTTTAACATCACAAGAACCTGTCCATTTAGTTCAACAGCTTTGGTTGCGCTTTTTTCCGAGACATGGGTCTAACCTATTTTCCAAATCCAAACATAAACTTAACTTAAAATGTTGAATCTGGAACCGTTGGCGAAACTGATACCGAAAACCGTTTACACTACCACTATAACAACACACACTTTTATCTGCCTGACGCGCGTTTCGATAACCAATTTATCTTCTTTAGAGACCGAAGGTAAACTAAAGCTATGTCTACGAACTAACCTTATATACATATAACATTTTTAGCGCCAACATGTTTTCGCGGTAAATCTTTTGGAGGCAAAGCCAATATTAAGCACGAAAACATTTTTACAATAAGTTTTCTTATAATAAACTATAAAGTGGACTATCTGGGATATGTCCTTTGCCTTATGTAATGTATTTTTACACTTCATAATTTCTATACTTTGGCTATAAATGGTGATAAACAATTACCCATAGCTGTTCCTTCATATTGTTGATAAAACTGATTCTAACTTCAACACCCAGATCATTCAAGATGAGTAGTTCTTCTAGATACTGTAAATTTTGTGGAGTTGGTACGCTAGGAAATAAAGAACTAACATTGAACGAGATTAAAATTTCCTCATCTTCTAGAACAACATCTTTAACTTTCTTTATAAATTCTAATGAATTTTTAACTGAAAAACTGTTACATTTTATGGGTAGATTTTTAAACTCGTTCGATAATAACCATTTTGAAATCTTAGAACTGGGTGTACATATAGCTGAAACAATCTCATCTCATTGCCTTCCCAGGTTTAAATATCTTAGGAAGGCAATAGAGCTTTGACAATGTAGGGTTGCTAACAGTTAACTTATACTTTAACGAATCGGTGACAAGGTTCGTAAAACTTTTGAGAGTGCTCTTCACCGTGGAAATCATTTTATTTACTGGATTTTGTTGAATCTTAACGTAAGGACCATTCTCGATCAAGTGATCCACTCTTTCGAAATAGTCTTGTTTGTCCATTAAAACAACCTTGTTCCCTTTGTCAGCTTTTAAGTAAAAACATTCCTTCTGTCTCAAACATTTGACAATATTCCTAGTTTTCTTAATTCCCTGTACATTTTGGTTCTTATTTGAAATGGTTTTGGAAATTTGATTCTTACAAGCCTCCCGAACATAGACCCTGGCATCATGAGAGGTATTGAACAGAACTTTCAATATGTCCAATCAATTTACCCAGGTCCCCACGAAAAGGCACAGCAAAATTCAAACCCTTCTTTAACAACTCTGTTTCACTATACTGTCAAAAGTTTGGGAAGAAATATTTTCAACAATATTAATAGGTTCCAAATTCCAAATTGTTGGATGCATTTGAAAGTATAGAAATTATTAACTGTAAAAATAGATTTAATAAGGACAAAGGACTTATCCCAGATAGTCCACTTTATAGTTTATTATAAGAAAACTTATTGTAATGTTTTCGCGCTTAAAATTGGCTTTGCCGCCAAAATAATTACTGCGAAAACATTTTGGCGCTAATTCGTAATTAATTCGTAGACAAAGCTTTAGTTTCTAAAGAAGATAACTTGGTTATCGAAACGCGCATCAAGCAGATAAAAATGTGTGTTGGTGTAGTGGTAGTGTAAACGGTTTTCGGTATAAACTTAACTTCATATAACCATAATTTTTATTGAATGCAGTTGAACAATGTATCTACAAGGAAAATGAGTTATATGCTTATAAAAATAAGTAAATACATTAAAAAATTACCCAAAGTAACCGCAAATCGGAAGGCAAAATTCGCTTTCATTTATAAGGAGACCCAAATAAACGAGTAACGTTCTTCCACTTAACCGTTAAATACATTCAATATACATTGGTGGAAACTGGATCTTAATGGAATAAAAATAACAAAAAAATCCTTATAAGGACATTGAAACACATTAAAACTATTCAATTTTAAATCCATACCAAAAAATCGTGCACAAATTGTCATGTTAAATAGCCAAATATCTTCAAAAATTAATGTTTTCAATCTTTTTCTAAAAATCTTAACTAGCAAGGATATAATGGCATCAGGCAAAGAAATATAAATGTGGGCAATATTATATGAAAACGAACAAGTAAAAAGGGTAGTTTTATGTTTAGGAATAGATAACGTATTGAGAAACCTTAAGTTTAAAGAATGAACTTGGTATCTGAATTCGACTTTATTATAAAGATAAGAAGGGGTTTTAGTAGTGATAATCTTATGATAGAAACTGTAACAATGAAGAAAACGCCTCTGTTTTAACGTGATTCAACCGATATCCTTGAAACAAGAAGAAATTTTTTGTCTTCGACGGATACCACAGATTAGACGGACACATGAGTTTTGCATTAGTTGAAGACGTCGACATTCATTTTGCAACAAAGACGGACCATAAACGACATCAGCGAAATTAAAACGGGATAAAACAAGGGAGTCGCAAAAAATTGATTTGGACTTGCGGGTGAGAAGTTTACGGTAAGGGTATATGAGTTTAAGAGAGCAAAATGACTTTTTGATTAAAGAAGATACGTGATCTTTATACCTGAGATTAGTGTCAATGAGTAGCCCCAAATTTTTTTCGCAATAGAACAAGTTTATTAGACTGTTATTGATACGAAAGCAAAATTCAGGAGAGTACCTTACTCGTGCATGTTTGTTACCAAACAATAGAGCTTTAGTTTTGGCAGAGTTAATTACCAAGTTATATTTATTAGAAATTTTAACAAGGGAGGCTAAGAATAATAAAAAACTCTTCGTTTTAACAAAACTTCCACTATTTATTTAAAAAACTGCTTTTTTAACCTTAATACAACCTAAACAACATCAGGTATCTAGCTACAAACAAACAAAATGTAACTAAAATGTTAATCTGACGATACTAATCAGCGAAACGGCCGTCATTGAGGTTAAAAAAACAATTTTTTAAATAAATAGTGGAAGTTTTGTTAAAACGAAGAATTTTTTTATTATTCTTAATAAGATGGACTTCCAAAAAGTAAGGGTTAGTACAATCAATTTAAGGGAGGCTAAGTCATAGTTAATATTAATTAGAATCTCAGAAATGTTATCTACCGCGAAACTCATAAAAGTTGTGTGTCGTCAGCATAAAATTGAGGAATAAAGTATTTTAAGGAAAGATAAATTTAAGAAGTCTAAAGGGAAAACAGAAGAGGGCCAAGAATAGAGCCCTGAGGGACGCCATTGATTTAGATTTTTTTAGAAGAAGACTATCTATCTATCAAAAGCCTTACTGTAGTCAACAAGAATAAGCAAACACATTATTTTGTCATCAATTGCTCTGTATATGTCGTCAGTTATATTTGCAAGAGCGGTAGAACAGCTGTAACCGGAACGAAAACCAGATTAATTGGTGGGAATTATACCAGAGTAATCAGAAAAAATACGCATCTGATGATCCATGACCCTTTCAAGACCCTTAGAGAGAGTGCACAAGATGCTGATCGGGCGAAGATCAGAATATTCTTTTGGACTGTTCTTTTTTAAAAGAGCAATTACTAAAGCTTCCTTCCACAGATCGGGGAAAATGCTATGCTCGAGACAAAAGTTGAAAATATGTGTGACAATAGACAATATATGGGGACAGCAGTGTAGTAACATTTTAATATTGATTTTGTCAACGCCCAGTAGCATTGGACTTAATAGATAAAAGAGTTTTATATACTTCCATGCCATCCGTTAGGGAAAATTTAAACTTGGGGAGGCTACTATTTTTGGAATTATTAAAAAAGTAATCACTGAGGTCCGTATGATCAATCGAATCCTCAGAGATAGAGGCGGAAATAAAGAAATTATTTACAGCATTAGGATCGCATAAGTGTGTTGGCAGTCCATTATTTGGAGAAGTATTAAAATTTAAATTTTTTAGTTCATGCCACATGTTTTTTTTATTTCTTATCTGAAATTCAAATTAAGCTCTCTTTTCTCTTTTAATAGCAAAATTGACTTCATTTCTCATCTGCTGATAAAATTTCCAGTCTTTTTCACTTTTAGAGGAACGGAACTTATGATGAGCTTTATCTCTCAACTTCATCATCTCTTTAAGAGTAAAAGTTAGCCATGGAGCTTTCTTGCGTGTGACCCGAATAGTTCGAATAGGAGCATGATTGTTAAACAAGGAAATGAGCATTTGATTAGATATTAAAAATTTTTTGTTTATATTATTAGTTCGAAATATATCGTCGAAATTTAAATTAAGATCATCTTCAAAAAGAGTGTTATTTAATTTATTAAAATCACGATAAGTTATCATTTTTTGGTGGCAGTTTATTATGGACTTTACTTAATGTGCATTTAGCAAAAGAATGATCGGATATAAGGCAATCCTCAGCGTGAACGTTATTAAACTAAACTATTAAAAGCTTATCTTTTCTAGTAGGTTCAGTCATAATTTGCTAAAGGGAAAAAGTATCAAGTACTTCGTTAAACTTCCTTACAGATTGAAGAGTAAAATCCAAGAAGTTAATATTTATATCTCCACCACAAAGAGCATAGTCGTATGCAGGTAAAACCTCTTTTAAAGTACTTTCGAATTTATCCAAGAAATCCACCTCTGGACAAGTTTGTGGCCTGTAAAAGGAGCAAATGGCAAAGGATTTATTTTCAATAGTGATGACTACCCATAGCATAGTTCTCGACCATTAGAGAAATTGATTATTTTGTGCTTGAAGTGATTTCTTAGATAAAATACCACACCCCCTCCTCTGCTGGAAAGCCTATCTTTTCGAATAAGTTATTAATTATCCAGAGCAATAACAGAATTAGGAATCGTTTCTGAGACGGTAATAATATCAAAATTATTGTGAAATGTATCCTTGAAGATATTAAATCCAAATGTTAAAGATTGGGCATTAACGTGACAAAATTTGAACGGCATTTACAAACAACAAAACAATAAATAAATCACACAAAACAAATTAATTACAAAAAAAAAGAAAAATATATTAGATATTGTGCTTAAAGTTATACAAAAGACAAATAATAGTTATAATAGGTAACAATAAAATATTTTTTATATTTTGCACTTATAAAAATCTTCATTATAAAACGCATTTGCGTATCGTAATGTAACTTTTACGGCTGCAAATTTTTGTTTTAAATGGTTGGCGACATGAGTGAAGTATCTAATGACAAGACTATTGACAATGACATTTTTGGTTAATAGCAATTTATTAATTTTATATTGTTCTTTAAAAAAATATTTGTGAATATGAATATCATCTTTTACTTATACCTATAATAATATATTATTATTGGTGTATTAGTCATTTTAAAATATTTGAAAACATTAACATTTCATAATTTAAATGTCAAAACTGTCAAATGTTATAAATTACACAGTGCTACCGACATACTTTTTAAAATCAAAATTATCGTAATTTTCATAAAAATAATAAATTAATTTAAAAAATGATAAAATGGCAAAATATAAAAAATATTATAAACAACTTATTTCATATGTCTGTTGTGACACTCGTTCTTTAAAAAACTCATCACTTCGCGATTAGTTTTTTAAACTTGAACTCGTGTCATAACAGAAGCCCATATGAAATGCGTTGTTTAATATACTATTTTACGTTTATTTATTAGAAATGTCTCAGCTTGTAAGCCGTTTTTTTCTTTGTATTTACTATATCTTGGAGTATTCGCTAAATCCCTTGTAGTAGGGCGAATTCCTTTTTCTTCACCTGATGTAGGTAGATAATATCTAGTGCCAGAAGTAGCTTAAACTTTTTAACTTGAAATTATAATTAAAAAGCAAAAAACAGCAAAAAGTAATTTGCCGTTGTTTTATGACAGTGTGAGGATAACTAATTTGTAAAGGTTATCACAAGTTTAATATTAAGTACTAACTATGTTCAACTAAATTTTACATAAAATCTACCTTGATTTTTTCATATTTCACTCACTAATTGATTTTATTATATATTTTAGTAATTACACCAATAATTACATATAACGAGCAGAAGCACTACTATAGGACACTACTACTACTATATATATTACATTGCAAAAAACATAACCACATATGTGAATATTAACAGCTGAGTGTTGAACTGTTTTTCTAAAAAATAGGCATAATAATAATGTCCAATATCTATTTATATATTGTATATTCCTAAATATAATAGCTTCGTCTTTAGACAAAGAAACTTAGTCACCCTCTAGCCAGGACTCTTGTTTACTTAACCCTGTATACGAGAGGAGGAAAGTGTGAACATTTGCAATGATGCCGAAGAGCAGGTAATCAGAAGATGTGGTTATTTGTTATTCATATATTTGAAATAGATTAACTTTTGTTTTTCTTATAGTTATCAAGTATTGTATTACATTGAAGTGCTTTATTTTAAGTTATTTAGTTAACACAATGTTAAGTCTTAAAATTTATAATAAAATAAATAATATTTTTTTAAAATAGTATTACAAAATGGGTCGGATACTGGATATGTCTGTTATCTTTATTGATCCATGGCAATATTATTTTATTTTCTTTACATTCATCAGAACATAAAAAGTTTACAAAATATATATTTTTTTCAATTTTATACTCAAAAAAGGGTATATACCCCTTTCACTATTGAAAGTTCGTCAGTAAATGATAGAACAAACCAAAGAGTTGCATATTCATGTCAGAATTAAGTTCACATCTATCCAGATTACGGATAACATAAAACATTTATTTTTTATTTACTGATAATATGCTGACATTATTTGTCAATTTTTAAAATAAAATTGACCCCCAAAATAAATATTTACATTTAAAAACACTCAGTAGGCAACAGCAAAAGAGGTTTCATATTGATGTAGCCATGGGTTCTATAATGGTCCATATTCAAAGTTTTTTTAAAAAAAAGAGTTCTAAAAAATAAAAGATAAGAAATAAAATATAACATTATTTATAATTTTATTCAATGCAAATTTTTTCAGTGGTTACCTTAAACAGAATATAACCAGTTCGGGAAGTTACTCCTAGTATTTGAAGTAGACAAAGGATGACCCCACTAATACTTTTCTGTGGTGCCCTAGAACAGCCTCTTGCATGATACATTTGTGTGAAAGATACCAGACCAAAAACTAAAGTTTAATCTTATTGGATATATTTTACACTACTCAAAAATTTGAAGTGGATATTACAAAAATCTGTAATTTTCTTTGGTCATTGGTTAATAATAAATCAAAATTCGATAATTCGATAAGTTAATCTTTATTCTTTCACCCCAAAAAAATAAAATAAACAAATTTTTCATAAAAAAGATTGGATACAATAAAACAGAAAAAATTGAAAAATGTTAAATCATTTACTGCGCAGGTCATAAAGTCATTTCACGAAAATTAATATCGTGTGGGTTCACCCGTAAGTAGCCTTAGTGCTTTCACTCTATAAGGGCTGTGTTCGGGGAGCACGCTATTTGCGCCATTTGGCGCTATCTAGTACTATTCCTCGTTTGCGTTATATGGCTCTTGGCGCTACATAGCTCGAAAGCGTGCTCCCCGAACACACCCTTGGCATGGTCCTTATTAAATTATTAATAAATTGCTGAGGTATGTTTTCCCATATTCTTTGCAAGACATTGGCGAGCTGTTCTAGGGTTATGAGTCGGTTTAATTGTCTATACATTTCAGTAAATATTTGGTTTCTTCTTACAATTACAGCTATAAAGCGGTCTTGAGCAGGAGTTCTCGTCCTCGTTCTCGTCCTCCTTAGGCTCTAGACGCAGTTTCTAAATATCGATTCCATGCACGATTGACAACACTTTTGGACACATTTAGCCCCGTGCAGCAATTTCTTCTTTACTTAAGCCTTAGTGTATCCAACGTACTAATTGATAGAGCTGCAGTGTTTCTAATCGCCGTAGCGCCATTTTTTTTAGGTAAATAGATTCATGGACTACAGTAACAATGTTAAAGTCACGCAAGCACTTCTACGCGACTAAAATGTATTTTGAAATCGAATTCCTACAATTCTAGTTAAAGAGATAACAGTGTAAAAAAAGAAAAAAAACGACAAAAATAATTTGATATAAACAGAGTTCACTGATAGCCTGAGACGTAAATTTAAAATATTATTTTTTTACGCAATTTTCTGAAATTTAAAAAATATCCACCTTAATTATTGCTGAGCAGTGTAATTTCAATTGATTCCACAAAACCTGGGGTTGGAACATAATTAATATTCATAATTATATATAGATATAATATTAAAAATTCTGTTGTTTAGTACTTGCAAGAGTTTTGTTAGCTAATTACTAATAGTCCGCTTGTCCCACTTCTTCGGGTATCTTAAAAACAGGTGCACAAATTTTATTTCTATAGGTACTAGATAGGTTTGTTATCATCATAGGCTATTCCAAACATGACAATATTTTTTTCTTCCCCACAAAATAAACTACAAAATTTTTGATTATACTTTATGTTGTACTTCATTTTTCATTAACTCGTGGATGGTAAATTACATAGGCAAGTATTTATTTAGGCATTAAATAATTATCAAGGTACTTAACAACGAATCCAACTAGATGGGCAGGATGCTTTGATGCCATATTTGAAGAAAAACTAATCTGTTAATGTTAATAAAAACATTATAGCATAAAACACTTTTGCAATAATCATACTTTTTGGAAAACTATTTAAAATTTTTTCCTACAAAATATGTTCTAAATATTTACATCTACTTCAACACTGTCAAATAGTCAAATAACACATCGATATCCATCCCATAGATAAAAGACACGTACCCATCCTTCTACCCTCTCCATACATCGACAGAATCAGAAAGTATATAAAACTATAAAGATACTTTTAGTTATTTTTATATAGGTATGAAGTATTTTATTTTAATCTCGATATCAATTAAAAAAAAGGATAAGTACTTACATTCCACTTTATTCAAATTGTTCCTTAAACGATTCAAACACTTTATTATTCTTTGTGGAATATAATATATTCAGAAACCGTAATGTTTTAATTATAATTAATATTTTTATCATAATAAATATCTTATTAATTAATTATTTGTCATGCTAAAATCTTACTTTATTTTTTTATATATTGATATTTAAATCCTTAAAAAAATAAATTTGTTCACCCATGCCCCGAACCACAACAAAGGTCCAAAGTGGATCCAAAAAGTATTTAATAAAAAATATAACGTATTTTTCTTCTGTTTATGGTATCAAGGTTAATAGTACGTGGGTTTCGTATAAATATTTAAAGATTTGCGAAGCAAAATTCATATTTTCATATAAAATATTCGAACTTATAATAAAAATACTGATTTGAAACCACTATCGCTAGCTACTGCCTATTCTACTTAAAAATAACCAGATTTTACATTAAATTCAGGCAGGCTTACCAAATTAAACGCCCCTCTTAAATTAAAAATTCCTGAATTTAGTTTTTGAAAATATACCGAAATAAAATGTTACTTGTTAAACTATTAAATTAGATCTGTAATTTTGGAGAAACTGCACTGCTAGCTCTTATAGGAACTTTATACCTATGTAAGGAAATAATTATTAAATGCACTTTCTATTGGAAATAACCAGTTTCATAAAAATTAACTGTGACTTTCAAGAACATATTGTAATGTTTTAAAATAATAAAAAGAATAACTTACCCAAAATATAACTTTAGATTGTGAGAAATTATAAAAAATTGTATATAAGTTTGAAGTCTTTCTTTTAAATGATGAATTTACCATAAAACTTCTTTATTGGAACTATTTAATAAGTCTCAATTGACACACAAAAAAAAATTAACTTGATAAAAGATGAGTCTTTAAGAAGAAGCGCTAACATCAGGAGTCGATTCAATAATTAAGTCCATTATCCTATGATGTTTAAGCTAAAAATTAAAAGAAAATAAACATTAGAATGTGACAATACTGAATATTATGAATCTAATTTTGGCTATAAGAAACCAATTCTAATAGTTATATAAAGTTAGCTTAATCAAAATTTATATATAAGATATAACTAAAGTTAATATTAATAATAAGTTTGATGTTTTTATAGGTAGTTATAAGATAAGAATTAAATAGGTATAGATGAAACTATTATTTAGGGTAGAAAATATCCAACTATATTCAATTAATTTTATGATTAGCAAAATCTAAATTCAACAAACAAATATTAGCTATCAGAATAAAATAAATAGTATCATAGTTTAGAATTATAACTAAATAAATAATGTGACTTACCCAACTAATGTTTATGGATTCATTTTAAGCATCAACGTGATGATTCCATATTACAATGTATCGGATGATAGTACAAGCTTGGTACATTCCATATTTTGATACAGGATAATAACTTGAGAGAGTCTAAAAAAGATATTGAAATTTATCATATGTAACATTGTTAGAAAGTGATTAGGTTGTTTATAAACAAAGACTAAATAATTAAAGCTTTACCAAGGACATTGTGACTGATAAATCCAGTGAAAAGACACTTTAAATAGTGATATAGTAATCACAAACTGATAATATAAACTTAAGAAAAAGTGATTTCAGTGAAAAGACACAAATCTAATATTAAGTGTTTAATTAGGGTTATTGTTTATTAAAACTATGGATTATTATAAAATATTTAATTTTAAGTTGTTCTTCAATAATTTTAAATGTTGGTATATTGTTTATTTAATAAAATTTACATTAAAATTGTTATGACGCAGTAGATTTCAAAAGCAAATATAAACTAAAATAAGTATTGTCATCAAAAGAAAAAGTTTACTGATTATATTTGGATATATAAATTTTCATTTTGTGTTAAAATCAAATGTCAAAAAGAAATATTTGCTCACAATTGTTATAAATAATCATTGTTAATTGTAAAGATGTCCGCCATTATGTAGCTCCAGAAAATTTTTAATTTTATAGGGAAAAATGGGTTTTAAAGTTTGAAGAATGTATTTTTGTGATATAATAAGTTATATAGTTTCAATTTTAATTTGGCATTTTTAAGTCAGAAAATGCCAAATTAAAAATTTAATTTTTTTAAAATTCATTGCAAAAAGGTTAGAAAAAAACAAAAGACGTTCGAAAAATCCGCCATATTTGCGACTTCCGGCGTTAGCATATAAAAACCCGAAAAAAATGGGAAAATAGGTCATTCTAATTTCATCCAAAGGCCAATCCACGTTTGTTTGTTTCTAAAATTGTTATATTTTAATGACCGACTTCCTCCAAAATTAAAAATGGCCGCATAATATCTTATGGAAATGAATAATTAATTTATAACCAAAAACAACTGGAAATAAAATTTTGGCAATAAAATTTTATAAAAAAAGAATAAAAATATAATTTGTACTAATCTGCAACAATAAAAATACCTGAAGAAGCTGAGAGGAGATATAAGATCCAATGGTTAATTTTTTTAATCCGCTCAAGAAAGTAATCCCATATGTTTGGAAATATTCCATCTAAGAAGCCGAGAACAGGATAGCGGTACCCGAGAATTTTCCATCTTCATCCACAGCAACAAGTGAACTTTACGGTATGTTTTTATTATAAATTATTATAACAATTATCACTTTCAAAATTACTTGTAAACTTTTGTTAATGGTAAATTTCAATATCTTTTAAACATTATCCTAACAACAATTTGATTCAAATATAGTATTTGCACCACATTTAACTATAACTAACGACATAACACAATAACGTCGAACGCCTGACCTAAGGGCGGATGTAACTGAAATTGTCACGTGTTCTTTTAAATATAGGTATCTGCGCAAAATAAGGTATCCATAGTCGTATCATAGTGTAGGAAAAGGGTACGTTAATTTCTTTGGTGTAATAAGTGAAATAAATAACTTATCGTTAAATTTTAATTTTGAATCGCCTACTGAAGTTAAGAGTTACTCATGCTTTATAATTCATTTAAATAACCTAAATTCAATGATAATAATAGATAAAATAATATAAAATTTGTGTACAAGTTAAAGAATAAATAAAGATAAAGAAGTTCTGAGGTGTTTTGGGATAAATAAAGATTGAATTAGAATTAAAACATACATAATCATGAATTATAGCCCCACAAAATTTAATAAAAATAAAAATCTTAAAATAATAAAAATAACAATTTAATAATTATAATAATTAAAATATTATATCCATACAATCAACACATATATCATTGTAATTTATTACAATATATTAGCATGACATATATTATAATTATTTTAATTATATTCTAGGACTTGCTGTTATAAAAGGTTTTGTGAAAGAAAAAGTTATATTTACATTTAGATAAAACTATCATGACACTAAATTTAATCCTTTTGCAGCATCTCGAGTTATCTCATAGAGCAGGGTAACTAATCTAAAAGTTTCTCCACTCGTTAATAACATTTCGAGTTAAATTTTCTTTATGATAGATTTTCGTTTATGACAATAATAACATTAAATAGTATAGAAAATGACTAGTGTAATTAATAACATTAATCTCAATGTGGTGAAATTAATAAATCTGTGTAGACGACAAGTGTACAGAACTACTTAAGGGTTATTTCAATAAACAATTTATTTAGTTGATGAGGTGATGGCGTGACAATTACAAATTCATCACAAGCAAAGCACTCTTCATAAAGTCACGCCAGTTGCAAACAATAATGTTTTGGGTTTTACATAATAATATTGCTGTTACACCATTAAACAATTTGTTACGGTTTATATTTACGGCTTAATTCTAGTTTTATTATAACCTATATTTAAGTAACAAATTATGTATTTATTTATGTATGTCAGTATTTAAATAGACCAAAATTTGTACCTGAAATAGACAGAAACAATAACAAAATCTTATTATTAAGAATAATAAAAACTCTTCGTTTCAACGTAACTTCCAAGTTTATTTGAAAAAAAAAAATTCAAATATACTTGGAAGTTACTTTGAAAAGAAGAGTTTTTTATTATTCTCAAAAAGATGGACTTCCAAAAAGTAAGAGTTAGTAGGTACAATAAATTTAAAATCTTATTAATTTAACTTTTAAAATTATTAAATAAAACTTATGGTAAAAGTAACTAGCAACCAACAACCTTTATCCACGTCGTTCATAATTATA
This sequence comes from Ophraella communa, assembly GCA_035357415.1. Taxonomy (NCBI): domain Eukaryota; kingdom Metazoa; phylum Arthropoda; class Insecta; order Coleoptera; family Chrysomelidae; genus Ophraella; species Ophraella communa. Next base: position 23,863,633 of record CM068989.1, read on the forward strand.
TTAAGTCTTCAAAACAACCTGATCTCAGGGACGGACTTTCTTTTGGGTGTGACCTTTGTGAGACCACAAAAGGGCTCCATGAATGGTTACTTTGCCCTTTAGTGCGCAGGTCTGCCCTATTTATATATTTCCCAGACTAGCGGTGACTCACAAAGAAAATAAATAAAGAGCTTTAAAGCTGCGTGGCTATCTATCTCTATGAATGTAGATCTTCGTCCCCCGGGTAAAGTGTGTTCAACAATATAGTGCCTACAATAAAAGGGGACTGATGGTAATAAACTTCTTAGGTACTTTTATCTCAGGTGTTGGCAAGTTTGGGTAAAGAATGCAGGTCAGGATTAAATTTGCAAAAATAATTTTTTAATAGAAACGCATATTAAAGGATATTCACAAATAAATTTAATAAAAATTTAAATATGTTATTATATCAATTCAGTTTCACTATCACTATCGTCGTCTACATTAATTATAAGGGGTTATATGTTAGTATGAAATGCCCTGTATTAATCCTCCACTTTTATAACATGGTTTATTGTTCTTTTCCAACAATCAGCGTCTGGTTGACAATAAAGCATATTTCTCTCTCTCTATCTCTCTCTCTCTCTGGGTCATCTATATTTTGTCGGATTAATGCAATTACAGAAGGACATAATGTAGGTATAGTATTTTGTGTCCACACTTTGTTCTTTAGTTTTTTCCACATATGCTCAATCGGGTTGAATACGCAGTAGTAAGGAGGAAGACGAAGAACTGTGTGTCCTTTGGATGCTGTAATTGTGTCACATACATATATGTCTTCTGTATGTTAAATGTCCTTAGAATCTCTAAAAGCTGCGTTTTTTTTATATCCTTCTTCAAAGTACATGTTGTTTTGGAGCATAAATTCCTGGATTTCCGCTTTTGTATTTGAAGAGCCTGGAACCTTCTTCAATTGGCGACTATGGTAACTGGCATTGTCCATAACTATGACACTATGCGGGGGAATATTTGGCAGTAAAGTGTTTTCGAACCAATCTTCGAACAATTCGGCTGTAGTATCTTGGTGGTAATCCAACTACGAATCTTGAATGTTCTTCGCCGAAAGTCCCAAACTGTTTGGATTTCAACCATCTTCTGATCCAACATGAATAATCGTGATCCGTTTTCCTTTGTTCGATGGAGCTTTTGATTGGAATCGCACTGTTCCATCGGTCCATCCTTTTGCCCGCGTATCGTGGGTATCATATCAGGTCTCATCCAAATAGATTATTGGTCTTTGTAAAGACCTGTAATCACTTATGGTAGTCTAATATTCAATTGCCTAATCCGTTGGGATTCCATAATAACTTGACTTTTCCAGTATTTAAAACCTAGTTTGGTTGAAAGTGTCCATAGATTTCCAATTGATATCCTTATCATAGTGGAGCTCCTTAGTCTTGTTTGCAATGATCTGATAGTAGGCACCAAGTTTTCTTCGTACATAGAGTATGTTTGATGTATGTATGAATGAGTTAGGGGTGATGATTACACTGCGACCCATAGGATCTATTGTGTCCCCCCTTACTTGCCATGTTCTGATGTTTTCTCAGATTTATAGCAGCTCTTCGAGTCCTATTTTCCTGAGGAAGTTTAGGACATCGTCGGGCTTCAAATCAGGTAGATCCCCTTCCTCTATTTCATGTGCTCCTAGGTATCTAGCCCTAGAATTTTGCAAGGCAGGACATTCTGAGAGTATATGTATTGAGGTTTCATCCTCTTCCTCACAGAATCTGCACTTTGCTTCATCTGCTAACCCTAGTTTCTTCATGTGGCTTCTTAACCGGCAATGCCCGGTTAATATTCCCGTTAAAATACGGAGCCTTTTTTTACTGAGGTTGAGGCAGCTAAGAGATCTCTTCTGGTCATAGTTCCCCAGTAGTATCTTAGATTGCCTCAGTCCTTCCAGCTGATTCCAGTACTCGGATTTTTCTTTCTATATTATGCAAAACTATTTTACCACCATAGTTCGAAAAATATTACTATTTCGCAGATTCAAATTCGCGTGTTTTACGGAGGTGGTTAGAAAACTATCACTGGTAATGGTGTTACTGCGGTAGCAAGAAAATTCAATGATGCAGTAAGAAAGGTTTACTGTTATGGTAATATAAATATTATGTATTTGATTTCTAGCTATTGCAGTAAAAAATATTACTGCCACAATAAAAAATTAGACGGTAAAATATGTTACATTTTATGTTACAGTTGTAGTTGACAGTTGTTGTTAGTAAACTTAAAGTAGTAACATATTTTTATTGAAACATTTTTCGCGGTATACTGTACTCATATCAAAATTGATTTCGAGTGTGTTTATTTTATTATATATATAACCTAGGGCAACGATGATTTTCAGTATCGATTACTGTTCAAACTCCTCTGGAATAAAGCTGAAAAAATACCGTCTTTATCCAGGAACTTACAGATTTAAAACTCTCAATTATGGATTTAATTCTGTTGGTTGTTATAATTTACCTGCTTGTCCATATGTTGAGTCTATCACAAGACAACTTGCTGGATTATCAACTGATTTTGAGCGAGACCCAGGACCCGTTATACTTATACCATCACTTAGTAAATCTAGAGTCATTAAGTTTTAAACAAAAAGTACATTCCCCATACAGCCAATTGCACTAAACAACCTTCATAGCCCTGTTGTTAACCACTGCAGAATTATTGAAATACCTTTTTATTTTTATATGAAAGCAACAAATAATTGATATAAAAGGCATTAAAAACACTTTCTGGGAAAGTGAACTTCTCACCTTATATATCGTCTAAAATGGATTATGGCAGCTTCATCTATATTACAGCATCCAAATCCGTTCTAGATCTTAATTCAGTCTATACATCTTCGCATTGTCGCTTGTTACTTTCGTCTGGTGGATAATCTGTAATTCAAAACGAATAAGCTATTATTATCTCCCTATTATATCTACTTCTAACATATTGCGTCTACCTCTAGTAATCCTTCCAAACCCGTACTATATCAATAACTGATAGTATCAATTCCCTTCGATCAGCTATTAAATCCTTTTTCCAGCTGCTTGCACCTTTCTTAAATAATTTTCATCTCTGTCATGTTTGATCAAATGTATACTGGATACACTGACGCTTCCAAAGCTTACAAAACATGAGCGTTTACTACTTCACATGATCATATAAGTACAACTCGGTTGCCCACAACCGTACATATAAGTACAACTTTGTTGCCCACAAGATGTACCATTCACACCGGAGGAATGTTTAGTATCATGAATGCCTTTAAATCCGTTCTCCCTTAATTAAAAAAAAGTCGCTGTCTGCATTAACTCCCTTTCATCAATAAACTCTCATAAATTACTTAATACAAAGCATTATGACCAATCGCGTGTAAAACTTTTGTTTGTAAAAATGTAAATTATTTAGTATAAATAATACCAAACACAAATAACCAATACTTTAGAAAGTAAACAGCGTGTGCGTTCGGTATCAATATCCTTCAACCTAAGGCCGCACTGCAGGATGGTTACCTCGCGGGTAGATAGTAGCTACCCTCCAAGCGACCCGCGAGGCAAATTATTGCAGCGTGCTTTGGAATGGACTCGACCGCATTGCTCCCTCCACCGGATGGATACCGCCTAGCGAGTCGCTTGGCGTGTCGCTAGGTAAACAGTCCAGTTGGTTAATTCCATCGACCCACCAAGAACGGTGTTTCGTCATAAGACAAATTTCCTTGAGCTACCTTGTGTTTTTAATTATTATAACTGTGTGTTTCTGAGCTATACTTTTGTTGTTAACTTGCATACTTATAAAACTGATCAGGATAACTTCTTATTTTTTTATATACACGCAAAAATTCACCATCGGACTGTCTGTCGGTATAATACTGATGCACCCACATAGACCTCACATTAGACATGATCTCATTCCGTACATAAGGACTACACTCACTTAAAAGTAATTTTCTGGAGATTGACATTTTACACTCTGGAACTATAGAAACAGACTGGCCGTGAGGTCGGTGTATGGAATAAAATACATCTCGCAATGCGGCCGATATACATCCACCCTCTACCCTCCTACCGCTACCCACCACCATCCAACCTAGCCACTACCCACTTGCAGTGCGGCCTCAGCTTAACTGTTTTAGAATTAACACAATAGTGGTACAACAAATATTTAAAGCGGATATAAAGGTCATAATTAACACTAATACACATTATATTTTTACCCCGAGCTTATTAACGAGATTTGGACTTGAATTTCCCAAAATATTTCTAATGCTTCCTAGGTAACTATTCATATATGCATTTTTATTTTTAGGAACTTGGGTTGTTCGTTATCCTGGTGAGTAAAAGTCAAAAACTCTCTTTCCAAACATTATTTAAATTCAACTTCAAGTAGGACTGAACTAGACTGTTTTTAAAGATTTCTGTCATTCATTTCATCTATACAGTTCTTAGATTACAGAGAACTGCTTTATCATTTCCATACTTTATAAAAAATATTCAAAAAACCAAAACATGCTATTTAGTTTTTAGATTCAATTTTACATCTTTCACTATATTTAAACGTAACCATCACGCATAAATAACTAAATGATGAGTACTTCTTTGTTGTAAATTATGAAAGTCAAACTTTGAAATTTTATGGTTAAACAAAATCATTGGGTGCGTGGTAATTGAATTTTCGCGATAGTTCTGTCGACTTATTTTATAACTAAACTGAGTTGCCAGAAAACACCATAAGTCCCCAAGACGAGTGGCGTTTTCTTCAAGAAACTCGGTTGAGTTGTCAAATAAAAGACAGAATTATAAGATTATAAATCACGAACTAACAAAGTGAAAGGTAAAAAATCTGAAATTCGTCAGAATTGAAATTAGCAAACAAGTTAAGATGTTGATTAGGGAAACAATTTCTTTCTTATATTTCGATACATTTTCATAAATTTTTTCATTGACTATGGAATTTACCCCAAATCAGCTCATTTTCAAATCCGTGCGTTTAAAAGTAAATCGACAGACTTATAGCGAAAATTCGATTACTAGTGGTATTACTATTGATAACACCAGCTGTCTTATGCTTGTCATTGGTCAGATGTGAAAATTTTAAAATGAGTGAAATAGTCAACACCACTAGTGATCGAATTTTCGCTATAAGTCTCTCGATTTAGTGGTTTTCTTTAAGCAACTCAGTTGAAGTAAAGAACAATACGAGTAGGATTTTCTGGACTATATCATGAACAAAGTAATTGGTCAATACCGTTATAATAACTTTTTTATTGCGGCAATACCAGCTGTCCTTGGCTTGTGATTGGTCAGATTAGGTGAAAATTTCGATATGAGTGATATAGTCAAATGAATTCCTTGTTATTTACCTATTATATTTTTACAATTTAGAGAAAGAATAATTTCAAAGCAATTCTGATAATTTAGAATAGGCTTAAGCTTAAAAGCTGTCGGTTCACCAGGAAAAATTCATTTAGCAGCTTTTTAAATTAATTTTTTCCTCTAAAAGTAGAATCACTCACCATTCACTTAAATAAAATTTCTTTTGATCTTCTGGTTACTTGGTAAAAATAGACAAATTTCGACCTCGGAGAGAATTCAACTCTTGTTTTTGTTTTATAGTAGTGGTTAATTCATTTATGAAATTTATAATACTGACCCTTACTCTGTGGTAGTCCATCCTAATAAGAACATTAAGCAACAAAACTTTTAAACAAAATTTTGTTTATTCAAGTTTTTGAAAAAGTAGATTTCTTAATTCAATGACAGCTAATTCTGAAGATGATAGTTTATTGAAACAGCTGCCATTGAATAAAAAAAGCTTATTGTTATCAAAATATCCGTAGCTTCATTGTTTAATGTTCTTAGTAATTTTGTCGTTAAATAAGTTACCCTTATTAACTATGAAGCAATTCATATTTTGACAAACTTGCATTACTACAAGTATTTTGTTTAAAATCAGCTAGTTTTGTATTTTAGCTGCTGTCCTTTAAATTACCTAAAAAATGAGACATAATAATTTAACATTAAAAAAGTAAAACCATAGATGTTTCCAAATATATAAATGTGTTTTTCCAATAAATCACTTAGAGACTAGTGGATTAACAAATAACCGTCTATTCTATTCTGTAACCATTCCGTTAAATTTTAGACGGCGTTAAGATTTTAACGAACGTTAATATTATTTCGGTAATCACTAACTAAATTTCCGTTAAAATTTTAAAGGATTCCGTTAAAACAATCCGTTAAAATTGTATTATTTAGAGACATGTTAAAACAAAGCTTTAAAAAATAAAGGAGTGTAAAAATGGCGTATTTTGATATTGTTAGATAAATTTTAAAAGATAATAGTGTTGAAGAAGAAACAGTAGATTTAGATGATTACAATGACGATAATAGTATTCATAGAAACAACAATTGGCAAGCAAGATGTAAATAAATAAGGGCTATGATTATGCAGCAATATTTTTTTAATTAATAGTGCTGATATAATTATTAAAATGTACTCCACCCATTTATAAGAATCTTTGAAATAAAATGTTTGATTATTTAGTTTAATGATTGTATAATTATTACAAAACCTATTATAACAAAATATTTATTAAAAAACATAAAAGCATTAAGTACTAGATTTTAAAATAAACAACCATACCTAATATTCCTGACAGAAAAACAAAAACACTGATCTGAAAGTAAGAACATGAGTAACACTATTTTTGTCTCCTTGAATTAATTAAATTTTGAGAGATTGCAGCCTCCACTAAATCTGCTCCTTCTGCACTAATAATTAAAATAAGGGCCAATAGTCTTTCTTCTAAGTCAAAGGTTTATCTGGACCACCTTCTAAATATTATAATAGTATTTTATATAATGATAGCCAGTAACACAGATAGCTTATTTTTTTAATGGTTTAAAAATCTGTATTGTAATGTAATGTATTTCATTATGAAACAGATTTTTCGCCTTGATTAAGTGTGTTATAAAACATAAGTATAGTGTTTTTTTTTAAATACTTACATCTTTCCACTGTTTTATTGTTTTAGGTGAACACAGACTATTTAATTTCGTTGTAATTCATCTCCACAGTTCATTTAATTTAAATAAATCCATAAGTTTTATCTTGCTGCCCATCAAAATTTTCTTTTCTATTAAGAAATACAAAAATATTAAAATAAACCACAAATTTAACTATATTTCACTAGGAATTTCTTCTTTTTTGCTTTCTTTGATTGTCAAAGCTAACTTATATCAATGTTCCCAAATGTTGTACACTATTTTTAACGGCTTCCAATAAAATTACATATTTTTAACGGTGATCTAAAAACCGTGCCTACAGAATACCTATTCCGATATTATTATTTAACGGACCTTTAAAATATATTTTTAACGGCCTTTAAAATTTAACGGAATAGTTAAGATTTTAACGGACGTTAATATTATTTCGGTATACACTAACTAAATTTCCGTTAAAATTTTAAAGGGTTCCGTTAAAATAATCCGTTAAAATTGTATTATTTAGAGGTATGTTAAACAAAGCTTTAAAAAATAAGAGTTTTAAAATGGCGTATTTTAATATTTTAAGAGAAATTTAAAAAAATAGTATTGAACAATTAATTGGAACAATAATTGGCATGCAAGATGTCAATAAATAAGGGCTATATGATTTATGCAGCAATATTTTATGAATACTAATATAAATATTAAAAAGTACTCCACCAATTTATAAGAATCTTTAAAATAAATTGTTTGATTATTTATTTTAATGATTGTATAATTATAAAAAAAATTATTAAAAAATATAAAAACATTACTAGATCATTAAAATATACAACCATAAAATTCCTGGCAGAAAAACAAAAAACATTGATCTGAAAGTAACAACATGAGTAACACTATTTTTGTCTCTTTTCTACTTGTTTTAAGCCAATTGGTTTAAAAAAAAGTATTTTGCCTAACAGAGTTTCGTAATATGATACAATATCACCGTATTCTATTAAATATTAATTATTTTCTCTTTTCTTTCAAATGGAACACCCTCTATTTTATATCATAAATAGAATATTCGATTATGTAACTTTAATTTTTGTTAAGCATTCCCTATACCCAAAGTTTATGAAAACAGAGTTATTTCGTAATATTTATTGTAAACCTAAATTATTAACTTATTATGTGAAAGGAATATACGTTTAATGTAACAAACAATCCTTAAAAATAATAAGTTTTAATAAACAATTTATTCTAAATAAAACAAGTCTCCAAAAGTATAGTTCTAACCATGATATTAAACTAAATGTTCAAAGTGTTCACCGTTAACATAAATGCAATGCTGCAGTCTCAGTTCAAATAATTGACTAACATTTTTCAGCGTTTCAACGTTAACAGATTGAAATGCCGCTGTGATTCTCTCTTTCATGTCGTGTCTAGTAGAAATCCAAATTAGTTAAATCGGGAGACCAGGCTGGCCAATCATTTGGGCCCCCTCTTCCAATCCATCTGTTATGGAATTCGGTATATTGAGATAATGTTCAGTTGAGATAATATCAATCAATCAATAATGTTGAGATAATATCAAAATACGCCATTTTAACACTCCTTTATTTTTTAAAGTATTGTTTTAACATGCCTCTAAATAATACCATCATCAGGCTAGAAAAAACAGGATGAGGTCGTTACATATTCAACAAAATTACAATAAACATACCTTAGTATAAAATAGTTAAATAACGGTTAAAAAACCATAATTGTTCGAACAAATGCTTGCGTTAACATAATAGTGAACTGGTAAAATTATTAAAGGAAGTTATGAAATTGGAACAAGTGTGACATCGAAATATTGATAACAAGAATAAGTATAAAATTAAAAATTTATAAGATTAGAAAATGTGACTTATACAACTAAGAATATATATAGAAGGTAAACCTTTCTATATGTGGGTCGACGAATCTAAAAAACATCAGGTACGGAAAAAATAAAAGTAAAACAATTTATCTTTATTTTCCCCAATGTATGAGGTCTCAGAAGAGATAATAAAGGCAAATGGAGTAAATTATAAGTAATGAGAAAATATTTAAATTGAAGTTGATGGAAAAACCAAGATAAGATGTAGGGTTGTGGAACATCAGATCTTGTAGAGAACTTTGAGGGGCGCTCCACTAGGCCACACTCGAGCGATGTCAATAATAGACATACATAAGGTAATTATGATAATGTGAGACATATTGAATTGATGTTATAAATGTCCATAACACTCAACAAAATGAATAAAGCACTGAAAACTCTAACAACACAGTTTTAACAGCAATGGCGGCGATCAAACAAAGACGCTTGAGAAACGGAAATCATACGACATGAAATATAAGAAGTGGTAGCACAGAACAAGGTTAAAAGTCGTTGTGTCTGTGGATATAAGAAATTATGTAAAGTCAAAACTGATATTATCGAAAGCAAGCAAATTATTTCGAACAACTAAAGTTGAACAAAATGAACCGTAAAATTATGAAATAAATAATATACTGATATTTAAATGTAAATTAATAAAATACAAATTAAGGGGTTAATGACTAACAATTATGACGTTTAAGTACATATCAAGACTAATAAAAGAAGAAGAAGTTAAAGTCGACAATCAAATGTTTACAAGTTATCGAACAATATTTAAATTCAGTGCTGTGAAATCCGTTGACGAAGCAGCAGTGATTGTGCTTTCTGGTGAAAAGCTATCGAGGAAAAAGAGGCTTCATCTAAACCTACTAACGTCTACCTTTGTGTCGACATTATTGGTAAGTTGAGCATTGATTTTTCATATCATATTTACACATTACCTCAGCTATATTGTGTTTTCTTTTTTTCTTTTCTTTTTTGTGAAAACTGCTTTTTACTTACATCGCTAACTGATACTTTCCCATACTCCCACTAAATGGGGGAAGTTGAGGGGGGCAATAGCCCCCCAACCGGTATAAATGATACTATGAACGAAATTGTAAACAACAATAAAAAAATATCTGATAAAAAGTTAATTGTTTATTCTCCAAATGATATGGGACCCTTTTTTGTCTATATCGAATCAAATAATATACCAGGGATTAAAATTGGTTCTTTTAATACATTAAAAATAGCAAGAGACATTTTTAATCTTAATCTGAATAATATTAAAAAAATCAATAGTAAAGGTTTAAATAGAATCGCTGTAGAATTTTATAACTATGATGAAGCTAATAAATTTTTAAATAATAAAACATTGATCGAAAAAGGTTATAACATATACATTCCATACAACTTTGTCACTTGTAAGGGGATTGTGAGACAACTGGACATAGACATTGGAGAAGAGGAACTACTTAGATGCTGCCGCACAGACACAAATAAAATTATTAGTGCCAAAAGGCTAAATAAAAAGATCAAAAAAGGTAACGAAATATCATACGAGCCAACAGGAACGGTGCTCTTCACATTTCAAGGCGTCCTACTACCCAAGTCAATACTCTTCTACGGCATGCACAGAAAAGTGGAAATTTATATACCACCGGTCACACAATGCTATAAATGCCTACGTTATGGACATACCCGAGCCCATTGTAAAGGGAATGAAAAATGCTTTAACTGTGGGGAGGCAAAACACTTAGTAGAAGGAGAACCGTTCTCCTGTGAGGTTAAATGCTTCTACTGCAAAGAAGCACACGTAACTGCAAACAAAAAATGTCCCGAATACCTCAGACAGAAAAATATAAAAGAATTGATGACATTTGAAAATGTGACATTCTTTGAAGCAAGTGAGATGGTGCCAAAATCTTATATGGATAAAGAAAAATTTATTCTTAGACCAGGCGACTTTCCAAGACTGAAAAAGAAAAACATTGAAATAAATGGTAATACAGATAATACTAATAATATGTCAAATTTGGTTGACATATCACACAGAAGATCCCACAACTTCAATTCTTTGCCCCTCAAGCGCTCATTTCAACAGGTGGTAGCAAGTTCAGACAATAAAAGAAGGGTTATACAAAAAGGCTATGATAAAAACACATGAAGAAAACCTATACTTTCCTAACTCTAGACCTGAAAAACAAACAACCTCTTCTCCTCTCCATCTAAAAGAAAACCAGCCTCAGACACATACCCAAACCAAATCCACACAAAACTATAATGACAATGGAGCCTGGTCTACCAGTGCAGTTCACAACACTTCCAGTTCCTCACAAAACAACTTACAAGATTGCTTAAATTATATCATGAATACATCTATTGAAAACAGAGATATCATAAGAAATTTAATAGTATCCTGTACAAAGTTAGAATCCCATATGGACTATGACAATGTATCAGATTCTGATTATTAATAAACTAAATAAATATAAAACAAACCAATGAATCCAAAGCTAAAACTAAAAATAATACAGTGGAATATTAGAAGTATAATATCAAATAGGGATGATCTAATTAATTTTATAAATAAAGAAAACCCTGACATTGTAGCTCTTAATGAAACATGGCTAAATAAAGATAAACATTTTCACATTAAACAATATAATATCATCAGACAGGATAGATCAGATGGGTATGGTGGGGTTGCTACTCTTATTAAGCAGACTCTAATCTATAACAAAATTAAAAGTTTTACTTCAGATCAAACTCAGTACTTAATTACTAAAATAGGAAATTTGAATTTTATAAATATATACTCAAGCTCCCATAATGTTTTAACTCAGAATTTTTTTAATGAAATGCTAGAAGGTATTCCTCTAAATAATCTAGTTATAATGGGAGATATGAATTCTCATCACTCTCTTTGGGATGAATGCCTACCCAATAAGGGAGGTAAAAATATATCTGACTTTGTATTCAATAAGGAACTATCAATACTTAATGATGGCTCCCCAACTCTTTTTCAACCTAATAATAACAAAACTAGCGCTGTAGATTTAACTATAGTTAGCAATGATTTAACTTTACAATCTCAATGGTGTGTTTTGCAAGATTGTGGTAATAGTAATCATTTTCCAACAGTTTTAAAAATTAATCTAAAAGAATCTTATAACAATAACGTTTTTATCTCTAAACCCAAAGTCAGAAATACTAACAAAGCAGACTGGAAAATATTTTATGATAAAATGACTTTAGGTTTGTCTAATATTCCAACAAATCCTAGCTATGAAGAACTGCTTATCACCATCAATCAAGCTGCGGATGAAGCAATGCCATACAAAAACAGCGGAATCCAGAAAAAACCATCTCACCCTTGGTGGGATGAGGACTGCTCTCTGTGGATTGGTCAACGTAAGGAGGCCACCCATAACTTCAAGCTCTTTCCATCTTATGAGAACTACTTAAAAGCTAAACAAACCATAGCTTCATCTAGAAGAAACCTTAGATCTAAAAAAAGTAACAAATTTAAAAGTTTCTGTGAAACACTAAACAAAGAATCCGATACATCATATGTATGGAACACAATAAAAAAATTTAATAACAATAGAATTAGTCTCCCCAAATCCACAATATCAAACAACACCAAATTAGAAATTTTAAATAAAATGTCATCCATTACAATAGACTCAGAATTTACGTTAGTCCAAATAAATGAGAAACCTGAACCATTTAAAACATATGAATTAAACAATGCATTACATAATAAAAAAAATATTGAAACATCTACCATTTGAAGCTAAACAGAAATTAATAAATATATACAATGAATGTCTTGGGGGAAGAAGTCTTCCTACAGACTGGAAAAAATTTAACGTAATAAATATACTCAAACCCAACAAAAATCCCGAATCCCCCAATAGTTACAGACCCATTATCTTATCTTCTTGTGTGTTGAAAGTTTTAGAAATTATGATAAAAAATCGAATAGACTGGTATATAGAACATAACTCTTTATTAGAAATTTCTCAATCAGGCTTTAGAAAAGGTAAGGGGACATATGATAATTTGGCCATGCTGTATACTAATATTTTAGAAGCTTTTGAAACCTCTCAATCAACAATTGCAGTCTTTCTTGATATCAAATCAGCATACGACAATGTTAATTTATACAAACTTTACAGTAAATTATGCTCTCTCAAAATTCCTACTGCTTTGAATAACTTAATTTTTAAAATAATGGAAAATAGATTCCTTTACACAAGAGATAATCATGGGGAATTAATAGGCCCTTACTCAGCAACTAAGGGCATCCCACAAGGATCCCCTTTAAGCACAGTTCTATTTAACATTTATATATCTGAAATTTTTACACTTATACCAGATAATATTGTATTGCTTGGATATGCTGATGATTTAGTTTTGCTTATTAAGGGACATAACATAAATAGAATGGTTATAAAAGTCAACTCAGTTCTGCCTAAAATTAAAAACTGGTTAGCAAACCATGATTTAGATTTATCCACAGAAAAATGTGAAGCAGTATGGTTTACTAAAGGTCATAGAAAAATCAAGCCACCAGATATTCAAATTAATAATTCAATCATCCCTTACAAAAATCAGGTAAAATTTCTGGGAATAATATTTCAAAAACAACTAAAGTGGGATCCACAAATAGAAAATGCAGTAACTAAAGCAAAAAAGAATATTAATATTTTAAGAGCAATTTGCAGAGTTTGGTGGGGCGCAGATCCCCGCACTATGCTTATAATCTTCAATGCGTTAATTAGATCCCACCTAGACTATGGGTCCTTCTTATTTAAACCTATGACCAAAAAATGTGTAGAAAAACTTGAAACTGTTTTCTTTGAGGGACTTCGAGTTAGTTTGGGATGTATGAAATCCACTCCACGTCTGGCTATCCTGTCTGAATCTTCTCAACTAAATCTTGACTATCGTAGAAGACTACTTGCCATAAAATTTTTATCAAAAATTATCATTATACAAGAACATCCCCTAATATCATCCTTATTCAATGTACGAAAACAACTTATAATTAAACCTAACTTCTATAATGATAAATATGTACCATATTTAGTAGCAGCTTTGGAAACATTTTTCCCTTATTATAAAAAAATATATAAATCATATGCTCTGCCCTGCTATGAAACAGAGTTGGACACATTAATAAACCCTCTACAAATCTTCAATTGCAATATAAACAAAAACGAAACTCTAATAAAAGAAAAATTTTTCCTGAAAACAGAAAAAATTAAAGAAAACTTTACGTTCATATTCACAGATGCATCAAAATGTGATGAAAAAGTTGGATATGGCATTGCAATACCAAGCATTAACTATAAATTCTCTTCAAGGCTACCTGGAGAACTCTGCATTAGTAAAGCAGAAACCATTGCTATTCATCAAGCTATAAAACTAGCTTTATCCAAATCAATACATAGAGCTATTTTTTTCTCAGATTCACTCAGCGCCATTTCAAAGATTAAAGGCAACCACCTATCAGCATCTGCTGATCGTTGGGCCCTGAAAACAAAATCTTTAATCTGCTCAGCCAACAATAATGGATGTAAATTCTTACTCTCATGGATACCAGGACACTCAGGCATTCCAGGGAATACAGAAGCAGACCTATTAGCCAATATAGGTAGAAACCTTAATGTTCCGATGAATATTATCCTTGATCGTCAGGACATACTAACTATCATCAAGAAAAAAACCATCGAACAATTTAAAACTTTCTGGAACTCCACCCTCTTGAAGAAAAACTATCAATACAGTAAAGTCCAGACTTTCTTTCATAGCAGAGCGTGGCACTCCAACTTCCACTTCATAAATAGAAGACATATAACAACTATAATCAGAATGCGTACAGGTCACTGTCTAACTAAAAAACACTTGTACAACCTAAAAATAAAAGACGATCCTTATTGCGAATGCGGGGCTGTTGAAGACTTAAATCATATATTTTTTGAGTGTCCCATTAATCAAATCAAAAACATGGATCTTTATACAATTTTTACAACATTAAAGATACCTACCCCAATATCGATATACTCAATACTTAATAATCCTAGGGAAGAATCAGTTAGCATATTAATGAAGTTTCTTACAATTAATAAAATAAACTTGTAAACATTTTACAATGCTCAACTAAAATACTCTCTTCATTTCAGATCCCACCTTTGTTTGTGACGTCTTAATGTACATTGAAGTTCTATTTTTTTTGTTTTTTGTCTCCCAAATAATACCTTTGTATGTTGTTTTTACTAATACCAGTCTCGCATCAACATTTAATATCAAAGCACATATTAATAAAATATTTCACAGCACTTCTTTAATACCTTATTAATAATTATAACTAAGAAGATCCTACAGTTACGCAAAGTCGGTGGCTGCAATATGGTCCAGAGCCAGTCAACATTGTAGTCACCCCCAAATCGTGCTGGCGATTGCCTTGAAGCAAAGCCATCAATAAAAAGAAGAAGAAGAAGATATTTAAATTATTTAAATTATAAAACTGTAATACTTGAAAAGGAAAAGAAATATGTGGAGGAACGTTACAATCTATAATATGATAGTAAAATTAAAATTAAAAGGGAAGACTAAGAAAAATATATGGATCCCTAGGCCTTAGTTGTTCATTTAAACACAAAAGGTCATTTTGCTTGGTAGCTTCATTAATCTCAAGCATCTCCAAGAGGTTCATTCTAGGTCCCTTAAAACATTTATGCAATCTAGTAATGTTAGAATCAGAGAAGCTATGGTGTTCAGAAATAATATGGTTAGCAAAGGAAGAAGGAGACATAGGTGGGTCAAAATTTTTATATTTATTAACTTGAATTTGATGTTCATTTACTCTAGTGCACAAGAGACGGCCTGACTGACCTATGTAAACTGCATTGCAATCATTACAACACAATTTGTATATTCCAGGTGTATTCAAGAAGGAGACCTTATCGTTAGTGTTGACCAAGGAAGACCCTAAGGTATTATTGGTTTTAAAAACGAACTTGATGTTATATTTACGAAGGACATGGCCAAATTTGTAAGAAATAGGACCAAAAAAGCTAAGAGAACCCATATACATATCACTGCTTAACAATGAAGACTGACTGACATAGTTAAAACCAAGCCTATATTTAACAAAAAATTTATTGTAAACTTTATTAATAAAACTTATGGGATAATTATTATTGACTGCTATTTGTTTAATAATGTTAATCTCCTTCATAAAAGATGATTGAGAAAGGGGAATGTTAAAAGCTCTATGAAAGAAACTGTTAAAGGCAGCTAACTTGTGTGATACCGGATGATTCGAGTAATAGTTAATGACAGAATCTGTGGTGGTAGGCGTACGGTAAATCTCAAATTCTAATTTATGGGATACAATATTTTTAGTAATTAGTATATCAAGGAATGGGATAGCATTATCAACTTAAAACTCAATAGTAAATGAAATTCTAGGATGAAGTTGAAGACCATTAATATAATCCAAAAATTGCAAAGCATCTTGTTGATTTCCTTTAAAAAGGACAATACAATCATCAACATAACGAAAATAAAAGAGAAAATTGTTTTGGAAATTAGGATTATTCAGAAATTTTGATTCAAAATTATGCATGAAAATTTCAGCAAGTAACGGGCTAAGGTTAGAACCCATAGCAAGACCGTTAGATTGTTTATGGAATTTATTATCAAACTGGAAAAAATTTTGATCAAGTGTTAAGGTAAGCAAAGAAACAATATCATTAATGGTTGAAGGGCTAATGTTATTAGTTAAAAGGAGATCTTCAACCAAAGCAATGCACTCTGAGGGAGGAATACTGGGAAATAAATTTGAAACATCCAAGGAAAGCAAAATAGAGTTATCAGGAACTACGACATGGGAGATTCTACGACAAAGATCAATAGAGTTAAGAATAGAATAAGAATTATTAAAACTAGTGATATCCCTGAGTAACCTATTAAGAAAAGAAGCTAATTTTGAAGCTGGTGAATTAACAAATGATACAACAGGTCTAATAGGTACATTATTCTTATGTATCTTAGGGAGTCCATAAAGAAGTGGAGTAATAGGGGCCATCTGAATGAGTTGGTAAACTTTCGTATCAAACAAGTTTAAGGTATCTGAGTATAATTTAAGTTTACTTCTTAAGTTAGTATGAAATTTTAGGGTAGGGTCAGAGGGCAAAATTGTAAAAGATGGATCAGAGGAAAGAAAAGAATTAACTTTGTTAATATAGTCAACTTTGTCCATGACAACAACACAGTTGCCTTTATCAGCCTTAGAAACAATCAAATTTTCATCCAAGATCTTACGCTTAAGCGCCATAACATCTTTTGAAGAAACAAAATGCTGCAGGTGATTAGAACTATTATTATTATATATAGAACGTGTGTTAATATTATTATAGTAATTTTTATGAATTAATGAAGAAATGTCAGCTCTAATGGCCTCTTTATTGACCAAATCATGATTATATAAAATGTTCTCAGTATCTAGAGCTAAAGTTCTCAAACAACTTTTGAATTTATTAGAATATGAATTAAATTTAAGACCGTAATTCAACAACTTAAGGTTATCAGCATTAAAAGATGAACTGCTCAAATTAAGAAATCTAGGATGGAACTTAAAATCTGAGAAATTATTAGAATCTATATCAGATGAAGGGGTAGAACAACTAAGGCCTAGGGAACCATATATTTTTCTTAGTCTTCCCTTTTAATTTTAATTTTACCATCATATTATAGATTGTAACGTTCCTCCACATATTTCTTTTCCTTTTCAAGTATTACAGTTTTATAATTTAAATAATTTAAATATTGTTCGATAACTTGTAAACATTTGATTGTCGACTTTAACTTCTTCTTCTTTTATTAGTCTTGATATGTACTTAAACGTCATAATTGTTAGTCATTAACCCCTTAATTTGTATTTTATTAATTTACATTTAAATATCAGTATATTATTTATTTCATAATTTTACGGTTCGTTTTGTTCAACTTTAGTTGTTCGAAAGAATTTGCTTGCTTTCGATAATATCAGTTTTGACTTTACATAATTTCTTATATCCACAGACACAACGACTTTTAACCTTGTTCTGTGCTACCACTTCTTATATTTCATGTCGTATGATTTCCGTTTCTCAAGCGTCTTTGTTTGATCGCCGCCATTGCTGTTAAAACTGTGTTGTTAGAGTTTTCAGTGCTTTATTCATTTTGTTGAGTGTTATGGACATTTATAACATCAATTCAATATGTCTCACATTATCATAATTACCTTATGTCTATTATTGACATCGCTCGAGTGTGGCCTAGTGGAGCGCCCCTCAAAGTTCTCTACAAGATCTGATGTTCCACAACCCTACATCTTATCTTGGTTTTTCCATCAACTTCAATTTAAATATTTTCTCATTACTTATAATTTACTCCATTTGCCTTTATTATCTCTTCTGAGACCTCATACATTGGGGAAATTAAAGATAAATTGTTTTACTTTTATTTTTTCCCTACCTGATGTTTTTTAGATTCGTCGACCCACATATAGAAAGGTTTACCTTCTATATATATTCTTAGTTGTATAAGTCACATTTTCTAATCTTATAAATTTTTAATTTTATACTTATTCCTGTTATCAATATTTCGATGTCACACTTGTTCCAATTTCATAACTTCCTTTTAATTTTACCAGTTCACTATTATGTTAACGCAAGCATTTGTTCGAACAATTATGGTTTTTTAACCGTTATTTAACTATTTTATACTATGGTATGTTTATTGTAATTTTGTTGAATATGTAATGACCTCATCCTGTTTTTTCTAGCCTGATGATGGCCTTCTAAAAAAGCCGAAACTAGTCGCTATTGTATTAAATAATAATCTGTGACATTGATTTTGTGTTTCCCTTCAATAATAAAATAATATTTAAAAAGTTTTAAAGTTAGAAAGTAAAAATAAAATCTATGGGACGTTTATGTATCATATGAATTAATTTTATTTTAAACTGTTGTTTATAATAAAACAAAAAAAACTATTTTGTGTAACACGTGTGCACGAACCGACGCTGCATATTTAAATGATAATAATTACTAAAATGGGGATAAAATTTGGCAACACTGAAGGGAAGAAATATTGATTTTTGTGGCCCTTTTGCTCATCTCAAATACAGCTTAACCAAAGTTTCAACTTTTATCGGTGCTTCGACGTGCTGATAATAGTTTCAGAGGCAGAGGCAGTCGGTCTTTTTCTGTTCATTACAAAAATTACACTATAAAATTTGTCAAAATTTATACCATATTTTTTTTTATCTCGTTATAATATTCCATTTCTTCGAAAAAATTTAAGTATTCTGATACTTATCTATTTTTTATTCGTGCAGTTTATATCAACTTCAGAGTTGATAATCAATAAATGGGAAGATATTTATCGATTGTAAATAAAATAGATGAACAAAAAGAATATAAACATTATAGAGATAATAAAGCCAAAGAAAATGATTGTGGGTGTTTTTTACGATGTATTTACGTTCGTAAGAGATTTAGTTTTAGCTTGGTTGACATGAAAGTCGTTTGAAGTACCTACAGATGATTATAATTGAAATATGGTTTATATAAAATGGTATTAACTTACTTATATTTGAAATTGTACTGCTATTAAATAATTAATGTTTGCCTTATCATTATGTTACCATTAGGTTTGTTCCAACCAAGCAAAGAATCGTTCTAGAACGGTAATATTACCACTCACGAGACCAAACTAGTGCATTGCGCAACTCAGTATACCACTGCGCACAAAAATTACTATTTTAGAACAGTTCTCTGCTTGGTTGGAACAGACCTATAAGGACTGTGTGCAGTGAGTAGTGATTTTAATTATTTCTGGCGGTTTTGGAATTTTATTTTTCTACAACCACTTTTGGCTATTTCGCAAGGATTTTGTTTTTCATTGTAATTATTTACGGATTATCTTACTTTTCAATGACTTTTTATTCTCTATTCTAGTCACTTAGAAACACTTTCCATTTTTATCTGTAAAAAACCGTTTAACTTTTAATTCACTAATTTGCAGGATGAATGAAACTTAAGTTACAATACCTCAGTCAAACTATTTGTTTAAAATTATTATTTTAAATAAATTCTTACATTAAGGGTTCTAATATCTAAAGATAATCGGACGAGTTTACATCTTAGGATAACTGGTCAAAAATGTTGAACATACGAATATTCATAGGGGATTAAAGACTGATCGCTTTAAGCTGCTGAATTTACAATCTCTCTAGGCAAATAGGTACTTAGTTAACGTATCAAACTTAATACTTTATAATTGTTACTTAAAAGTAGATAATTAACTTAATAGATAAATAAATTACAAAATAATAAACGTATTTTACACTGTAGGCGTGTATTGATAATCGCAGATATGTTCCAATACAACAGAAAATCGTTTATGTATCGGTCATTTCCATTCATTCAATTGTTTAATATTTGTAACGTAGTACAGCAGTTAGAATTAAACAACTGATCAAACGAAAATAATTGATACATATGTACCGTTTTATGCTGTGTTGGAACAAACCTGTGGGCGGCAAGATGGAATTTACTTTTTCAACGAAAAATAGCTCTAGCCATGTCAGGCTACTTTCGTTTACTAAGGTGTTGAATCTGGAACTGTTGGCGATACTGATATCGAACCCCGTTTACGCTACCACTACACCAACAAACATTATTTTAATATCTATTGCGATAGTGTATTTTTAGGGTATTATTTAATGACTGTTACATTTTTTTAAGTTAAATTGTTAATATTAAGAACAATAAATAACGAAACGTTTGAACAAAATGTAGCTGTTTTAAATTCAATGACAGCTGTTTTCATATTTGACATACTAAACTAGAGTTAGTACAAGTATTAAAACCTTTCTTTATGCTTTCCGATATAATTTATATAAATATTTAATCATCTGTTAGTCAATGAAAACATTATAATTTATATTTAAGTAGTAATTTAAAAAAGATTTTTAAGCTGTTGTATTGCAAAATTTTTACAATATATCAGGAAAGAAAATAATAATTTAGTGAATTTATTTTAAAGTTAATCAAAAAGCTACATGGATAGTACGTACAGAGCTTTGAGAAAATTATTAGGTTTAAAAGACGTTTTTTAACTTGTTTTGTAGTAAAATGCTCCGAAAAGACTATACCATTCTAGACACCGTGATAAAAGAAAATTTATACCGGACTAATATGGTTAAAGGAAGAATCGAAAGAGTATCACTGAGTTAACTAGATATTAAGTAACCAAGAAAATTCTAAAAAAACCTATAACTTTCATTACCCTATACTTTGCAATGATATTTAATGATAGGTCGAAGAATCCGACAACACCGAAATTCTTGCGTTGAGCGAGCGCACACGGCGGCTCGTAACCCTAAGCGGCCTATATTCCCTTTCCCTTCTTCAGTGTCCTTCAGCTTCCTGCTATGGTGGTCGCTATAGCTATATGTTGTATACTCGTCCTGTTGGCCGTTTTTATAATTATTATAATTGTAGTTGGACAAACGATAGCACCGCGAGCTTAAAACATGCTCAGAAAGAAATATTTCCAAAGTATTTTTCCAAAAGAATTCACCTTCATCACCACCGCGTCTATATCCTGTTACTGAAAACATATAACATGTGACTGATTAACTGTTGTTTGTGTTTTTTGTATAAATATATACTTATGTAACCGTTTAGTGATTTTTAAGCGAAAATGTTAGTTTGTAAAATGTTGGTGTTTGGACAGTTTAGAGAAACTAGATGGATTTATTCTTCGTGTTATGTAGTATGGTGATCCATATTGTTGTTTCGTAAATTTTATATTTGTATACGGATATTTACCAAGATTTATCGGATAAATAATATATTTTGTAGTAATTTTCTGTCTCAAAAATTTTATATAATGATTGTTAGATAATGCAAATTACATAGAATACATATTGGCATGATTCTATGCAACTTTAACAAGATGCTAATGTGCAATAACAATACAGGAATTTAACCTTACAAATTTTATTTTGTATTAATTAAATGATAAAAATTTTGTAATGATATATGAATAAAAGAATTAATAAAATGTGTTTTTGTTGTTTAAAAATTTGTTAAAATTTTACCATACAATTTACATTCATGTTTAAAAAGTTTGCTTAATAAGTAATTTTTAATTGTTATTATTACATGTGACAGAATATTTTATAATTCATCAAGATACAGTCTAATGTATAAAAATTACTGACATTTCTGATTTCTGTGTGATAGAAAATATTAATTATTTTACTAAGTATACCTATTTAGCAATGTAGAAATTAGAACAAAATTAGTTATTCCTCAAAATATAAAAAAAAATATGATTGTAATAAAAATTTGTTCATCCTTACTATGCAATAAGTGCCAAGTGGGCGGCTAATTTCTATAAAGAATATCTCTAATGACGAGAATTTCTAAGTATTTAAATATGTGTAGGTAGGTACCTAGTTCAACTGGTGTGAACCTCGTCCATAAAATTCATGGAGAAGGTTTTTAAGAACAAGATGAAGCTGTGATGAAAATATAAAGTGGGCTAAATATTTTCAAGGAACTCTAATCTATGTTTTTCAAAATTTTTCTAGATTAATGACCCCACTCTACCCATTAGACGTCTTGCGATTTCATAAAATTCATGGAGGAGGTTTTTTTAACAAGATAAAATTATGGTAAAAATATAAAGTTGGCTTAATATTTTCCAGGGACTCTAATCTATGTTTTTCAAATTTTTTCTATATTAATGACCCCACTCTACCCCTTAGACGGCTTACGATTCCATAAAATTCATGGAGGTTTTTAACAACAAGATGAAGTTATGGTGTAACTATAAACTTGGCTAAATATTTTCTAGGGACTCTATGTTTTTCAAAATTTTTCTATATTAATGACCTCACTCTACCCCTTAGACGGCTTGCGATTCCATAAAATTCATGAAGGAGGTTTTTAACAACAAGATGAAGTTATGGTAAAAATATCAAGTTGGCTAAATATTTTCTAGGGACTCTAATCTATGTTTTTCAAATTTTTTCTATATTAATGACCCCACTCTACCCCTTAGACGGCTTGCGATTCCAAAAAATTCATGGAGGAGGTTTTTAACAACAAGATAAAGGTATGGTAAAAATATAATATTGGCTAAATATTTTCTAGGGACTCTAATCTATGTTTTTCAAAATTTTTTCTATAATAATGACCCCACTCTACCCCTTAGACGGCTTGCGATTCCATAAAATTCATGGAGGAGGTTTTTAACAACAAGATGAAGTTATGGTAAAAATATAATATTGGCTAAATATTTTCTAGGGACTCTAATCTATGTTTTTCAAAAATTTTCTATGTTAATGACCCCACTCTACCTCTTAGACGGCTTGCGATTCCATAAAACTCATGGAGGAGGTTTTTAACAACAAGTTGAAGTTATGGTAAAAATATAAAGTTGGCTAAATATTTTCAAGGAACTCTAATCTATGTTTTTCAAAATTTTTCTATAATAATGACCCCACTCTACCCCTTAGACGGCTTGCGATTCCATAAAATTCATGAAGAAGGTTTTTTTAACAACAAAATAAAGTTATGGTAAAAATATAAAGTTGGATAAATATTTTTCAGGGACTCTAATCTATGTTTTTCTAATTTTTTCTATATTAATGACCCCACTCTACCCCTTAGACAACTTGCGATTCCATAAAATTTATGAAGGAGGTTTTTAACAACAAGATGAAGTTATGGTGTAAATATAAAGTTGGCTAAATATTTTCTAGGGACTCTAATCTATGTTTTTAAAATTTTTTCTATATTAATGACCTCACTCTACCCCTTAGACGGCTTGCGATTCCATAAAATTCATGGAGGAGGTTTTTACCAACAAGATGAAGTTATAGTAAAAATATAAAGTTGGCTAAATATTTTCTAGGGACTCTAATCTATGTTTTTCAAAATTTTTCTATATTAATGACCCCACTCTACCCCTTAGACGGCTTGCGATTCCATAAAATTCATGGAGGAGGTTTTTAACAACAAGATGAAGGTATGGTGAAAATATAAAGTTGGCTAAATATTTTCTAGGGACTCTAATCTATGTTTTTCAAATTTTTTTCTATAATAATGACCCCACTCTACCCCTTAGACGGCTTGCGATTCCATAAAATTCATGGAGGAGGTTTTTAACAACAAGATAAAGTTATGGTAAAAAAATAATATTGGCTAAATATTTTCTAGGGACTCTAATCTATGTTTTTCAAAATTTTTCTATATTAATGACCCCACTCTACCCCTTAGACGGCTTGCGATTCCATAAAACTCATGGAGGAGGTTTTTAACAACAAGATGAAGTTATGGTAAAAATATAAAGTTGGCTAAATATTTTCAAGGAACTCTAATCTATGTTTTTCAAAATTTTTCTATAATAATGACCCCACTCTACCCCTTACACGGCTTGCGATTCCATGAAATTCATGAAGAAGATTTTTTTAACAACAAAATGAAGTTATGGTAAAAATATAAAGTTGGATAAATATTTTCCAGGGACTCTAATCTATGTTTTTCAAATTTTTTCTATATTAATGACCCACTCTACCCCTTAGACGGCTTGCGATTCCATAAAATTCATGAAGGAGGTTTTTAACAAGATAAAGTTATGGTGTAACTATAAACTTGGCTAAATATTTTCTAGGGACTCTAATCTATGTTTTTCAAAATTTTTCTATATAAATGACCCCACTCTACCCCTTAGACGGCTTGCGATTCCATAAAATTCATGGAGGAGGTTTTTAACAGCAAGATGAAGTTATGGTAAAAATATAAAGTTGGCTAAATATTTTCAAGGGACTCTAATCTATGTTTTTCAAAATTTTTCTACATTAATGACCTCACTCTACCACTTAGACGGCTTGCGATTCCATAAAATTCATGGAGGAGGTTTTTAACAACAAAATGAAGTTATGGTAAAAATATAATATTGGCTAAATATTTTCCAGGGACTCTAATCTATGTTTTTCAAAATTTTTCTATATAAATGACCCCACTCTACCCCTTAGACGGCTTGCGATTCCATAAAATTCATGGAGGAGGTTTTTAACAGCAAGATGAAGTTATGGTAAAAATATAAAGTTGGCTAAATATTTTCTAGGGACTCTAATCTATGTTTTTCAAAATTTTTCTACATTAATGACCCCACTCTACCCCTTAGACGGCTTGCGATTCCATAAAATTCATGGAGGAGGTTTTTAACAAGATGAAGTTATGGTAAAAATATAATATTGGCTAAATATTTTCTAGGGACTCTAATCTATGTTTTTCAAAATTTTTCTATATTAATGACCCCACTCTACCCCTTAGACGGCTTGCGATTCCATAAAACTCATGGAGGAGGTTTTTAACAACAAGATGAAGTTATGGTAAAAATATAAAGTTGGATAAATATTTTCCAGGGACTCTAATCTATGTTTTTCAAAATTTTTCTACATTAATGACCTCACTCTACCACTTAGACGGCTTGCGATTCCATAAAATTCATGAAGGAGGTTTTTAACAACAAAATGAAGTTATGGTAAAAATATAATATTGGCTAAATATTTTCCAGGGACTCTAATCTATGTTTTTCAAATTTTTTCTATGTTAATGACCCCACTCTACCCCTTAGACGGCTTGCGATTCCATAAAATTCATGGAGGTTTTTAACAACAAGATGAAGTTATGGTGTAACTATAAACTTGGCTAAATATTTTCTAGGGACTCTATGTTTTTCAAAATTTTTCTATATTAATGACCCACTCTACCCCTTAGACGGCTTGCGATTCCATAAAATTCATGAAGGAGGTTTTTAACAAGATAAAGTTATGGTGTAACTATAAACTTGGCTAAATATTTTCTAGGGACTCTAATCTATGTTTTTCAAAATTTTTCTATATAAATGACCCCACTCTACCCCTTAGACGGCTTGCGATTCCATAAAATTCATGGAGGAGGTTTTTAACAGCAAGATGAAGTTATGGTAAAAATATAAAGTTGGCTAAATATTTTCAAGGGACTCTAATCTATGTTTTTCAAAATTTTTCTACATTAATGACCTCACTCTACCACTTAGACGGCTTGCGATTCCATAAAATTCATGGAGGAGGTTTTTAACAACAAAATGAAGTTATGGTAAAAATATAATATTGGCTAAATATTTTCCAGGGACTCTAATCTATGTTTTTCAAAATTTTTCTATATAAATGACCCCACTCTACCCCTTAGACGGCTTGCGATTCCATAAAATTCATGGAGGAGGTTTTTAACAGCAAGATGAAGTTATGGTAAAAATATAAAGTTGGCTAAATATTTTCTAGGGACTCTAATCTATGTTTTTCAAAATTTTTCTACATTAATGACCCCACTCTACCCCTTAGACGGCTTGCGATTCCATAAAATTCATGGAGGAGGTTTTTAACAAGATGAAGTTATGGTAAAAATATAATATTGGCTAAATATTTTCTAGGGACTCTAATCTATGTTTTTCAAAATTTTTCTATATTAATGACCCCACTCTACCCCTTAGACGGCTTGCGATTCCATAAAACTCATGGAGGAGGTTTTTAACAACAAGATGAAGTTATGGTAAAAATATAAAGTTGGATAAATATTTTCCAGGGACTCTAATCTATGTTTTTCAAAATTTTTCTACATTAATGACCTCACTCTACCACTTAGACGG
Source organism: Ophraella communa (assembly GCA_035357415.1). Taxonomy (NCBI): domain Eukaryota; kingdom Metazoa; phylum Arthropoda; class Insecta; order Coleoptera; family Chrysomelidae; genus Ophraella; species Ophraella communa. The sequence goes on from CM068989.1 coordinate 23,890,273, forward strand.
CTTGCGATTCCATAAAATTCATGAAGGAGGTTTTTAACAACAAAATGAAGTTATGGTAAAAATATAATATTGGCTAAATATTTTCCAGGGACTCTAATCTATGTTTTTCAAATTTTTTCTATGTTAATGACCCCACTCTACCCCTTAGACGGCTTGCGATTCCATAAAATTCATGGAGGTTTTTAACAACAAGATGAAGTTATGGTGTAACTATAAACTTGGCTAAATATTTTCTAGGGACTCTATGTTTTTCAAAATTTTTCTATATTAATGACCTCACTCTACCCCTTAGACGGCTTGCGATTCCATAAAATTCATGAAGGAGGTTTTTAACAACAAGATGAAGTTATGGTAAAAATATCAAGTTGGCTAAATATTTTCTAGGGACTCTAATCTATGTTTTTCAAATTTTTTCTATATTAATAACCCCACTCTACCCCTTAGACGGCTTGCGATTCCAAAAAATTCATGGAGGAGGTTTTTAACAACAAGATAAAGGTATGGTAAAAATATAATATTGGCTAAATATTTTCTAGGGACTCTAATCTATGTTTTTCAAAATTTTTTCTATAATAATGACCCCACTCTACCCCTTAGACGGCTTGCGATTCCATAAAATTCATGAAGGAGGTTTTTAACAAGATAAAGTTATGGTGTAACTATAAACTTGGCTAAATATTTTCTAGGGACTCTAATCTATGTTTTTCAAAATTTTTCTATATAAATGACCCCACTCTACCCCTTAGACGGCTTGCGATTCCATAAAATTCATGGAGGAGGTTTTTAACAACAAAATAAAGTTATGGTAAAAATATAATATTGGCTAAATATTTTCCAGGGACTCTAATCTATGTTTTTCAAATTTTTTCTATGTTAATGACCCCACTCTACCCCTTAGACGGCTTGCGATTCCGTAAAATTCATGGAGGTTTTTAACAACAAGATGAAGTTATGGTGTAACTATAAACTTGGCTAAATATTTTCTAGGGACTCTAATCTATGTTTTTCAAAATTTTTCTATATTAATGACCTCACTCTACCCCTTAGACGGCTTGCGATTCCATAAAATTCATGAAGGAGGTTTTTAACAACAAGATGAAGTTATGGTAAAAATATAAAGTTGGCTAAATATTTTCTAGGGACTCTAATCTATGTTTTTTAAAATTTTTTTATATTAATGACCCCACTCTACCCCTTAGACGGCTTGCGATTCCATAAAATTCATGGAGGAGGTTTTTAACAACAAGATGAAGGTATGGTAAAAATATAAAGTTGGCTAAATAATTTCTAGGGACTCTAATCTATGTTTTTCAAAATTTTTTCTATAATAATGACCCCACTCTACCCCGTAGACGGCTTGCGATTCCATAAAATTCATGAAGGAGGTTTTTAACAACATGATGAAGTTATGGTCAAAATATAATATTGGCTAAATATTTTCTAGGGACTTTTATCTATGTTTTTCAAAATTTTTCTATATTAATGACCCCACTCTACCCCTTAGACGGCTTGCGATTCCATAAAATTTATGGAGGAGGTTTTTAACAACAAGATGAAGTTATGGTAAAAATATAAAGTTGGCTAAATATTTTCAAGGAACTCTAATCTATGTTTTTCAAAATTTTTCTATAATAATGACCCCACTCTACCCCTTAGACGGCTTGCGATTCCATAAAATTCATGAAGGAGGTTTTTTTAACAACAAGATAAAGTTATAGTAAAAATATAAAGTTGGCTAAATATTTTCCAGGGACTCTAATCTATGTTTTTCAAATTTTTTCTATATTAATGACCCCACTCTACCCCTTAGACGGCTTGCGATTCCATAAAATTCATGAAGGAGGTTTTTAACAACAAGATGAAGTTATGATCAAAATATAATATTGGCTAAATATTTTCTAGGGACTTTAATCTATGTTTTTCAAAATTTTTCTATATTAATGACCCCACTCTACCCCTTAGACGGCTTGCAATTCCATAAAATTTATGGAGGAGGTTTTTAACAACAAGATGAAGTTATGGTAAAAATATAAATTTGGCTAAATATTTTCAAGGAACTCTAATCTATGTTTTTCAAAATTTTTCTATAATAATGACCCTACTCTACCCCTTAGACGGCTTGCGATTCCATAAAATTCATGGAGGAGGTTTTTAACAACAAGATGAAGTTATGGTGTAACTATAAACTTGGCTAAATATTTTCAAGGGACTCTATGTTTTTCAAAATTTTTCTATATTAATGACCTCACTCTACCCCTTAGACGGCTTGCGATTCCATAAAATTCATGAAGGAGGTTTTTTTAACAACAAGATGAAGTTATGGTGTAACTATAAACTTGGCTAAATATTTTCTAGGGACTCTATGTTTTTCAAAATTTTTCTATATTAATGACCCCACTCTACCCCGTAGACGGCTTGCGATTCCATAAAATTCATGAAGGAGGTTTTTTTAATAACAAGATAAAGTTATGGTAAAATTATAAAGTTGGCTAAATATTTTCCAGGGACTCTAATCTATGTTTTTCAAATTTTTTCTATATTAATGACCCCACTCTACCCCTTAGACGGCTTGCGATTCCATAAAATTCATGGAGGTTTTTAACAACAAGATGAAGTTATGGTGTAACTATAAACTTGGCTAAATATTTTCTAGGGACTCTATGTTTTTCAAAATTTTTCTATATTAATGACCCCACTCTACCCCGTAGACGGCTTGCGATTCCATAAAATTCATGAAGGAGGTTTTTAACAACAAGATAAAGTTATGATCAAAATATAATATTGGCTAAATATTTTCTAGGGACTTTAATCTATGTTTTTCAAAATTTTTCTATATTAATGACCCCACTCTACCCCTTAGACAACTTGCGATTCCATAAAATTTATGAAGGAGGTTTTTAACAACAAGATGAAGTTATGGTGTAAATATAAAGTTGGCTAAATATTTTCTAGGAACTCTAATCTATGTTTTTCAAAATTTTTCTATAATAATGACCCCACTCTACCCCTTAGACGGCTTGCGATTCCATAAAATTCATGGAGGAGGTTTTTAACAACAAGATGAAGTTATGGTGTAACTATAAACTTGGCTAAATATTTTCAAGGGACTCTATGTTTTTCAAAATTTTTCTATATTAATGACCTCACTCTACCCCTTAGACGGCTTGCGATTCCATAAAATTCATGAAGGAGGTTTTTTTAACAACAAGATGAAGTTATGGTGTAACTATAAACTTGGCTAAATATTTTCTAGGGACTCTATGTTTTTCAAAATTTTTCTATATTAATGACCCCACTCTACCCCGTAGACGGCTTGCGATTCCATAAAATTCATGAAGGAGGTTTTTTTAATAACAAGATAAAGTTATGGTAAAATTATAAAGTTGGCTAAATATTTTCCAGGGACTCTAATCTATGTTTTTCAAATTTTTACTATATTAATGACCCCACTCTACCCCTTAGACGGCTTGGGATTCCATAAAATTCATGGAGGTTTTTAACAACAAGATGAAGTTATGGTGTAACTATAAACTTGGCTAAATATTTTCTAGGGACTCTATGTTTTTCAAAATTTTTCTATATTAATGACCCCACTCTACCCCGTAGACGGCTTGCGATTCCATAAAATTCATGAAGGAGGTTTTTAACAACAAGATAAAGTTATGATCAAAATCTAATATTGGCTAAATATTTTCTAGGGACTTTAATCTATGTTTTTCAAAATTTTTCTATATTAATGACCCCACTCTACCCCTTAGACAACTTGCGATTCCATAAAATTTATGAAGGAGGTTTTTAACAACAAGATGAAGTTATGGTGTAAATATAAAGTTGGCTAAATATTTTCTAGGGACTCTAATCTATGTTTTTAAAAATTTTTCTATATTAATGACCTCACTCTACCCCTTAGACGGGTTGCGATTCCATAAAATTCATGGAGGAGGTTTTTACCAACAAGATGAAGTTATAGTAAAAATATAAAGTTGGCTAAATATTTTCTAGGGACTCTAATCTATGTTTTTCAAAATTTGTCTATATTAATGACCCCACTCTACCCCTTAGACGGCTTGCGATTCCATAAAATTCATGAAGGAGGTTTTTAACAACATGATGAAGTTATGGTCAAAATATAATATTGGCTAAATATTTTCTAGGGACTTTTATCTATGTTTTTCAAAATTTTTCTATATTAATGACCCCACTCTACCCCTTAGACGGCTTGCGATTCCATAAAATTTATGGAGGAGGTTTTTAACAACAAGATGAAGTTATGGTAAAAATATAAAGTTGGCTAAATATTTTCAAGGAACTCTAATCTATGTTTTTCAAAATTTTTCTATAATAATGACCCCACTCTACCCCTTAGACGGCTTGCGATTCCATAAAATTCATGAAGGAGGTTTTTTTAACAACAAGATAAAGTTATAGTAAAAATATAAAGTTGGCTAAATATTTTCCAGGGACTCTAATCTATGTTTTTCAAATTTTTTCTATATTAATGACCCCACTCTACCCCTTAGACGGCTTGCGATTCCATAAAATTCATGAAGGAGGTTTTTAACAACAAGATGAAGTTATGATCAAAATATAATATTGGCTAAATATTTTCTAGGGACTTTAATCTATGTTTTTCAAAATTTTTCTATATTAATGACCCCACTCTACCCCTTAGACGGCTTGCAATTCCATAAAATTTATGGAGGAGGTTTTTTTAATAACAAGATAAAGTTATGGTAAAATTATAAAGTTGGCTAAATATTTTCCAGGGACTCTAATCTATGTTTTTCAAATTTTTTCTATATTAATGACCCCACTCTACCCCTTAGACGGCTTGCGATTCCATAAAATTCATGGAGGTTTTTAACAACAAGATGAAGTTATGGTGTAACTATAAACTTGGCTAAATATTTTCTAGGGACTCTATGTTTTTCAAAATTTTTCTATATTAATGAACCCACTCTACCCCGTAGACGGCTTGCGATTCCATAAAATTCATGAAGGAGGTTTTTAACAACAAGATAAAGTTATGATCAAAATACAATATTGGCTAAATATTTTCTAGGGACTTTAATCTATGTTTTTCAAAATTTTTCTATATTAATGACCCCACTCTACCCCTTAGACAACTTGCGATTCCATAAAATTTATGAAGGAGGTTTTTAACAACAAGATGAAGTTATGGTGTAAATATAAAGTTGGCTAAATATTTTCTAGGAACTCTAATCTATGTTTTTCAAAATTTTTCTATAATAATGACCCCACTCTACCCCTTAGACGGCTTGCGATTCCATAAAATTCATGGAGGAGGTTTTTAACAACAAGATGAAGTTATGGTGTAACTATAAACTTGGCTAAATATTTTCAAGGGACTCTATGTTTTTCAAAATTTTTCTATATTAATGACCTCACTCTACCCCTTAGACGGCTTGCGATTCCATAAAATTCATGAAGGAGGTTTTTTTAACAACAAGATGAAGTTATGGTGTAACTATAAACTTGGCTAAATATTTTCTAGGGACTCTATGTTTTTCAAAATTTTTTTATATTAATGACCCCACTCTACCCCGTAGACGGCTTGCGATTCCATAAAATTCATGAAGGAGGTTTTTTTAATAACAAGATAAAGTTATTGTAAAATTATAAAGTTGGCTAAATATTTTCCAGGGACTCTAATCTATGTTTTTCAAATTTTTTCTATATTAATGACCCCACTCTACCCCTTAGACGGCTTGCGATTCCATAAAATTCATGGAGGTTTTTAACAACAAGATGAAGTTATGGTGTAACTATAAACTTGGCTAAATATTTTCTAGGGACTCTATGTTTTTCAAAATTTTTCTATATTAATGACCCCACTCTACCCCGTAGACGGCTTGCGATTCCATAAAATTCATGAAGGAGGTTTTTAACAACAAGATAAAGTTATGATCAAAATATAATATTGGCTAAATATTTTCTAGGGACTTTAATCTATGTTTTTCAAAATTTTTCTATATTAATGACCCCACTCTACCCCTTAGACAACTTGCGATTCCATAAAATTTATGAAGGAGGTTTTTAACAACAAGATGAAGTTATGGTGTAAATATAAAGTTGGCTAAATATTTTCTGGGGACTCTAATCTATGTTTTTAAAAATTTTTCTATATTAATGACCTCACTCTACCCCTTAAACGGGTTGCGATTCCATAAAATTCATGGAGGAGGTTTTTACCAACAAGATGAAGTTATAGTAAAAATATAAAGTTGGCTAAATATTTTCTAGGGACTCTAATCTATGTTTTTCAAAATTTGTCTATATTAATGACCCCACTCTACCCCTTAGACGGCTTGCGATTCCATAAAATTTATGGAGGAGGTTTTTAACAACAAGATGAAGGTATGGTGAAAATATAAAGTTGGCTAAATATTTTCTAGGGACTCTAATCTATGTTTTTCAAAATTTTTTCTATAATAATGACCCCACTCTACCCCTTAGACGGCTTGCGATTCCATAAAATTTATGGAGGAGGTTTTTAACAACAAGGTGAAGTTATGGTAAAAATATAAATTTGACTAAATATTTTCAAGGAACTCTAATCTATGTTTTTCAAAATTTTTCTATAATAATGACCCCACTCTACCCCGTAGACGGCTTGCGATTCCATAAAATTCATGAAGGAGGTTTTTAACAACAAGATGAAGTTATGATCAAAATATAATATTGGCTAAATATTTTCTAGGGACTTTAATCTATGTTTTTCAAAATTTTTCTATATTAATGACCCCACTCTACCCCTTAGACGGCTTGCAATTCCATAAAATTTATGGAGGAGGTTTTTAACAACAAGATGAAGTTATGGTAAAAATATAAATTTGGCTAAATATTTTCAAGGAACTCTAATCTATGTTTTTCAAAATTTTTCTATAATAATGACCCCACTCTACCCCTTAGACGGCTTGCGATTCCATAAAATTCATGAAGGAGGTTTTTTTAACAACAAGATGAAGTTATGGTGTAACTATAAACTTGGCTAAATATTTTCTAGGGACTCTATGTTTTTCAAAATTTTTCTATATTAATGACCTCACTCTACCCCTTAGACGGCTTGCGATTCCATAAAATTCATGGAGGAGGTTTTTAACAACAAGATGAAGTTATGGTGTAAATATAAAGTTGGCTAAATATTTTCTAGGGACTCTAATCTATGTTTTTAAAAATTTTTCTATATTAATGACCTTACTCTACCCCTTAGACGGCTTGCAATTCCATAAAATTTATGGAGGAGGTTTTTAACAACAAGATGAAGTTATGGTAAAAATATAAATTTGGCTAAATATTTTCAAGGAACTCTAATCTATGTTTTTCAAAATTTTTCTATAATAATGACCCCACTCTACCCCTTAGACGGCTTGCGATTCCATAAAATTCATGAAGGAGGTTTTTTTAACAAGATGAAGTTATGGTGTAACTATAAACTTGGCTAAATATTTTCTAGGGACTCTATGTTTTTCAAAATTTTTCTATATTAATGACCTCACTCTACCCCTTAGACGGCTTGCGATTCCATAAAATTCATGGAGGAGGTTTTTAACAACAAGATGAAGTTATGGTGTAAATATAAAGTTGGCTAAATATTTTCTAGGGACTCTAATCTATGTTTTTAAAAATTTTTCTATATTAATGACCCCACTCTACCCCGTAGACGGCTTGCGATTCCATAAAATTCATGAAGGAGGTTTTTTTAATAACAAGATAAAGTTATGGTAAAATTATAAAGTTGGCTAAATATTTTCCAGGGACTCTAATCTATGTTTTTCAAATTTTTTCTATATTAATGACCCCACTCTACCCCTTAGACGGCTTGGGATTCCATAAAATTCATGGAGGTTTTTAACAACAAGATGAAGTTATGGTGTAACTATAAACTTGGCTAAATATTTTCTAGGGACTCTATGTTTTTCAAATTTTTTCTATATTAATGACCCCACTCTACCCCGTAGACGGCTTGCGATTCCATAAAATTCATGAAGGAGGTTTTTAACAACAAGATAAAGTTATGATCAAAATCTAATATTGGCTAAATATTTTCTAGGGACTTTAATCTATGTTTTTCAAAATTTTTCTATATTAATGACCCCACTCTACCCCTTAGACAACTTGCGATTCCATAAAATTTATGAAGGAGGTTTTTAACAACAAGATGAAGTTATGGTGTAAATATAAAGTTGGCTAAATATTTTCTAGGGACTCTAATCTATGTTTTTAAAAATTTTTCTATATTAATGACCTCACTCTACCCCTTAGACGGGTTGCGATTCCATAAAATTCATGGAGGAGGTTTTTACCAACAAGATGAAGTTATAGTAAAAATATAAAGTTGGCTAAATATTTTCTAGGGACTCTAATCTATGTTTTTCAAAATTTGTCTATATTAATGACCCCACTCTACCCCTTAGACGGCTTGCGATTCCATAAAATTCATGAAGGAGGTTTTTAACAACATGATGAAGTTATGGTCAAAATATAATATTGGCTAAATATTTTCTAGGGACTTTTATCTATGTTTTTCAAAATTTTTCTATATTAATGACCCCACTCTACCCCTTAGACAACTTGCGATTCCATAAAATTTATGAAGGAGGTTTTTAACAACAAGATGAAGTTATGGTGTAAATATAAAGTTGGCTAAATATTTTCTAGGAACTCTAATCTATGTTTTTCAAAATTTTTCTATAATAATGACCCCACTCTACCCCTTAGACGGCTTGCGATTCCATAAAATTCATGGAGGAGGTTTTTAACAACAAGATGAAGTTATGGTGTAACTATAAACTTGGCTAAATATTTTCAAGGGACTCTATGTTTTTCAAAATTTTTCTATATTAATGACCTCACTCTACCCCTTAGACGGCTTGCGATTCCATAAAATTCATGAAGGAGGTTTTTTTAACAACAAGATGAAGTTATGGTGTAACTATAAACTTGGCTAAATATTTTCTAGGGACTCTATGTTTTTCAAAATTTTTTTATATTAATGACCCCACTCTACCCCGTAGACGGCTTGCGATTCCATAAAATTCATGAAGGAGGTTTTTTTAATAACAAGATAAAGTTATGGTAAAATTATAAAGTTGGCTAAATATTTTCCAGGGACTCTAATCTATGTTTTTCAAATTTTTTCTATATTAATGACCCCACTCTACCCCTTAGACGGCTTGCGATTCCATAAAATTCATGGAGGTTTTTAACAACAAGATGAAGTTATGGTGTAACTATAAACTTGGCTAAATATTTTCTAGGGACTCTATGTTTTTCAAAATTTTTCTATATTAATGACCCCACTCTACCCCGTAGACGGCTTGCGATTCCATAAAATTCATGAAGGAGGTTTTTAACAACAAGATAAAGTTATGATCAAAATATAATATTGGCTAAATATTTTCTAGGGACTTTAATCTATGTTTTTCAAAATTTTTCTATATTAATGACCCCACTCTACCCCTTAGACAACTTGCGATTCCATAAAATTTATGAAGGAGGTTTTTAACAACAAGATGAAGTTATGGTGTAAATATAAAGTTGGCTAAATATTTTCTGGGGACTCTAATCTATGTTTTTAAAAATTTTTCTATATTAATGACCTCACTCTACCCCTTAAACGGGTTGCGATTCCATAAAATTCATGGAGGAGGTTTTTACCAACAAGATGAAGTTATAGTAAAAATATAAAGTTGGCTAAATATTTTCTAGGGACTCTAATCTATGTTTTTCAAAATTTGTCTATATTAATGACCCCACTCTACCCCTTAGACGGCTTGCGATTCCATAAAATTTATGGAGGAGGTTTTTAATAACAAGATGAAGGTATGGTGAAAATATAAAGTTGGCTAAATATTTTCTAGGGACTCTAATCTATGTTTTTCAAAATTTTTCTATAATAATGACCCCACTCTACCCCGTAGACGGCTTGCGATTCCATAAAATTCATGAAGGAGGTTTTTAACAACAAGATGAAGTTATGATCAAAATATAATATTGGCTAAATATTTTCTAGGGACTTTAATCTATGTTTTTCAAAATTTTTCTATATTAATGACCCCACTCTACCCCTTAGACGGCTTGCAATTCCATAAAATTTATGGAGGAGGTTTTTAACAACAAGATGAAGTTATGGTAAAAATATAAATTTGGCTAAATATTTTCAAGGAACTCTAATCTATGTTTTTCAAAATTTTTCTATAATAATGACCCCACTCTACCCCTTAGACGGCTTGCGATTCCATAAAATTCATGAAGGAGGTTTTTTTAACAACAAGATGAAGTTATGGTGTAACTATAAACTTGGCTAAATATTTTCTAGGGACTCTATGTTTTTCAAAATTTTTCTATATTAATGACCTCACTCTACCCCTTAGACGGCTTGCGATTCCATAAAATTTATGGAGGAGGTTTTTAACAACAAGATGAAGTTATGGTGTAAATATAAAGTTGGCTAAATATTTTCTAGGGACTCTAATCTATGTTTTTAAAAATTTTTCTATATTAATGACCTTACTCTACCCCTTAGACGGCTTGCGATTCCATAAAATTCATGGAGGAGGTTTTTACCAACAAGATGAAGTTCTAGTAAAAATATAAAGTTGGCTAAATATTTTCTAGGGACTCTAATCTATGTTTTTCAAAATTTTTCTATATTAATGACCCCACTCTACCCCTTAGACGGCTTGCGATTCCATAAAATTCATGGAGGAGGTTTTTAACAACAAGATGAAGGTATGGTGAAAATATAAAGTTGGCTAAATATTTTCTAGGGACTCTAATCTATGTTTTTCAAAATTTTTTCTATAATAATGACCCCACTCTACCCCTTAGACGGCTTGCGATTCCATAAAATTTATGGAGGAGGTTTTTAACAACAAGGTGAAGTTATGGTAAAAATATAAATTTGACTAAATATTTTCAAGGAACTCTAATCTATGTTTTTCAAAATTTTTCTATAATAATGACCCCACTCTACCCCGTAGACGGCTTGCGATTCCATAAAATTCATGAAGGAGGTTTTTAACAACAAGATGAAGTTATGATCAAAATATAATATTGGCTAAATATTTTCTAGGGACTTTAATCTATGTTTTTCAAAATTTTTCTATATTAATGACCCCACTCTACCCCTTAGACGGCTTGCAATTCCATAAAATTTATGGAGGAGGTTTTTAACAACAAGATGAAGTTATGGTAAAAATATAAATTTGGCTAAATATTTTCAAGGAACTCTAATCTATGTTTTTCAAAATTTTTCTATAATAATGACCCCACTCTACCCCGTAGACGGCTTGCGATTCCATAAAATTCATGAAGGAGGTTTTTTTAACAACAAGATGAAGTTATGGTGTAACTATAAACTTGGCTAAATATTTTCTAGGGACTCTATGTTTTTCAAAATTTTTCTATATTAATGACCTCACTCTACCCCTTAGACGGCTTGCGATTCCATAAAATTCATGGAGGAGGTTTTTAACAACAAGATGAAGTTATGGTAAAAATATAAAGTTGGCTAAATATTTTCCAGGGACTCTAATCTATGTTTTTCAAATTTTTTCTATATTAATGATCCCACTCTACCCCTTAGACGGCTTGCGATTCCATAAAATTCATGGAGGAGGTTTTTAACAACAAGATGAAGTTATGGTTCAACTATAAACTTGGCTAAATATTTTCTAGGGACTCTAATCTATGTTTTTCAAAATTTTTCTATATTAATGACCTCACTCTACCCCTTAGACGGCTTGCGATTTCATAAAATTCATGGAGGAGGTTTTTAACAACAAGATGAAGTTATGGTGAAAATATAAAGTTGGCTAAATATTTTCTAGGGACTCTAATCTATGTTTTTCAAAATTTTTCTATAATATTGACCCCACTCTACCCCTTAGACGGCTTGCGATTCCATAAAATTTATGGAGGAGGTTTTTAACAACAAAATGAAGTTATGGTAAAAATATAATATTGGCTAAATATTTTCTAGGGACTCTAATCTATGTTTTTCAAAATTTTTCTATATTAATGACCCCACTCTACCCCTTAGACGGCTTGCGATTCCATAAAACTCATGGAGGAGGTTTTTAACAACAAGGTGAAGTTATGGTAAAAATATAAAGTTGGCTAAATATTTTCAAGGAACTCTAATCTATGTTTTTCAAAATTTTTCTATAATAATGACCCCACTCTACCCCTTAGACGGCTTGCGATTCCATGAAATTCATGAAGAAGGTTTTTTTAACAACAAAATAAAGTTATGGTAAAAATATAAAGTTGGCTAAATATTTTCCAGGGACTCTAATCTATGTTTTTCAAATTTTTTCTATATTAATGACCCCACTCTACCCCTTAGACGGCTTGCGTTTTCATAAAATTCATGGAGGAGATTCTTAAGAATAAGATGAAGTTATTTTGAAAATATTAATTTGGCTAAATTATTCCTAAGGTCCCTAATATACATTTTTGTACTTTTTTGTCATTTAACTTTTTTCCGCTTTTCTCACTTCGTCTTACATATTCACACATATGGCTTTTTATGATATTTTAGTTCATAAACCTTTCTTTATTAAAAGTTTTTACACAAAATTATACGAAGATTTCATTTAATCAATTTTTCTTTATTTTTATACATATATTAAATATATACATCCGACGCCACTGGTCATTTGGCGGCTGGACTGAAAACGGCTGCTAGAAATTGGCCGCTAACTTCACACCAGTCCTAGTTCAAATATATAGTTCGCCATGGATTGGAGGATCGTAACCATATTAGATTTTCCATAAACTGTTTTATTCAAATTTTAAGTAAATTAAAATGATGGTTAAAGTTATTTTTTCTATGATCATTTATGAAAGATACAGTTATTTATTTGATTTTAATTATTTATTTAAGTAATAGCATCCATCATTAACTGAAAATGCTTTAATATTTTTTAAAGAGTATGTTTTCTATTTATGAAATGATAAAAAAACTTTGTTGAACCAGTACATGAGTGGCTCAGAAACAGAGGTGCCTATACAACAGTATACTAGTTTGGAGATAAGGGCAACGGCATCTATAAATTGCCTATTGTTTAAAATTTTAACGTTTTTGCGTTTTTACCCAAAGAAAACATACAATAAATTTCATATATTATTTACTTAGCATGAAAGAAAAAAATATTCATTTAATTTTAACTTTTGTTTTGGAAAAAAACTAAAACTATAGGCGTGTTTGGCTCTAACAAATTTTTTTTAATTAACAGTAAATTTAATTAACCCAAATTAACATTAAACTAAACGCAAAAAGGAACTAAAAACACTCCCCGTCTTCCTCGACATTAAGCTCATCATCCGGATCTCCATCTACAAGTCCCAGGTCCATTTCATTATCGGTTTTTAACTCTTTGTAAAAACCGTGGTGGATACGTGGCACAAAAGATACTTTCCATTCCACTTTTTCTCAGGTTGTCGTTTTTTCTTGTGTACTATGTCATTATCCAGTTTTTTTGTGCTAAAAAATCTTTTTTTCCCATTTTGTGAAAAATCTAGGCTCTTTCTTCTTAGCATTCCTTATAACAGATACCCAGTCATCAGGTATGTAAATATTTGCCCTGCGTAGGCATCATAATACAAGTTAATGATTTTGTTTGGAGTATCTGGCAACAAAGAAATATATTTTATCAAACATGACACATTTCTCACCTCGTCGTGGATGAAATCCCACAATTTCTTTTATAATAGGCTACAGATGTCAACAAAGCGGGAACTGGTAAAGTACGTTGTAGGTCGACAACAGCAACATGCTTAAAGTCTTTACTAAAAAAATGGTAAATAAACAATTTATACATAACTATAGACCTATTGCTATCTTAAATTGCTCGGCGAAACTATTTGAATTTATTATCCACCATAACATTTATTTTGCAGTAAAGAATTTGCTATGCGTCAATCAACATGGATTTATGCGTAAGAAATCCGTAGAAACTAATTTACTAACATTTTTGCAGTTAACTAAAAAATCAGTTTCAGAGGGAGGTCAGGTTGACTGTATCTATATAGATTTTTCCAAGGCCTTCGATAAGGTAAATCACGATTTACTTTTAGCTAAAATGAAACTATTTGGAATAAATGATCATTAACTTACATTCTTTACCTCTTATTTTAAACAGCGGCTGCAATTCGTTACTTATCAAGGTAAAGTATCGAAAGGTTTTTTGGCGGCTTCTGGGGTTCTACAAGGATCGAACCTTGGTCCACTCCTATTTCTGATCTTTATAAATGATTTGCCAGCCTGTGTATAATCTCACTCACTCACAGATGACCTAAATGACTATCTTACTTTGCAAAATGATTTAGATAAAATAAATAAGTGGTCTATTTCTAACAAGTTACTGTTTAACACAAGTAAATGCAAAGTCATTACTTATTCAAATAAGGTAAATATTCAACGGTTTATATATAATATGGGTGATGAGGTTATAGAAAGGGTCACTAGGTTTACTGATCTCGGTATAACATTTCAGACTAATCTCAAGTTTGTTGAGCATATAACAAAGGTCTCAAGTGAAGCACGTAAATTGTTAGGTTTAATTAAGCGGACTACTTATCAGTTTTGGGATATACGTACCATTAGGACGTTATACTTTTCACTAGTTCGTTCTAAGCTAGAATATGCATGTGTTGTCTGGGATCCTCAAAAAAATAACCTGATTCAAATGTTGGAAACAATACAAAATTATTTCATTAAATATGTTTACTACAAAAAGTATCGTAAAAATCCTGATTTCACTTCTTATTCTCCTCTTAGGCTTGAATTTAAAATCCCACTCTTAGAAAATAGAAGAAAAACTCAAAACTTATTGTTTTTACACAAACTAATAAATGGTAGTATTTCTTCTGAATTACTATTAAGTGAAATTTACTTCTAAACTTCTTTGCATAGTACAAGACCCAACAAAGTACTTTTCAGAAATAATCAAATAGGACCACTCTATCATATGACTTCTTTATATAACACATACAATAGAGACTTTGAAATTGACGTGTTTGATGAACCTCTACTAAAATTCAAACTCAACTTACAGGGTACATTTAATATTAGATAGTGCAATTGCATGTTATAAGTAATGCTGTGATTCTGCTTTTCCTTACAATCCTTACATTTTGTTTTGTTTTATTGTTTTTGTATTTTCTTTTTTTTTATTTATATAAGTTAATTTTGTATCAAAACATGTAAAAAGGCCTCGGCCTGTTTGTTTCTTAAATAAATACTATATTTTGCTTCATTAATTTTGTACTTTTTAGCGTTTTTACTGCTTCCGCCATAGGCCGCACCTATATTAGATCCGTATTTCTCCCGATCAGATCCGACTCGACTTTGTCCGATAGTCGGACGACGTCGGAAGAAAAACAAACATATTGATATTAATGATAGTGCCTACAATTGAAACGAAGCTCCCGATTTCTCGAGTCCCGACGGCCTCCGACACTATCCGATCCGACGGCCGATCAATCATGTTTGTTTCCAGTCCGACGTTTCTAGTCCGACACGTGCGTAGTTGGTGAAGGAATTAAAAAGTTACGTTAAACATTTTAAAAATGACGGAAAAAATAGACAGGGAGTTGTTAATACAATTTGTTAGAGATGAAACTCGTGGGACTAGAGGGTGAAAGCTTACCACAACCGTGATACAAAATGTGAGCTATGGATATCAATTGTAACGAAATTTCAAATTTTAGGCAAATAATTTGTTTGAGACTTCGTTTGATTATTAAGTGTAGGTATAGTAGTGAGCAAGTAGGTTTATTTTTAGTTTTATCTAATTTAGGTATTATAAATGCTGTAATGGTAATAAATAATAAACCGAACAATCGAAATGTAGAAAAGTAGCGAAAGCACAGTAAATACTTAAAAGCAGTAACAACAAATCTGACCTATGGTCCTTGAGTAAAAAATGATCAGCATTTGATAGTGTATCAGAAACAGCAATAAAAAATTTTTGGAATTTTTGACCCGAAATCGGTTTTTGACTCGTCATTCCGGGACGGATTGTCCAATGGGGCTGAAATGTTGAAACGAGGGAGAGATTGTCTCTAGGTATCGATTGGTGAAAACAGATTTCAGAAATTCGAAAGCGTATTTGAGTTATCGTGTCCACAGTCGGACGGACAGACAGACGGGCAGACGGACGGACGGACAGACACAGGCATTCGCATAAAGTAGCTCAGTTTTCGCTACTTAATAATATCCAATATTATTCAACGTGTAAAAACTCGATGAAGTAATGGCTGTTATATACCTAAATTATGAAATTTAAATAAATTTAAGAGCAAAAGATAAGGTATTTATTAAATTGATTAAATATTACAATGAGTTCCTACAGACGTAACAAATCATTCTAGACAAATAGTTATAAGTAGTTAATCACTTTTTTATACTTTTGTACTAATACAGACAGAGGGTCCGTTGAACCATTCGGTAATCATCAAAATCACTCATGTTTACTGCAACAGCTTCTACTGCAGCCCACAGTTAAACGGATCACGTCGGGACCATTGTAGGCATTCGTGTCTGACGTTATCGGATACCGATGGTCGAACAACGTCGGATCGGATCGGGAGAAATACGGATCTAATATAGGTGCGACCTTAGGCCTAGCCGGATACCGGTCCAATCTAGTGCATAGAAGTAACGAAAAATTTCCATTTGTCGAATTTTGCTGATTTTTTCCGGACAATTCAGCTTGCAGGCCCTGCAACAATTGCTGAGAATACATCCTTTACTTCGAACTAGGTTGTTTTTGCTTGTTAGATGTTCTTCTCCACTTTTCACTTGTCGTTTGCGAAGACCTTTTTTTATAAACTCGGGATGTGATTTTCGCTTTCAGCCTTTGAATGGTGTTTGTGGTAATTCAACCTCATTATCAGTATCTGAAATAAAATAAATATCACAATACTACAAAATTTCATGCAACATGGCTACAAAAAATTGTGGAACATGCTATTTTGTACCTACGACATTTTTAAAATAAATTATCGCCACAAGAGCCTATCCACTTATTTTATACATATTAACATAGAATACATACCTGTTGACACATTTTCACCTTCACTAGAAATATACTCTTCTTCTTCTTCCTTTGGTTAACAATAATATTATGAATTATCTTAAAGGTTTAAAACTTAAATTTACAGTATTTAAAATTAGTAACCATTTTTAAATAAAACAAAATGTGTCAGCTGCCAGTAATGAAACATATTCAGAAACTGTCAAAATCGCTCAAATTAGTAATCATTTAAGATCCATAGAGTGTGAAGGATCGTTGGACCAATTATTGATTTGCAGAAGAATAAAACAAAGAAAATTTAAGCAGCATATGATAAATGACATTATAACCCAATATTCAATGTCGTATATTATCGACTTAAACCATAAACCTATATATTATGTATACATTTTTGTCATCTTTGCGGAGAACCATCCTTCATAGGAGATTAAAAGCTTCAATCCTTTTAAATTGTCGGATAAAAAACGAATTTTTCCAACCTTACACCAAATATCCGTATTTACAAAAGCCTAGAGGAAGGTACAGTTGGCGTTTATACCTAAGACAGGAAGACGTCCCATGGATAATCCAGTTTTATCGCCTCATAAGCCTAACCTCTTTTCTCCTAAAAGCTATAAAGAAACTAATAGATTACATAAGAAGCGAAAATTTTGAGAGATCACCGCTTTACAATAGACACGCTAAACCAAAAGGAAGCTGCTTTCCTTGGAATAGGATCAACTACGATCTTACTGGAGAAATACACCAGGAACGAGAAAAGCCAAGAGATTGGTAGATATATATTGAAAAGGTATATTTAAGGGTCAATTCAAAATTTATTTTAATTTAATATTTTATTTTCGGAGAAATGTCATAATTTGAAATAAACTGTCAAAGTCAAAAAAATTATTTATTAGGTTAAGAAAATGTTTGTAATGTTTTGAATTCTGTAATAGTATAAGTGTAGATAAGAAGTGTAGTGATAGGGATCAAGAAAGTTGGTTGCCGAGGATCGGGAGTTTGACAGTGGTAAAAAAATAGAAAAAAAAGTCAAGAGATATTTTTTAGAAAAGTCAAAAAAAGTAGTAGAAAAATCATTTTTAAAAGAATTAAAAGTATTGATAAAATCCTTTGAGGAACAGTTTATAATAAAGAGTTCCACAAAATCGACAGGGAGCTGACAATTAGTGGTGATACTGGCAATGAATTGAATGTATTTACAAAGAAAAAATTGTCGAAAACTACTGTAAGTTCCAAACCCGTTGAATAGAGCATTTGTTGTAATTCCCATACCTCATCTTCGAGCAGTAAGCCAAAAGTTTGACTGGAATCACAGAAATTGATTAGCAGATAGGTATTCCGTGAAATAAGAGAAGATATAAAAGTGTTTAAGAGTGAAAAGTTGAAGCAAAAGTACCAGGAGATAGAAGAAAGAATAAAAAATTAAGGAAAGGACTACTTTAAAGACGAATTCTGCGGTAATTAAGGTTAGTTAAGGTAGTTAAGTAATTAGTTAAAGGTAGATAAGATTAGATAGGATTTAGTTAGGAAAATAGATAGAAATTAGTTAGGCTTCAGTTGACTTTGATAAAATTTCATTTGGATAATCATTTAAAATTCAATATAATAAAAAAAAATTAAAATACATTTTGTTGTTGGAACCCTACCCTATAAATAATTAGTTAATTGAAAATTAAAATTCAAAATTTATTTCTTTATTGAGATTAATCAAATCATCACAATTGGCGCCCGAGTAGGGACTCTGCATAAAAGGGTCTCGGTAAAAATTTGAATTAATAAATAATCAAGAATAAAAAAAAAATGGAAGAAAGAAGAATGAAACTTAGGGATGGAAAACAAGTAGGGGAAATGCAAGAAGAACAGATTGAGGAGCAGAGGGAAAGAATGGATTCAGAGGTACAAGTTGACGAGGAAAATGATAGAGGTACTGGAGATTTTATAGCAGAGCATTTGATACAAGGACAGGAAATAGAAGCAGATGGAAATGAACAGGTTGAAGTAGGAATGTTTGAAAGATGTGGAAAGAGTAAAACGAGAGAACAAGAGACCGATAGAAGACAAGAAACGGCAAGGAGTGATAATTGGATAAGGAAAATGTTGATTGATTTGAATAAAAAACTGGATGAATATACAGAAGAAATGAACAAGAAATTTGAAGAAAATAAAGTAGAGTTAAACAAGAAATTTGAAGAAAATAAAGAAGATATGAACAGAAAATTTGAGGATACTGATAAAAATTTGCATGAGAATATAAAAAATATGAAAGAGGATTTAAAGGAAGATATAAATCATTTAAATGAAGATTTGAACAAGAAATTGAAAGACCCTAAGATGGAAAGTCTAAAGGAAATGAAGAAAATCAGGGAGGAAAACCAACAGTCTACAGAAATGGATAATTTAAAGAAAAATGGAAAAGAACTTAAGTTGGAAGTAGCAGAGAACACTAAGAAGATAAAAGAAAATACAGAAAAGATCACAAATTTGGACAAGGAGATAATCAAGACCCATAAAAATATTCAAAGAATAGAAGAAAATAAGGATAAAAAAATAGGGAATTTTAAGGTACAGGGTGAAAACCAAGGAGAAAGTATGGAGAAATTTAATGGAGAAGAAAAAGAATTTGAGAAAGAGGAAAATGCAGAAGTAATTAATAAAAATTCAAAAGCAACAGACAAGAAAATATATAAAGAAGTTAAAAGAGAGAAAAATAAAACAATTAAAATAATTCAAATTGATATTTCAGATGATACGAAAGTTTATGAAAATGTAACAGGAAAGGAAGCCAAAGAAAAAGTTACTAAATTATTATTGATTAAAATTCAAACAGTAAAATGCATAAAAATTTTATTAGAGAAAAATTGGAAAAAGGTAAAAAAAAGGCTTTTCGATGAGTAGGGGGGAGGTAGTAGTTAGAAAATGTAAATAGATATAGATTAAGGGATTTTTAGAGTAGTATCTTAAATTAGATAATAGAATTTTCATGATAAGGTTTTAAAATAGGTAGTCGGATTTTTTTATTTAGTGGAAGAGGTGATTAACAAGAAGGGAAATAGATATCTGGATATACGAAAACAAAAGGGAATTAACAAATAAAAAACTAATTAAATAAGAAATTTGAAATAATAAGAAATTAAAATTTTCATAAATTAAAATTATATATAAATTTATGCTAAATTTTAATTGGGGGGAATTGAAAAGGTATATTTAAGGGTCAATTCAAAATTTATTTTAATTTAATATTTTATTTTCGGAGAAATGTCATAATTTGAAATAAACTGTCAAAAAGTCAAAAAAATTATTTATTAGGTTAAGAAAATGTTTGTAATGTTTTGAATTCTGTAATAGTATAAGTGTAGATAAGAAGTGTAGTGATAGGGATCAAGAAAGTTGGTTGCCGAGGATCGGGAGTTTGACAGTGATATTTTTTAGAAAAGTCAAAAAAAGTAGTAGAAAAATCATTTTTAAAAGAATTAAAAGTATTGATAAAATTCTTTAAGGAACAGTTTATAATAAAGAGTTCCACAAAATCGACAGGGAGCTGACAATTAGTGGTGATACTGGCAATGAATTGAATGTATTTACAAAGAAAAAATTGTCGAAAACTACTGTAAGTTCCAAACCTGTTGAATAGAGCATTTGTTGTAATTCCCATACCTCATCTTCGAGCAGTAAGCCAAAAGTTTGACTGGAATCACAGAAATTGATTAGCAGATAGGTATTCCGTGAAATAAGAGAAGATATAAAAGTGTTTAAGAGTGAAAAGTTGAAGCAAAAGTACCAGGAGATAGAAGAAAGAATAAAAAATTAAGGAAAGGACTACTTTAAAGACGAATTCTGCGGTAATTAAGGTTAGTTAAGGTAGTTAAGTAATTAGTTAAAGGTAGATAAGATTAGATAGGATTTAGTTAGGAAAATAGATAGAAATTAGTTAGGCTTCAGTTGACTTTGATAAAATTTCATTTGGATAATCATTTAAAATTCAATATAATAAAAAAAATTAAAATACATTTTGTTGTTGGAACCCTACCCTATAAATAATTAGTTAATTGAAAATTAAAATTCAAAATTTATTTCTTTATTGAGATTAATCAAATCATCACAATATATATACATCTCGAAATAAGAGCAAAAAAGACATGAAATTGATTTTAGGTCTTTTCACTATTTAAAGTATCATCTTAAAATAATGGGCTAACCGGAAAATGCGGGCAATGTTCTTCAAACGGTTTAAGTTCATCAAAGGAGTTGCTCAGATTCATCGAATAAGGAATCTGCCCTCTAGAAAACTTCTTAGCTTTACTAAAATTACCTTTTTATATTTTGCACTTATAAAAATCTTCATTATAAAACGCATTTGCGTATCGTAATGTAACTTTTGCGCACGCAAATTTTTGTTTTAAATGTTTGGCGGCATGAGTGAAGTATCTAATGACAAGACTATTGACAATGACATTTGTGGCTAATAGCAATTTATTAATTTTTTATTGTTCTTTAAGAAATTATTTGTGAATATGAATATCATTTTTTACTTATATAATATATTATTATTGGTGTATTAGTCATTTTAAAATATTTTTTATATTTTGCACTTATAAAAATCTTCATTATAAAACGCATTTGCGTATCGTAATGTAACTTTTACGCACGCAAATTTTTGTTTTAAATGGTTGGCGACATGAGTGAAGTATCTAAAGGCAAGACTATTGACAATGACATTTGTGGCTAATAGCAATTTATTAATTTTATATTGTTCTTTAAGGAAGTATCTGTGAATTTGAATATAATATTTTACTTATATAATATATTATTATTGGTATATTATTCATTTTAAAATATTTTAAAACATTAACATTTGATAATTTAAATGTCACAACTGTCAAATTTTATAAATTACACAGTGCTGCCGACATACTTCTTAAAACAAAAATTTTCTTAATTACATAAAAATAAAAAATTAATTTAAAAATGGTAAAAAGGGCAAAATATAAAAAATATTATAAACAACTTATTTCATATGGCTGTTGTGACACTCGTTCTTTAAAAAACTCATCGCTTCGCGATTCGTTTTTTAAACTTGAACTCGTGTCATAACAGAATTCCATATGAAATGCGTTGTTTAATATACTATTAAAACATTGACATTTCATAATTTAAATGTCAAAACTGTCAAATGTTATAAATTACACAGTGCTACCGACATGCTTTTTAAAATAAACATTTTCGGTATTACGTAAAAATAATAAATTAATTTAAAAAATGATAAAATAAAAAAATATAAAAAATATTATAAACAACTTATTTCATATGGCTGTTGTGACACTCAGAATTCCATATGAAATGCGTTGTTTAATATACTATTATTTTATCATCGAATTGAAGAAATCTTATAGTAGTAGATTTTGCTATTGGGAAATGGTTTGCTGATGCTTGCAGTATTCCAGAATTTTTCTTTCCCATAATTGAATTGACCTGATGAGGTGACTAAAATGTATTAAATGTGACGTGGTTGTCTTCCAAAATGAGTCAAATGAAAGTTTTATATATGAGGAAAAGTGGATGGGTATTAATGCTTTGATAAGGTTGACACTTGTTATAGCCTTATTACGAATTGGCGTTAAAGTTTGGAGAATGATGAATATGACTTGGATTTTGCTGGCGTTAAAGGATACTCCTAATGCGAACCCAGTTGGAGAATTATATTAAAAGTTCATGAGTGCAGAGTCTGGGGGTATGGCTGATTAGGATTGTGGAAATATGGGTAGTATGTAGATAAACGTGGAAATGAGGATTGTTAAGGAATGTTGTAGGTGTCCTATTGGTATAAGGGCTAAGGGAGTGATTAACTGACTCTGGCAGTTATAAACTGGCTGTTTAGAATTATACTTTTGGTGACTTGTTTTATTTAGAATAAGTTGTTTATTATTTTAATTTATTATTTTTAAGGATTGTTACATTCAACGATTATTCCTTTCACAGAATAGGTTATTTATTTTGATTTAAATAAATATTACAAAATAACTCTGTTTTTATCAACTTTGGGTATAGGGAATGCCTAA
Source organism: Ophraella communa (assembly GCA_035357415.1). Lineage (NCBI taxonomy): Eukaryota > Metazoa > Arthropoda > Insecta > Coleoptera > Chrysomelidae > Ophraella > Ophraella communa. Next base: position 23,913,398 of record CM068989.1, read on the forward strand.
CAAAAATTAAAGTTACATAATCGGACATTCTATTTATGATATAAAATACAGGGTGTTCTATTTCTACTATTTTTGTTAGTTAGTAGTTATTAAATTTTTTTGATATCTTCTAAAACAACCCATATACCGAACTTTGTCGTAAGGTTGGTACACCCTGTATGTACGATGTTGATGGACATAAGGCAGAGATTGTTCTATGTCGTATGGGGGAATAACTCTTTTGGCTAGTTCCCCGTGAATATCTATGGCGTAAGGGAGAAAATGCCTAGTTGGCGTTTGTGATGAAAATCCCATAAATAACAATAACCAAATAAAAATAACTAATGAGTTTTAAAACGGAGATAAGAAATTTCGAATAAAAAATTATTATACTAATTGGGATTGATTTGTAACTCTTCTAAACATTCGACGATGGAAATTGAGCTTGCCAGTAAATGCTTTGCCTTTAAAAAGTTTTTCAGCTATATATTTTAGGTGTAACAGGTAAAATACTTTGTTGCCATACTTATGTTCATAGAGAAATCTGCGAAACAGAAAAGTAATACTATTAATACGTTCAACGAAGAATTCTTACACCAAAGTACAACAATAACCCTAAAGCCAACTACGTCTATGTATAAAAAGTTCGTACTCTTATGTCTGAACTTCTAAAATGACAATCCTTGAGCCTTCTGCGTCTAGTTTAATGTTATGTCGATGTTATGTTGTGGTTGTTATCTAAAAATATTATATCCTATTAATTAAAAATTTCAAGATAGTAAATACATAAAATTGTGCAAATAATAATGGGTCATACTTTAAATAATGGTTTTATTTTTAATTATCTGAATGCAGACCTCAAATTTCTTCACTAAGTATCAATATTTTGGGTTTTGTTAACATTTTTTGTCATGAATAGGTAAAAATTGTATAGATAACTGTGCCAATATAATTAAACTAAATCGGTAAATAATATCTGTCAGTTGTTAATGTGTTGACATTTAAATATCGTAGTTGTCAATTCTTAATCAAAAACTAATATCTTGTGAAGTGGTAATGAAATATTTAACTGAGACTCACCAGATTGAAATTTTAATAATAATTGGTTACGGCGATAATTGCAGAAGTCAAGTTGAAGTGGCAAGCTTATTTAAATCAGAGGTATCCTCAGTTGCCTAATATTTCACTAAGTACTGTGTCTAAAATTCATGCACAATTCAGAGAACTTGGACATGTCAAACCATTATGTTAAGTGTCGTGGAGAATCCGACGTCAATTTCACGTCACGTCAAAATAATGTGAGTCAAACAACTGTCCTAAGGTGTTTCCATAAAGAAAAACATCATCCATATAAATTTACTTTTGTGCAAGAACTAATAGAAGACAATCCAGATCGTAGAATTGATTTCTGCGAAAGAATTATGAATAAAGTGAACAGAAATGAAATAGCTATTGGAACAATTCTTTTTTCCGAAGAATTAACATTTACATTGAACGGGGAAGTAAACAGACAAAACTGTAGATATTTGTCAGAGGAGAATCCTCATTTGATGCGTGAGACACATACTCAGTACCTATCCTCAAAAGTTGAACGTTTGGGCAGGTATCATAGGTGATCATCTTATTGGTCTATTTTTGTAGATTGAAACTTGACCGCCGAAAAATATTTAAGCATGATTAGAGACGAATATAGAGGATGAAAATATCTGATTCCAGCAGGACGGAGCAACACCCCATTATGATTTAATTGTTACAGGGTGTTCCATAAGATGGTAGCACACCAAACTTATGTTTTTTTTTTTTAAATGAAACACCCTGTATTTTATTTTAAATTTGAAATCTGCTTAACTTCCACATCACAACAATGTAAAGTTTTATTATGTTATACCGGGTATTTAAAAAGTTATAACCAATATTACCTGAAAATCGTATCAAGCTTAACCCCCTGTATAATTAAAGAGGAAAATAGGAACATTAATCTATTGCAACCATAGTTTTTTAATAATTGTTAAAAATTATAAAACATATTCTTTTTCATAATATTCGTTAAATCAAATACAGGGTAAATCAAAATGTACATTATTTTCTTGGTAATTATAAATAGAGCACCCTATATTTTATATCACTATCGAAAAGTACCAATGTCATACTTCAAATTTTATTAAGAGGGGCATCAAAAATGTGACAGCTGAAAACGGGTGGCAAGCCTGAATTGTACCCAAAATTTTAATCATTTTGTAAACAACAAATCTAAAGAACGTCTTTAAACTACGTATTCAAATTTTAACAGGATATAGCTTAGACTTTTCTCTAGGAGATAGGGTTTTTTAGTTGAGTTTTATATTGTAATAAAAGAGATATTGACGTTTAAGTGATGGTATGTTTTTAAAAAGTTTGACAATTTGTGATCACGAATTTTAACGCCAGAAGCTTAACTCCTAAAGAAAGCATAAAGAATGCGACTAGCAAAGTATGAAGTTAAAAAAAGGTATATTTTTTGAGATTTGTTGCACGAAAAATTGGAACATTGCACCAAATCTGTCAATTTAGTTCAACAGTTTTGGTGGCGCTTTTTTCAGAGACGTATGTCTATTCTAATTCTCCAAATCCAAACTTCACTTAACAGAACCAACCTAACCTTATTTCTCGTTTATAACGTCAACATATATTAATTTTAGTGTTTTGCTTTTAAATATATAATTATTGTCTATATTAATATTCGTTTATAATTTATTAGAAAATTAAAAAAAAATATAAAATATATTTTCACAATTTGCGTTGGTGTTTACATTGTGTATAGCATTATCCAACTGTGTAAAATGTTGAGTTTTGAGAGAATCTTTTAAGTTACCTACCTAATCATTATCTTATATCTTTATTTGTTAAAATATACCCAACCCAACCTAAGGGATTTACATTTTTATAAATTAAAACCAGGTAAGTATGTAAATATTAAAGCTAAGTGTTTAACTGGTTTTCTAAATAAGAATGATAATAATGTCCACAAAGTAAGGGTTCTACAATATTTATTTACATGTTCAATACCTATGTATAAATATAATAGCTTTCTCTTAAGACAATGTGAAGAATTAAAATTTACAGTCAAATATGTAATATTTTTATTAAAACAGTTTTACAAATTTGAGTTGGATACTGGATAGGTCTTGTTTTTTTTAAACTTATACTCACAAATGGTACATATCCCCTTCACCATTGAAAGTTTGTTGGTAAATGATAAAACAGACCAAAGGGTTCCATATTCATGTCAATACGAAGTTCATATCTATCCATAATATGGTGAACTGGGTACATATAAATGAGTCCTAAAAAAGAAAAACATAAAACATTTACTTGTTATTTACTAATAATATGCAGATGTTATTTGGTAATGTTTAAAATGTAATTGAACCCTAAAATAAACATTTTTGTATTTTAAAACACATAGTAGCCCACAATAGGTTTCATATTGATGTAGCCATGGGTTCTATAAGGGTCCAGATTCAATGTTTTTGAAGAAAGAGTTCTAAAAAATAAAAGATTTAGAATTAACATTAAAAGTTATTAATTATTTAATTTATTAATTTAATTATTTACTACTAAAAGTCCTTTTAACAAAACGAAAGGTGTATTTTACTTATCATACAATGACAACTTCTTTAACAATAATATGACTACTTTTTACATTTGTGACAACCTACTTATTTGATTATGTGATCTTTAATATTTAGCCATTCGAATGCCATTCGAAAGAGGTCAAATGAATATAACTATCACGAATACATATAACAAGGATGTGAAACTCCTATGCCGAGCTATAAGCGCCCGTGGCTGAATTTACGGCTCCTATCTGGGCGGAGTCTATTCCACGGTCGTTGCGTACTTTGTACTGCGCATCAGTTCGAACATCATAGAATATGATCATAACTATTCGAAAACACATGTGGTTGGTTATCTCGCTCGCACAAAGAAAAAGACAGCCTGTTGCGCAGTACGGAGTTTCACATCCTTGTTATATGTATTCGTGATAACTATTTAAAGTTTTTGGCGCTACCTCCTTTCAACATTAAAATGTCATAATTAGAGTTGGAAAGAACGTATGGAATTGCTTGATATAGTAAAATTAAAACAAAAAGCGTTGCACATCATAATTGTGATGTTGCCATATAACAAAACTAGTAAGAAAAATTATATCATACAACAGAAATAATTACATACAGTTCCGGCATTCGATTGATGCGGTGTGAGTGATGATGACATATTTGGATCAGTTCAATCAGTTGTGTTGTGTCATTTCAAAAGACTTAATCATTTTGTATATTTTTAAACCAGTTGAAATTGGAAATAAAAAATACTTTTAAACCAATCTGACGATGTCCAATGAATAAATACTATCTAGCCTAGCAGGTTATATAAATAATGTTAATATAACAACATACATATTAACAAAAAAAATTTTGAGGATTACTTTGAAAATAAAAGTACTGGAAATGCAAAAGTATTTTAACAAAACTTCCACTATTTATTTAAAAAACTGCTTTTTAAAACTCAATGACAGCCGTTTCGCTAGACAACTAGCATCGTCAGATTGACATATTAAAGTTACTATTTGTTTGTTTGTAGCTAGGTACCTGATGTTTATTAGGTGACTATCCTGGATGTATTTCCGTCTAAGAACAGTATAACTGTGCAATGATATAGAAAAACCAGGAAAAAACTATACCAAGCTGATCTTTACAATAACTTAATATATTTATGTTACAATAATGTCTTATCTATGTATAAAATGATGACCCAATCAAAGTAAACAGATTAATAGTGGAGAACTTCCAAGATTGATTTGTTCATTAACTACTTTAAACTGTTGATCTGCTAGATGTCTTTTAATGTCAAGTTCTTCTAGAAAATCTAAATTTTGTTTTTTTATCACAAATGTGTAGTATATGAATGTCATTGGTGTGTGTCAGTGAGTTTGGATATTCAAGTAGGTGTTTTGCATAGTTCGACTTATCTGGTTGTTGTAATCTATATGCTCTTAAATGTTCATAAAATCTTACTTCAAAAATTTCTTTGTGTTTAACCTATATAATATACAATAATATACATTACATTTTGGACAATTAATTTTGTAAACACCAGATTTTTTTTTAATTTTGTTAATTTTGTTTTCACATTTAACAATTTTGTCCCAATATTATTTTGTGTTTTAAATGATATTAATGCTGATGTTGCCGAAGATATTATTTTTGAAATTGCATTGGAAATATTTTCACAATATGTAATAATTTTATAGCGACCCTACATCATTGTCTGGCAAGGGGTTGGAACTATCAAAAATGTCTGAGGAATCTAATTATTACCTAAGTATTATATATAAAAATCAGCGTTTATACTATAACATAAGTAGAATTATAATTTCATGAACATTAGGAGTGTCTGGCAATCAATAACGTGACTTTTAATAATATTCTGAAGGTAATACCAAAAAATCACACTTTATTATTTGATGAATTTAGATCGGTATTTTATACACCTTTAGTACCGTTTGCCTGCTATAGCCACGGTAACCCAAACTTCATAATAGTCCATCGTTCTTACCTCTGTTGGGAGCATGCGTTGACAAACTTTTAGCTTTTATAAAATAACGAAGGTCTGGGGTTCACGGGCTCTTGCTCTATATAAAAAAGTTTAATGGCGTAAGAACAGGGATCTTGTTGGCCCTGTCATCGATCCGCGCCACACTATCTTCGATTGATAAGGGGGGTGCTCCATCTTGCTAAAAGCTTATTAAATTTGCTGACATTTGTAGGTTTGCTGCTATAAATTTGTTATGGCTGGAATTACTTCATTTTGGATGTGTTAAATAATTCTCACTATTTACATTGTTATAAATGAACAATGGGCCTATGACACTATCTCCAATTATTCTGGATATTGGGATATTGTGTATGTTCTTTCCTTATCCAGTTCCAGTCGTCGCACTCCCCTCCCTATCTAAGTTATTGATCAATCAAATAGATAAAGTCGTTGGGCCTAGCCTAAACTGAGTTGATTGGATGAAAACATGTTTTTAACAAAATTTATCCTCAGTAGCCCTACGTACATTTTAATTTATCCTTTTATTTCCGTATAACAAAATAAACCGTGGTAATGACCATTTAAAAGCCCCTGGGTTACATTTTCGCAGAGTTCCTCATTAAATTCAACAGTTCACTTAAACAACCTCCTAAATGTCACAAACTTGGGATACTGTTTGGTGTTCGACGCCTCCAACTTTTGTTAGTTTATTTTATACGCACCCATCAGCTGAATTTAAAGAGCTACAATTATTTTATTTCGGCTATAGATCATTACATTAATGAAATTACTTAGTTTGAATGGGAACTCGGTAACATAAACGATGAGGGTTGCTTTGGGATATAATATATGGTTTCTGTGGAGTCTAATTAAAATTTTAATCTATACATTCTAACTAATAAAATAAAGTGGTATTTACTCAGTAAGCTGAAAATATTATGAAAAAAATAATAAATTGTTGTATATCCAGCATTTTAAATGTGTACTGCTTGAGTTTGACAAAATTTCTATAGATCTGTTTTTTGAGTTCAGTAAATCCGTTATTCACATTCACCATTTTGATAGTTCTTAGATTAAGGTGCATTCTTAATAAGTTATTTTTAAAGTAATTCTAAAATACTGATAATTTTCCTGTATACTTCTCGTTGACTTTTTTTTTAAATTAATTTCTGTTATGCTTCGTTTTTGGCATTGTGCAGTATTGCCATTTCTAATATAAAAAGCCCATTGATTTCATCTTTTGTTCTTGTTACATATCATATTTGACTTATAACCTCCTTCTTCATATACATTTCGAATTTTGTGTTGTGATTTTATTGTTTATTTTCTAAAAGATTAACTAAAACAGGATGGAAAAGCATAACGAATGTCAATCCGAAGATCAGTATCTTGATCATCCAATGTTATCGGGTCTGGTTATATGTGTTTCCAGTTTACAGTCATTCGGAAATGAGGCTATTCCTACTATCTCTCTTAATATATTATTGGCAACTGACTAATTAAGAATTACCGCTGCAGTAAGCTGTGCCTAGGTAGGCAATGGTAAGCTTGTAGTTTCTCCGTTAAGTTACCCTACTTGCCGTATAATACCCTTTTTTGCTAACACTTTGTGGATTTTGAAACATTAAAAAGTCTTTGTATCTCTTCGAAAGACCTTTTCGCTTTCCTTATAGCTTGGATATATGCTGCTGATCCCACTTCTATGTAGTTATAGCTCTATAAAACCGTCATCTTTTCCCATTCCCTATCTGTTCTTGGTGATTGTTCCACCAGATTAATTTCGTTTTTTGTTTTCCACATTTTTATGAACAGTTTTCCTCATATACGTTTATTATCGCTTTGTTTACGTGGGTTACTGTTCTATCTAGGTTGTTTATGCCTCTCCTCTCCTGCCAATTTCATCCTTTTTCAATTACTTACTAAGGGTGTGTTCGGGGAGCACGCTTTCGAGCTATGTAGCGCCAAGAGCCATATAACGCAAACGAGGAATAGTACTAGAAAGCGCCAAATGGCGCAAATAGCGTGCTCCCCGAACACACCCTAAGTGATTCCTTATAATCTTCCTAGTTCGTATTCTTTGGAACTGTAAGTGGTGGCATTATATGAGCACGATTTTTCTTCAGAGACATGCCAGTTTGTAATCATATCAACTAATTTCATTGAGTATTACGTTGAGTACATCTTTTCTAGTGATGGTGACAAAGGTTGGCTTATTGCCAATTTTAGCAACAACTGAATTTTATTATTATAAATTAAAGTAAAATCTCATATTGGATTAGTGCCCGTGCTTCTCTATAACCTGTATAATTTCCGAGTAATCGAGGGGGTCATTCTTCGTCCAATGAAAGATGCCTTCTTGTTTCTTCCTCCTAGGCTCCTAGTATCTCGACTTGGCTGGCCTCTTTCTGGGGCTGGCGTCAATTATCTCTTCCTCCGAGGGAAGTTTTACTACATATGGCACTTTCAGCTGCTTCGTCTGTATTGGACTGCCTTCCCTTGGCTCTGAACTTGAGTCTTCCAAAGCTAAAGAATTTAGCCATATTCAGTTCTTTGAGCTCGTCCACATATTTGTTTTCCATGGAGAAGGTCCACATCTGTTTCTTCTTCGCTGGCGTCTTACCTAGTATGGTTCAGAAATCAGTTATCTGTGGGACTTTTGCCTGTCTCGCCCGGGACAAAAGACGTGCGTGTATGGTTTATAATCTCATCCAACTCCATAAAAATAGCTTTGATGGTAGGGCCGGTGTATATCACCCAATTCAAAATGATGTGGTCCGCGCATGTAAATATCAGTCATCCTAGAATCTTTCGTAAAAAACCATTAACACCGGAGAACATATTCCCATAACACGGAAGATGCTACATGATCGTTTGCCAGCGGTCAATTAAGATACGCTCAGATAGAGATGGAATATTGAAATCCTGGAGCGGTCTACAAAGATAATAAGGGCAACTACCTTACCTTAAATAAGAATTTCACTTGCTAGTAAGGGCATGTGAAATTATACTTATCTTTAGAAGATTTATACTTACACAAACACAGGTATTTTTCGGAAAACATGTTTTTAGGACTCATAAGTGTCCAAAACGTAAAAATTGTTCAATACAAAATCTCAATGATTTCCCTATTATTGTAAAATAAGTAGAAAGAAAAGTACAAAAAGTGTTCCTATATTTATTCAGTTTTACAAATTAATAGCGCATACCCAAAAGTTCTTATAGATATATAGTGTTAAGTATAACATTTGTTTTAATTTAATTACATGAATTGTAAATTTAATTTGATTTAATAAATATTTGTAATTTACATGAACTCTTGTATCTCAGATGAACTTATTCGATCGTAGTAAATTTTTGAAAAGAGAAAAAAACTTAATTTTCTTTTTATTTATAACTAAATTATAAATAAAGTCTTTTATTAAAAACAAATTAGAACTTATTTGGTCAGAAGTAATCTATATAAAATAAAATTATTATTAAACGTATATCTATATTATTTGCATTTTATTAATGATAATCGTAGTATGGATTTCCTTTTCAATTTTATTAATGGTTGAAACCAAATAAATTCCTTATTTGTTGATAGAATTATAACTAAAACTATCCAATAAAAAAATACAAATTATTATTTAAACTTATCTAACCTGATTTAGCACTGTGGGTAGTCCTTTTTTTTCGTTGGTGGGATTTCTGTTCTGAAAAAAATTAATTTGAGCTATTAGATTTTTACCTTCATTTATAAAAATGTACTCGTTCTATGAAGTACCTGACGAAGGTTGACGTTTCACGTCATATACTGATAAATATACAATATTTATATACCTTGTCCAGTATAAATATAGGTGCATGTCACAGCTGTCAGATCGGAACTATGCTGACAAGCATTTAAACAAAGTATTGGAATCACACGAAGTTTCTCCAATATTCTTCTTTTTATTTGAGTACAAAATAAAGCTAGGTTAAATATACAGATAATTTAAAAAATAGGTTATGAGTGATAGCCCAAACAAAACTTATTTTAATGTGATTTTAATTATTAAAAGAGTTTGTTTAATATATTCTTTTTATTAAATATTATTATTTGATTGTTCGAAGATGATTTATACTGATTTTTGTTATGTAAAACTGATTACATTTCTAGAGACAACTACATGAACATGAATATGAAAATTAATTTAATGACAATGACAACTACTTAATAATTTAAAAATGATATCTTAACATGCCCCACCTTGAAAGGATCACTTTCAATTGGTATGTATGCATTAAAAAAATACAATAATATGCAAGAGTCATATAGGTGAATATAACCCTTTTTTCAAGTTTTTGAACTTCAAGATACACTTGCACTTTTAACTTCAAAAAAATATTAATATTCTTGAAAATATTCTTACAAAATCAAACATTGTTGTTTTCAAAAGAGGTGGAAAACTTTCATGTAGAGAAAAGTGAAGGTTTGGGGATAGATCAATTGAAGTTGTTAACACTTTTAAATACTTGGGGGTAAAACTATCGCAGAGACAGAGTTTCCATTGCTAAAGTAGCACTTAACACAGTCTGGTCAGGTCTTATTACTCAAAACATGGTTCCCTTATCACATAAGTTTCAATTGTTTAATTCTGTTTTTCAATCCCTTGCTTGTCACGCGGCGCAAATATGGGGATTTAAACAATATGAAGTATTGGAGAAATTATTACGGTTTTTTATTAAAAAGTTATATTCCCTACCTACAACTACTCCAAACTTTATGCTTTACCTTGAAACTGATGTTGATCTACTATATATTCACTTTGAGGCAACATTTTAGATATGTATTAAATGTTCTTAGTCTTCCGGCTTGTCGACTTCCTAGAGTATTTGCACTGGAAGTGGTAATGCATAAAACTTTTTGGTTTGACAGTTGGACAAAACTGTTTAATAGATATGGGGTAAATTTCAGTGCTTTTCTCTTGATGAGGTAACATTATGGAAATATCAGATGTCGGTTCTAATATACAGAATAAGGGAGGTACATCGGGATACTTGTGAGTCAAATGCTAGGGAATTGAATAGGTAGTATCTTTTATAAAGAGCTGAACCATAATGCTGACATATTCTCAATTTACGGGTTGCCGCAAAATATGAATTTAAGAGAACTAAGTTGGCTTTTTAAGATGAGAGGTGAACTGCTGTATTTAAATTTCACTCCATGGGTTGAAAGGGAGGTAGAGTTGTGTTCTATGTGTAACTTAAATGTTAGGGAAGATATTGTTCATTTCTTGGCAGTTTGTCCTGTTCTTGCGGAGTTTAGAGTAATTTATCTTGGTGTCCGTTTTTTATCATTGCCTGATTTAAGAGAGCTTCTTAACACCTTCACCTCTTCTCTAGGTCTCATAAATTTTGCGCGCGTGGCCTGGATGTATAGATATGAATTAATTCAGGAATTTAATTATTAATTTTTGTACTTTTGTATTTTTGTAACTTTATTTTTGTATTTTTGTATTTTCTGTAAACCCTAGTTTTACATTGAGTGTTATTTTTGCATTGTTTTGTAGAGCACTTAATTTCCGGTTGACGGATTACCAAGCAGTTTGTAACAGCTCGTTTGATTAGTCCTTTTGCAGTTCTGACGGAAACAACTCGTGTGACGCCATCGACGCAAAGATGTAATGCCTCCACAAGCCCTAAATGCCAGTTTAAGGGCGGTAAATTTGGCTCTTTGATGAGAACCAACGTGCAGGTGTGAATATTAGACTGGTTTTTTCTCCACTTCATTCATTATTGTAGTTCTGAGATAACTTTTACTCCAAAGACCATCGCTTCCAAAATTGCTGACGAAGCGGCTACAATTGCTGGAATGTGGACCAACTATTTGTAGATAAATCTATTTCTGGCAAGGAATCCATGGGTCTTCCAATCGGTAATTAAACTGGTGTTAGAGATAAAAGATCGGAGGGATTAGAGGACAAGGCACTCAAAGGGCGAACATTTAATATTCCTTCAACTTGAATAAGTATTGTCATAAATCTTTCATAGTCCAATTTAATGTCTACCAGAACCCGTTTGAGGTGAGCCTTTATCGATTTGACTCCAGCCTCCCAGAGACCGCCGAAGTGAGGTAAGCGAGACGGTATGAATTTCCAATGAATGTCACATTTAGAGCACATATCAGATATGTGATTATTAGTATTTTTTAAAAATTTACCAAATCCCTACAAAGAATTATTAGCACTGACGAAAGTGGTTCCATTATCGCTTATCATCTGACTGCGCTTACTCCTTCTAGTTATGAATCTTTTCAATGCCGCCAAAAAGGCCTCGGTAGATAAGTCAATGACTACCTTCAAGTGAATGGCCTTTGTATATAGGCAAACAAATAAACTAATATAGCCTTTATATGAAGAGGATCCTCTACGTAGACTAGTCCTGAGGAAAAAAGAACCAGTATAGTCAACTCCCGTTACGTGAACGGGAATGAAGGAGTAACTCGTGACCGAGGAAGATCTCCCATAATGGGATTAGCGTAATTGGGATTCACCCTAAAACAATGCAGGCATTCTCTAAAGGTTCTCTTAGCGAGCGATTTTCCATGAAGAGGTCAATATTTTACCGCACGTAAGTTATGAGATGTTGCGGTCCTGCATGGCAAAGTTTGAAATGTTCTTCACTGAAAAATAGTATTGTGAATGTATGATTTGATTGAATTAAGTTTGGATGTTTCTTTTGTTAAAAGAAATTTGATTTACTTAACCTACCACCAACTCTTGGTATTCCTTCGGGGTCCAAGAACGCATTAAGCGATAAGATTCTACTTTTTGATGAAATTGCGTTACCCTTTTTTAAACATTGAATTTCTGCTTGAGCTCGTACAAGTTTGACCAAAGCAAAGATGGAGTTGTTCATTTCTTGTATTGTTAGATGTCCTAAAATACGAGAGACCTTATTTTGTTTTTTAGAATTGTAGAAAAAACGAAAGCAATACGCTATGGACCTCACCATTGTAGGAAAGTTGGAATATCTTTCGAAATCAAAAGATGTAATAGAAGTTGTTATCATGGAATGCTTAGGTATAGGTTTTAGATCTGGAATCCAATTATCAGGATTTGTGTGGGATTGAATTTCTGAGACACGATTGCCAACAAAAGTAGATGAGAAGAAGTTCTTATCCAACCTAAATGGTGGAATCTCAAACTATTGATCATTATTAATATTAAAAGTAAAATCAACAGATCTCTCCACACTAGTGCGAAATAGTGAACACTAAAATGAGTGCGAATAACTCGACTTTTCCGCTGGTAGAAAAAAAAAATTGAACTAACTTTGCAATACATACAGCAATACCTTTTCTCTTGTAAACTGAGTCAGAAGTTTTCATTAATTTAAAAACATAAAGGTATAATAATTAGTTATGAGCCAAACCTCTACTTTTGCTCAATACTTAGCTCTATACAAAGCCCCTAATATACTTACTTCGATTTGATATGTCATTGTTGTTTATTGCTGTGGTAAAATATTGCTACATACAATTTTTTCAAACAAAATTATTACTAAAGCATGTCAAAATAAGATAATATTATACTAGTTCATTTCATCTTGAAAAATAAAATATGACGTAGTAAACTGAATAGGCACAACTTTTATATTAAAATTATGTTAAAAAGTTTTCACATAAAATATATTTAAGATAAAATAATTTTCGTTTTATCGATAACAGTAATTTCATCAGTTTATCAGTTAATTTTTACACCAACATAAATTTTTAAATTATTTAGTATAATGTAAAATGTGTACATAAGGTTAAACCAATTTTTTGGTAGGCAAAAGAAAATTCAATCAAAAAGTAGCATTGATCGTGTTTTTATAAACGATTACGTAGGCGTCCCACAAGTTTTAACAGCGCCTTTAGTAGGTATTTTAAAATAGCTTTTTGAGAAATGGAACTGTTTAAAGAACAAACAGAAAGCGAACAATTAAGAGAGTTCATTTGGGGATTGTTTGCGAAATCCAGTTCTTCTTTCAGTCGTTTATTGACACCGCAACTACTATTAATTTTAAGACATAACTCACTGGAAGCAGTTTTTTAAGTTTTTTTTGAGGTAATCAACAAACTTTCATAAAATATTTTTATAAGGGATTAAAAGATTTTTTTTAGCCGAAAATTATCATATAAGAATTTGTTACTGCAATCTTGAAGTTGATTACATTACATAACATTACAGAAATAAATTTTACAATTCTATCAAAAGATAATTTGATTGAGCACCTTAGGTTAAAATATATAATTTTAGTTTTAATGACAGTTTGTTAAAATTGATATGGCAATTATTTATTTTAACAGTTAAATTGTATTTATTTAACACTACAAGTTTGAAAGTTATGTTTACTTTTAATGGTCACTCATATAACGATTTACATAACAATTTAATAGCGGTTTAGCGCAATGGCGTAAATATTAGAAAATAATTCATAATTTATAACAATTGGGAGGCCATATATTTTCAGGTTTAACCAAGGTATAAATGTATTTCTACTGATTTACATAAATAAATATAAAGAACATCAAAAAATAAAACTTTATAACAAAACTTTCACTTTTTATTTAAAAAATTGCTCTTTTAAATTAATTACTGGTTTACCACAGATTAATGATTAGAACAGATAGGAATGTCGGCAAAACATCAAACGATTTTTAACACAATATTGCCAATTTGAAATATTATCAGACATTCTTACAAAATTGCAGTGTGGACTCGGGAAAATAATTTCTGATGCAGTACCTATCTTGTTATTAAGAAAAATTTAAAATTTAATAATTTAAATAAAAATAAAATAAAGAAAGAAATTTAATTTTATTTCTCAATAAAATTTATTTGTATAAATAATACACTTCCCTTGCTGTTTATTCATTTTAAAAAAATAATAGTTTGTAGCACTATAGTTTTATACTTGATCACAATTGATTAGTCAAATGTTATTTTGACAAGTCCATTGAGCCAAGCCGTCACCGTTATTGCGCTTTGTTGCCAAAGGTGTGGTTTGTGAATTTATAGTATGATTTTTAAACATTATGATCTTTTTAATTGTATATTTCTTTTAATGTTAATAAAATTAATTATAAACTAGTAATAGAAGAATATTTGTATCAGTATAATCACGATTAGAAATAGCGCTTATAGAATATTTGATCTATGATCGTAAACTGAAAGAAATATTACGCCTAAATCTTATTAGCCCTAAGAAATGTATGTCCCTCTAAGATCAGTATAACAGAGAAAATAAAGACTCAATTAAATTAAGAAGTTAAAAAGTGAAGAACTTCCAAGATTGATTTGTTCATTAACAACTTTAAATTGTTGATCTGCTAGATGTCTTTTTATTTCGAGTTCATTAATGAAATCTAAATTCTGTTTTTTTATCACAAATGTGTCGTACTTATTTGATGTTGTATTTTGTAATGTCGAAGATATTATTTTTAAATTGTATTTGATATTCAGTTTTTTGTACTACCCTTACTCTGTAGTCCAACTCTGAAGCCCATCTTAATAAGAACAAACAACTGTTCATTTGAACTCAATTTCCACGTTTAATTACAAAATTAGCTTTTAAATTATAAGTACTATAGTTCTTATTACTACCGTACTTAACACTACTTGATCAACATTAGGTACTTACCTTGAAAAGACAAAATATAACTTAAATATGTCAATCTGACGATGCTCGTTGTAGCGAAACAGCTGTAATTGTAATTTAAATTTTTTAATTAAACTTGGAAGTTGAGTTCAAACAAATAGTTGTTAATTATTTTTTGTATTGGATATATTTCCACTTCTTCTTTTTCGCATGCCATGCTCTGTACAGAGCGTAGGCGACCTCTCGCAATTATCTGTGCTGTGTGTATCTTAAGAATTCTCGACACAGATAACTGGGACCTACAGTTTTACGCCGGATCCGAACGGTAAAGTGAAAGGCTTTCCTGGGCAGAATACTTTCGTGGGTTGCCATTGCCTTCCGAAAGGTAGCCGCCGTACTATATTTTTATATATTTTTCACCGATACTGGGGATCGAACCCAGAACCTTTCGCATACCAGCCAACGCACTTGACAAGCACACCACAGCGACTACTATATTTCCACAACATTAATATTTTTATAACTTTTAATTTATTAGTTTGCCTTCAACGGCTAACGTTATTTCTACGTCACACTAAAACAGCAACACGAAAAGTGTCAACAGCCCATTATTGTTATTGCTGATGACACGAGTTTTCGTCAGTGTGTTGTTCACAGGCTAGACACTCTTATGGCCAAGGTCAAACCATGTTTTTAGTTTCTTCCAAGCTAAGAGATGGCGTGAATAACAGGACCTTGTAGTTATGCAATTTGTTTTACAATTTGGTTGGTTGCATTCATAACCAATTGATCCTAGTTTCTTCAGATTTTCGTGGTAAGTACTGTTATAACTTTTATTATATAATAATATTAAATTCTTGTAGTCTTAGTAACTTTACAGTAATAAATAATTAGGTATTTAATTGTAATTGTTTTTTAAAATAGCTTGCTAAATAGTATCTACAATTTTCAAACTGGTATATTATGTGAATCTGGTACCTACATTCTGCTGAAATAATGTTCATTTGTAAAGGCAGAAAGTAATTTTTGGTTTTAAAAATGTACTATACTCATATTTATGTATGAAATGCAAAACCAAATAAAAAGTTGAATTAATATTTTAGGTTTGCTATTTTAACTAAAATGGTGCATATTTATTGCTGTGTCGATAGTTGCTGGGAAAAGAATGAAGGAGCATGTATAAAACATTGTTTTCCCATCCCTAACAAGAATTTGACTTTGTTCCAAAAGTGGGTGGATAAATGCCAGAATAAAAGATTGTCTGAAGATGGTGTAACAAACCAAAAAATGTATAAGAATTTTAGGGAGTGTCACTGCCATTTTACTGAAGATGATTTCATTGGTAAAAAACTTAAAGACACCGCTGTTCCACATATAAATGTTCCTGCAAAAATTCCAGGTAGATAATTTTTACATCACTTTCCTAATAATATATTGTCAACTTACTATTTCTTCATGATATTATTTTTTTCTTCCTGAATTTTTTTTTGTTTTTTCCTTAGAACAACATCAATAGCTTCAAATTCTGAGGTAGCTCCTATTGAAGATATAGGAGAATATGATCAGCCTAGTCCATCAAGGGTAGCAGGTTGTAGAAGTACCTAGTTTTGGTGAATTTCATTATATGACACCTCCACAAATTCTCACTAGACAAGGTAGGTATAAATTGTTTTTCAATTATTTGATCATTAATTTTTTATTGATTCCTTTGCATTGCAAATATGAGTTATTGAAATAACTATGTTTTCAGGTTTATTAGCTGAAATTACAACCACTGGATTCTCCAGCTTAACTCCAAAGGGGTGCAAGGTACAACATTCCCACAGCATCTGCATTCACTCCATTTTTTAAAAGTCTTCTGGTAAAAAATTTTACATCTTCCCTCCATTCTTTAAGGGCTAATTGTGAAGTTGACAAATCTAAGATTTTCATTACTTAGCAGAAATTTGTGACTCAGGTAAACTAAAAAAGTTTTTTTTTGTTTTATTCTCTTCACTTGGCTTTGGTAATAAATTAATTTTTAATCATTATTTTATAGGATATATGTCAGAGGAAGATGAAGAAGAAGAGGACACTGATTTGTTGAGCTGCTTTTCTACCACTGCCATGAAACCCACTAGTCTGGAGCAACCGGCCCTAAAATGTGTTTGTGGTTATTTATTAAAAAAGGCACAAACTAATTTTAAAAACTGTTCCTGTGCTGAAATTATATTGGACAAAAAAGATGCAACAGATAAATTCACAAAATTGAAATAATACCGGAATTGTCACTTGAGATATGTTTCTGATTTTTTTTTGAAATATGTAGAGCTCTTAATATCATTAAACACATATTAAAAAATTATATTTATAAAAAATATATTTTTCGTAAAAGTTTTGAAATTTTAATGGATAACTTAAATTTTACAAATTGTGAATACAATGAGGCATTAAAAAAACAATATTTAATAGGTTTTTGAAAACAGTTGGACACAACTATTTAAAACAATTAAATCAAATTTTAGATGGTGACAATAGGAGGCCTATTCCTGAAAATGCTCCGGATGTTTTTAAACAATGCAGGAATAAGTTTGCAAAAACTTTGAAAAAAAGTAATTAACACTATTAAACACTTTATTTTTAAGATCGTAAAGATTAGAGTTCAGACCAATAATACTCCTTCGGTTAATTAAATTTTATTGATTTTAGTAGTAATGGTAATAAAAATGTTTAATTTTAAAAATAAAAATATTACTTTCCTAGCTTTTGTTATTGATATATTATACCATAAAATTGTATGATTAATTTGGATCAAATGATTTATCTGATGTTTAATCCAATTTTACCATCCCATTTAATTGTTTCAATGTTAAGTTATATTCATTTGTTAAACGGTTTTTTATTGGAAAATAAATAAAAGATTCAGGTTCAAAAGCAATATTTTTATTAGCAATCTTTGAAAAATTTAATGTATGTTGTCTCTTAATATGACCAAAAATTGATAATTATCTGGAATTTGTTATTATTCTTTCTGTTCATGTAGTAGTAGAATCTTAAAAATAAGCCAGACTTTTTTACTCATCAATATACTTACATATAAATGAGTTTTCTCCTTTATCAAATCCAATAAATAACTGTTCAAACCCAAATGTTTTTTATAAATACCAATTAATTACTGTTTTCCAATTCTAATTTCCCATTGATTATTTTCAAAATTATATTAATGTATCTTTATGAACATACTTGTCATTTCCCAAATAGTTGTCTATATTCTATAATTTAATTTTATATTAGCTTTTATACCTCTAAATCCATAACTGCATTAATGATGTTCTTAGTCTATCCATTTCTATTGTATCACAAAAAACAAAAAATATATTTATATTTATTAAAATTATATATTATATGTACTTGTTTTACTTTGTAATTACTTCAAATGTATAATTATACCTATAAGTACGTTAATATTTATGTAAAACCATTACATACCTGTATTTGATTGAAATTGTACCAATAAATATATTCATAATTCATTTGTATTTTAATTTTTGTTAACAACTATTATTATTAATAATTATTGAATAACTGATAATGGGTTGTAGATTCAAATTTGCCGCTTTTTAGTTTCTTCCAAGGCGCTAGATGGCGCAGAAATTCAGTTTCAGACCTTAACATTGCAGTGTCTTATCTATCCGTATTATATGTTATCTCTGGTGTTGTTAAAAGCCAACAAAGCAACACGGTCATTTGAGTTTACCAATCAGTGCAAGCAGATTTTATAAATTAGGTGATAAAATCAAAAGTAAAGTTTAGTGCCGTCAAAAATGGACATTCTCCTTTTGGATTTTGATAGGATATATTAATAAATTATACTAGTAATTTGTCTAGTTTGCATATTAAAGTATAGTTTTTATAAAATGTAATCTACATTTTTTCAAGTTTATTGTACTAACTCTTACTTTTTGGAAGTCCATCTTATTAAGAATAATAAAAAACTCTTCGTTTCAACGTAACTTCCAAGTTTATTTGAAAAAATATGTTATAAATTACAATGACGGCCGTTTCGCTAAGAAGCATCGTCAGATTGACATTTAGGTTACATTTTGTTTGTTTGTAGCTAGGTACCTAATGTTTAGGTAGTATTAAGGCTAGACCAAGTATGGAAGTAATAAGACAAAACAATATTAAAGCCTAGATGTTAATAGCCCTACGGGATTATCCTGGATGTAATTCATTCAGATCAGTACAACTGTGCAATGATATAGAAAACCTCAGCTTCGCTTCGGCTGCAAACTAAGGACTCAACACAAAAAGAGTCACTTCTACTCCTAGTGATATAATCTACTATTTTTTTAGAAAGGTTCAAATACCTTAATAATAAACCATTTTTGATACATGCATAAACTTTTTATTATTTTTATATTAAGAAAATTAATCTCGAAGTTGAAGGGTTAAAGAAATATTAGTTGTAGTGACATGTTCTGCTATTTCTATATCTAATGGCTATCCATTAATAATAATAATAATAATAATAATAATAATAATGTTTATTTAAAAAATCATTAATTACATAGAAAGATATAATTTGTCTTACGTACTATGTTGATTTGTATAATTAAGGTAATAAAAAGAGAGTATACATATATAAATAAACATGAATAATCACAGAAGCAAATGAATGCTCGTGCGTGATACAAATACAAATTTATACCTACTTTAAAATATTTACAAATTTTCAAATGCATTAATAATAAAAAAAAGACAATTTTAACACTCCAATAAGATATTGCTATTTCTATGTACAATCAAAAACAACGTTTCATATATTTTCAACGTGAATACTTTAAATTTATTAGATTATTGAAAACATCTCTTCCACATGCAAAAATCCATTTTTTTATTTTTGTTTTATATGTTTTATGTGAAGTAATCTGTTTTATTTCTACAGGTAGTAGATTCAGTAATCGAGGGGCAAAGTAATAGGCACATCGCTGACCAATCGTTTTTTGAGATCTACTGATGTACATTATTTGATCTACTTGCGCCCTTGTTTCATATCCATGATTTAGAGGGGCAACTTTTATTTTATTAATATTAACATACATCAGTAATCTTTGACAAAAAAGCTGTCGTATATCTAATATATTAAGTTCTTTAAATAAGTTCTCACTTGAATATACTCTAGGTTTCTTGTATATAATTCTCATTATCCATTTTTGTAATGTATTTAAATTTTTTAAATGGCATTCTGCTACACCCCCCCATCCTAATACTCCGTACGATAGTTGTGATTGCACCAAGGATTCGTATAGTATTTTTAATTCTCTTAATTCTAAGAAATTTCCAAGATAGCGAAATTTAGGTAAGAGTCCTCTTATTTTATTTATTTGATGTTTAACATGTTGATCCCATTTTAGGTGGCTATCTATTATTACTCCAAGATATTTTATGTACGATTTTTCTTTGATTTCAATATTCTGTTCAAAGGTTAGTGGGCCAAGGTCGGGTAAACTGTTTTCATATGAAGTAAATGGGACATAGCACGTTTTTTCTGTATTAACCGTTAATTTGTTTACTTACAACCATTTATAAATATTTGAAGAATCTCTTTCGACTTCATGTTTTAAGTCTGTCCAATTTGACATTGTGTAGAATAATGCCAAGTCGTCTGCAAAGCTAATTATTTTGGCATTTGATTGGATTTCCATTAAGTTGTTAATGTATAAGGTAAAAAGAAGAGGACCCAGTACAGTACCCTGTGGAACACCATATTTAATTACCATTTTATCACTTGCGTGCCCTTCTATTTCAACAGACTGAACTCTGTCGGTTAAATAACTTTTTATAAGTTCGTATACTTTTCCCCGTAATCCGTAACCCTTTATTTTTTCCAATAATATTTTATGAGATACCGTATCGAAGGCCTTTGACAAATCTACGAAAACACATAGCGCAGGTAATTTTTGATCTAAAGCTGTATATATCTCTGTTGTGAGTGCCAAAATTGCATCTTCTGTAGAGCAACCTTCTTTAAACCCGTACTGGTTCTTAGATATAACATTTAATTTTGTCAGAAAGTTATTAATTCTTGATTTTAGTGATTTTTCAAATTTGATAAATAAATTAATTAATAATTGGTAGAAATAATCAAAATTAGCCCAGTAGTAGCAATAATCCAACTTATTTTTTGCAATAATTTAGGTCCTAAAAACATTTATAGCCTTATCCATTCATATAAAGAAACTTTGTTAAAAGTAAACATTTATGTTTCAACTGCAGTTCCAAACACTCTTTAAAAAATTATACTTTAGGTCAGAGATGATTTACATGTAAGCAAAAGCATCATTTTATTTTATTATTTCTCTACGCGTTATAAAGCTAATTTTATCACATACGTTCATATCCAACTATACTATTTAATTTAAGTTAGTAACTTCAACACGCGAAGAATGTGGGAGAAACTGTATTTCTCATTTTTGGTTGTCTTTGGTTTGTTTCTGAACCAAACGCTCGCTTTTTTAGTTTACTGTTTTCCTTTTTATTTCCTTGCAATTTGGCCTTAGTTTATATTTTAAAATGAAATTAATATCATGTATTTGTGTGTCAAAAATATATTTTTTATAATGAAAGATAATTAAAAGCGTTCTCGAAAAACTGTAGATTTAAAGTTTGTATTTTAAAACAACCGTGATTGTAAATTAAATATTTATAAAATATTAACATTTTCGTTCTCGAATCGGCATCTCACAACAGACCTATAAGATCTGGAAATTCTGGTGTTTAGAAGTAGTAACAAATATCTTCTAATAAAAATACTAAATAAATAGGATAAATAATAATAACTAAACAAAAATTGCTATAATATTGTGATGATTTGTTTCTGTTTTAATTAATTTATTTATTAAGGCTCTTAATTTATCAAGTCCCACTTTGGGAAATTTAATTTGTGATGGTATGATTTTTTATTGATTATTTAATAAATTTATAGTATTAATTGCCCGTTAAGTTCTTCCATAAAATTTTTATTTATATAGCTAGCTCAGTTTTTTTCATTAATAGAGCATAAAGAAAATCCTATCTCAGAGTGAGTACAAAGAGATGTTTATATTTTTTTATTATTAAATTTAAAATGATTAATTAAATTATTTAAAGTACCTATTTAAATTAAATTTAATTAAATTAGAGCGCCGAATATGTTTAATGTATTTAATTTTAATAAGCCTTTAGTATTAATGATTTAAAGTTAATAGTTCTGTGGAATAATAAAAAAGATTCACAATAACAAATACTTTAATAACAAAATTTGAAAAATGCTAAGAAATTGTTCAAAGGAAATGACTTACTCACAGTTTTATATTCGTCTGTTTTATCGGCATTGTACTCGATTGTTCTTCGTTGATCTGGAACGTGGAATCATCTTGAAAGAGAACTTTTTAGGTTCCAGCGGCTTCATAACTTCATAAGCGATTCAAAGGAGTTTAGTTTTATTCTAAAGGTATTCTAGAGCGCGGAAAGCGGAGAATAATGTGTATATAAATTAATAAATTTAAGTGTATGTTTTAGTAAATAAATAGATAGTAGTTAGACATAGTGTGTATAGTTTATCCCACCTACAAAAACAATTTAAATAAATAAAAAAAACATTACATTATGTTTATTACCATAAATCAAGCAAATCGTTTTTATGTTCTCTTTGATATAAAATTTATCTAGTTCACATTTAATCAAATTTGGTAATATTTTTTACGTCTAAAAGTGCTCTTCCCCGTTCATTTTTTGATTCCTCTATGTGGTCATTCTTATGAATAGGTACCAATTTAAAGTTTATGGCTGATTTAAAATTAATGTGGTTATGCTTTTTTTTATTTTATAGCCTCTTTGATTTAGAACTTTAATTGGTGTATGGTTTTTTTCTGTATACTTATTATAATTTAGTTGGTTTACGCAGTCCGCTACTTTTTTTTGGTTTTTGTTACTGTAGAGTTTGTTTTTTCCTAATTTTTTCTCGTTATTTTCGTATAAAAATAAGTTTACTTCTATTTTCCTGTAATGCATCGTTAAATAGCACACATCACAAATTTATAATAATAAAAGTACACTTGAGCTCCCATTTACTCAGTGGAGGTGTATCTTTGCAGTCAATTTATTTTGATGGCGTCCAGCCAGCGTCATCATTGATCTTTCTGCATGGCAAGTTTCCAAATTATTTACCGTATCTCTCCTTACTGCGGCTTAATTCGCCTGATATCATCTGAACCTTAATATTTCACTGATAGTGTGTTTAGAACAAAAACCGATATCTAAAATCGGTATTTGCCAGTCTAATGTGATCAGAAGGGGAATTTTCAACAAAAAATTAAATGTTAGATAAAAATATATATTTTTTAATGGATATTAGGCAAGCATAACTTCATGGTAATATAACTGAAATGTTTGAGGTAGTAATGACAGTATTCTAGTGTGTCCAGCTGCCAACAACACTACCTCAGTCTTCTGGGGTGCTAGTTTCAGCTTTTTTTTTTCGGTGATCCATCTAGTTATATCCTCCAAGACCCTGTTGGATATATCTTCAGTTTTTTGCTACCACTATTATGGCCAAATCATCTGCATATCCTATTAGATTGACCCCCCGAGGTACAGGTATTTTAAGAACTCCATCGTAGTAGATGTTCCACAGTGTTGGGCCAATAACTGAGCCTTGCAGGACACCACAGGTAACATCCATTCTTCTCTTGTTTCCCACAATAAGTACACTGTCTTCTAGATAACTGGCTAGGATATTATATAGATACGCCGGTAGCCAGCTATTCCTAATTTCTTCTCGCTCCAAGGTGCGAGAGTTGAAGGCATTTGATGATTGAACATTTGATGAGTGGATAAATTTCGAGATTTCAAACTCCAAAATAAAACTAAAAATACTGTAACATATAATACACTAGCTGAATTTGCTTCTAAATTGTAACCAGTGTAACATACATAATTGTGAGATATAAACCCTTATTTCTGTGTCGGTTTATGCGCCAGAGTCAAAACCTTTTTTACAATATTTTTACATATAACCTGTTGGTACTTACCCAGGAATGTTTTCACTAAATCTCCTGAACCCAATTATTTAAATGGTGGATGTATTGAAACGTCATTATCTTCTTAACAAAACCACCAAAACTGCCAATTGTGTACTGCACGTGCACAATGAGAAAAAATATACAGGAGTACAGGACAGTGGGTGCATTAGCAGCAGCTGTGCTGTCAAGGTCATACCTTTAGTTTATTGCGTTCCATTTCCATCTTCTTAATAAATGTATCAAATTCTTCTTTTGATTTATCGGGCGTATCCTCGCGTTTACGTTTGTTTTCCTTACTCGTGCTTAATAGGCTCGGAGAATTCGTCCTCCGCATTGAGGGTGGAGTTCGCGGGAGCGAATCTCTCCTTCTAAATGGGTTATCACTTTTTTCTTCTGGTATCTCAACTATGTTTTCCTTGTTTCCTCCTTCCTGGTTAGGATAGGTAAAGACCTCCATGTTCTTTTCACGGGTCTCGGTTTCCGTTAGATTTCCTTCGTCTTCTTTTTTTTGTATTTTTTCTTTTTCTGTTATTTTAGTTTCAATTTTTTGTTATATATTTGTCCATTATGTAATTCCCACGAGTTGAGCCGGTTTGAGCGTCCAGTGTGGCAGTGCGTCCTTACCACACTAAGGCTTCTTACTTCGGAAGGTCGCCTGGTGTCCCGAAGGCTCCGCTTGCGGCAGTGGGACTGTCAACCAATCCATCAGCGCGGGTCGCATAACACCTTGGATTCCACTTGGACTCTTCTTTCAGGGTTGCCATACCTGTGTGCTGTTCTTAGTTTTCCTCCACTCATCCTTGACCTTACCCGCATGGGTGCTTATGAATGCTTATAGTAATTTAAATATTATGTATTTGATTTCCAGCTGTTGCAGTAAAAATATTACTGCCACAGTAGAAATTTAGACGGTAAAATATATTTTACACTTCTAGTAGTTCGGCTAACAGTTGTTGTTGGACAATCTAGTAATGGCAGTTAAAAGATTTTCAGCCATAGTAAACTTTTTAGTGGTAATACATTCTCATGGAATCATTTTCCTCGGTGCATACAGAATTAATGTAAATAAGATAGTCCATTTTACACACCCAAATATGGTGATTGCACGTGATTTTCAGCTTTCAATCGATTTAATTTTTGGACACTGTACTGGAGATCATTAGTAGAGTTATCCGTGGACGTTGAACATATAGGGAGTTATGATGGTAGTAATACTTTAAAAAGTATGGATTTTTAAATATGGGATAAACATGCATAAAAAACTACGCTCCTTTGCCTTATAGGTTTATTATCAAATATTAACTTAACAAGTTCCAAATAATTCTAGCAAATAATTTGCCTTAGGTTTAAGCTTAGTATACTTTATATACGAGATTGGCTTTTTGAAGAGGATAGAACGAGTAAATATTTCCAAATTACTTATAGTTGTATTTTTTATTTCAGAGTGTGATCAGACTTTTGTGAGTAGACCCGGCGGTCCAATGAACGGAACATTTTACGCTCCAGAGTTCGAGAACCCTCGTGGTCACTCGAGAAACTGTGTATACACATTTCTCGCGGGACCTGGTCAGAGGGTTCAAGTTACCTTCTTCAGTTTCAACCTCAGAGGACGACCGCCAGAGTAAGTTTGTTTTTTAAGTTATTATATAAAATATTATTCAAGGACAATAAAAACTAACATAAATACTTTAATGAACAGTTAAATGCAGAATACAGATTGGCAGCGATTAAGAAGAAAAAATGAGAAAGTAATTTTCGAAGCTTATATTCTTAACTTACTATATTGAGATTTCACTCATACTGTAGGACGGAGAAATGAAATACTAATTGGCAATTTATGTGTTTAATGGAAATGATTAAAAATTGTTGTAACATGTCACAGGTCACATTGAAGGTAAAACTACACATAGTAAAAACATTTAAAACTATAAAACTATAAACTTTATAAGACAATTACAAAAATGCGAGTACGTGCATCGTATTGGTTAAAAACAACACAATAACTAACGTTAATGTCAGCCCTTCTATTTTATCAAGGCAGAAGAGGGGAAAAGTAGAAGCAAAAAGGAAGTAGAAAACAAGAAAAAAAAACTAAGAAAAAAAAACAAAGATGTGACAACATTAAAATGCAAACGGGGTGGAATAGCAGTAATATTGTGTACAAACTCAGTTCTTCGGATGGCAATCAACCTTACATAGGTCACATCTCTATAAACTCTCTCATCCATTAGCACTCCAAAGAGTTATATTAGATTACATCCTGAGCGTTGCTCCTGGGCTCATGTTGATTCCCTCTTCTCCAAATAAAAAGTAATTATTTAAAAGATTTTTAGCTTGAAATGTCTTTTATTTTTCAGGAAAAACCATGTCAATAAAAAACATCCAAAATCTCAGAAATTTGACCCTTACCAAGGGAAATTCCCTAAGGACTATAGTAAATTATGACGTGGGCGATTGATGATTCACATTTTAAGGCACCTAGACATCTAGTAATAGAACATCCGTTTGTGTTTGACGTTGATACATATATTTTGTTTGGTTCGTTTTTCTTGTCTTTGTCTGTTCTGCCTATTTTCGATTTTAGCTGTACAACTTTGTCTTTTCTTATTATTGATTCTGCATTTCCTTTTTACTTCTTCGATAACATAAAAGAAAAGCTAACATTAAGATTAACTTTTGTTTTGTATTTAATTTGACATCATGCACGTATATTTGGTAATTGTTTAAAAAGTTTATAATATTTTATATTAACATGTTTATGTTTTTACATTTGTTTATGTATACCTTTATTGTGACATCCACGTGTTATAATATTTTTTGAACTTTTATATGAATGAGTTGCCAATTCGTTTAAACTTTCTCCGTCTTATTCTCTTTAAATTATGCTTCTACAATATGAGTAAGTAAGGAATTATATTTATAAAATCATAATGTAATCAGTCTCTTACTTTTTTCCATTATTTTGGTTCCGTGATGAAAAAATGTATTCAAGATTGCAAGATATGAAAACTAAAAGAGTACAGCTTCTCATTTTCTCTCCTCAACCGCTGCCAATCCTACTTTGTATTGGAAACGACTTGGTAACTACTTTACAATATTTATATAAATTGGTTTATGTGAATGAAATATAAAAAGTTTCAGATTATTGTCAATTATGAAATTCTTTAAGAATTTTAAAATCCAATCTTTCTTGTAAAATGTCTATATTATTCATAAATACTTCATGACTATTATTGGACTATTAGGTACAAAAATATTTTTTTACGGCGTAGAAGGGCCATCTAAGTCGGAATTTAATGAAATTCCGCGTTTAAAGTCAGATTTAGCTAAAAACATTTTTTTTTAAATTTAGATGGCCCTTCTTTGCGTAGTTTTCTACTATAAATAAAAAGTAGAATTCTGAATAATAAAATAAATGTTGCATCACTATTAACAAAAAAGTGTCTTTGTATGTTTGTTAATTGATTATATATACTCAAAAAAATAAGTCAAGTATAAGGGGAGAGGAACTTATTTTGTTTGTTATTTTGTTTATTCCATTCAAATAAAAATCAGTTTGTGAAAATTCTAGAGAATTTTTTGTAACGAAATAAAAATTAAAAAATGAAAAAAAGATTTAAACATGTGTTACAGAAACATATTGATCATTAGCTGATAATAAAGAATAAACTAATGTCACTTTGTATTTAACTGTGACAATTTTTATTTTTAGTTACTTAATGTTTTTATTTTCCTTGATAAATCCTGTTATTTTGGTTTTATTATATGTTAACTGAAAAATAATGTATAATTAAATTCATACAATTTGGTATTCGACACAATCACAAAACACAATAATACGTATTTTAAAAAGTTTTATTTGATGGCTCTATGACTTTTTTAAAGAATTAACATTTTGCCTTACAATTGTGGGTCACAAAGAAAGGGTCGTTTATCCCTACCACTCACTAACATAAAACCTAAAGTGCGGATTTATCCATTGAATGTGCAAGTAAAGAAGCATAATTATTTTTAGATGAGCAAAAGCCCTTTTTTGGGCTATTATAGCAAATGTTTTATTAAATTAATTATATTTATTTATTTAAATAAACCATTCTGACAGTTTCTAATGGAAGAAGATTATCAGAGAAATGAGCATAAGAATTATTTTGGTTAAAGTGTTGTAACTTTAGTAAATTTATTTTTTATTTTTTTGAAGGTATAAAAAATTGTCAAAACATACAGAAGCTGTAAGATATTAAGATGCAGTTATGTGAGCTAAAAAGAGAGAACAGTAGATAATAATAGAAGTTCGCCTTTTCGACAATAATATTGTCATGGACTAAACCACCTTTTTGTTGATGTTAGTTGTCAAATTGTTGGCTTTTAGATTAAATCCTTTTTTCATTTAAGTTGAATGTTGTATGTATGTATGTATGAGTTAGGGGTGATAATTACACTGCGACTTATAGGATCAATTGTGTCCCCCCTTACTTGCCATGTTCTGATATTTTCTCAGACCTATAGCAGCTCTTCGAGTCCTATTTTCCTGAGGAAGTTTAGGACATCGTCGGGCTTCAAATCAGGTAGATCCCCTTCCTCTATTTCATGTGCTCCTAGGTATCTAGCCCTAGAATTTTGCAAGGCAGGGCATTCTGAGAGTATGTGTATTGAGGTTTCATCCTCTTCCTCACAGAATCTGCACTTTGCTTCATCTGCTAACCCTAGTTTCTTCATGTGGCTTCTTAACCGGCAATGCCCGGTTAATATTCCCGTTAAAATTCGGAGCCTTTTTTTACTGAGGTTGAGGCAGCTAAGAGATCTCTTCTACTCATAGTTCCCCAGTAGTATCTTAGATTGCCTCAGTCCTTCCAGCTGATTCCAGTACTTGGATTTTTCCTTCTCCATTTCTTCCCTTAGTTTTCCTAAGATTACTCTACTGCTGATCCCACAAGATGGTTCTGGTCCCAAATGTGGGGTTTCAGCTCCTTTTTTGCCAGCTTATCTGCTGTTTCGTTCCCCTCTATTCCTATCTGTCCCGGGACCCATAGGAGGGTGACAGTGTTCTTCTGGCCCAGTTCATTTAGTTTGCCTAGGCATTCCCAAACCATCTTCGAACTGATTATATTTGAGCTCAGCGCTTTGATGGCTGCTTGACTATCCGACATGATCACAATCTCTTGTCTGCGGTAGTTTCTTCCAATATTGAATTCCACACATCTTTCGATGGCGCGGACTTCTGCTTGAAAGATGCTCGGGTATGTGCCCAAGCTTTCTTAGTATCTGGCTCTCGGTCCAAAAACTCCTATCCCAGTTCCCTCGTCTAGCTTGGAACCGTCCGTATACCACTTTATGGTATTCTGATTTAAATTCTGTATGGTGTCTTCGTCCCATTCAGATTTATTACCCAACCTTGTGATGAATTTTCTCACAAAGTTGAATTTCTTTGGCATATCATCTCTAGTCACATTAATAAAGATAGTGTCTTGTCCTGCCTCCATTTCTGCGATTCTTGTAGATAGCAGTTGCGACATCCAAATGGACGTCGTTCTATCTACTCCTTTCTCAATCAGTGCTCTTTTGACTGCCTCATGTGGCGTATTGTCAAAGGCCCCTTCTATGTCTAGAAAGGCACATACCACGGTATCTTTTTTGTTCAGTGCGTCTTGGATTTCGTCAGTCAACTGTGTTAAAGCGGTTTCCGTGGACTTTCCCGCTTGGTACGCATATTGACGGGAGTGCAATGGCACCTGTTCCAAGATTTCTGTTCTAATGTAGTTGTCTACAGCTTTTTCCATCGTTTTTAGAACAAACGATATGAGGTTTGTCGGTCTAAGGGATTTGGGGTGCGTAGTGTCCCGTTTCCCTGCTTTTGGGATGAAGGTGATTTTGGCCCTTCTCCACGCTTCTGGTATGTATCCCAGTTCAAGGCTGCTCCGACTAATTCGGATCAGGTGTGGAATTATTACCTCTTGGCCCTGTTGGAGTAGGGCAGGAAATATTCCATCCGTTCCAGTTGAATGTTAGTTGTGTTTAGTTATTTATAGGGAATATTCTTCCTTCCCTTTGAGCAGGTCTGTCCCTGGGTCCCTGTCCCAAGGTTATGTGGTCTAGCATCTAGAGTTTACGAGAAAGTTCAAAGGTTTGTAGATTACCATTAAGTTTAAGAAAAGGTTTGAACACCAAAAAGTGGAGCAGCACACCAATACTTCAATCGGGTTTACTACCAAATTCAAACTTGGTTAGGGCTTGATTCGGAAACCCTAGAATATGGTTGAACTTTTCATACCGGATTCATAGAACATGCAAGAGTGGTTGTGGTTCAAGATGTGGATGCGGGAAAGCGGGGATGCAGTGCTCTTTGGCTTGTGCCCAGTGCAATGGAATTTTTGAACTCTACCAACATTTTAATGCCGTTTTTAAATTTTCGTAGTAGTTACTTTTTTTGTTGAAATCTTTCTAATATTTTCCTTTTGGATACAGAGCTGTAACGAAGAGTTTTCAAAAAGATTTAAATCATAAATTATTTGCTTCTCGTTGCCTTAATGGGCATATGAAAACAATTGTTCTGTCAGAGACTGCAGACTGCAGATTCTGTCAGGCTGAGCATGAAACAGAAGAGCATATCTTTTGTAACTGCCAAGAGG
The DNA here is from genome assembly GCA_035357415.1 of Ophraella communa. Classification (NCBI taxonomy): domain Eukaryota; kingdom Metazoa; phylum Arthropoda; class Insecta; order Coleoptera; family Chrysomelidae; genus Ophraella; species Ophraella communa. The sequence continues at coordinate 23,944,230 of CM068989.1, forward strand.
GCCCAAAGATTAATAAATTTGGTCTGCATCAACTCGAGCCCAAGGACTTCATGGAGGTGTCATATCATATGTATGGGGCTGATGAGTGAGCTACAATAGACCTTTCAGGTCGCAGTGGAAGAAATGTTGAACTCACATAAAACCTAACCTAAGATTAGTTGATAGGTATAGCTGTAATTTACCTTCGGTCTACAAAGAGGATAACTTGGTGATCGAAATGCGAGTTAGTCTGTTAAAAGAGTGTGTTGGGGTAGTGGTAGTGTCTGTCTTTATTATTAATAAGTATAGCAACGGTTTCTACTTCATCACATTTGTCATTCTCCTGAATTTTACATTTTTTAGCCAAATTGATTTTAACCCTTTGTAAACAAAACCTTTTACCTTCATAAAGACATTGTGAGTATGTTTATGCTAAGAAAATGTCGAAACTGTCTAGTTAGGTTAGGTTTGGTGCCAGATTTTAGCTATTGAAAAGATAGTTCACGCTATATAAATATAACATATCTCGCAATTGATGGTTTATATATGAATTGAAGATAACATCAACAAATTTTTATTGAGCTTTCTTTCTATTTAATATAACAACATATATCTCCGTACTCACACTAGAATGTTCTTCGCTCTAGAACATACCAATAAAGAACATCTTAAAAACATATTTTCTTTAGTTAAAATAAGATTAATACTAGGGTTGCTTTTTATATTTCGGGATTAGAGAACAAAAACAAATATTAATAATCGAAGATCACTTTATTGTTTTTCAAAATATTCCCCATGAAGATCTATACACTTTTGCATGCGTTTGAATCAAATGTCTAAGCACTTTTGCCCCTCTGATTGAGGTATCTTCAAAACATGCATTCTGAATGCAGCAACCGCTTCTTCAGGTGTCGAAAAACGTTTACCTCTCAGGTTGTTTTTTACGTACGGGAATAAAAAGAAGTCATTCGGCGCCAAGTCAGGACTATACAACGAATGACTCATCAAATGGATGTTTTGGGTGCCAAAAATGCAGCAGAAAAAAAAATAAACTACTATAATAAAATTTATTGGTTTTATATAATTACCATAAATTAATTTTTTTTTATTTTTATTATCATAAATGATTTAACTTTTTTGTAAAAATAAACATCTACAAAAATCCCAAATCTGCCAATAGTATAGCTTTCAACGCATATTTAACAATAAACAAATCCAGAAAAGTGACACGTATGAGAAGACAAATTGAGCAAATTCTCAGATATGGATTAAACTGTTATTGATAATGTGTCACATTACATATTTTGCAAAGTGAATAGTAGTAAAATTATTGCAACCTAATGCGAAAAATGTTTGCTAATTCTACCAAATTGTATGATAGTTACAAGGTGATTAGTGTAAATTAACTGATATTAATATTAAATTATTATGTGTACTTTAACGGCTTAGAACGAGTGTAGACAGGCTGTAATGCAATTGGAAATAGGCTTTTGTATAATTTGTAGAGTATTTTAAAACTAATATAATTCATTAATCTAGAAATTATTTAACATACTAAAGTTTGCTCCATTGTTTACGATTCAATTACTGATTAACATATTAAAAATCAGCTTAGCGGAATAAAATAGGTTTTTTTTTCTTTTTGAATTAGACAATAACAAAGCTTATATCAATCAAAATGTCAAACCAAGCGATTTATCAGTCTGAAATGTATGTTCCTACACACTCTGAATACAAAACATGTGAAGCAGACATAAATGAATACTTGAATCGTATGCAATTTAGCAGAACCTTTGTTAACTTTCTATTAAATTTTAATTATCATAATGAAAACCTGGATTAATGTTTGGCATTATTGTATTTTGTGATTGGAAAATAGGTCGAAATGTTGATGTTAATAATAACTTTTGTATAGAATGGAATTGAAGAACACATTATTAACTTGAAAAACTTTGAAAAACTAATGAAAAACATTGGCAATAAAAAATTAATTTACACGTTGTGGCTAAAAAAGCTTACAAAAATGTTAATACAATTATGCTAATACACTGATATTAGTCCTTTTATTGCTAGAGAGCTAAATTAGATCAGTTTACTTTTTAAATTTGAACTACCGGTACAAAAATATCCAATATCCAATTAGTGGGAAACTTGAAAGTGGAGTCGTACTGCTTTAAGTGTTTGTGATTAAGAGATTTTAAATATAATTAAATAATGGCTTTGGATAGATGCCTAGGAGTTCGAAATTGCAACATGATGATTGTGATTAGGAATGCTGGGTGATTTTATGGGAGTATTGACAAATAAGAGCTACCTGAGAATGCATACGTTATAGAGTTAAGTTAGAATTGAGCAGAATATCCTCAGGGAGGTCATCCAAATGTGCTATTTGTAGGTAAGGGTTTCTAAAACCGTTCATTTTCCTATTTACCTATTTTAAAGAGTGTTGGCGTCTGACTCAGAAAAGAGAACTTGAAGTTTTCTCCGATTACTTTAACGAGATTGGCTCTTGTTTGATCGGACTTGACGTAGGCCAAGTAGTAGAGATATAAGAGTAGTGTATCTCACCATCAACTAGATCGACGTGTCCGGCGTTCGAGCCCTTCTTCTGAAAGCACCAGTCTACGAAAAGTATATTGTGAGGATTAGTATTAAAATGCCCAAAGAAGATATTTTGTATTCTATTGTAATTGAGAAAAACCCTCCAAGTTCGTCATGAGTCTAAAAAAGGATTAAGGAAGTCTTGGAACCTTGAGAACTATAACGATGATGGTAGTTTTCCAATATTTAGAAAGTATGAGTATATAAGATAAGAATTAATTAATTTTTTCAGGAACAGTATCCCAGAAGATTTCAGCTTTTCGGTCATAGTTGACTATAGTTGTACGTGTTTTGTGCAGTTTTTCCACTTTTCCATACTAATAGTAGATATAGCTTCATGGAATACATTTTTAATGTCAACAAATTTATGTTTGACTGCAACATAATTCCCTACTTGCGGCATTACAAGCTCAACTGGATTGAGCTCACAGTAGTACTGAGGTAACCTTTATACTATTCGGTCTTTATTTTTTGTTAGTTCATATACAGACTGAATTTTATGTATAGAACGTCTAAATTATCTTGAAAACGGCTTGCACGGTTTTTATAATTTTTTTATTTTTGACGATTTTGTAATACGGACGAGTTTATAGTAGTGTTTGCACTGTTGTCTAATTTTCCGTTTTTCGGGAAATCTAATGAACTTTTTTATTTCAAACGGATCACCCTGTATTAAAAAATATCAAAATTTATAAAAACCCTGCAAAATTGAGGCGTTTGTTACATAAAACTCTGTATAACATATTGTATATACCGGGTGTCCCAGATTAATTAATCCAGGCTATATCTCTTAAACGATTAACGAATGGGACAAAAACTCATCTATTCCATTTCCAATACACTGTAATATGGCGTAGAAAAAATTATCCCCCAAATATTCATCCCTTAGCTACAATCCCTAACTATAAATTTCTTAATAGCACCTTGTAAATTTTTTATAATTTTGGATTCAGTCTTTCATCGTCTATTCAAAATATTCAAAAATAAAATGAGTTCGTAAGTAAACAAGAAAATATCAATGTATTTTTTATTTTTGTTAAATTAATCAAGACAGCCTTTAAGCTTAAAGGAACAATAAAAATAAATGTAATAAAAATAACAATTAACTAATTAATATTATTTACATTAGATGTTCGAATTGTAGTCCACCTGCTGCAATACACATTTCGAATCTTGCCAGATTTCTTGTACATGTGGCTTAAATCATTGCAGGAGTAATTTGGCGATATGCTTGCCTTGTGTTTTCTTTTAATTCTTCTATATTTTGCGGTTTTGATTGATAAACAATATCTTTTATCGCTCCCCAAAAGAAATAAATAGTCAAGAGGCGACAAGTCAGGTGAGCGTGCCGCCCATATAATTTTTGGATAGTTGTTTGCTATCCATTGGTTATCAAACGGTTTTGTAGACAAGCATATAATTTAATGTAAATAATATTAATCAGTTAATTAAGAACAATAAATAACTCAACAGTTAAACTAAACTTCCACTATTTATTCGAAAAATTCGCTTTAAAATTCAATTACAGCTGTTTCGCTAATAGCTAGCATCGTCAGATTGAAATTACATTTTGTTTGTTTGTAACTAGGTACTTGATATTGATAAGGAGTTAAGGCTAGACTAAGTAAGGAAGTAATAAGACATAACAATATTAAAGCCTAGATGTTATTGGCCCTAAAGGATTATCCTGGATGTATTTCCCTCTAAGATCAGTATAACTGTGCAATGATATAGAAAAACCAGGAAAAAACTATATCATGCTGATCTTTAGGATAATCCCTTAGGGCTAATAACATCTAGGCTTTAATATTGTTATGTCTTATTACTTCCTTACTTGGTCTAGCCTTAACTTCTTATAAACATCAATTACCTAGTTACAAACAAACAAAATGTAATTTCAATAGGTCAATATGACGATGCTAGCTATTAGCGAAACAGCTGTAATTGAATTTTAAAGCGAATTTTTCGAATAAATAGTGGAAGTTTAGTTTAACTGTCCAGTTATTTATTGTCCTTAGTAAGATGAACTTCCAAAAAGTAAAGGTTAACACAATCAATTTAATTAGTTAATTGTTATTTTTTACATTTATTTTTATTTCTTGATTAATTTAACAAAAATAAAAAATAAACTGATATTTTCTTGATTATCTACGAACTCATATTATTTAAAAAAAAATTGTTGAATAGACGATGGAAAACTAAATCCAAAATTGTAAAAAAACGTACAGGTTGCTATTAAGAAATTTAAAGATAAAGGTTGTAAGTAAGAGATTTAGGGGATAATTTTTTCTACGCCATATTAAAGTGTCTTGGAAATGGAATAGATCAGATTTTGTCCCATTCGAGAGATATAGCCTGGATAAATTTGTCGCTTTTATAAGTTGTATTTTTTACATTGCTTCCCCAAATGGATATTTTTTTAACGAAGCCAATTTTGAATATCTGATTTTTGGTAGACATAATAGGATTTTCTTGCAGTATTGGTAGAATTTTCTTAAACCAATTTTCAAAAGACTTTTAATTTATCTTCTTATGATAGTCAATACTTTTGCTGGTTTCAAAAGTCTACATTGCATCCAGTATTTATTTTCGCCTCTATATTGTTTTATTTTTTGCAAATAATCTCTTCGCCATAGCACAATTTCATTTTTGACGAGTAACAAACTATTTCTTCCACGTTTTTGAAACTGAAGAGTTTATAAAATGTGGGTCTATTAATATGTGGCAAGAGACATTAACATATTATCTTAGGACTTTGTTAATTTTAGAAATTTCATAACGGAAAAAATTCGACGAATCATTCTTCTTATGGCTGACTCAAAATCATCTACAGTAATGAAATTTATGGTACTAATCCTTACTGTGTGAAAGTTCATCTTATTTAGAACAATAAACAACTAAAAGGTTGTATTAACTTTCACTGTTTATTCTATAAATACTTTAATTGCAATGACGATGCTATTTCGATAGCGAAACGGCTGTCATTGCAATTAAAGTATTTATAGAATAAATAGTGAAAGTTAATACAACCTTTTAGTTGTTTATTGTTCTGAATCATCTACAGTATTTATCCATTTTTTCGATTTTGGTTACTTTTCGATACAGATAATGTGCGGGTACTTTTCTATTCCTTCATCACTATAAAAACACCTTTCTCACACAACGCTAAAGATGTATTATATTGTAATTCGGATTTATAAGTATGAACATTTATTTCTTTGGTTTTAGAATAACCAAATGTGCATTTACAAAATTTACTCTTACAAAAATTATAATAAAAATTATAATAAAATAAATTATACTAAAAATCTTTCAATATAAAAATACAGGATGACGATGAAGGGCTGTTTGTCTAATAGAAAAGAACGACATATTTAGCGAATGGTTACTGGCAGCCTTCATTGAACGAATGTTTACCATTTTTTTCATACAACAAAAATTTTATTGGTAGTACAAACTAGAACAGCATCACCTAAATATATTTTTTGATTAATTTAAGGAATTTGCAGTTTATTGGCATCTTTGGATTAATAAATAATTAAAGAATGACAATAAAACAGTTTTATATTAAAGGTATTATAAAAAAATATAATAGTTTTCCATATAAAACAAACCCGTATATAATGTGTTCTTCGTCTTAGATCTTGACTGTTTGCACGTGCGTTTGCCAATGGCATGGCACGTGCCGTGTTGACATGATTTGACGTGTATATTTTGTGTTGCGGTTGCTGCCTGCACAGTGGAGCTGCTGTTGGAGATCTCCCTGCGTGAGTACCTCATTCAACAAAGAAACCTTACATCGTTCTCTCTCTGTCTCTATCTTATTCACTTACCTATTCAGTTTAGATCCATTGTTTCTATCTTGTCTTGTCGTCTATATTGTGCTTTACGGTTTACATTTTCTCAATGGGAGGATCGAGTTTACAGAGACCAATATTGATTTTAACTATTCTATTCGGATCAATTTTGCGCTGTACGTAAAACTTATTGTATTTTATAAGACTTAAAAATCATTACCCAAAAAAAGGTTATTCCCAGATTTTATTTAAGAGAAATTTTAAACAGTAAAGTGCGATTTTTTCAAATTCAATACACTTGAAAAATAAATTAAGATCGAGTATACTTTTAATTTACAGTTATTTTGGAAGAGTATTTTAATTGAATAATGCCTATATAATGACTAAATACAACTATATACTTTTGGCAATAATGTCGTGCGTTTCCCCTTAGTGATTAAACCTCTCTTGCTGAATGTCCAGTTTTACTATAACCAAGGAATAATGTATTACACAAGCTATTAAATAACTCATATTTACTCATTGAATTTGTTAAAATATAAGTGAGTAATAATATACAAAATATAATGACTGTTTGAGTGGAACGGGGATCAACTTACAAGGTCCTCTTACAAACTACTAATTTATTTTGTGTATTAATTTATTAAAAACCCTTAATTGTTTTTTAAACTAATGTTCGAACAGTAGTTATGTTGTAGTTATCTAATTTTGTCATTTCTTTTTCTATAAAGTACCCGTATTAAATAACAAAGGAAAATAAAATTATGACTTTTACGTAATATTATAATAATATTACATAAATAACAATTGTTTTGAAATCTTTGCAGCTTGCTTTTTTTTATCAAATACCATAAACCCTTGCATCAGATACCGCCAGTTATTAACAGGAAGGAAGTAGACTTACATACAATATAGATGCGCATTTTTACAAATTAAATTATTTTCAATTGGATAATGTAAAAAAATCCACCGATAGGGCTCTGTAAGTAAAATATAAAATATGAAGAGGAGTAAGACCTAGAGTCATCTCCAGCAGTCATTCTTTGCACGAGGTGCCTGGCAAGGGTCACCCTTGGATTTATTACGCTTTGCTAAATCCACTAAATCTCATCTCCCTACACTTTGCCCTTACTTTTTTCATGGCTTTCTTCAGATGGGAGTTTCAAGTAAGTTGCCTATGTAGGATATCCTTATCTCAGTCATATTTTTAATCCCTTCTCCAATTGGTTTTGGAGGGACTTTCTGTATCCGCTCCATTTTGGTTTTTGGAATGGTCCAATAAGTTTCAGCCCCGCCCTCATATCTAATCAAATAATCAGAGGGTTCCTCGAACATGTGTCAGTAACCAACTTTGCTGCTCAGAAATTTAGTACCAATAGTTATACCAATAAATTTTCTGCCAGTTATATTTACGAAAGTTTGTCCTGCCCCTACATTATTTACTGACAGATTCTCTCCTATTATATAATTATATAAAAAATCACCTCTTTCATTGCTGTCCGTGCTACTCCGAACTAAATGGTAGGAATTCGCTTCACATGATTAGCTACTTGTTGTTCCATCTTCAGGGTGCGACTAGATCTCACAGCAATGGTTGAAGTTTACAAGCCTCTCCATCTCCTGGGATGAGCACCACATCCACGTTCTTCACCCTTAGCAGCCTTATCTTTCGAGTTCTTTCCAAGCTGGAGCCTGACCTTTTTTCGTGGAAAAAGGTAATTTACGACCTTACCCATCCCGTCGGTCGTTACAGTATTGGCAGTCAAGGAACGAAATTCTTGGCCAATGGGTCTAGCTCAATAACCAGATTTGAGGTCCGTACTCGGATGTTTTTTGGACAGCGTCCGTTACAAACGCTGCACCAGCTTTAACTCATCGTTCAACAGCCTAATGTTAGAGTGTTTAGGATGGATACATCCCAGTCCAATACTTTTCATGGCGGCTCTAAACGATTTCCTCTGCTCCAGCGACGTTCCTCCACCTGGAAGCTTTTTTCCTTCAATATTTTCAGGGTGCTGCCTTCGGATCGAGGACGTTTTGTAGATTTATAGATTACTAAACATGTTCGAAAAAGTTTGTATTCGTTTCACGCACCATCATTAATTAGTGGTGTGTTTTCGTGAAAACTAGTTTCGGTATAATGTAAGTATCTGTACGGAAAGTTATACAATCTTGAGTGATATTTCAAGGTTTAAAATTAGTTACCATTACCAAGACTGAGTTATAGTACATTTGCTTATCTGAATTCTACAATCTACATTTTTTGGAGAAGATCCGTCAATTTTTAAAACTTTTTTAGGGTAGATGTTTAAATAAAACTTATTTTAGGAGATACTGAATATTCACTTTTTAAAAGAATCTTGGTTCACTTTGTCTTATTTTTTGGAATTCACAATCTGTACAGACAAAAACTAACGAAATAAACTTTCTGGTGGACCTTCAATGCTGACCAAACTCTTACTTTCAGGAGAATTAAATCCTATACAACAACTTCGCTAAGAATAATTCTTAAAGCTTGCCAAGACCATTCGACATTCTTAAAGTTTTAGCCATTGATCTTCCCTTAAACTTAAAACGTCTGTTTACGCTGCTCGCATTTTTTCGGGTCCTCATACTTTTTGAATATTTAATTAAACTAAAAATATTTGCTATGTAAACTATATTCCCCAAAAATGCATGATAAAACAATTTAACTCTATAGATATTATAGTTTGATATAGCTATAGTTCAGTATTTCTCGCCTTAGTATACAAAACCCTGCTTTACCACATTCCTTTTTCATTATACCAAAATATCTACTCTTTCATTCTACAACTAGGGGAGAATTGGGTAAAACGGGACACTTAGTGTTCTAGTTCTCATAACTTTTTTAATAAAGCAATGATGGGGACTATTTTTTGGCTCCAGTTTCCGTTATTAATTGGCTTTTGATTGATACCATTTTTACGCAAAAAACAGAAGCCACCTGAGAAAAAAATACCTATTAATAAAAAAGTAGCAAGTATCCCGTTTTATCCGCCTAGTCGGATAAAACGGGATGTATAGTTTCCATAACGTTTAGTCCCCAGCAAGTAAAACAGAACATGGTAAATAAAGAAAAATTATTATTATTATCATTATTATTGTTAACAATATAAGAGAAAAGGTTAACAAAACAAATTATTAAAATATGTTACTGACAGAAGTCACAGGTAAAAACTTCGTCTTCGTCTTCCCCCACTCCGGCACAAGCTTCATGGGCCCAGCCTTCGCAATGTTGGCACCTTATCCAACCTTCTTCTCCCTTAGAGTTGGAATAGTTCGCTGCAAAATATGCAGACGGCTTCTTCGCTTTCATCTTCTGAACTTGAATCATTACTTTCTCTCGATTTCCTTCTTTTTATATTCTTTTGACCCTTGGTATAATTTTGTTTTTTGTCGCTCACGATCGTTTCTTTTGCACTGCTGTCTTTCTTCTTTGGGTTCTTTGCTTTTATGTCTTTTCTAGTCGTCATCTCATTGTCATTTATTTTGCTTTTTTATTCAGTTTGGCTATATGGGCTGTTTTTTCAGTATCTCCTAAGTTTAACTTTCGTTTCTTTTACAGGAAGTCTCTTAGAAATTGAATCCTCTAGTTCCTTTTTATATGGTGTAGATGTTAGAACTGCAGTTTTACTCCCTTCTTCTGTCATTAAGATTTAATTTTCGTTCACAATGAGGAACTGGAACAATCTGTTGTGGCGTTATAACGAAATTCTGGGTGGTATGGGAACATGAAGGAGTCGAATTTGCATAAAACTGCTCTGTAGGAATCGGTCTTGTGCTTGGTGGTGTTCTCAGTGGTGATCTCGGTAAACTTCTTGGTGATGTCCTCGGTGGTGTTCTTAGTGGTGTCCTTGGTGGTGTTCTAGGTGGAGAGTTTCTAGGTTCTGGTAACTGGTTATCATTTATTTCACCTTGAGTGGGCCTATTTGTAGTCTCGGCCGGTTCAAACATCCAGTCTGGGAAGATCTCTGGATTTAGTGGATGTATCCCCGTTTTTCTAAATCCGCTAACTGCGGTTTGGACGCTAGCGGCTTTCATAAAAGCATTTCCAAAAAGTTTGCCTATTTGAGAAATAGTAATAGGCCTGCCTGGATGTTCTTGCATCCATCTTTGGACCTCTGAACTGTAATACGTGATGAGTGGTGACATAAAACTTACGTCTAGGGGTTGTAGAAGGTGTGTTGTATGCGGTGGAAAGCACAGTAACACAACACCGTTATCTCTAGCTCTATGAATTAGCTCTATATTTTTGGTGTGAGTGGCATGGCCATCTAGAAGCAAAAGAACGGGATTTTCTTTAGAAGGGTTGGAAAAAGCAATGAATTTTTCGAACCAACTCAAAAATATTTCCGTTTGCATCCACCCTGATGGATGGTAATGAGCTATACTACCAGGAGGAGCATCATCCAACAGTTCTGGCTTTGCCCTAGCTCTTGGGAAAACGAACAATGGTGGCATGAATGCACCACTAGCACTCATGCAGATCTCCACTGTAACCAGAACTCCACGTTCAGCCGAAGACAAGCAGCCAACTTGTCGCTTTCCACGCAATGATAAACATTTAGACCGTTTTTTTGGTACTGTCATAATCCCTGTCTCATCGACGTTATAAATGCGCTCAGGGGGTATTTTGTGTTTCTCCATCGTTTCAGTAATCAGCGAGAAGAATTTGTTTACGCAAGGCCTATTGAAACCCATTGCCCTAGCGAGTGAGGTTGGCTCAGGAGATCGAAGTTTAATATTCGGATTCCGATTGAGAAACGCATACAGCCATGCTTTACCAGCCGTTTTCTTGCTCTTATTAAATGTATTAGGCAAGCCGTTGCGTTCTGCTAATTCAAATGCCAAACTTCTTAATGCATCTAGAGTTAAACCAAACAGGCGTGATTCCATACACAAAATATACTCCACTAATTCCTTTTCCTGAGCAGGACTAAAAACAGGTTTAAGTCGTCCTAGTCCTTTTTTGATGAATCCTCTCTGTTAAGAGCACCCTGTTTAATTTTCTTCACCCTTGCTTCAATGGTTGTACGAGGAACCCCATGTTCTTTAGAAGCTTTAAGATACCCCATTCTTCCCTCCAGTACGTCCTCAACAGCCTGACGCATACTGTTCTCATCCCAAGACTGCCTTTGCGTTTTTCTGTTATACTTTCCCATTGGAATTCTAGCCTGAAAAAGACATTGACGATGTAGTTGGGTAAAACGGGATACCTCCCACACAGTAACCGGTTTTACCCAACTGTGGATTGCTAAAACATGTGACTATATTTTAATAAAAAACAAAGCAAATTCCTAAAACCTATTTTGCATAACTATAGTAAACAAACACAGTATCCCCTAAATCTACTCACCTTCAATTAATTTTGACTGTAGAGTAAAAAATCACCGTTTGAAAGCACGCTAAATATTTTAGTATAACCTCACAATTTGACACATTCACCTCTTACGCCGTCTAGAGTGAAACTAGAGTTGGTAGATGACTTGCTGGCCATCAGTGGTACCAAGAGTTATCAGTTACGGTCATATCCGATAGATCGCACTACTCGTCTTGAAATAAAGCAGGGTATCCCGTTTTTCCAGACTAACCTGTTTTACCAAACTCTCCCCTACACAATATCAGAATATTCTAATTTAGAATTCAAGTTTACTGATGCTTCGTAAACAATATCGGATCTATCTACTAAATATATTTATGGCTCAAACAAATATCCAATTCGCCTAACATAGTACTGTAGCACCTTACCAGGAAAGCGGTGGCCATTCTAGAAATATGTGTAATAATACCCCTGGAACCCATTTGTTCTCATAGGTTCCTTAGGTTCAGCATTCGGCTGGCGTTATATTACATTAAAATGAAATTATCGTTAACATAAACAACAAAAAGTACTACATGTTGTTGTACAGACAATATCTGGAATCATCTGTAAAGAGCACACGTTCCCAGTTGACCCCAATCCAAGGTCTTAGATTAAAGCGAACAGTTTCAGTACTAACTAGTAGTATGGCTTGGGATTATTCATCATGAGTGACATTTCGATTTTGGCGTTCCATAATAAAGCAATTTTTAAAGAATCACGTCCCTGTCTACACTTAGAAACTTGGTTTATTTCTTATTTTTCGAATTGTTTTTGTAATTAAAAAAAAGTTGAAAAAAGATATCTACAAATTTAATCCATACAGGAAACAATTTATACCAGGAACCTAAAAAGATTTTTTCATAAATATAGACCATAAGCCCAGGCAAATTTTCAGGGGATAATTTTATTCACCATGAGTAAAGAAATGGTACTTTTGCTACATCTGCTAGAACACTGTTGTATTTTCTTCCACTGTTAAAATGTTTGCTACAACAAACAAAAAGTGTGATTACTTATATAATATAACTTCGCCTTGCTGAGAATAATTAAATTTATCATTTATTACAAATATAATTGTTTAATGTTTTGGAAACTTACGGCCAATTAGGGTACCCGAAATTTAAGAAACATATAGTTGCGTCAATTCGAAATCAACTTTGGGGAATTATGGCGTACACCTTTTTCAAGCTCACGTGGCATCCTTTGTATTGAGGACCTGTAATAAACTACAAGAAGGAAAACCTTGTAATAATAAATAAAGTAAATAAAATACGAAATTAACAACCAGAACTATGTAGATAATGATCTAAAAGACATAAATTCATTATGCAAGTAAAATGAGTAAAATGAGTAATTATAATAACATTTAATTCACAAATATATAATAACTATTGTGATTTTGAATAACAATAAGGAAACCTTAATACTTTTTCTCATTTTCTTACATATTATTTTAAAGTTTTCTTCTTTTAAAAGCAGTCCGTGTACCAAATTTTTAATTTAAAACCTACAATATATCTCCATTTAAGCTTATAGTAGATATTCCCTGCATGTTAGTTTGAGTTAAAAGTTTGCATGGTTTATTGCATTTTTCTACAAAAACTAAAGTTTTTTAATTCTGTATAGAGTAGTATATTATGTGCACTTTTTGAAACATGTTAAGTTTAAAATATTTTTAAAGTTAAGCATCCAGTCGTAAATAAACAGATTTTTTTACATAATACAATCAAACTGCTAGTGACTGTTTTGTTAGAAATTCTCAATGTGCAAGTAATATTTTGCTAGTTGTTTTAATTAATCATATCTCCTGCTAAAAATTTCCAATTGTTGAACTTCCGAATATATCCAACAACTCCGAATTTGGTTTAACTCCCACAGCAATTCAGATGTTAAGCAAGATATTTAATAGCAGAACAATCGTTGTGTTAGCGATAAAAAAAGGGATTTGTTAGAGGTATTAGTTACAAAGTTTAACTTCTTGCAAGTTCTCAAATTAAGCAGGAAAATTATTAACTGCTTTAACTTTTGAAATGTTTTGTGTAACATAATTAGGACAGGTCTAGTCTGTTTTCGACACATAAATAAACAATATTTATTTTTATATTATTATTTCTTTTTTAGGGTGGAATACAAATTGTAAAATAAAGCAGAGGTTGTGTTAGGTTAGAATTCATGTGATTGATGCGTCACTGCAGCCTAAAAGTTATATTTCGGCTCACCCTTAAATTAATTAGAGTTGTTGAAATATTTGCCTCGGCATGTATCGTGTAGATTATATTAGTGACGGAGTGGCTTTTTTTGTACTATCCCACTGCGAACTTTATAGATCTATGGTGGTCGTCCCTATATTTAGAGTACGGTATCCAGCTTTATCGTTTTTATTAGACCTATTAGCATGGACGCCACCCCCTTTGCATAGCTCTCTGCCCTCGGTTTTTCTTCTCCGAATAGGTGAAACCGCACCCTTGCTAGGCCTTCGCACTCACAGAGTATGAGTTCCGCAGTTTCGTCTTCCTCCTGGCAGAACCTATATAGGCTGTCGTCTGCTAGGCCGATTGTGTGCATATGTTTCCTTAGCCTGCAATGTCCGGTCAGCATACCCACCATCATCCTCGTCGTTTCTCGGCTTTGAGATAGCAGGTCGCGTGATAATTTGAGTGACAGTCCTTTAAGGAATAGTTTAGCTTGCCTTATTCCTGGGGTTTCATGCCACCAGCGCAACAGCTGATTGTTTATCCATAGTTGGATGCTCTCCTTAACGAGGCATTTGGCAATTTCATATGAAGGTTCTGGCCCTATCATGACCTCGGTCGCTCTCTGCTTGGCTAAATCATCAGCTTTTTTGTATCGTGTATCTATCTATTATAATTTTTCTTATCAATATATGGAAAGTCAATGGCATGAGTCCATATTTTAATAATTTAAGGATGTGGTTTTGTAGCTTAAGGAACAACATGCAGGGAGTTTATTCTATTATCTGAATGGGCATGGCTCACCTTTGCCAGCTTCTTTGCGAGTTTCGAATGAGGGAAACTAAATTCAAAGTAAAACTATGGAAATCTACTTAGGGAATGATTTTATTCACTGGGAAGTAAAAAATATTTGTAACAACATTCTTTACCTAGTATGGTTAATATATCTTACAGATACTTGATTAAATCTTTTTCTTACTTTAGGTATTTTGTTTTTCATGTATACAAAAAGATACATATAGAAGGTCCAATCAATATTCAATCAAATGTGATTTTCAATTTTCGATTCCAATTGCGCAACCAATTATTTCGTAACCCACTTTCCATAAAGTCCTATAATTATAACTCGGAAAATGTCCCAAGTAGACAAGCTCGGTTCGTAACTCCATTAATCTATTAATGTATCTCTTGTGAAATAAAATACCCAAATAATGGCATAGTATAAATTGATTTCAACTAACTTGAATATTTTATTATTTTAACGTAATAATATTATTACTTTGCCGTTCAAACAAGTAGTTAATTAAAAATATTCTTAAGTAAAAAATGCAAAATTATTTATTTGTTTTTGACTTTTTTATTTGGTAAATATTTTTTCGTTCACAGTTTTCAAGTGCTATTGTTACAGTGCCAGTTTAGAAAAAGGGTGAGAAAAAAATTTATGAGTAAAAAACATTATAGCAGAACGTAAAGTCGCACTCTGCTATTATTTTTTAATTTCTAAAATTGAATGTATATTACTATTTCTACTTCTGTTAAAATTACTGTTATACGCCAAAATAATAAATGATGCAAATATTAAGGAAATTTGAATACATCAAATCTTTTGACGTTAAGCTAAATTTGCCTTTATACGGATTTGTATTTACATAAGTTAACACAAAGTAAAGTAATACATGAACTGCAAAATTAAACTTCAACTACATTAATTAAAGTTTTAGCGGTTATAAATTAGAACCGCATATTTGCAATAAGCACTCGATTATTTTTTAAACTGCGAAAGTAACTAAAATTATGAGTTCATATATTTAATTTTCATCTGCATACAAAGCAATCAGATTTGCATAAATGACGATTTTAGTATTTTAACATATGGATGTATGGATGTATTACTATTTTTTCAACAAGGCATTTTAGCTTCCATTAAATTTTTTTTTCGATATTTACGGTTTTCTTTTAATAAAGAAAATTAACTTCAGAAACAGAACCAAGGTTTTGTAAAAAATTACTTATTTAAATCTAAATCTTAAATATTTATGTACAAATATTTTTGCAAATCGATGTAATTATATGTATAGACTTTATTTTTGATGAATGTTAGAGAAACAGTAAATATCTGAATATTTTATTGCAGCAATTGAAAAGTTTTAAAAATTCATGTTTAAAACATTTACCACTGTTATTCTTTAAAAAGCTTTGCATGCTTATTTAATATGCATGCTAAGTGTTTTAATAAATTATCAAAATTTTGTAATATGAGTTCCGTCTATTATATACTTTTATTATTAATTTATTTTAGATAAATATTAATTAATTAAAATATTTTTTTTTGTTTTAAAGTTGTGTTCACGAATACATGGACATTTATGCAGAAGTGTTGCAACCAAATCCAGCGGAGTTGGTAAATACGCCATTTGGGGGAAGATATTGCGGGCAAATACGACCAAGAACGAGAGTGTCCCTTTATAGGGCATTGGCCCTTTCCTATCACACGGATAAGAATGCTTCAACAAATGATGTATTTATGGGGAAATATATATTTATTAATGACAGTAAGTAGAAGCTTTAACTTATTTTTTAATAAAATGGACAAATGCATGTTTAAGACTAGAAAAAACATTCTAAATCAATTTCAATTCTAAGTAAATTACTTGAAAGATAATTGCTCGATGTGAAAACTGCCCAAAATACAATTTGCTCAAATATGTCTAATATATATAAAATTCTTGTCTCACGGTGTGCGTTATTGAACCCTTCCGAAACAGCTTCACCGATTTTCGTACATAGTGTGCATATCGGCTAGGGTAGAGAATCGGACCCATTTTTCCTCCCCCCAAATGTTAAAAGTAGCCCATCCCCAATTTTATTTTTATATTTTTGATTATATTTTTTATTTGTTTTATATGACAATATACAAAAATACATACCACCCTAAATTTTCACTACGATCAAACCTTATTATTTATTTGTTAATTAAAAAATTAAACTTTTGCAAGATTTTTTTTTTATTTTGTCAATACTTGGAATAAAAAATTTCATG
This sequence comes from Ophraella communa, assembly GCA_035357415.1. NCBI lineage: Eukaryota > Metazoa > Arthropoda > Insecta > Coleoptera > Chrysomelidae > Ophraella > Ophraella communa. The sequence continues at coordinate 23,961,222 of CM068989.1, forward strand.
TTACTCTCATACAACCCCTATTTTTCCATCCCGATTTTTATCGTTTTTATTCTATCCACAGATACTCAATAAGGTTGCAACACTGCAATAAAATAATATAATTGTAGAATGATAAATTCTTATTCAGAGTTTATAATTTAAATTTCTTTTAATTATGATTGTTTTAAATGCTATTTGATCTCCCGTATTCGCCGGACGATTAATGATCAGCTATCAATCGACCATTTATCCCCACCTGGTGTCCTCTATATATAAAAATGAATACCTATTTTTTTCACAACAGGCGTGAACGGCTGGATCTATTTCACTATTTTTTTTTTGTTGTGTTCTTATAAAAAAAAATCAATAATATAAAAAATTGCTTGGGAAATTAAAAAATTTAAGGATCCTTATTTATTTATTTTTTAATGTAACATTATGGCATTTGGCAGATTGGCAGTTGACGACAGAACATTATTTAATAAAAATTTAATATAAGGTTACATAAAAAAAATTGGTAGATAGCAAAAGGATATTATTTAACAAGAATTTAAAAAAAATCAGAATAACTTCAGCATATACAAAACTTATAAAAAGGGTTTTATCATCCAATTTTTCACCTGTAATTCTCCATTTTTTGTTGTTTCTGTTATATCCATAGCATAACCAAGTTGCACTTATTAAAATTTTAAAATAATGTTTATGAAAATTTTACACTTCTACTTTTTAACCAATAAAATGTCTTAATTTTGACTCATTACCATGATATTTAAGTGGAAATTATTTGTCAGCTAAAAAGACATGGAACGATGAAACCTCAACGTACAGACCACAGACAAATATAAATATGTTATATTTCTCTATGGTGTAAATGTCTGAACTAGTAATTATGAGGCTTTGTGACAGACGTCAGATTGGATTATTTTCCAAATTATGGTGTGAAATTGTCTTACCAAATACCACGGGAGTTTAAATTACTCCTGGAAATTTTCTTTCGAGCACGAATATTTTAAGAAAAGTATCTTTCATCGCTTCGCGACTCGGAATAATTTGCAAATTATGCGTGCCCACAAAAAAATTTTTGGAAATAATTTAAGCTTTTGTAATATTATAAGTGAAAATGATAAGGCATTCATAGCAAACCAAAAAACACACTTCTATAACTAATAAAATAAATCAGACTAAGAAAAATAAACGACTATTCGTTAGTACCATCAATATTCTTAAAATAAATAGGACTAATATTTACCTTGGAACTAAAAACATACCTAGGTAAGTGTATACTTGGTTGCATAAATAATGCAACTCATACCATTATTTTTATAAAACTATTAATTTAACATTTATTTTACTAAAAGATAATATTTCTTGTTCAAATTGAACAAAGTGATTTATTCACAAAAATTAATAGTTTCTTATTCATTTATCTGGCTTTAATTATTACGTTGTCTACTTTTTTAAAAAATATGTGTGATATTGCTTCTTCTTTTATTTTTCTAAACGCATATTATATTACGAATTGGTGATATAGAACAAAAAATAAACCTATTTATATACCTGCTAATAAGCAAATAGGATCATTTTATATAATATATATGTTATGTAATGTGTTTTACCACGACCAAAATGAAAAATTTAAAAACATTTCTGTTCTCGGTTCTTTACTATAAACTATTCAAAGTTCAATCTGGATACTGGCGACACTGACAGCACTACCACAACACATACTTTTTAGTGTCTAATGCGCGTTTCTATAACCATATCATATCTTGACAAAATATAAAAACAACGCAGAAAACCTTAACCGAGCAATTAATACATATGACGTACCTGTGTTATCTTATTCGTTTGGGATTCTACGATGGACACAAACTGAATTGGAAGATATTCAGAGAACAACAAGGACTATGATGACCTAGCACTGCCGAGAAAAGAGGGAGGAAGAGCTCTATGTGACATAATCAATCTACACAACAAGCAGATAAATAAATTACGAGACTTCTTTATCACTAAATCAATGACGTCTAATTTACACAAATTTATTATAGGAGCAGATAAAAATTATTCCTCTCTAAATTTAGCAGGTCCTAATGTGGATATAGAAATAACAACAGATGCTGAGAAACACGAAAAATGGACCCAAAAAGCTCTAAATGGTCGACAAATTGACAAAATAGCATCAAATAGGTGGCTTAATGACGGTACCTTGTTCCCAGAGACTGAAGGATTTATGATAGCCATTCAGGATCAAGTAATTAATACTAACAATTACCAAATACCAATTATCAGGGACCCAACTATTACATCGGACAAGTGTAGACGGTGCCAACAAACGTCGGAAACCATACAACACATCACATCAGGATGTTCAACCATAGCCAACACCTAACCTAACCTAACCTAACCTAACCTAACCATAGCCAACACGGATTATTTACGCAGGCACAACCAGCTGTGTAATATTATCCACCAGAAACTGGCCAACAAATATGGACTGCTGAATACCTATACACCGTATTACCAATACAATCCACAGGTAGTGCTGGAGAATGCAGATTTTAGACTCTACTACGATAGGTCCATTATCACCGATAGACAGGTGACTAATAATCGACCCGACATTGTAGTGGTGGATAAAAAAGCCAATTCAGTGCTGCTAGTCGATGTTGCAGTTCCAAACAACAACAATATTTTGGACAAATATAATGAAAAGGTAGCAAAGTACACCGATCTTGCTATAGAAGTAGGGCAGATGTGGCATGACAAAAAAGTGGAGGTGGTACCGATCATCGTATCATCAACCGGACTTATCCCGAGAAGTCTTAAAGATAGTCTTAAAAAACTCAGTCTTCATAAAAATACTTTCATTGATTTGCAAAAAGCGGCAATTTTAAATACATGTCACACTGTTCGGAAATTTTTAAATATGTAATCTTTGAGCCTAATCCCATTTGCGTTTACGCTCGGGATAGGTAAATATTACCAGCGAAAACTGAGTAAGTGCATAAGTCTTTTGATAATAATAATAATAATAATACCCCGCACGGGGTAGTTTTTCTACCTGGGGAGTGACGCCCCCACGGGTCCGAGTTACCTGGGCTACCTGGGAAAATGGTAGTACCTGGCAGTAGGTATAAAATGCTTCAACCACAATGTCGAGTTTTAAAACTAAATTACCCCAGCTGGGTAGACTACGCTCACAATCCCACACGGCCGGTGTACCTGGTATGTCGGCTGTCTGCTCCACGGAATCTGGGGGGAGCAATAATTCGATTATTACCGATACCTTAACACTTAGGAATCGCCAGGTGAATCGACATGGCAACACCTACAACTCTTGTCGCGTTCAAGTTGATGACAGAAGGACTTGTTCGAAAAATGATGCATCTTCTTCCTCGGTTAGCGGCATGCGCAGCGTGATATCGAGTATGGCTACTGCGACAACACAAGAGGAAATTATCATCGAAGATCCTCCACCGGTTAATGATGTTTCTGGAGTATCGCAGGACGGTACATCCATGACCACTAAAGCCGGAAAGCCCAGGAAGCGTATGAAGTGGACTACTGAGATGAATTCATTTATTATACGCTCCTATTTTAGAATAACAAAAAATGAGACTGATTTAACAACATACAGGTTCGCTCTTTATCGAGGATTTACACAACAATATCCGGGGTTTCAATATGTTACGGAGCAACGTATTGCTGACCAGCGTCGAACAATTATTAAAAACAATTTACTACCTGGTCCACTAATACAACAAATACGAAGTGAAGTACTTCTTGAGCTCCAAACAGAAATCGGTCATAATATAATTCAACATACAAATGATCAGCTGGATAATATAAGACTTGATGACCACACTAGCGAGGACACACCAAACATTGATCAAGACGAAACACCAAACACAGAGAGTAACACACAACCTGACGAACACGAAAATGCTGTTGCCGAACTCTCTAAAGCAATAGCAGAATTTGATGGTACCAACCCAATTCAGCGACCAATATTGCCCAAACTGAGATCAAATAAGAACACCAATAGGATTCTTGCACTTTTTAATCTACTTTTAAATGATCGTGCTAAGGACTGCCAAACACTGGAAGAAATCCACACCCTTATCTACTGTGGTGCAGTTGCAGTGCTACGAAGTCACAACCAACAAATCCGGTTTCCGAATAAAAATTGTTCCGAAAGGAAGAAGCAACATAAACCTTGGTGGCAACAGCTACTCGAGAAGTCCATTAATAACATAAGGAAGGAGTTGGGACAACTTACAGAATTTATAACCAACACAAAACCCTCCAGACGCTTAACTAATAGGGTCAAGAAAATCTTTAAAAAAAGTAAAACCAACACAGAACATCCAAGACATAAGGAACACTTAAGCTCATATATGGACCTTCTTAGACAAAAGCTAAAAGCCAAATCTAAACGACTGTCTCGATACGTTAAATGTACTAAAAAGAAGCAACAAAATCACTTATTTGACAACAATGAAAAGCTGTTCTATACACAACTGAGTAGCGTAGGAACAAACAGCAACGATAATCTCCCAAGTAAGCATGAACTTACTGACTATTGGTCTTCAATATGGTCCAATCCTCAAAAACACAACGAGGGTGCCGAATGGATTCAATCTGAGAAGGATAAGTCAAACATTGCTCCAATGTTTTTTAACAACATAACAACAGCTGAAGTAAACCAAGCGGTAGGAGAAACTAACAGTTGGAAAGCTCCAGGAATTGATAATATCCAAAATTTCTGGTACAAAAAATTTGACAGCTTACACGAGATAATCGCATCAAAATTTACACATATTCTTCAACATCCAGAAGACATTCCAGCCTTTCTTACTCATGGTTTAACCCATATGCTTCCCAAAACAGCTAACACACAGGACCCCTCACAGTATAGACCAATCACATGTCTTCCAACGCTTTACAAGATACTAACATTTTGCATTACTAACCGAATTTATAGGCATGTCGACCAAAATAACATCTTGGCAGAGGAGCAAAAGGGATGTAAACGGGGTCACCAGGGATGCAAGGAACAACTTGTTATTGACTCTGTGATCCTAAGGCAAGCGCAAAAGCAATGTCGCAACATATCGACTGCTTTTGTAGACTACCGTAAGGCATTTGACAGCGTACCACATTCCTGGCTCTTAAGTGTTTTAAACATCTATAAAGTACATCCCACCATAGTTTCTTTTCTTGAAGCTTCGATGAAGCAGTGGCGAATAAGCCTTCAGGTAAATATTAATGGTCATTATATTAAGACTAACGACATTTCTATTCAATGGGGAATATTCCAAGGGGACTCACTTAGTCTATTGTGGTTCTGTTTGGCAATGAATCCACTTTCTACCATGCTCAACAACACTAAACTTGGCTTCAATCTTAAGATCAATAAAAATACTAACTGCACCGTCTCCCACCTCCTTTATATGGATGACATCAAAATTTTTGCTTCCAATCAGCAACAAATCCAACATCTTCTGGATGTAACCGAAAGGTTTTCCAGGGATGTACGTATGAAATTTGGATTAGATAAGTGCAGAACCTTAAACATCGAGAAGGGAAAAATTATCAATGGAGATTTGGCGCTCCCTAATGGAGATATAATCGCTGCTATGCAAAATGGGGAAACATACAAATACCTGGGTTTCCAACAGACCAAAAACAGTCCAAGTCCAAAATCGGGGATGAGTTTTCACAAAGGGTAAGTTCCATACTAAAATCTGAATTGAACGCAGGCAACCTAAACCGATAGATATTAATACATATGCCGTACCTGTGTTCACCTACTCGTTCGGCATTTTACAATGGACAAAGACCGAATTGGAACATATTCAGAGAACAACCCGGACTATGATGACAAAGTACAGATGTCACCATCCAACATCGTCAGTGCTTAGAGCAACACTACCGAGAAAGGAGGGAGGAAGAGCTTTATGCGACATAATAAATCTACATAACAAGCAGATAAATAAATTGCGAGACTTCTTTGTGACCAAATCACTGTCATCGAATTTACATAAATCTGTCATAGGAGCAAATAAAAAATACTCCCCTTTAAACTTAGCAGACCCTAATATGGATTTAGAAATAACAATTGATGCTGAAAAACAAGTAAAATGGGCCCAAAAAGCTATACATGGTCGACATCATCACGACCTAAATCAACCACACATTGACAAAATAGCATCAAATAGGTGGCTTGCTGACGGTACCTTGTTCCCAGAGACTGAAGGATTTATGATGGCCATTCAAGATCAAGTAATTAGTACTAACAATTACAAAAAAATTATCAGGGACCCAACTATTACATCGGACAAGTGTAGACGGTGCCAACAAACGTCGGAAACCATACAACACATCACATCAAGATGTTCAACCATAGCCAACACGGATTATTTACGCAGGCACAACCAGCTGTGTAATATTATCCACCAGAAACTGGCCAACAAATATGGACTGCTAAATACCTATACACCCTATTACAAATACAATCCACAGGCAGTGCTCGAGAATGCAGATTTTAGACTCTACTACGATAGGTCCATTATCACCGATAGACAGGTGACGAATAATCGACCCGACATTGTAGTAGTGGATAAGAAAGCTAAATCGGTGCTGTTAGTCGATGTTGCAGTTCCAAACAGTAACAACATTTTGGACAAATATAATGAAAAGATAGCAAAGTACACCGATCTTGCTATAAAACTGGGACAGATGTGGCATGCAAAAAAAGTGAAGATGGTACCGATCATCGTATCATCAACTGGACTCATTCCTAAAAATCTTGAAGACAGTCTTAAAAAACTCGATCTTCATAAAAACACTTTTATTGACTTGCAAAAAGCGGCAATTTTAAACACATGTCACACTGTTCGGAAATTTTTAAATATGTAAATTTTGAGCCTAATCCCATTTGCATTTACGCTCGGGATAGGTAAATATTACCAGCGAAAGCTGAGTAAGTGCATAAGTCTTTTGATGATAATAATAATAATAATAATAATAATAATAATAATAATAATAATAATAATAATAATAATAATAATAATAATAATAATAATAATAATAATAATAATAATAATAATAATAATAATAATAATAATAATAATAATAATAATAATAATAATAATAATAATAATAATAATAATAATAATAATAATAATAATAATTCCAAAAGACCTTGGAAAGCACATGAAACATTTAAAGATAGACAAAATCACCATATGTCAAATTCAAAAGGCTGCCCTGCTTGGATCAGCGAATATACTACGCCGATACATTACGACATCCTAGGTTCTTGGGAAGAACCCGATGCGTAATGACTAATTCAGTGAATTTAGCACTGTGAAATCTATTAAAAATAATAATAATAATAATAATAATAATAATAATAATAATAATAATAATAATAATAATAATAATAATAATAATAATAATAATAATAATAATAATAAAGTACAAACAGATAAAGTACTGCCACATAACACACCAGATATAACGGCCATTGAAGCGAAAAAGGTAAGCATAATTGACATCGCAATACCTGGAGACAGCCGTATCGATGAAAAGCAGTGTGAAAAAATCTCAAAATACCAGGATCTGAAGATTGAGGTGCAGCGGTTATGGCACAAACCAACAGAGGTGGTCCCAGTGGTAATCGGCGCACTGGGTGCCGTTCCAAAAGACCTTGGAAAGCACATGAAACATTTAAAGATAGACAAAATCACCATATGTCAAATTCAAAAGGCTGCCTTGCTTGGATCAGCGAATATACTACGCCGATACATTACGACATCCTAGGTTCTTGGGAAGAACCCGATGCGTAATGACTAATTCAGTGAATTTAGCACTGTGAAATCTATTAAAAATAATAATAATAATAATAATAATAATAATAATAATAATAATAATAATAATAATATGTCATTTTTCTTGTATGATTTTAACAAGGATCATGTATTATTGTCTATTATTTTATAAAACTGACACCATGTTCTATTAGTTCCAAAATAAATCTTAAACTTTCTATTTAACTCTTTATTTTTACATCACCATAACATGACATGACATATATAACTGAAAAATCTTCTTCTTTTTTAATCTATTGTACATCTATTCCCTTGGAGGCTGGTAGTGAATGACTTTTCTCAAACTAATAAATAGCTACCAATGGAACAAATATATCTTTGTTTTTGTTAATGATACTACTACGATAGGTCCATTATCACCGATAGACAGGTGACGAATAATCGATCCGACATTGTAGTAGTGGATAAAAAAGCTAATTCAGTGCTGCTAGTCGATGTTTAGTTAGGTCGATGTTGCAGTTCCAAACAACAATATTTTAGACAAATATAAAGAAAAGGTAGCAAAGCACGCCGATTTTGCTATAGAAGTAAGGCAGATGTAGCATGCAGAAAAAGTGGTGGTGATACCGATCATCGTATCATCAACTGGACTCAATCCCAGAAGTCTTGAAGACAGTCTCAAAACACTCAATCTTCATAAAAAGACTTTTATTGACTTTGCAAAAAGCGGCCATTTTTACACACATGTCACACTGTTCGGAAACTTTTGAGTGTGTAAATTTTGAGCCTAATCCCATTTGTGTTTACGCTCGGGATAGGTAAATGTTACCAGCGAAAGCTGAGTAAGTGCATAAGTGCATAATAATAATAATAATAATAATAATAATAATAATAATAATAATAATAATAATAATAATAATAATAATAATAATAATAATAATAATAATAATAATAATAATAATAATAATAATAATAATAATAATAATAATAATAATAATAATAATAATAATAATAATAATAATAATAATAATAATAATAATAATAATAATAATAATAATAATAATAATAATAATAATAATAATAACCCCGCACGGGGTAGTTTTTCTACCTGGGGAGTGACGCCCCCACGGGTCCGAGTTACCTGGGCTACCAGGGGAAAATGGTAGTACCTGGCAGTAGGTATAAAATGCTTCAATCACAATGTCGAGTTTTAAAACTAAATTACCCCAGGTGGGTAGAGTACTACGCTCACAATCCCACACGGCCAGTGTACCTGGTATGTCGGCTGTCTGCTCCACGGATTCTGGGGGGAGCAGTAATTCGATTGTTACCGATACCTTAACAGGAATCGTCCGGTGAATCGACATGGCAACACCTACAACTTTTGTCGCGTTCAAGTTGATGACAGAAGGGCTTGTTCGAAAAATGATGCATCTTCTTCCTCGGTTAGCGGCATGCGCAGCGTGACACCGAGTATGGCTACTGCGACAACAGAAGAGGAAAATAACACCAAATCTCCTCCACCGGTTTCTGATGTTTCTGGAGTATCGCAGGACGGTACATCTATGACCACTAAAGCCGGAAAGCCCAGGAAGCGTATGAAGTGGACTATAGAGATGAATTCATTCATTATACGTTCCTATTTTAAAATCACTAAAATTGAGACAGATCTAACAACTTACAGATTCGCCCTTCATCGAGCATTTATAGAACAATATCCGGAGTTTCAACATGTTACAGAGCAACGTATTGCTGACCAGCGTCGAACAATTATTAAAAACAATTTACTACCTGGTCCACTAATGCAACAAATACGAAGTGAAGTACTTCTTGAGCTCCAAACAGAAGACGATCATAATGTAATCCAACATACAAATGATCAGCTGGATAATATAAGACTTGATGACCACACTAGCGAGGACACACCAAACATGGATCAAAACGAAAACATAGATAATGACACACAAACAGACGAACACGAAAATGCTGTTGCCGAACTCTCTAAAGCAATAGCAGAATTTGATGGTACCAACCCAATTCAGCGACCAATATTGCCCAAACTGAGATCAAATAAGAACACCAATAGGATTCTTGCACTTTTTAATCTACTTTTAAATGATCGTGCTAAGGACTGCCAAACACTGGAAGAAATCCACACCCTTATCTACTGTGGTGCAGTTGCAGTGCTACGAAGTCACAACCAACAAATCCGGTTTCCGAATAAAAATTGTTCCGAAAGGAAGAAGCAACATAAACCTTGGTGGCAACAGCTACTCGAGAAGTCCATTAATGACATAAGGAAGGAGTTGGGACAACTTACAGAATTTATAACCAACACAAAACCCTCCAGACGCTTAACCAATAGGGTCAAGAAAATCTTTAAAAAAAGTAAAACCAACACAGAACATCCAAGACATAAGGAACACTTAAGCTCATATATGGACCTTCTTAGACAAAAGCTAAAAGCCAAATCTAAACGACTGTCTCGATACGTTAAATGTACTAAAAAGAAGCAACAAAATCACTTATTTGACAACAATGAAAAGCTGTTCTATACACAACTGAGTAGCGTAGGAACAAACAGCAACGATAATCTCCCAAGTAAGCATGAACTTACTGACTATTGGTCTTCAATATGTTCCAATCCTCAAAAACACAACGAGGGTGCCGAATGGATTCAATCTGAGAAGGATAAGTCAAACATTGCTCCAATGTTTTTTAACAACATAACAACAGCTGAAGTAAACCAAGCGGTAGGAGAAACTAACAGTTGGAAAGCTCCAGGAATTGATAATATCCAAAATTTCTGGTACAAAAAATTTGACAGCTTACACGAGATAATCGCATCAAAATTTACACATATTCTTCAACATCCAGAAGACATTCCAGCCTTTCTTACTCATGGTTTAACCCATATGCTTCCCAAAACAGCTAACACACAGGACCCCTCACAGTATAGACCAATCACATGTCTTCCAACGCTTTACAAGATACTAACATTTTGCATTACTAACCGAATTTATAGGCATGTCGACCAAAATAACATCTTGGCAGAGGAGCAAAAGGGATGTAAACGGGGTCACCAGGGATGCAAGGAACAACTTGTTATTGACTCTGTGATCCTAAGGCAAGCGCAAAAGCAATGTCGCAACATATCGACTGCTTTTGTAGACTACCGTAAGGCATTTGACAGCGTACCACATTCCTGGCTCTTAAGTGTTTTAAACATCTATAAAGTACATCCCACCATAGTTACTTTTCTTGAAACTTCAATGAAGCAATGGCGAACAAGCCTTCAGGTAAACATTAATGGACAGTATATTAAGACTAACGAAATTGTAATTCGCAGGGGAATATTCCAAGGTGACTCACTTAGTCCACTGTGGTTCTGTTTGGCAATGTCTACCATGCTCAATTACACAAAATATGGCTTCAATCTTAAGACTAATAGAAACACCAACTGCACTGTTTCCCATCTTCTTTATATGGATGATATAAAAATTTTTGCTGCTAATCAACAACAAATTCAACATCTTCTGGATATAACCGAAAGGTTCTCCAGTGATATACACATGGAATTTGGTTTAGATAAATGCAGAACCTTAAACATCGAAAAGGGAAAAATTGTCAATGGCAATGTGGCGCTGTCTAATGGAGATATAATCGCTGCCATGCAGAATGGGGAAACCTATAAATACTTGGGATTTCAACAAGCCAGATTATTAGACCAAAAACAGTCCAAGTCCAAAATCAAGGATCAGTATACACAGAGGGTTAGTTCATTACTAAAATCGGAACTAAACGCAGGAAACCTTAATCGAGCTATTAATACATATGCCGTACCTGTGTTAACTTATTCGTTTGGGATTCTAAGATGGACAAAAACTGAATTAGAAGATATTCAGAGAACAACAAGGACTATGATGACCAAGTACAGATATCACCATCCAATATCGTCGGTATTTAGAACAACATTGCCGAGAAAGGAGGGAGGAAGAGCTCTATGTGACATAATCAATCTACACAATAAGCAGATAAATAAATTACAAGACTTCTTTATTACTAAATCAACATCATCTAATTTACACAAATTTATTGTAGGAGCAAATAAAAATTATTCCACTCTAAATTTAGCAGGTCCTAATGTGGATTTAGAAGTAACAACAGATGCTGAGAAACACGTAAAATGGGCCCAAAAAGCTCTACATGGTCGACATCATCACGACCTTAACCAACCGCACATTGACGAAATAGCATCAAATAGGTGGCTTGCTGACGGTACCTTGTTCCCAGAGACTGAAGGATTTATGATGGCCATTCAGGATCAAGTAATTAATACGAACAACTACAAAAAATTTGTTATCAGGGACCAAACTATTACATCGGACAAGTGTAGACGGTGCCAACAAACGTCGGAAACCATACAACACATCACATCAGGGTGTTCAACCATAGCCAACACGGATTATTTACGCAGGCACAACCAGCTGTGTAATATTATCCACCAGAAACTGGCCAACAAATATGGACTGCTGAATACATATACACCGTATTACAAGTACAATCCACAGGCAGTGTTCGAGAATGCAAATTTTAGACTCTACTACGATAGGTCCATTATCACCGATAGACAGGTGACGAATAATCGACCCGACATTGTAGTAGTGGACAAAAAAGCTAATTCAGTGCTGCTAGTCGATGTTGCAGTTCCAAACAACAACAATATTTTGGACAAATATAATGAAAAGATAGCAAAGTACACCGATCTTGCTATAGAAGTAGGGCAGATGTGGCATGCAGAAAAAGTGGAGGTGGTACCGATCATCGTGTCATCAACCGGACTCATCCCCAAAAGTCTTGAAGACAGTCTTAAAAAACTCGATCTTCATAAAAACACTTGCAAAAAGCGGAAATTTTAAACACATGTCATACTGTCAGAAAATTTTTAAATATGTAAATTTTGAGCCTAATCCCATTTGCGTTTACGCTCGGGATAGGTAAATATTACCAGCGAAAGCTGAGTAAGTGCATAAGTCTTTTGATAATAATAATAATAATAATAATAATAATAATAATAATAATAATAATAATAATAATAATAATAATAATAATAATAATAATAATAATAATAATAATAATAATAATAATAATAATAATAATAATAATAATAATAATAATAGATAGATAGATAGATAGATATACGTTTATTGACAACTTATACATATATATTATGTTTGAAGTCAGTTACAATAGCAGTTATGAGAAGACGAATACAAATATTTGAAACAATTAATAAAAGAGAAACGCAACACATAATTTAAACAACTAGTTAAAAGGTAATAAAAAACAACTAATTGAATGTTAAGTAGAATTAACATTAACGGTCTGTGGGCGTAAATTTTAAAAAATCATCGATACTGTAAAAACAGTGTTCTAATAAAAACAGCTTAGTGAATTTACTAAATTCACGAAGACTTTGATTTTTGAGATCGAGACCTCTAAAAAAACTATTAAAAACATTGTAAAGTTCAACATCCAGTTTATTCGCCTGGGTAGTCCTGAGTCTAGAGAAAGGAGCCACAAGATTCACCGCATTCCTTGTGCCGTAGGTATGAATGTGAGAATGTGAATTATAATTCGATCTATTTTTGTGAACCAATGTTAATGTTTCATAAATATACAGACAAGGAACCGGTAAAATCCTGCACCCCCTAAACAGTTCACGGCAGTGCGAACCATAAGAAGCATTCCCGATAATCCTCACTGCAGATTTCTGAAGAGCGAAAACTTTATAAGCCCCACTGGAGTTTCCCCAAAATCTAATGCCATAAGTGAGAAGCGAGTGAATGGTGCCAAAATACGCAGTACGAAGTGCACTGGTTTGCAAGCAATTCCGAATAATAATAATAATAATAATAATAATAATAATAATAATAATAATAATAATAATAATAATAATAATAATAATAATAATAATAATAATAATAATAATAATAATAATAATAATAATAATAATAATAATAATAATAATAATAATAATAATACATGGGGAGTGACGCCCCCACGGGTCCGAGTTGCCTGGGCTACCAGGGGAAAATGGTAGTACCTGGCAGTAGGTATAAAATGCTTCAATCACTATGTCGAGTTTTAAAACTAAATTACCCCAGGTGGGTAGAGTACTACGCTCACAATCCCACACGGCCGGTGTACCTAGTATGTCGGCTGTCTGCTCCACGGATTCTGGGGGGAGCAATAATTCGATTATTACCGATACCTTAACACTTAGGAATCGCCAGGTGAATCGACATGGCAACACCTACAACTCTTGTCGCGTTCAAGTTGATGACAGAAGGACTTGTTCGAAAAATGATGCATCTTCTTCCTCGGTTAGCGGCATGCGCAGCGTGACATCGAGTATGGCTACTGCGACAACACAAGAGGAAACTATCACCGAAGATCCTCCACCGGTTTCTGCTGTTTCTGGAGTACCGCAGAACGGTACATCCATGACCACTAAAACCGGAAAGCCCAGGAAGCGTATGAAGTGGACTACAGAGATGAATTCATTCATTATACGTTCCTATTTTAAAATCACCAAAATCGAGACAGATTTAACAACTTACAGATTCGCCCTTCATCAAGCATTTATAGAACAATATCCGGACTTTCAACATGTTACGGAGCAACGTATTGCTGACCAGCGTCGAACAATTATTAAAAACAATTTACTACCTGGTCCACTAATGCAACAAATACGAAGTGAAGTACTTCTTGAGCTCCAAACAGAAGACGATCATAATGTAGTCCAACATACAAATGATCAGCTGGATAATGTAAGACTTGATGACCACACTAGCGATGAGACACCAAACATTGATCAAGACGAAAACCCAAACACAGACAGTAACACACAACCTGACGAACACGAAAATGCTGTTGCCGAACTTTCTAAAGCAATATTAGAATTTGATGGTAGCAACCCAATTCACCGACCAATATTGCCCAAACTCAAAACGAATAAGAACACCAATAGGATTCTAGCAGTCATTAATTTACTCTTAAATGATCGTGCCAAGAACTACCGTACTCTGGAAGAGATACACACCCTTATCTACTGTGGTGCAGTTGCAGTTATCCGAAGTCACAATCAACAAGTCCGGTTTCCGAACAAAAAGTGTACCAAGAAGCAGAAGCCATATAAACCTTGGTGGCAACAGCGACTTGAGAAGTCCATTAACGACATAAGGAAGGAATTGGGACAACTTACAGAATTTAACAACAACGCCAAACCGTCCAGACGCCTAACTAATAGAGTCAACAAAATTCTTAAGAAAATTCATACCAACACAGGACATCCAAGGTATAAGGAACACTTATGTTCATATATGGACCTTCTTAGGCAAAAGCTAAAGGCGAAATCCAAACGATTGTCTCGTTACGTCAAATGCACTAAAAAGAAACAGCAAAACCACTTATTTAACACCAATGAAAAGCTGTTCTACAGACAACTTAATAGTGCCGGAACAAACAACTACCACAAGCTTCCAAGTAAGGATGAACTTTTTGACTATTGGTCTTCAATATGGTCCAATCCTCAAAAACACAACGAGGGCGCAGCATGGATAGAATCCGAAGCGGACAAATCAAACATTGCTCCAATGATGTTTGATAACATCACAACAGCTGATGTAAACCAAGCTATAGGACAGATTAATAGTTGGAAAGCTCCAGGAATTGATAACATCCAAAATTTCTGGTACAAAAAATTTAGCAGCTTACACGAAGTATTAGCATCAAAATTTACACATATTCTTCAACATCCAGAAGACATTCCTGCCTTTCTTACTCATGGTTTAACACATATGCTTCCCAAAACAGCTAACACACAGGATCCTTCCCAGTATAGACCAATCACATGTCTTCCAACGCTTTACAAGATATTAACATCATGCATTACTAACAGAATTTATAGGCATGTCGACCAAAATAACATCTTGGCAGAGGAGCAAAAGGGATGTAAACGTGGTCACCAGGGATGCAAAGAACAACTTGTTATTGACTCTGTGATACTAAGGCAAGCGCAAAAGCATTGTCGCAACATCTCGACTGCTTTTGTAGACTACCGTAAGGCATTTGACAGCGTACCACATTCCTGGCTCTTAAGTGTTTTAAACATCTATAAAGTACATCCCACCATAGTTACTTTTCTTGAAACTTCGATGAAGCAATGGCGAACAAGCCTTCAGGTAAACATTAATGGACAGTATATTAAGACTAACGAAATTGTTATTCGCAGAGGAATATTCCAAGGTGACTCACTTAGTCCACTGTGGTTCTGTTTGGCAATGAATCCACTGTCTACCATGCTCAATTACACAAAATATGGCTTCAATCTTAAGACTAATAGAAACACCAACTGCACTATTTCCCATCTTCTTTATATGGATGATATAAAAATTTTTGCTGCTAATCAACAACAAATTCAACATCTTCTGGATATAACCGAAAGGTTCTCCAGTGATATACACATGGAATTTGGTTTAGATAAGTGCAGAACCTTAAACATCGAAAAGGGAAAAATTGTCAATGGAGATGTGGCGCTGCCTAATGAAGATATAATCGCTGCCATGCAGAATGGGGAAACCTATAAATACTTGGGATTTCAACAAGCCAGATTATTAGACCAAAAACAGTCTAAGTCCAAAATCAAGGATCAGAATACACAGAGGGTTAGTTCATTACTAAAATCGGAACTGAACGCAGGAAACCTTAATCGAGCAATTAATACATATGCCGTACCTGTGTTAACTTATTCGTTTGGGATTCTAAGATGGACAAAAACTGAATTGGAAGATATTCAGAGAACAACAAGGACTATGATGACTAAGTACAGATATCACCATCCAATATCGTCGGTATTTAGAACAACATTGCCGAGAAAGGAGGGAGGAAGAGCTCTATGTGACATAATCAATCTACACAATAAGCAGATAAATAAATTACGAGACTTCTTTATTACTAAATCAACATCATCTAATTTACACAAACTTATTGTAGGAGCAGATAAAAATTATTCCCCTCTAAATTTAGCAGGTCCTAATGTGGATTTAGAAGTAACAACAGATGCTGAGAAACACGTAAAATGGGCCCAAAAAGCTCTACATGGTCGACATCATCACGACCTTAACCAACCGCACATTGACGAAATAGCATCAAATAGGTGGCTTGCTGACGGTACCTTGTTCCCAGAGACTGAAGGATTTATGATGGCCATTCAGGATCAAGTAATTAATACGAACAACTACAAAAAATTTGTTATCAGGGACCAAACTATTACATCGGACAAGTGTAGACGGTGCCAACAAACGTCGGAAACCATACAACACATCACATCAGGGTGTTCAACCATAGCCAACACGGATTATTTACGCAGGCACAACCAGCTGTGTAATATTATCCACCAGAAACTGGCCAACAAATATGGACTGCTGAATACATATACACCGTATTACAAGTACAATCCACAGACAGTGCTCGAGAATGCAGATTTTAGACTCTACTACGATAGGTCCATTATCACCGATAGACAGGTGACGAATAATCGACCCGACATTGTAGTAGTGGATAAGAAAGCTAAATCGGTGCTGTTAGTCGATGTTGCAGTTCCAAACAATAACAATATTTTGGACAAATATAATGAAAATATAGCAAAGTACACCGATCTTGCTATAGAAGTAGGGCAGATGTGGCATGCAGAAAAAGTGGAGGTGGTACCGATCATCGTATCATCAACTGGACTCATCCCCAAAAGTCTTGAAGACAGTCTTAAAAAACTCGATCTTCATAAAAACACTTTTATTGACTTACAAAAAGCGGCAATTTTAAACACATGTCACACTGTTCGGAAATTTTTAAATATGTAAATTTTGAGCCTAATCCCATTTGCGTTTACGCTCGGGATAGGTAAATATTACCAGCGAAAGCTGAGTAAGTGCATAAGTCTTTTGATAATTAATAATAATAATATATAATAATATCAAACAGATAAATAGATTACGAGAGTTCTTTATCACGAAATCACTATCATCTAATTTACATAAGTCTGTCATAGGAGCAGATAAGAAATACTCGCCTCTAAATTTAGCAGACCCTCATCTGAACTTGGAAATAACAACAGATGCTGAAAAACAAGTAAAATGGGCCCAAAAAGCTCTACATGGTCGACATCATCACGACCTAAACCAACTACACATTGATAAAATTGCATCAAATAGGTGGCTTGCTGACGGTACCCTGTTCCCAGAGACTGAAGGATTTATGATGGCCATTCAGGATCAAGTAATTAATACGAACAACTACAAAAAATTTGTTATCAGGGACCCAACTATTACAACGGACAAGTGTAGACGGTGCCAACAAACATCGGAAACCATACAACACATCACATCATGATGTTCAACTATAGCCAACACGGATTATTTACGCAGGCACAACCAGCTGTGTAATATTATCCACCAGAAACTGGCCAACAAATATGGACTGCTAAATACCTATACACCCTATTACAAATACAATCCACAGGCAGTGCTCGAGAATGCAGATTTTAGACTCTACTACGATAGGTCCATTATCACCGATAGACAGGTGACGAATAATCGACCCGACATTGTAGTAGTGGATAAGAAAGCTAAATCGGTGCTGTTAGTCGATGTTGCAGTTCCAAACAATAACAACGTTTTGGATAAGTATAATGAAAAGATGGCAAAGTACACCGATCTTGCCATAGAAGTGGGACAGATGTGGCATGCAGAAAAAGTGGAGATAATAATAATAATAATAATAATAATAATAATAATAATAATAATAATAATAATAATAATAATAATAATAATAATAATAATAATAATAATAATAATAATAATAATAATAATAATAATAATAATAATAATAATAATAATAATAATAATAATAATAATAATAATAATAATATACCTCTATAACATACCTCATAGACAAAGCCATTCCCAGTGACCAAAATGTAAAGGAAAAATATAAAGAAAAAATAGAGAAATATTTACCTTTGGCAGAAGAAATAACCCGTATATGGCAACAAAAGAAAGTGGTTATTGTACCATTGATAATATCAGTAACAGGAACTACTCCCATCTCCTTAACGCAACACCTTCAAGATCTAAGACTCCCCTTGTATATTCTCCACAACTTACAAAAAGCCACCATTCTGAAAACATGCAATATTGTCCGACGTTTCCTACAATCAGAATAAAAAGCTACACCTTCAAGATCTAAGACTCCCCTTGTATATTCTCCACAACTTACAAAAAGCCACCATTCTGAAAACATGCAATATTGTCCGACGTTTCCTACAATCAGAATAAAAAGCTACATTTCAACTTGGCCAAGCCCGTTAAAATGTAAAACATCCGTCGAGTGAACGAGAAAAAGAAACATAATAATAATAATAATAATAATAATAATAATAATAATAATAATAATAATAATAATAATAATAATAATAATAATAATAATAATAATAATAATAATAATAATAATAATAATAATAATAATAATAATAATAATAATAATAATAATAATAATAATAATAATAATAATAATAATAATAATAATAATAATAATAATAATAATAATAATAATAATAATAATAATAATAATAATAATAATAATAATAATAATAATAATAATAATAATAATAATAATACTATTTCTACGCCTTGGTCAGGAAATGTCAAAAATCGCACTATGGACATTTCTTGTAGGTGACATTTAACATGCACGTAATGAGATCTCATAGCATTCACATGTGTTTGGATAATAACTCAGAGTAATAAGTAAACATAGAGTAGGCATATTCCCTACTACTTGTCGTCGAGACAGATTTGTTTACCAGCAGAGCATTGCCAGACGTGTTTTGTAAGTACAAAGTAGGAAACAAAAACGTAAGAATAAAATTTACAACAATTTTATTTTACTTTAAAGAGAAGATTTTTATTCAGAGAAAATATTCTTTTATACATTTTAATATTCACTTTCTTACCTTTCTTTAATACTGATAAAAAAGCTCTAGACCAATTGTATCAAATACCCACACCGAAAATTTGGCATCAGTGCATTTGTTTGTAATTGTCTAGAGGTGATTAGCGCTTTGTTCGATTTTTCCTGAATTTTTGTGTATTTAAGTGAACTTTATAAAGTGTTTTTATTTATTTTCAATATTGAAAATGCTGAAACCCCGAAAAACGTGTATAATTTGTGGTACTTCGCAAAATGATAATCTAATCTATCACCGGTAAGTTATTCACTACGTTGGCGTACAATTAGCAATTTCAATTAAAATTTATTACAATTAAGAAAATCAAATTAATAATGAATTACATATATCCTTTTAGATATCCTTCCGATAAAAATATGTTAGAAGTATGCCATGCCATAAGTGTAGATATAAATTCCTTACCAAAATATGTGTATTAAATTATTTAACTAACATTTATATAGGTATTACGGTAAACTCTAACCAATTACACGCCACTATACAGCTGTGTTTAACTACACTTCTAGAATTTCCATCTCTCTCAATTATAGGTTCATTGCTATTGACTACAAACTGTATGTTATTGTGTTGTGGCACCTCTATGTTTACTTATTACTCTGAGGATAATAAATTTTTTTGTTTAATTAAATTGCAGTGAAATTTTTATCTACGTACTACTTTATTTGGTCTTCTATTTACATATTGTTAGTCAATTTGAAAACTTAATATCTGATAGTCTTAACAAAATGCCTTTTAGATTAAAAGAGTAATACACCCAAACGTCGGCAACACATTATACAATTTAAATAATTGCAATTCCCTTTATTTCATACAAGAAAATAAATGGGCGTAGAAAAAGTATAGTACGTTACACCAGTTGTAATCCCATTACGCTCTCTTGAAATTTATGCACAAGCGTAAAATTTTTCACTTCGTGCGTAATGGGTTACTTACAACTATTGTTACGTAATATACTATTCCGTTATTTTTTTAAAAAAGTTACTATATTCAAACCAAACTCTTTCACTGCATCATTTATTCTGAGAATGTCGCCAGTCACTGCATGACATTTTAGTTAGATCTAAATTATATTACTATTTTTCAGGAATTATTTATCTAGTAATATTTACTTAAAATTCTACTTATTTATATTAATATGCGTTTATATTCGCCAACAACTTATTTCTATTAAACATTTATTCGTCGCATATTAAAAACTGCGTTGGAATGAAAATCCGTTTAATTATGTAAAACCTCCGCTGTTGGAATATAAGCTTCGTTTCATAACATAAGGACAATGCCATTGTATTTGAAATGCTGAAATATTCAGAAATATTAAAGTTAATGAGTTTTAGAATTTTAAAGCGGCTACTTACGGCTGAAGTTAGAAGAGGAAAATAACCTCCTTAAAAGTTGGCGTCAATAGGATGACTCTTTGACAAACTTTATTTCAAAAAGGTTTAATACTTTAAAAATAATCAAATTATAAAAATATTGCTGTTTTGTAGCACAATGCTTTGTTTGCAAATAAATAACTAACTTCAAACACATCTAAAATACTGTGTTACTTTAGTGATCTTACTAAATTAATGTGACATGTTAAAAACAACCATATAAAACGCTTGGAACAATACTTAAATAACGAACACCGTTTACATTAGTTGCACAGTTTACTTTCGATTTCTGAAGAAGATAACTTGGTTATAGAAACGAGCGTTTCACAGTTAAAATTAAGTGTTGGTTTGTAGTAAGGTACACAGTTTTCTGAGAACATTTCCTATAATAATGTTTTTTAAACCATTAGAAAGTAGAGTTTTTAACGAATAAAATGCCCACCTACTTTTTGAAGAGAAAACTCATATTTTAACACAAGAATTTTCAATTAAAAATTACGGTGCTTTTTTGTCACTAACATTTTATATCTAATAAATTACAGTATATTTTGGGTTGGGAGGGTATTTTTTTCTGTTTGGAAAATCCTCGGGGATGGCGTTCAGGTTCGAATTAGCGAGCACCAGGTGTCGGGGGTTGTTCGCCAAACCTTCGTAACAATTTTTGGTTCGTCTTTTTCAATTGTGTCGTGGAAAAACTCAGAGATGACATTTAAGGCCAGGTTAGGATGCACCAGGTATTCAAGGGAGTCGTTTTCCACATGAAATTCGGATGTAGCTTACACAAAACGCCCCTATAATGATTTTCGGTTCGTTTTTGTCGGTATTTCCAGTAAAATTTTCGAAAATGACTTTAGCGTCCATGCTAGGGCGTACCAGGTGTCCGTGGGGAGTTCTTCTTCGCATGAAATTCGGGATAGCTCCACGGAGATTACATATATTGGCATTCCTGAGCTCCAGGTGTTCGGGGGAATATCATAATCGTAATCAGCGACCGTTGAGTACCCGACTTTGGCCAATTCTGACTTATTTACAAAGTTAATAAATTTGTCAAAAAATGCAATTTTTTAATGCATCTTTGGCTGCAGCAATGCAACTTTCGGTTTGTAATGGGTAGACATCAGGTAGGAATGGTATAAATAATTTTTGCAAGAGAATTTTGTATCTTCGGCCTTTTTAGTGCTTTATTGCCTCGATTAAAACCTCAAATAACAATTAATTTCTTTTTAAACTCATGTCACATTGTAGATAATTTCATATTTTAAATAATATTTATATGTGTATTTTCTTAAAGAGTAAAATATATTTATTTATAGCTGAATTTGAAGTTGGAACACCTCTAGCGGGACCTTGTAATTTTTTGGTTAAAGGAGCAGTTAAACACAATGGAACAATATTAACCCCCACCTATCCCGGTGCTTATCCCAAAGCATTGCACTGCACCTACCAATTTCTTGGTGCTCCTGGAGAACGAATTCGATTGGAATTTAGAGATTTCGATTTGTTTTATGGAGGACCTCAGTAAGTGTTTAGTTCTTATTCTATTTTTAATTTATCTGTATTTATGAGGACTTTAAATTGCAATAAAATATCGGGTTTATCTCTCAAATAAAATGCTAGTTGCAATATATTTGTATTGTAGTATAAATAAATTAACCGGACTATTTACATCCTATTATTATTGGTATTAAAAACAAAAAAAATGTTATTGTCAGATAGACATAAAAAGTAGAGTATTAAAAATAAACGTATTAACTTGAACAAAAGCAATTGTAACAAATTTAACTTGAATTTTAATTGTTTATTGTTTTAGTTGTCCTTTTGATTATGTAAAAGTGTACGATGGATCAGATAATACTTCAGCAGTAATTGGTACTTACTGTGGACAACAACGTAATCTAGTAATTTACTCGTCAGAATCCACCCTTCTTGTTGCATTCGTCACCCTCCCACGCACTGCCAATACTCAAAATCGTGGTTTTAAAGGAATATTTGAGTTCTCGAATTCATTTACTAAATTAGGTAAGTATAACTTCATTTTAAAATGAAAACTACAAACACGATGATTTTTCCAGATTTCTTACTAATAAAATGGTAAATTTTATAAAACAAATTCGATGCAAACAACCAAACGATTTAATTAAAAACATAACAAAACATTTAACTAATAGGTATTAAATTAAAAATAATTGTATATCTTCATGTTAACAAATATATCAAAAAATTATAATGTTATTGATCTGCACTGAATATTCACAATATTTACAATATATAGAAATGTATTTAATAATCCTAAAATTGTGATGCATTTGCAATTTTGACAGAGGTTTTAAATTTTGAGAAGGATCCACCAGACCACCAGAATTTTCTCTACGCCTTTGTTAGTAGAGAGAAGCATTTATGTAAGGTGTACAGTACTTACATTTTGCAAATAAACAAATGGATCATATTTTTGATTATATTGACAAAGGGATGATGATTGTATAGTTTAGATATTGGGTGTAAAGAGTTAAGAGAATCCGTAATTACCAAAAAAACTTCTTTTAAGATGTTTTTATTAAACGCAGTGCCCTATATATTGCATAAAGCTCTCCTGTCGGAACAGTTGATTATGGAGGTAATTATTTATATTTTAAGCTTATGTTAGGTGCAAAAATGGTGGATCTAACTCCACAGTCTGTTTTCGATGTGTCTGTGTAAATAGGAACGTGATCTGGATAGTGAGTGATAATACTGTAAAATCGGTAAGATTCGCTATGTTCCGATTTTTATTTGGTTTTAAAATTGGTATATTGATTGCCGTTTCCATAAATTGGGAAATTGTTTTTGATGCCATATGACATTATAAAGAGGTAGTAGAAAGTTAATAGCTTCATCAGCAGATTTTGTTAAAAAGCAGTAGGTGTATTATCTGGACCAGGGATAGTATTTTTTAATGAATTGAGCCCTTCTATTAATTCATCTTTGATAATAGGAACATTTAATTTACTGTTGTCTTGTATGTGTGTCTCCCCAGAAAAATTGTCATTACCGGATTGTCTTCCGTATTTGCTGGTGCCTCTGCTATTTTTTATTGTCTGTCAGTTCACTCCAACTTTCTTCCTTTGTTGAGATTTGATAATACTTATTGTATGCCTTTATTTTTTTAACTTCTCTCCAGACAGCGGTTATGTTGGCATTTATATTGATGCTATTGACATATTTTTTCCAGGATTCTTTTTTAATTCTATTGATTATTAGCTTTGAATCCGCTATCTTTTTCTTTCGATCTAGATTTGCCTCGATTTTGTGTCGCTTGTATTTGTTTAATGCTTTCTTGCTCTAATTGATTACTTGATCACATTCGTTATTCCATCAGGGTACTATTTTATTCCTTTTAATGTTTAGTTTTTCCAATGGATACTTCTGCAAATTTTATAACGAAATTATTGAATTTATTAACGACTTAATTATTTCTAAATGTAATGGTATGTTTTATCTCCTCTTCAATTTTTTGTTTAAATAAGGTCCAGTTCGTGTTTTTCAGTTTCCATGTTGCCGGCGGGTTTTGATTAATGGTTAAGAAAACAAATTATTTACTCTAAATTATATCATTTCACAAATAAGTATTTAGCACAAGAACAGCATGGTTTTCGGACTCAACGATCTATAATCACAAACTTAAATTTTTCTAATAATGCATTTAAAACTCTACAGTGCAAAAGTCAATTGGATATTATATTTACTATAAGGCATTTGATCAAGTAAACCATGCGATTTTATTGGAAAAATTGACAAGGTTTGTCTAACAAATGACTTCCTAGAATTGCTAAAATGCTATTTACAAAACAGATTCTTTATTCTTTATTCGGGAAAGTATCATGTCAATTCTGTCAATCGGTGCGAGATTGTGTCTTTACAAAAATCCATAAATAATGTGAATAAGTGGAGTATTGATAATTTACTATTCTTTAATGTTAAAAAATGCTATACATAGCATTACATAGACAATAACCAGATTAAAAGAATATATTTTTCGTATCAATTCGGGAATTAGGTCCTAGAGAAGAAAGCTGAGGTTAAAGATTTGGGCATTGTATATAACCGATTGTTCTCATTTACAAAACATATTGCAAATATTTTCAGATCTAGGAATCGTCAACTTGGATACACAATTAGACAAACTTTTGAATTCAATAATGTTAACACAATTAAATTACTTCACTACAGCTTAGTTAGACCTAAACTTGAATTTGGATCAGTTATTTGGGGTGGGGAGTATATTACAATATTAGAAAAAATTGAAAAAATTCAAAATAAATTTCTTCGCTACTTATATTACAAAAAAAATCATAATTGGCCTAATTATAAACTTGTAAGAACAACACAATTAAGGAAGGAATTTAAAATTCTCTAGTTCCATAAGTTGATTTTAAATCATATTATTAATATAAATTATTATTGGTATCGATTCCCTTCAGTTCTGATTTTGTTTTTGTACTTTTTTGTCTTAAATGTAAACTATGATAATTGTCATATTCATTAGGCTTTAGTTTAAATATATTAATTTTCAGAGATCCAATTCCTGTAATTAAGCTTAATAAGCTTGTTTGGATTATTAAATAAAAATAGAACGGAATCTACAACTGTTTTCTAAACTTTGAAACCAGTTTTGTTCATCTGATTTAAGTAGTCCGATCTTCAGTATGCGAATGTACTTCTTCTAGCATATTTACAAGTCCTGGAATGTCGATGGTTTAATCCTTTGCTATGTTGAAAAACATCATTTGATCCATAGGTATTTTCTAGCAGGTTTTTTAGTTTTTTGTTACTGAATTTAATTTTTTTATTATGCGTATCTTCCAAGTTTCAGGTGGTATAATCTCTGGGTTGGAAGTTTTTCTTGATTTCTTTTTAGGTTTTAGTGATGGCAGTGGAAATTCTACGTGTTGCTCTTCTTGTGGAGTGAGTTCGGTAGGGGTGACAATTTCTGAACTATAGGTTCTTGCATTGTACTTGAATTTTGAGTATCTTCTATTGGTTGTAGAGTGGTGGTAGATTGGAGTTGTTTTGAAATGTTGATGGCAGTAGGAAGATAATCTTAATCACCTTCTATGGAAGGATTGGATAGTTGATGGAATGTTTGGTTTGGTTAGTATATGGTTGTAGGCGGGATCTGTAGAGCCTATTTTTAAAAAAGTAACTGGTGACATAAGTTGGAGTCTAATTTTTTCCAGCTCTTGAATAATTTTATTGTGTGGAATTGTAGGGCTAACGTTCGAGAGCAAAAGTCTTTCCAAAGGGGTGATGAGCTTTCTTGCAGGAATAAATGTTTCATTTATTGAGATTGATCCGAATTTGTTAAGGAATTCGTCAACTATTTGTTTACTTGTTAGGTATACATATATACGGTTGTTGAAAATCCGAGATGAGAATATAATGTTCTTTGGATTTACAAGTGGTCCAATTTGTAGGAGGTAGTCTTGAAGTTTTAGCCCATGTATGGAAGTAAACACAATTGCTTGTTCTTTACTTGGAAGAGAAATTTGATTTTGACATAAAGCTGACAGATTTGGATACATCCTGACTATATAAAGAATACGAACTTGAGACGGTTACTTAAGGGAATGCGTCTTCTCCGTTTTTGGCGATAAGTTGTTTGCAATAATTGTTTAAAGAGAATTCGGTTTCTTATTCGAAGGTTTCCAAAGTTATTTAGAAAGATTTCTAAATGAAAGTGCCTAAAATTTAAACTAAAATCTGTATATATTTTAATATTCAATTCTAAGCTAAAAGCTATTTTTAATAAATTTTGTATTGTAAAAATTTCTCAAACATACGTAACGCAATAACAAATAATTAATATTATTTAAAACCTATTATACTTTAAACCATTATTGTACAGAATGTCAAAATGGTATTTACTATATTATACACTTTGTTTTTTCGACTGTAATTATTAACCAGCTGGTGCACCATTTGATCAAGCTTATAAATGATTTTAGCCTTATTTTATTTAATTATTTTAGGTACTTTCTTTTTTTTTGTTATTTAACCATAGATAAATTTCCATTTATATCTTTTGTTTTACATTGACAACTTTCAAAGTCTAAATTTTAAATATTCAAAGAAGAAAAAGTAATGTCATGGAATATTTTATTTTCTGTTTTAGTTGCCATTACATTTTATATTAGTTTGATATTTGTGATCGAGTAATTCCCTTTTTAAATGGAATTCTTTACTTTAATACTATCAATTCAATTTGTTTGAAATCTGTTTCCTGTAGTCTTAACTACTATTTTCTGACTTTAATGTTGGGATATTTTGAGTCAAATTATTGTTCAATTCTTCTGCTTAAGTTTTTTTCCGGATTTGTAGTTTTTTAACTTCATTTTTGATGAAAAACGTACCTATTACATTTCAAAACACGAGTTCAAAACACGAGGGGCATGTAGCCCACTTGTTTTTTCTTTAGAAAAGGATCCTACCTGGTCTGGGAACGAATCTAAACCTCAGAGGCGAGTAGACAGTTTTTTATTCCTAAAATATTTTAATTAAAGACTGCCCCTTATATTTTTAAATTTATTTGCAATACTTGTTTGTCTTCCATTAGCAGTTATCTTTGATCTGTTGGTTTGCAAATTTAAGGTAGGATAGCGATTTTAAACAGTTTATCTGGAAATCTTGTATTCATTACATAGGTAGTACGTAAAAAGATTATTCTTTATTTTTCTATTCTTAACATGTTTTAATTACATTTTTGATAAAAATATTTTAAAATCTTAAAAAATCCTGTTTAATTCTTAATAAAGACCTTTTTTATTTATTAATAATTTTCAACTTCTTGTGATATTACTTCTTATTTCTTGTCTCTTTACTTGTGTTACTGACTTTGCACCCTTGCGATGCCTGCAATTGCTTTGTACTTGCGCAGTATAAATTTGACAAGTATCTAAACGTTTGAGGTATGGTTTCTTTCTTTTTGTAATCTTATTGTCAAAACAATGTTCATACCCTGATAATGGCCTCCATGTTAGTGTGACATTTATTTTTTCCTTTGGCTTTCCAGTCACATTCGTTTTATCAAAACTTAATTAAAAACTAAAAACTTACCAAATCCTTACAATTGTATTAGTGATACTTAAAATATATATTTTAAAACAAATGGTAGAAATGTACACAATGTGTACATTTCGTCATTTAGTCAAGTAACGAAGGTTATTGAGTAAATCCCATATACGACACATATATATTTTATGACTTTGGGTTTTTCATTTGTTGATATTATATATTATTGTTTTAGATTTCATAAATAACGATGGAGAACATATTCGGGGTACGGAGTGTGATCAAAAAATTCTGAGTAAAAAAGAATCGAGTGGAGTTGTCGTTAGTCCAAACTACCCCTTTCCATATATGCCGAAGTTAGTCTGCCGATATTTTATATACGGAATGCAGGATTCCCAGCATTTGGAGAGAGTACGGTTAGATTTTGTTATGTTTGAAGTACCTAAAGGACCCAAAGGAGAGTAAGTATTATACCAATACTATGATGGATGCGATTAAAATGAATAAATAGACTTTTTAAAGGGGGTTAAATGTTCTAAACGATATACAGGAATTTTTTCATTTGACTTCATAGAATAATAAAAATAAATTATACACTAAAGACAAAAACAGGGTATTAACAAATGCTGGCGTTTTATTTAGAATAGTTCACCACACTTATGTAGTTCCAAATAAATTGACCAATATGATAATTGATTAGATTCAATTAGAATTAAATTATCCTGGAGTAAGAACAACACATGTAATTTTCAAAAAAAAAAACATTTTTCAATTGATGCTTTAACTAAGAAATCTAAAATAAAATTATTATCAATTTATTAAAGAAAATAACTCATTGTTACTTGTTAATTTGCAATAATCACAATTGGTCATTATTTTAACTTCTCTAAACATAAACAAAAGTTAGAGTTCAAAATAAATTTTGTATACTTCTTATAAAGTATGTACTAAAAGTCACAATTTCGAAAAAAGTGCCACAAAACCTGCTGAATTACCGAACAGTGTTGGACTGGCCGTTGTCCCGGAATCACTACCTTAGCATACTTCAAGACGGGCGGTGGTCCCTCACACACTCTCCTTTTACTCTGCCACTTAGAAACATTCTCTTCTTCTAACCATATTCTCCACTGCCTTACTCACCTCCATCCATTCCCCTTTCCCTCTTAACATTATCTCCACCATATTTCCCAATACACCGCCTCCCCGAGTTTTTCCTCCAAGTTCTTCAGCACTTCTTCATTCTCCCAGCATCTAAACGCGTGTCATACATCATCCTTCACTTTACACTTTTCACACACTACAGTCTCTCTTTTCCTAATATTGTGAAGATATCCTGCTCTTGACCCATGCCCTATTAGCACCTGTGTCAAGAATTAGTTCACTTTGCCGAATTTCCTATTTATCCATTTTACTCTACTTCCAATTGCTCTTTTTAGCGCACCATCATACTCCTTTCACCTTATTTCCATTTCCTCCATCCAATCCATAACTTCCACTCTTCTAGCGCCCTACCACTGTAGACTCCTGGCTTTAGCCATCATGTCCAAAGGGTAGGATCTTGCCAGCACCACCGCTGCTAACCCTCCCACTGTCCTGTACCCTTGCATCACCCTCAGCAACATTACTCTCTGAACCCTCAGTAGTGGTTTAATCCTTGCATGTACTCCCGCTCTTTCACCCCATATTTCCGCTCCGTTCAGCATACTCTGCTTAATTGTTCTATCAATAACTGTTCTCTTCCATTCTCCCGCTCCTTTCACATTACACATCAATATTCCCAGCCATGCCTCCCGAATTTTAGCCTTCTGCTCTGCCTTCGACATATAGTTTTTGAATGATAGCTGGCTATCCAACTACACACCTAGGTATTTTACCGATTCCTCCATCTGAATTATCTTTCCCTTCACCATAACCTCCAAATCCCTCGCCTTTCTACGCCCCTGCACCAGTAACCTTACTGTCTTCTCTTCGGCCACTTCCAATCCGTATTGCTCTATATTTTCCACAATATTTCTACACATTTTCTCTGCCTTCCTTGCCCATTTCTGCCTCTCCATTTGCCGTACATACCAGGCACACGTTATTCGTATAAACCTTAAGAGGGGCGTCAAAAATGTGACAGCTGAAAACGGAAGGCAAACCTGAATTGTACCCAAAATTTCAATCATTTTGTAAACAACAAATCTAAAGAACGCCTTAAAATTACGTGTTCAAATTTTAACAGGATGTAGCTTAGACCTTTCTCTAGGAGATAAGGTTTTTTAGTTGAGTTTTATATTGTAATAAAAGAAATATTGGCTTTTAAGTGATGGTATGTTTTGAAAAAGTTTGACAATTTGTGATCACGAATTTTAACGCCAGAAGCTTAACTCCTAAAGAAAGCATAGAGAATGCGACTGGCAAAATATGAAGTTAAAAAAAGGTATATTTTTTGAGATTTGTTGCACGCAAAATTTGAACATTGCACCAATCTGTCAATTTAGTTCAACAGTTTTGGTGGCGCTTTTTTCAGAGACGTATGTCTATTCTAATTCTCCAAATCCAAACTTGACTTAACATAACCTATCCCAATTTCTCGTTTATAACGTCAAAATATATTAATTTTAGTGTTTTGCTTTTAAATATATAATTGTCTATATTAATATTCGTTTACAATTT
Source organism: Ophraella communa (assembly GCA_035357415.1). Lineage (NCBI taxonomy): Eukaryota > Metazoa > Arthropoda > Insecta > Coleoptera > Chrysomelidae > Ophraella > Ophraella communa. The sequence goes on from CM068989.1 coordinate 23,992,199, forward strand.
ACCAGAAGTTAAAAAAATTAATTTCAAAGTATATTTTCACAATTTGCGTTGGTTTTTACATCGTTTATAGCATTATCCAACTGATATGTGCAGTGTTATTGTTGATGGAATTTAGTGTTATGAACCGTTGTTATTTCCTAAATTACTTTTTACTTAAACACAATTGTCTTATTTTAGTCGAATTGGTAAAAATGTGAGTTTTGAGAGACCTGATTTTTCTTTATACTTTTTTTCATCTTTAAGTTACCTAATCATTATCTTATATCTTTATTTGTTAAATAACATAAACCCAACCTAAGGGATTTACATTTATAAATTAAAACCACATATGTAAATATTAACAGCTAAGTGTTAAACTGTTTTTCTAAATAGGGAGGATAATAATGTCCACAAAGTAAGGGTTTCTGCAATATTTATTTACATGTTCAAAATTAATAAATATAATAGATTTCTCTTTAGACAATGTGAAGAATTAAAAGGTCCAAAGTTTTTGAGGAAACAGTTCTAAAAAATAAAATATAAAATTATTCATAACTTTACTAACTCACTTACAAATTTTGTCAGTCGTCTTACTATCAAACAAATACAACCAGTGTAGACAGTTACTTGAGGTCCAAAGTTTTTGAGGAAACAGTTCTATAAAATAAAAGATTAGAAATAAAATATAAAATTATTCATAACTTTACTAACTCACTTACAAATTTTGTCAGTCTTCTTACTATCAAACAAATACAACCAGTGTAGGCAGTTACTTGAGGTCCAAAGTTTTTGAGGAAACAGTTCTAAAAAATAAAAGATTAGAAATAAAATGTAAAATTTTTCATAACTTTGCTAACTCACTTACAAATTTTGTCAGTCTTCTTACTATCAAACGAATACAACCAGTGTAGGCAGTTACTTGAGGTCCAAAGTTTTTGAGGAAACAGTTCTAAAAAATTAAAGATTAGAAATAAAATAATTCATAACATTACTAACTCAGTTACAAACTTTGTCAGTCTTCTTACTATCAACAAAATATAACCAGTGTAGGCAGTTACTTGAGGTCCAAAGTTGTTGAGGAAACAGTAGCATAGGTATATTTTAAAAACCATGGATTTATTTCTCCAACAATTTAATTATCTAATCATAGGTGAAATAACATATATGGTTACCAGAAAAAGTATAAATATTGCTAAAAATAGCATTTTTAGGACATTTTTAAATACTTTAGAAAAGTAGTAACCTATTGAATCTTGTAGAAATATTTTGTTTACCATACTCCACCTAATAAAATACTCAAAAATTAATCAAATAGTTTTGATTTAGAAAAATATACTAATATTCTTCCTGGTCTATCCTAGTATTTAAAATAGACAAAGGATGGCTCAAAGGACGAGTAGCATTAACACTTCTCTGAGATGCCCTAGTAAAGCCTCTTCTATGAACTCAAAAAGGTATAGGTACTCAAAAAGAAGAAAATTCATATATCTAATATGCAAAATACCTATATCAATACACCTTTTAAAACTAAATTTGATATTTAGATCTCAATCATAGATAATAAAATAAATAATACCTACCTATTAATTGTAAAAAAATTAAACCAGTAAATAATAGTATATTAAACAACGCATTTCATATGGAATTCTGTTATGACACGAGTTCAAGTTTTAAAGAACGAGTGCCACAACAGCCATATGAAATAAGTTGATTATAATATTTTTTATATTTTGCCATTTTATATATTTTTTTTAATTAATTTAATATTTTTATGTAATTACGAAAATTTTGATTTTAAAAAGTATGTCGTTAGCACTGTGTAATTTATAACATTTGACAGTTTTGACATTTTAATTATGAAATGTTAATAATTTAAAATATTTTAAAATGACTAACACACCAATAATAATATATTATATAAGTAAAATATGATATTCATATTCACAAATACTTTCTTAAAGAACAATATAAAATTAATAAATTCCTATTAGCTACAAATGTCATTGTCAATAGTCTTGTCATTAGACATTTCACTCATGTCGCCAACCATTTAAAACAAAAATTTGCGTGCGTAAAAGTTACATTACGATACGCAAATGCGTTTTATAATGAAGATTTTTATAAGTGCAAAATATAAAAACAAATTAAAACTTACCTCTTATCACTTCTAATTACTAGATGGAGAGTGCTTTCAAATGTAAATAAAATATGGATCTTTATAAAATAAATAAGATTTTTTCATTTGTGTGAAAGATACCAGTTAAAAAATTATTACAATCCTATTGGATACATTTTAATTTCAATTGATTGCACAAAGTATGGGGTTGACATTTTTGGAATATAATTAATAGCCATAATTTAATGATACAATTAGTTTTATTAAGATATACCCATAACATTAACAATTATGTTTAGTACTTGCAAGAGTATTGTTGGCCAATCGCTGATAGTCAGCTTATCCCACTTCTTTAGGTATCTTGAAAACAGGTGCACAAAGTGTATTTCTATAGATACTAGATAGGTTAGTTATTATCGGTTATAATAAAAATTACCGATAATTTTGCAAGAAAGCGTGTTATCTAAAAATTGCACAAGATTTTTTTCATATTTTGGCGAAAGAGCCCGACTCCGAAGGAGGAGGGCTCTTTTACAAAATATGAAAATAACGGAGTGCAATTTTTATAGATAACACGCTTGAATGTAAAATTATCTGGTCATTTTTATGCACGAGTGTAATTCAATGGAATATTTCACGAATAAAGAAATAAGTATTGTCAGTCAGTGTTGTTGTTATTGGTGTCATGCCGACGGGATGTTTTCGCAGTGCAATCATCGCTCCGCAGTGCAATTACCGCTGTAATTTTTCGATAATTGCATTTCTCTTATGACGTATATTATACATGAGGGAAATATTCGTAGGTTATTGAAAACATGGAAATATTTTTTTCTTGCACCACATTCTCAAAATAAAAATAAACTATAGGTAAGCTTTATTGTAGGGTGTGCTTTACTTTGTACTCCATTTTTCATTAAATCATGGATCTGGGTGGTAATTTAGGAATGTCCAATACTCTAAAAAATAAATAATATTTATTTATTTAGGCAGTAAATAATTAGCAAGGTACTTACTTGAAGTCATATTGAAGACAGACTAACCTGTTAATGTTTACAAACATTATAGTAACACTTTTGCAATAATCATCAAACGTTTTAGAAAAGTATTTAAATTTTTCCCCACAAAATATATTCTAAAAATTTACATCTACTTCAACACCTTCAAATAATACATCCATCGGAAAGTAAATAAAATAATCTCTGATCAAACTATAACCTCGTTTAATTTTGCATTTTTGCCAATCATAGATATTATGCCAATACATTTCAATCTCAATTTTAAAAAAGGTATAGGTAATTACATAATTTCCACTTTATTTCAATTTTTCTTTAGACCATGTTGATGTGTATATTCAGAAACCGTAATATGTTTTTATTATATTTAATATATTTATTCTAATAAATACCTTAATTAGTAAGGGTTAGTACCAGAGCTGGGTAGTATACGGATACTTCTGTATACGGATACAATATCCGGATACTTTTTATGTATCCGAAAGCTGTATCCAGATACTTTTTAAATTTTGTACCCGGTATCCGTATCCGTGACCAAATTTTAAAGTATCCGGTATCCGGATACTGTTTTTGATATTCGGATACTTTTAAATATTATTTATCGCCCTCCTATAATGCACCTAACGTAGGCACAACACTGCCCTTCCTTTAATTCAGATGTGTCTAATATGTTTAATCCCATTTTTTGTGCTGATCACCGTTATAATACACCTATATTATTATATTCTAATGGAGCTTTGTTTTTACCTATAAATCAGTTATAAAGTTTCATAAGTACGTTATTTATTTTTTATATTTTCTATATCTTTCTTTTCAAGAACCCCTTTGTACCCTGTATTTATAATTATTAGAAGAAATTCTTTTTCGGATTATAATAAAGGACATCCTAATATTTATATTTTTATTTTAGTGTACCTACAAGTACAAATAAGTACACCCCCTAAAAAGTTTGAAAACTCGGCTGGTCCGACGCTGGCCAAATTCAATATCAAAAGCTCAGGCAGTGACACGAAAAAGTTTTTCGTTAGCTCATCAGGAAATGTATTTTTATTATTATATATTACATTAAAAATACATGCACATCACATAGTTTTAATACTAATAATTTATGTCCTTTTTAAAAAAGTATCCTTGAAGTATCCGGATACTTGTATCCGAATACATTTTTAAATGTATCCGGATACATTTTGAGTATCCGGTATCCGCATACCTTTTTCAGTATCCGACCCAACTCTGCTTAGTACAATAAATTTCATTTATTAATTATTTGTTAGGTATGCCGAAATCTTATTTTATTTTTTTTTATTTTAAATCCTAAAAACAATTAATTTGTTACGCCTATGAAACACAACTAACTTCCAAAATATATCCAAATAGGAAATTATAAAAAATATACAGGTATTTTTCATCTGTTTATGGTTTCAAGGTCAAATGTATGTGTATGCCGTGAAAATATTCAAAGATTTACGAAGCAAAATTCATATTTTCATCTCTGTCTAAGATAAAGAAAGTCAACAAGCTCTAAAAATATTCAAATTTATAATAAAAATACTAATTTGAAACCACTATCGCCATCTACTCTACATTCTTGTAATTTAAAAATAACCAGATTTTTCACTAAATTCAGGCAGTCTTACCAAATTAGAAACGCCCCTCTTAATTCCGCATCCATCTTCACATTTTATACCACAAACCTCATCAAACACGCATTTACAGAGCGTCGCTCCCAATACCGATCCATGAGGCACTCCAATCTCCGTCCTATACCTCCGCCCTCGCTAGTCAACCAAAGCTAATTAAATAATGTAAAGAAGTTTCACTTACCGGTTGTCAAAGTTAGAATTATTATTTCAATGAAAGAAAGAGGCCGTACTCCTGGAATTCTTCGCGAATCGCTATAAGTATTTTTTATAAAGTTTGTTTAAAGCAGTTAACAACATAATCTTCTCATACTAATTACCTATTACAAGAATCTAGAGAAATAAAATAATTTTATTTGGAAGCTTAAATTCCGATAGCTACAAATCTGTTTCTACCAGGAATTATACCGACTAACCTTGACAAAATTCAAGACGCGATATTCCGTGTTATACAGTATGATGCAAATATATGGAATAAATTCATTATTTCAGAAACAGACGACTTTTAAAAAAAATTTTAAAACACGTAAATTTTAATTTCTGAATGGCCATCAACTGCTATAGATGTGTTGGACATTACGGTCATCGACGATTTTTTTAAATACAAACCGAGGTCACGTGAGAGCTCATTTGAAAGGTCTCCTTATTGTCTTTGCAACAATGTAATCATTTGAATATTTATTCAGAACAATAAACAACTAAAAGTGTAGAATAAATGTTAAATTACAACAAATGTTCAAATTACCGACCTTCAGCGTTTTCGAGGAGTTCAGGTGTTATTTGTGCAATTTCCGTTCGGATTCGCTTCTTCAACTCTTCCACATTATTCCGTCGATTTTTATATACTCTGCTCTTTAAATATCCCCATAAAAAGTCTAACGGAGTCAAATCTGGAGACCTTGGTGGCCATTCGATAGGCCCCCTTCTACCTATCCACCTTCCTGGGAAAACGTTATTAAGGTAATTTCGTACCTCAACGCCATAGTGTGGGGAAGCCCCATCCTGTTGGTACCATAAATCATTTCTATTTGGAAATAGCTGATTCAGCTGTGGCATCAGATTATTTTGAAGAAATTCCAGATAACTAGCAGCAGTTAGGTTTTCCTCAAAAAAATATGGCCCTGCAATTTGATTGTTTATAATGCCGGTCCAAACATTCACCTTCTCGGGATATTGTTTAATCTAGAAGTTTATGAAAATCTAGAGTTTTGAAATATTATTCATGATGGTGTAACAAATCTAATACATATTTCACTTTTCACCCTTATTAAATTACTGAGTCCTTAACTATTTTCTTTGTTTTTCAAACTGTCATTAATATACATAGATGGTTTGTTTTACTTCTTAGTAATAGAACTCTCCAATGTATCTATATATTATGTGCTGTTATGAATCATTGACTCCAGAACTATTATAATTCTAAATAAAAATATGCGTAAAGATTGCATGTACACACTTTCATTTAATTTTAGGTGACATAAAAAGTATTTATCTTTTAAGAAACTAAACGCTTTTGGCTTACAAAACCATTATCAGAGTTTCAACCTAAAATATTCTACTAAAACCACTAAAAGAGAAAATTAAAGCTATATAAAAACTTAAAACAAAAAATATAGTTCATAAAGTAAATACAAAATCCTGGTAATTTATTATATCATTCTTATTATTTTTAGTTGTTCCGACGGATATCTAAAGATCTACTTAAAAGGTCAGGAGACAACGGATTCTTATGATAAGTTTGACTATGAAATGTGCGGAGAGAACAGTAAGCCTACAGTAGTTGTTTCCGATGGACCCAGATTGGTAATGGTATTTAGTAGTGGAGAGCTTATGGGTCGTGGTTTCAAAGCCAACTATACTTTTGAGACTGGTGAGTTTTTAATAATACTTTACATCTAGTATAAGATAGATTGGGAACAATCCAATAAAAGAGATATAGAAATTAAAAACAATTTGGGCAATACACATTCAAATCACTTATCTAATTATCATAACTGTTTTTAACAACTATTGAAAAACGCCTATCTAAACTTATAGTTTCAAATCTCAAAAAAAATATAGTAAGTATACAGAAAAACATATTTTAAGTACATACCTGTGATTGTTAATCAAACTTAAAGATGCTTCTAATCATAAATAGAGACATTAGCATTATATTCTATTTTTAGTATCGACTTCTCGACTTGTTTGAAAATCAAAAAAAAACAATTAATTTATTAATATTTTTATGGTTGTACGTTTTTGAATAACTTCCAATATTGTTAAATATTTTTAAATAATTTCATTATAAAATAATACAAAATATACCTTTAAATTTATAATTATTTATTTATAATTATTTGCAGAATACAGAATTCCTGGTACTGCAGCTCCAGATGGGTCATGTTCCTTTACTTATTTAAGCACCAGCAAAAAGAAAGGAGAATTTAATTCTCCGCGATACCCATCAAATTATCCTAGTGACACTAATTGCACCTATCTTTTTCTCGCCACTAATAATGAACAAGTCACACTAGTTTTTGACAATTTTAAGATACGTGCTGACAGTGTTAATGCAACTATTGGTTCCCATGGGTAAGTACTTTTAATATTATTTTAATCAAAATAAGTTTAAAATAGGTTTCTAAGCGTTAGTCGATACGACTTACTTGCATGTCGGAGTTGCTCTGACGATTGCTTCACCTGCCTTAACCTATGTATTGAATCATTCATACGGAGTCGGTAGTATAGAAAACTGCCCTCTCTCTGTCCGTGTCGCAATTGTCCGTCGTATCTTCTCATAGTTTCCATTTCAGTTGATAACTCGTTTGTAAATATAACGACATTGTCGTTACAAGGTGTAGCTCAAGAAACTATTTTACAATACGTTGCAATCTACTATAATGTCTCAGTTATTTACAATTCACTTCGTGTACCCTCATACATATTTTAATACATATGCCTACCTATATTTTTATTTTTTTCCTTGAGTCGGTCAAACATATCTACAAAAGCACTGAAACCATTGACTTAGTGAGCCCATTCTCCCACTTTTCATTCCACTTACTTCAGTATTGTGCTTCCCTTCAAAAGCGTATACATGTTCTTTACTGGTTGGGTGTAATATCCTACTCATTTCGAGCATTTCCGTCACTTAGGATCACTTTTAAATTGACTCGTATATTGTCACTAACGGATTGTATGACTAAGCACATCTGTAAGGTCTAAGCAAAAATCAACATACCGAACCCTTACAGATTCTGTAGCTTAGAAAATGATCAGAATTCTACCATAAAACTCGTACATTTAGGACAGGGCCGTATCCAGTCGAACCATCTACAGGGTATGTCTTACAATATTCTGTATATAATTTAAGATTTTTAAATAACTTTACCATGAACTAATCTGCCGAGAATAAGAAAAGCATAGACAATTCTCACACGGCTTAGAATAGGTCACATACCACTCACCCACCAACATTTACTCCCCAAAGAAATTCCACTCATATGTGACATGTGTAATGTGCAAATAAGTGTATCGCATATAGTGCAGTGTCCTAATTTTAAATTACAACGAGAAATCCACGGTATTAAAGGACCGGTAGAGAACATACTAAATGAAGATTGCAACGTATTAGAGTTCCTCAACCAAACTAAGTATTGTTCTCGAATTTAAGTTACCTACCACTGTATGTATTTTATTGTAAAGTAATACCTTGTTACTTATATCGTCCCACTAATAACCCTTAGTGGTTGATGCAGTTTAATATTAAAATAAAAAAAAATAAACTAAACTAAATCACTCTAACAGGCCTACCATACTGTTTAAAATAAAGTTATTTCTATGATCTTTTTAGAACTTCTCTTTGTCAAGAAGACTGGATCGAAATATTTAATGTGTACCGTGATGGCATGGAAACAAAAATCGGCCGATATTGCCAAATGTCGGCACCTGGTCCAATAGAATCACCTAGAGGTGCTACAGGACTAAAGCTAGTTCTTCATTCCGACTCTGAAGGAGTTTACAGTGGTTTTAAAGCAAGGTAAATGTAAATAAATATTAAATGTCAAACTATCCCTAAACCTCACCCTCTTAATTAAAAAACACATTCTATACACTTTGCATCATATTATTATTTAAGCCGTTTATCTATGTAAATTAACTTTTTTAAATATCAGATATAGCTTTGACACAGCAAAATCTATTTTTGGTGATTGTGGAGGAAATGTCAGTAGTTTGGATTCAGGCGAAATTAGTAGTCCAAATTTTCCAAAAGATTATGAGGCTCCTTCAAAGAATCAAGCTTCAAGAAGCTGCAATTGGTATATCACTGTTAGACCAAAGTATAAAGTTTTATTGGTTTTCGACAAGTTCGGTATTGAGGGAGATCCTTCTAGTAAGTAACATGATTATATTAAACTATTAGTTTTAAAAATAATAAACTATGTCATACTGGAAGAATATTACAACCGTAAACAATAATGTATTTATATTTAATATTAAAAAATGTATCCATTAAAATTCAAAACGCAAAAAAAATTTAATTTTCAAATCACTGTGATTCGTCAGTTTAATAATATTTACATGATCGTAATATTTATGTAAATATAAATCAATGAAATTATTATTTTAATTACCTAGCTCGAGGCTGCCCAGCTGCAGTGTTTAGACTGTGGAATGATGTTGCTTCTACTCCTATCGAACTTTGTGGAGAAAAAGGTATAAATGATAAATGGCAATATGTGTCTACCTCTAATGCCATGAGGTTCAGGTGAGCACATTTTTATATTAGTAATTACAATGTAAATAAATGTTTTATTAACTTATTGGCTTCCTTGTACTGGTCATCAACCTTCATAATTTAATTAAAAATTAAATTTATTAAATCTCACTGTGTAAGAATTGTTGATGATGCGGAGAAATTCTATTAAGCACGTTACATAACGATCACAATAAATATTTCAAGAATAGTGAACTAACAATAAAATTTAAGTAACCTGGCTAAACTTGAAAGCACAAGAACACGTAGAGATGATTTATTTATTTAAAGAGATTAACAAATTTTCCACTCAAAGTTCGTAACTTTTCGTTTTAAAACTGTTTATGTCACGCTTTAGTTTATTTTTAAGACGTTTTAATTAGCATAGGACGCCAAAAAACCGAAACAATTCCAACACAAAAACAACACCCCGACGGACCAAACACCACCATCCACCAGCCGGGGAGTCCTCAACTCCTCGGCAGAAACCCCAAAACCCACCCAAACACCCAACCTTTTCTTCCACGATTTCCATATGTGTTCCAATTCCAGGTCATCCCCCATTCAAACCCGCTCAACAAAATCCAAACTCATCCTCATCCCTTCTGATGACTTCACCGCCCTTTCTTCATCTCCACCCTCCAGCTCAATTGCCAACCCTTTGAGTTTCCCTACATTCCCTCAAGAAGCCGAAAACCCTCAAACACAACACCTTTTTTACTCCCTAATCCAAGACTTTACCCGACAACTTCATGAACTTACCCACCACCTGAAAACCATCCAAACGTAAAACCAAGAGCTGAAACACGGTCTCCTCCACAAATCCTGACCTACCACCCCTACCTACTCATACGCCGCTTCCATAAGGAACCGGTACTTCCCCATCCGCGATCGAAGCCCATCCGGCTTCTCCGTTTGAAACCACTACTCCCACCAAACCATCCGCACCCACACCTCCAACCCCACCGAACAATAACAACCACCCCACCATACACCCAAAAACCCAAAACCTCAAAACCCAAACCACCCAACCACCACAGCTCAAATCAACGCAACCTACCAAGATCTATAACATACGGCAATCCCTGGCCAGCCAAAAATCCCTATATTCGTTCCTGAATAGGTATGAAATCATCCACGGCCAAATTCACATGTTGAAGTACTTCAACAAAACGGCCCTCCTCAAGACAAACTCCTCAATTGAGCCCGCGGAGCTCGAAGCAAAAATCCGACAAATCTCTGGAGATGCGGCCATCAGCTATATTCCACTTAATTCTAACCCCAGAGCCTCCTCCAAGCCCAACACCAGAAACCCTAACCTCTTCTTTGTCTGCAGAAGTGTAGACAAAGCCATCACCGATGCGTAATTCGCAATTCTGGCCGAACTCAAGTTCGACCATATCCGCTGCTGGAGAATCATCTCCAGAGCAAACGACCTCCCCACTTCGATGATGAGAATCATCACGCCAAACGAAGCCCACTTCCATCTCGCCTTAACAGAAGGCATCAAATATCATGGCCTCAACCATCCCTGTGAGGCACTCCCTGCAATACGCAAGTATTGCACCAAGTACACCAAACTAGGCCACATGTCTTCCCAACTGCAAAGGTCCACATCCCGCCTTCGATCCCAGGTGTCCTAAAAGAACCATCCCCAATTATTCTCCAAGAAACAGCTCCCTTCACCCTAGCACGCCCCAAAAAATTACTTGAATTCCACCCACAATCCCAAAGTCTCATCGAAGTCTTAGGCACTGCACTTCCCACACTCTCTCGACATTGTCGCACAAACCCTCAATTGGTTATTGCCAGTATCCTACGGCATTAACTGCACCATCCTCCAGTCGAGCAACCAAGCCCACTTCACATTCTCTCTTGTCTCCAGGAGAGAATAAAACACTATTCTCCCTTGATTTTGATGGAGCTAGTCCTAGGCACTGTCAACTACCAGGGACTCAACCGAAAAAGGCATGTTTTCAAGATAAAATTCAGATAATCGGTCTCACCGATACCCTCTGCAAAGTCCCGCCCAGTTTATCCGGCTGTCAAACTTTCCATAGAAACAGGGACCAATATTCACTAGGTATCGATTTCCTAGTCCGCCACGGAATTGCAACAACAACTCTTACCCTACCAGTCCACCTCACTGACTTGGATTGCTTTGGCATCCAAGTCTCTATGAATAACACTTCATTCAACACATTCACTTACTACAAACACCTAAATCAACTTCTTTCCATTCAACTCCTTAGACATGTCTCTACCATTCGCAATTCCGTTATCATGGGCGACGTCAACGGCCGCCTCTCCGTATTCAGGGACACCTGCGATAACGCAGCCGATACTCTCTTACTCAGGAAACTTCTCACTCTCCCCCTGCTTAGAATCAGAAACCCCTCTCCCACCTACTTTGGCCATCTAGGCTCATCCATAGTAGATCATATTATATGCTCTGCTAACCCACCCCACAATCATATCCCCCGCTCCCGGGGGATGCAACAAAACATCTATCTCTTCTCCAACAAAACCCGGGTAACTCCTTCGAAGAATCTTCATAATTCCTCGAACTACCCCGTTAGCCTAGCTAACCCCTCCCAGGCGCTCTGTCAGGTTATAGGTCTTCTGTGGTTTTCCTATAACACTTACCGAATGGCTGACAGGAAGGGAACAATACAGTCACAGCTCTGTACCTGATTCCCCACGATGTCCAACACGCTGCCCTAATTTGGTCCCGTTATCTGCTACTTCTTCGAAGCCACGCCCAACAGACCTCTCTACCCCCAACTGGTACTCTTCTGCCACATCGAGCCATTATCTCCCAGCCTCAACTTAAATTCCCCCAGGACAATACGACATCCCCATAAAAACAACGCAAACCCAGCCCTGTAGAGGATCTTAAATCCTAAATCTGGGCTCATCTATTTTTATTCTCTTAACCCTTTGTAGAAGAAAAATCAAATCTCCACCAAGTTTCATGCACACATTCATTCATTCATTAGCATGTGTACCTACATTTTTTATAACCCTAAATCCATTTATGGATTTAAAATAAGATCAAAAGTCTACAAAAAATTACCTTTAAGGAAACCAAACTCGTTATTAAATTTTTTCTTGATTATCAAACATGCATAGTTATTTTAAAGTAAATAGACAAAAGAGTAAATTTTCTTTTTAAATCACATAAGCCGTGGAATTTAAAGCAGAAGGCCATTCATATAAAAAAGAATGTTTATCCTAAATTTCCTATAAACAAATACACTAAATGTTATATAGTTGTTGTAAACAAAAGCAAATATTTTTGTGATGGCTGTACTAACATCTGTTTTAATTTTTCAGCTTTATAACGGCCGATAAAGCTGTTGGTGCTCAAGGATTTCGAGCGGTTTGGACTGAAGTGATAGAAGGGCCAAGCTGCGATGAATTCCAATGCCTAAAGTCGGGGTTCTGTATTCCGGATAAATTAAGGTGTAACAATATCAATAATTGTGGGGCAGAAGACGAATCAGATGAGGAGGACTGTAAGTAATTAACTAATTATTAGCAAACATATTAAAATTAACTTTTTCTTTGTTTAATTAACGAGTACCAAAAATGATTAGATAGAGAAATACAAATTGTCTAATTTTATACCAATTTGGTGATTGCAAGGTAACACGTTCAGGGAAACAAATATGGTTGCTTTTTTATACACTGTGTTATTTTTAAAATGTGACATAGGGAAATACGTGTTAAATTCAGGCCGACATTCCTGCATTCATTAATAATAATATTTTTTGCTTCTTCCTTTGTTCCTGGTTTAATAAAATATTGTTATTAAAAAAAGATAGTAAATTATGGGATTCGAACCAGGGTACCTTCAATTTATACAAAAAATTTGTCAACCGTTGTCACCCTGCGCTACGGACGCTTCGTTAGGAACAATTATAAAATGTTATTTTAGTGAAAGGAACATGTACAATTATAAATTTTAGTTTCTTTTGCTTAAATTAAACTTTATTTAAAAAAAATCATAATGCTTTTTACTTATTTTTTAACGCTCTTTTCAATTAAGTTCTTAGTTTTCTTAAATTCAACTTGCTAAAAAAGATAGAATTTCGGCCTGAATTTAACACGTATTTCCCTATGTCACATTTTAAAAATAACACAGTGTATACAAACTTAAACATTTGCATTCTTTTACGATTGGCTCCTTTATTGGGAGCATTTTTAAAAAGTAACTAAATATTTAGATTAAATAGTCGACATAAAATATTAACTGATTAATTTAAAATAAATTGAAAACATATCATGTAATATGTCTAGATTAGATAAAACTCACAAAGCGGGCACGCGCTATCCTCGTGTAAAACAAGTGATGTGGCTCTCTTTGTGTCTGTATGTATCTAGTGTTTCACGTACAACAATCATGAGAACCCTGAAACAACATAATATGATCCCGATCGCCGACTTCAGTTCTGTAAATTGGTCAGTGAAATGATTAACTGTAATCAATACTATATATCAATGTTCGATATCTGTTTTTCGGACGAGTTTTCATTTTACCTTAACCTGTCGGTATTGGCCAGATAAAAATCCACAATTATTTCGTGAGGCGTATATTCAGCGAAATTTATTTAGATCTATTGGAGAACACTATTCCTCAAGCCCTCGTGGAAGTGTTGGAGAATAAACATGATTATCAAACTATCATCAGGGGACATATTGCGTGGCCACCCAGATCACTAGATCTTGCTGCACTGGACTTTTTTCTATGGGGTTACCTAAAATCCAAGATTTACGCTACCCAGCCTGAATCACTAGAAAATTTACAAGCTCGGATCATTAATGAATGTCGTCAAATTACACAATAAATCTTGAGTAATGTAGTTCGACTTTTTCAGCAAAATTTACATTACTCCATGAAAGCGAATGGTGACCATTTCTAGCATTCTGCATCTATAACTCTTGAATGGTGGGTCGCTCCACTGCACTTAGGCCACATTTGGCCCATTCTGCATCCTTCTGATGTTGAGGCCACCTATTAGCTTTAAACAGTCAATCTGTTTAAAGTAGGTGATAACGTCGCCAGTAGGCAGCTCCCTCAAGTTGACATGTGTTCAACGTGCTCAACTGTCTCATCTTCTCGTTCACATCCTCTAAATAGTGGAGTGTCACATGTACCCAACCTGTTCCGATGTTTTCGTAAGTGACAATGGCCAGTAAGTATACTTGTGACCAAACGACCTGCGTTTGGTCACAGACCACGTATTTTTTAACTAAACCTTCAAAATGAGTTATTGCAACACTTCTCATCCATATTTAAAATTAAGGGGCTGTGCTTACCCACTGTAGGGGGTTTAAGTTACGGGGAAGCAAAGGGCTTGATACATAAAATATTATTTTCCTTTCACATATTTATCATCTATTGTGTCTATGTCATTAGGTTTGTTCCAACCACGCAACTCACTACACTACTGCGCACAAAAATTACTATTTTAGAACGGTTCTCTGCTTGGTTGGAACAGACCTATATTCATCACTTTTCGCACATATATTATCGGAGCTCTTCTTGTAATTGTTTTACATATCTTTTTTACATTATTTCATGTTTCAACATACAAGCTACAATGATGTAAGCTCATCATGAGCAGATCCCGACTGGAGACTCTTCTCATAGAGTGATTCACTCTATAACTTAGGGATGGTAAACTATCAAAGATTAAGGCCCCACTACCATTTAGACGTCGACGAAAAACCAAAATGGAATTGGACCAAAAAAATAACTAAGGTGAAAAAGGTAGAAACACCTTGAAGACTTTAATCAATATAAGGAAAATATAAAAAATGAACAAACTTACATTAGCCAGGACTCGAACCCCTACAGCTCTTATAGCCGAATGGGTTTGAATTTAAAATTAAAAGAATTTAAAATATTTATTTATTCTGCCAGGTAGAACGAAAAATAAGGGTTAAACTTATATGGTACTTAGCCTGTGGAGATGTCTTGAAGCAGGATCTCTATCATACAGAACTACAGATGTATTGAAAATGGATATATATTCTGGAAGTCACAGTGTTTGCTGGTGTTTTTCTTTTAGTGTCATATGGTTATTTTTGTGCTTTTGAGATTCTTTGGAGCTGTGCTTACACAAAGATAAGAATAAAGAAATCGGCATCGGTATTTTTCCTTTGTGGCGGTCGGTAACGGAAAGGATACATTTAGCGATTCGCTTTTCTAAAGGAAGCCACCGTTGACAGATCTCAATCGAGATTCTTGGGGTTGGGCGAATGGAAGTGGAAATGGGACGGCAAGAGGAAATTAATTGAAACATTAAAACAGGTCGTTGGATATGTTACAATCATTATTATTATGATTTTCCATACACATTTTTTTACTGTAAACAGTATTCTTTGGTATATTTGATTCGATAATTTCATTAATATGATTGAGTGAAAACAGCCCATGGGTTCTGTTTTAACAGCCCATGGGTTCTGTTTTCAGTATAATGTGGGTTTTATTGGTTGTATTCAATCAGATGACCACAAATTAATTAATTTCATTGGATTTCTAATTGAGCAAAAAATTTTCTTAATAATGAAACTAGTTTAAAGCTTATTTTTGAGTTTCCTACAGCTTTAATTTTAACCGAAGAAATACCTGCAGCACATTTGATTTATTTTATTATCATTTCCTTTTTAATTTATTTCTAGCTCTAGCTACTATCTTCCACCAAATACTTGCTCAAATATCTCACCTTTTAATCAAATATAACTTAAAGACTTTTTCTTCTTCACTTTCTCCTCATTCATTTGTAATTTTTTAAAATGAAAGTTAATTTTTTCATCACACAAAACAAGCTATCAACTAAAAATGTTCTTAACCTACTACATTTTTTTGACACTTTTTTAATTTACCCAACTATAATTAAAAATTAATTTTGAATAGTAGTACTATTTTTGTCATATGATCTTTTAAAATTTTGTTTATTATTTTTATTCCTTAAACTTTATAATGTTTTACTTTAAATAAAACTCTCTATACATTTTGTAAACAAATTTTATTTCAAAATATAGCCTTGTTAGAATAGTATATCTCTATATTGTTATTTTATTTACCTTCAAGTTCAAAAACCTTTTCAAATTTAATTTAGTTTTACGTATCTATATTTTTTAAAATTAGTTTAAATTTAAACATTTTTTTATTATTAAAAATACTCTTTACCCTGTCAAAATGTATTTTTTTTAATAAAAGTTTTAAATTAATTTTTCACTAGTATAATTCGTTATATTCCTAGTTTTTAAACTTTTAGAAAATTTTAGCCAAAGTACAGAATAGGCAGTATGTGGCGTCCGTGGATAAAAAGTAATAGTGCTTCTTTCAGAGGTTCGTTAAAGAAGAATCACTTATCTTGTGACGCGAAAATCATTATAAAAAATGTGTATAGTTCCTTTTTTCAGCAAGGATATAACGTGGGTGCTGCAGCAAAAGTAACCAGTAATTTGACGAACATACCTCTTACTTCAGTTAGACGAATTGTTGAAAATTCTATGTAATCAAGAAAAAAGATTCCGGTGTCACAAAATGTCTACACGACTGGGAAAAAGATTTGATAAGTCGAAAAATCTACACTATGTACGATGAGTAGCGTGTCCCTACAATCAAAAGTCTGAAACAGCGGCTCATTAATGTCTAAACTCACATCAACTGTGGCCTCACTACTCTTTGGCGAGCTCTGTCTACAATGGGATTTAAATATCGCAAAATTGACAACAGACAAGTAATAATGGAATCCATATTCGTTCTGAATATATAACGTCAATAAGAAAATACAGGTCTGAAAATCGGCCAATACTCCACCTCGACGAGACATGGTTTGACACGCATGACACCCCTTCCAAAGGATGGTCTGATTCCTCTGATAAGTGTAAAACAAAAGCACCATCAAATAAAGGAAAGAGAATCACAATATTACACGCAGGATCAGAAAATGGTTGGATCCCAAACGCTATGTGGCTTTCTGCCAAAAATATTAAGGAATCTTGTGTTATCACGAAGATACGACAGCAGAGCTTTTTTAAGATTGGTTTAAAAAATTGTCTGTTACCCAACATTTCGCCAAACAGCGTTATAGTAATGGACAACGGAATCTAGCATAGTCGACAATTTCAAAAAATTCCTGGCTCAAAGAATACGAAATTGGAGATTCAAAACTTCATGGCTGCAAATGACATATATTTTGAGGAAAATTATACAAAAAAAGAACTTTTACAAGTGCTGCAGTCATTTTTTTTTAAAAAAGGTATGTTTGTTGTTGGAAATAGGAAGTTCCTGTAAACCAATTAGTTGAAGTTTGCTTTGGATTTCAAAATTGATTATGTTTTGACAGATAAAAATATTAACTGTCAGTTTTAATTAGAAAAGTTAAATAAAGAAAAAGCTCGTTGTTTTCGTTTATAGTATACAACCATTTAGTTCTTTTTGAAGTAATCAAGATTTCTCCTGGTAGGAGATCTTTTTATTACATTATTTTTGGCGACCGTGACAGGACTTCAAATGGAGAAAACACAACGGGTTTTGACAATCCATCGAGTAGCATTCGAGCGAGTGTATCATGCAATTTTAGAAGAATTAGAATCCCCTCAACCTGATGTCGCTGGTATACAAGGTAACCTTCGTCTTCTAGATGAAAAAATGGAGGAAATTCGAATTTTAGATAAGCAGATTCTCGATTTATTATTAGATATAGATGGACGTGATGAAGATATCGATTCTGAAGTTTTAAAAGCTGATGAAATAATCAGTAAATATAATAAGCTGAAATATACGGTAGAACAGAGACTTTTCAAGTCAAATCATAATTCCTGTAACCCAGCAAGTGAATCAAGTCATTCTTTTACCTCAAAGACCAAACTGCATCTACCCCGCATAAAATTTAAGAAATTCGGCGGTGATATCAAGGACTGGATACCATTTTGGAGCCAATTCAACAGAATTGACGGCGACGAAGATATAGCAAATGAAGATAAGTTTCAATACCTAATTCAGGCTACAATTCCAAAATCCCGTGCTAGACAGTTAGTTGAAAGCTTTCCTCCTAGTGCAAAAAACTATTCTAAAGTGATTGAAAGTTTGAAGTCGAGGTTTGGAAAGGGAGAATTACTTATAGAATTCTATGTTCGGGAACTTTTGAAACTTGTATTGAACAATTTAAAAGCCAAATGTAGTATAGGTGCACTCCACGACGAACTTGAATGTCAATTGCAGTCTTTAGAAACTTTGGGTGTAACTTCAGACAAGTACGTTGCAATGCTGTTTCCGCTAGTTGAATCCTGTTTACCTGAAGATCTTTTGAGAATTTGGCAGCGGAGTCAGACAAGTACTGATTCGATTGAAAGCCCTGGTGGAATTAAAAAATGCCGGTTGAAGAATTTAATGGAGTTTCTCCAAGAAAGAAGTGGAGAATGAAGAGAAAATTAGCCTAACCACATCATTTGAACCGACAATGAGAAAGAATGAGCCACGAAAAGAATCAGTGTTACCAACCGCTTCTAATCTGATAAATAACTATAGAACCCCTAGATGCGTATTCTGTAAAGACACCCATTCGAGTGAAAACTGCACAGAAGCTGGTACTATGAACATCCAAGAAAAAAAGAAGATTTTGTCATCTAAAGGGCGGATCCTATTGAAGTTCTAATTGGTGCAGATATTGCTGGTAGACTTTTAACAGGAAAAAAGTATACTTTGAAATGTGGTTTAGTTGCTATAGAGACATTTCTTGGATGGACTCTTATGGGAAAAGTTAGAACATCTTGTTTGATTAACACATCAACGGCGATGATGACTACCTCAATGTTCTGTAGATCTAATAAGTTATCCGATCTTTGGAGCCTTGATATTCTTGGAATATCTGATCCTGCAGAAGAACGGTCAAGAAAGGAAGTGGAATTTGCCGTATTGGAACATTTCCAAAAAACAGTTCGTATTAATGAGGAAGGTAGATACGAAATTGTTATGCCTTGGATCGAAGGTCATCCACCTCTACCCAGAAATTTTAATTTAGCCAAACGAAGACTGAATAATTTAATATTAAAGCTAAGAAAGGAATTTTATTATAATGATTATCATCAAGTTTTCATTGAATGGCTGAAAGAAGGTATCATAGAATATGTTCCTCAAAATGAGATGAACAATGATGGCCACTACGTTCCGCATCGCCATGTAGTAAAATTGAACAGTTCCACGACGAAAATCAGACCAGTTTTTGACGCTTCAGCGAATGAAAAAGGACACCCTTCTCTGAATCAATGTTTAGAAAAAGGCATTAACTTGATAGAACTCATTCCTTCTATTCTACTACGATTTAGACTTTCCAAAATTGGGGTAATTGCTGATATTAGGAAAGCTTTTCTACAGATTAGTCTAGCTCCTTCTGATAGAGATGTACTTCGTTTTCTTTGGATCGATGAAAATGGTCTTCTTACCCACTTTCGACATACAAGGGTAGTGTTTGGAGTTAACTGCAGCCCATTTCTTCTTGGTGCTGTAATACAACATCATCTGAAAGCTGTTTTAGAAAATTGTCAGACATCCTATGATAAAACAATCGTCGAAATATTGAAGAAAAGTTTTTATGTCGACAATTGTGTCACGAGTCTCGATACAGAGGAAGATTTGGAAAAATTCATGGAGCAGTCTATTCAAATAATGAATGAAGCCAAATTCCAGTTGCGCTGTTGGGAACACACTATTCTAAACGATGCTACTACGGACCCTATCGTGTCACTTGTTTTGGGGTTAAAATGGGATCGTTTGAGAGATGCATTAACACTATGTTTCGATTGGTTTCAAGATTTAAATTTTGATAAAATCACGAAGAGAACTATTTTATCTACAGTTAACAAAATTTTTGACCCTATTGGATTTTCGTGCCCAGTTTCCTTATTTGCCAAAATTTTATTGCAGAAGATGTGGATTCTCAAAATTGGATGGGATACGGAGGTACCAGAAGATATTATGTCCACTTTTTTAAATTGGGTTCAAGAATTGAGCATTCTAGTTAACCTCAGAGTTCCTCGGTGGCTTTCTAAATCATCAAATTCAAAGTCGGGATCAACAAGTATTCATATGTTCTCTGATGCGAGTCAGGATGCGTATTCAGCAGTTATATTCTGGAGAACCGAAGATACTGAGGGAACGCCTACTGTTCAGCTAATTCAAGCTAAAACGAGAGTTTCGCCAATCAAAAGGTTATCTATTCCCCGATTGGAATTATTAGCTGCAGTTATTAGTGTACGACTTCTATCGTCTGTGTTACAAATTATTGAGAGTAATATTCCTGTATATTGTTGGACAGACTCGACTACAGTATTAGCCTGGATTCAAGGTGACAATCAATGGAAGACATTTGTGTGGAACAGAATTGAAGAAATACAACGCCTGACGAGAAAAGAAGATTGGAATTTCATTCCTGGTCATTTAAATCCTGCAGATTTACCATCAAGAGGTTGTTCCTCGAAGCAGTTATTGGAGTCTAAATGGTGGGAGTGGCCTTCTTGGTTATTACAGGAGAATAGCCAATGGCCTAGAGAACAATTTACTTCTGACTGTTCAATTGTTATGAAAGAGGCAAAAAATACGATATCTTGTTATCTTAATACTGAAAAGGATTACTCTTGGTATTATCGTTACTTTTCTAAATTCCAAAAAATTGTGAAATTAGTAGGATGGGTTCGAAGATTTGTTAATAATTGCCGCAAACAAGAGAAATTTTTAAGTCCAAACCTTTCATTCGAAGAAATTAAAAATGCCGAAAATTTAGTGATTAAGTTCATCCAGCAAGAATATTTTAGTGGAATTGAAGATAAGAGCCTCTCTTCTTTATGTCCATACGAAGACGAAGATGGAATAATTCGTTTGAAAACAAAAATTTCAGAAAGAGACGATATTCTTGAATTTAGATATCCTATAATATTACCTTCGAAACACATAGTTGTCTCCAGAATGATTTATGATTTTCATGTCAACAATTGTCATATTGGTACTCAAGGATTGATTAGTATTTTACGTGAAAAATTCTGGATAATCCGAAGTAGGAAAACTATAAAATCTGTTGTCTCCAAGTGCGTAATTTGTAGAAGATACAATGTGAAGAATCTTGATGCAATGCCTATATCACTTCCAAAATATCGAGTATCAGATGTTGCTGCATTTGAGATTATTGGGGTGGATTTAACTGGACCATTATTTGTACAGAAAAACTCCAAAGTGTGGATTTGTATCTTTACGTGTGCAGTTTATAGAGCGGTGCACTTAGAGTTAGTTTCGACTTTATCCACAGATAGCTTCCTCCAAGCATTCAGGAAATTCATCAGTAGAAGAGGTAGGCCTATTGTTGTTTATAGCGACAATGGGACAAATTTTGTGGGAGCGGATAACGCATTTGAAAAAATCGATTGGGATAAAATTGCCGAATATAGTAAAGCCAAACCTTTCACTTGGAAATTTTCTCCCCCCACATGTGCATGGTGGGGTGGCTGGTGGGAGAGGTTAATAAGACTTTTGAAAGACCTCCTGAGAAAAACACTAGGCAGAACATCGCTTACTTATGACGAACTATCAGCTACGCTCTGTGAATGTGAGGCATTGATGAACTCCAGACCACTTACTTACGTCTCTCATGATATTTCAGATCTAACTCCACTAACACCATCAATGTTCTTACATGATTTGAGAAATACTGGTGTCCCAGATATTGACAACATTGATGCAACAAGTTTGAACAAACGTCTGAGATATAGATTTAAACTAAAACAAGAGTTATTAAGGAGATTCCGTAAAGAATACTTAGGACAATTGATACTGAAACCAAAGAAATATTCTTCTGGTGATATAAAAGTCGGAGATGTTGTTATAATAGGAAGTGATTTTACAAAACGAATAGACTGGCCTTTAGCATTAGTAGTTGATACATATCCAGGAAAGGATGGAAAAACTCGAGTTGTTCGATTGAAAACTTCATCAGGATTGGTAACCAGACCAATCCAGAGATTATATCCTCTAGAAATAACTTCTCAAGAACAGATGCAAGATTACAAAATAAAGCTGCAAAAAGAAGATGATGCAGGAAGAAATAAAGAACACGAAATAGAAGATTATGAAACTCCTACTAATGTTGTCACTCGCTCAGGAAGAATTTCGAAAAAACCTGAGAGGTTAATTGAGTCACACTTCGTCTAACGTGACCCATGGTGGGAGTATGTTGGAAATAGGAAGTTCCTGTAAACCAATTAGTTGAAGTTTGCTTTGGATTTCAAAATTGATTATGTTTTGACAGATAAAAATATTAACTGTCAGTTTTAATTAGAAAAGTTAAATAAAGAAAAAGCTCGTTGTTTTCGTTTATAGTATACATCCATTTAGTTATTTTTGAAGTAATCAAGATTTCTCCTGGTAGGAGATCTTTTTATTACATTTGTGATACAATTGCAGAAGAATTGGGACATGCAGTGTTTCGACTACCTCCCTACTACTACGTGTTCAATCCCATAGAGCTTATGTGGCACCAACTTAAATCGAGTGTTCACGGAAAAAATACTTCTCCGACTTTAAGTGGCAGTGTGGTAGAAGTAATTAGGAACTGTATGAATGACATTCCTACCGAGAGTTGGAAATGTTCTGTTAGTCATGTTATAAATGTTGAAAACTCGTACCTTTCTGTAAAATCAATTGCACCAATTATAATTAATTTAGATGAGGATAGCTATAGCGACAGTGAACTAAATATAGAATAGAATTGTAACATTTAAATAAATTACTTGTATATCTCCTATATTATGCAAAATTCAAATTTCTTAAGTTCGACCCTGTAGTACATTTGCATCTTTTACCTGATCATTTTCTACACAATGAGATTAAATCAGGTAGTTTATTGCAATTAATAACCCAATACCATTTACTGTGAAAAATACTATACAATTTGAATACCAAAACGAACACAATGCAAAAAAGAAACAGCTGAGAAACAAATAAAATTTACAGGACAAACGGAAAAAGGATAGAGAAGAAATTTTATGATATGGAGGTGGGATTTTAGAAAAAGATAACAATTTTAATGGAAAGACAATCGGAAGTAGAGAAAATACAGGTGAAACAAGAAGGAAAGCTGGAAAACTTACAGAAGACAATATCAGAAAAAATACAAAGAAATTTGGAAATTACAATAGTTAGAATAAAAGAGGATGTAAAGACAGCTACAGAAAAGAAGATAATTGATAACTATCGAGGGACGACAGACAACAAAAAAGACATTGAGAGACTAAATAAACAAATTGAAACGGGAATTTCATCAAATATCGATATAATGAATAAAGAAAATTTTAAATCAAAACATACATTTGATAAACAAATAAAAAAAGTCAATGAAGAAGAAAAGAAGTTGCAGTAGAGTAAAATAATTCTAATAAATATATTAATGAAAACAAGAACAAGGAAAAAAATTAATTATCAACATATATGTGGAAGAAACAAGAATAGAAAAAGTAGTAAGAAAAGCGGTAAACAAAATTATCAAAATACTAATTAAAATTTACAAAATATAAAATCATAAAAAGTTTATTGGAGAAAAATTGGATAAAGGTCAGGAAAAAATCTAATTTTCCATTAAGTAGGGGGAGGATAGGGGGGAGGTGGTAGTTAAGAATTGTAAATAAATCTAAAAATTAAAATTCTCAATATCTACCCATTAACTTTTTTAAATAATTATCATTACTTAGTTACATGAAATTTAGTTAATGATTAATGTGCTGAATCTGGATTCTAATATCAAAAATACCACTGCACCAACACATACTTTTAACCGTATTATGCGCTATAACAAGAATGACATAGTTTCTGATTGGTAGTGTAGTATGACGAGGCAATAAAACCATAGATTAATGATTAGAACAGATACAAATGTCGGCAAAACATCAAAGGAGTTTAAAATCCGTCGTCAATGACCTTGGACCTTCAACTCGGTAGGGCCGCAATGTTGCTAATTTCATATATTATCAGAATTTCGTATTGCAATGACTCGGGGACAATAACTATTTCCAATGCAGTATTAAGATTTTTTTAAAAGTTTTACAATTACAATAAAAAAAATATAGAAAGAACTTTATTTTTATTTCTGAATAAAATTCATTTGCACAGTTTCTGTGTAAACAGTCCACCGTACTGTTTATTCATTTTATAATAATAAAGTAATAGTCTATACCCCTATAATTTTATACTTAATCATAATTGATTAGTCAAATGTCATTTTGACAAGTCCATTGAACCAAGCGGTTACCGTTATTGCGCTTGTTTGCCAAATATATGGTTTGTAGAGAAAGTTTATATTCATAGTATGATTTTTATACATTATGACGTTTTTAATTACCTATATATTTATTTTAATGTTAATAAAATTAATTAAAAAATAGTATATTGTGCAACTAGTGGGAAAAGTTAAATTTTTCTCACGAGTGAGAAAAATAGCTATTACTACGTTTGCACACTATACTTTTTCTACGACTGCAAATTAATAAATAATTTAACAATTTCAAAGTAATATATTTCAAGTAGGTACTTATAAACTAATTGTTATTTATTTAATTTTGATTTAAAATTTAATTTAGTTAAATTAAACTTAAATTAAACACCTTCTCTCTACTTTCATAACACTAACATTTGGGTATTCTGTACTTTTTAACGCATGACGTTTTATGACAGTAGTCCAAAGCATTCTATAATCGAAAATTGTGTTGATTATTTCTCAATGGTACCGTGGCCCAAGCCATGGGAAAGATTTTTTCCCACGGCTTGGGCAACTTTTCCCACGGCTTAGGAAAAGTGACACTTTGTAGTTTCGTAAATTGTGGGAAAGGACTATTTTCCATAGCAGTCGTAGAAAAAAATATTGTCGAATATTTGTGTCTGTAGAACTATCACGATTAGAAATAGTGCTTATAAAATATTTGACCTATGGTAGTAAATTGAAGGAAATTTTACGTAAATTTGACAATCATGTTAAAAGATTTCTCGAGGCAACCCAAATGAAGCTGACATAAGAAGATGGACATTTAAATTGGTGTGTTCACCCCATATATTTAATAATCCTATATGGATAGTTGATACGGCAAAGAACATCACTACACTACAGTGCGGACAATATTTCTTTCTCTTTCGCGTTAGTAGATTTTATGCATTTACATTTACCCAATTGGTATTTTCTGTTTCGCTACATGTGCACAAAATATGCGCGGAACGGACTGAGTCTACATACGAGAGAGCAAACGATACATTATGCGTTTCAGCATATTGGAATACCTTCCACTTATAGAAGCTGTACATAGGAGTATTAAATATATGGTCCACCCATCTCCCTCGCTTTTTACTGTTTTCTGTCAAGCTTTCGTATCTGTATGAATCTAATCTGTGATAAAACTATGAAAATACATTACAATGAATATTTATTTTGTGTCACCTCAATGTCAAGATTGACATCCGCATGCCTCAGTCTTTATATAACTATCAATACAATAATATAGGAGGTTGAACTATACAACATTCCTCCCTTACAATATAAAACCACAAAATATAATAAAATAGAAAATTAACAATAACGATTGGGTGGACTTCTGTTTCACGGAAGATTTCTTCTCAGAATATAGTGTTGTGATAACATGGAGTTTTCTGTTTTTCGGGATTCCTGGCTCTATTTTGCATCTATACATGTTTCTTTTTTTATTAAGAAGGTCATTTGAAATAGATTCTTCAGGTACATTCAATTGGCTCAGATATATTTGTTGTACTATTTGAGCAGGTAGTGAACCCTTACATAAAGGTTTATTTGCTCATATATATAGACGAAGCTGAATGATCATGTTGATATTTCTGCTAAAACTTTTCATATTCCATGTTCCTTAAATCGTAGAATATGAGGTGTTTACGGGATCGTAAATTATGTCCAAACATTAGTTGTGTTAATCTGTTAATACTAACGTCTAGCCAAATAAAAATTGGACGGTATGGAGTAACTTTAATATGAGTTATATAGTTTTTTTTGACAGAATGTTTCAAATTCATTTGATGTCAACATTTAATGGACCGCTATCCGTAACCAGAAATTTGGGTAAACCAAAACGAGAAAAATTTCACGTAACACTTCTATTGTTGTAGCAAAAAATGATGATGTTTTTTATTTGTAAAACTTCCAGTCATTGTGTATAATAATCAATTAATACCAACCAAGTTTTTTCCTAGAATGGGTAAAATCTAAATAAAGTCTCGACTCAGAAGAAATACCCCATGGATAAAGAGGTGCACATGACATAATAACCTCAAATGACGGTATATCATGGGAAGAATTTTTCAGTGGGGGTGTAGAGAGGGAATCTGCGGGCCAGTAATAAACGGTTGCTAGCAATTTTTGGTATTTCAAAAATGCGTTCTAAAGGCTTATGATTCGTAATTACAATAAAAGGTCTTCCATACAAATATTTGTGAAACCGTCACAGCAAAGATTATACCCAGTGCCTCTTTATCGATTGTGGAGTCTTTTTTTTCAACATCGCTGAATGATCTTAAGGCAATAGCAATTGGTCTCAATGTATTGTCTGGACATTTTTGTGGCAGTATTGCATCTGCTCCCTCATTGCTTGCATCGCTTGTTACAACCAACTGTTTTTTCTGATCAAGTATATCATTTGAATATAAACATATTTTTAAATTTTCAAATATCTTGGTATCTTCATCCGTCCAATTCCATTTTGCATGTTTCTTCAGATGACCATGAAGGTGAACAAATCTTACGTGTAAATTTTCAATAATGGCAATAATGAGGTAATGGCATTTGTTTAATGGCTTCAATGCGTTCACCTGCTGGATGTATTACAAATGCATATATTTGATGACCCAAATACGTAACGATGGTTCGTAGCCTGCCACATTTTGAATGTCGAGTTTTTACACCAGCAACTTGTAAACGACCTAAGACATTTCTTAATATTTCAGCGTTAGTAGTTAAATATTGTGCAGTTACCAAAATATCATCTAGGTAGCACACAACTTCATCAACACCTGTCAGTATTTGATCCATGGTACGTTGAAACAATGATAGAGCAAAATTAATATCAAATAATAGTAGTCTTCGGTATGTAAAATAACCTTTTTGCGTAGCTGCTACCAAATATTTACTTCTTTGATGGTACGCATCTTTAAGGTCTATTTTTGAAAATTAGACAATTATAATTTCGATGCTATGTCTTCAAAACGTGGTAATGGACTGTCATCAACTTGTACATGGTTACTTTGAGATCTGCTTAAATTCATAGACTTCCTGCTTTTCCTGTGGCCAAACACTGAGAACTTATCGATTCGTTAAGTTTGTACTCATTCTTAACCCGATTTACATAACTATTTGTTTTATCTTGGTTTATTTGAAAAACTGTTAATTCTTTAGTTTGTGGAAGAAAGGAAAAAACCAATGTCAATGTCACCAATCAATTTATTCATAAAAAATAGTACTGTTGTTACAAAGCTACTAGTTTCGGTCTGAATTAAAAGACCATCATCAGGCTAAAAAGAATACAACGGGAAACATCAGAAAGAACATTACATAAATTAAGTAATCTTACCTGTATGTAGTACACAGATTTCAATCAATTGGAATGTTTTGTGGTTACAAATTTTACTATCGAATTGAAGTTATTAATGACATTGAATAATAATCATATGCACAATAGTTATATTCAATAAGGTGACATGGAAAATAAAATTAAAAATTGATAAAATTGGTACGAAAATTTTATCAATTTTTAATTTTATTTTCCATGTCACCTTATTGAATATAACTATTGTGCATATGATTATTATTCAATGTCATTAATAACTTCAATTCGATAGTAAAATTTGTAACCACAAAACATTCCAATTGATTGAAATCTGTGTACTACATACAGGTAAGATTACTTAATTTATGTAATGTTCTTTCTGATGTTTCCCGTTGTATTCTTTTTAGCCTGATGATGGTCTTTTAATTCAGACCGAAACTAGTAGCTTTGTAACAACAGTACTATTTTTTATGAATAAATTGATTGGTGACATTGACATTGGTTTTTTCCTTTCTTCAACTACCAAGTCACTTTTGAGAGATGGATGATTTACTTCGTTCTTTAGTTTGTATTAAAGCCTGTTCCAGAAGCAATGCTGTAGCTGGCACCTCATCGAAAGTTGTATCATTTTTGGAATGCTTTTGAATTATTTTCTCTTGCCATTCATGGTTGTTAATTCCAAAAATCATTTGATTCCGCATTGTTTTATATAGACTGGCACCGAAACTGGAATTACCGGCCAATGAACGAAGGTTAACTGGATGTTTCCTTTTAACGTGCAAATATCTCATTATATTTAATAAATACTCTGATAAATAGAAGTAGATTGTAAATAAAGCAAATGTCAAAAAATAGGTTTGGTTTGAAAAATTTTCGATTAAAGAATAGGAACAATTGATTTCTCTGACTGCATTCGACAAGTTGTTGTTGGAAATTTCATCAGATTTAGGACACATTAAAGTGTAGTGTATAGTATAGTATTTGCATTCTAGTTTAGTAGCGACATTTACTGGCTATGTATCCACATTTAAGACTTAAATGGCAACTAGGATGATCTTTCTAACAAAAAATGCATTTTGAAACTGCTTTATTAAACAATCCAGATTAGGTATTAGGACACTTTCTTTTAAAACTTCTGGTTTCCTCATTTTCTGTAAATCAAAAGCAGCAAAAGCACATGACACACCCTGGATGAATAATAAATCTGCGGAACTGACAACGAGTCGATTCACATCTTCACAGACTTCGGATAATAGAGTAAGGTCAAAATAATAACTGCTTTAAGCAAATCTCACATGATTTGGCAAAAAAACAGATCAAATTACGAACATAGAGTAGCGGCTTATAAATGTTTTAGATGCTTTGTCCTAAAGATCGCTCTTGGAGTCACGAAGGTCAAATACTTGTAACGTACGGTAAGCCAGGGAGAAAATTTTGGAGGGCTTGACAGTAGATTATATATGGCCATATATATAACAGATAAAGTTTAGAAACCGCCAAATCGTAATAATAGTCTTTAGCAAGATTTGTATGTTAGAATAAATAAAACAATATAATTACCTACCTATACATTTGTAAAATATTTAACAAACATTATCTAGAACCTTTTTTTAGTTTAAATGTTTTAAAGCACTGCTTATATCCCTATTTTCTTTAGCTTATAATTAAATTTGTGTGTGCAGGTGTATCGCGCGCGTCTCTCCGGCGGTCACGCAGCTTACGGCATCTGCTGCCACCACTTTTAATGGCGCTGACGCTGCCGCTGCTGAGGCCAGCGTGACGCCTCCACTGATTACAGCGCATGCCTACTCTACTTGTCTTACGCTCACACGTGAGTGATCCTATTCTTTCTCTTTCGTTTTATTTTTTAAGTTAAAGTATGTTTTAATAATTTGGTTTTTCATTTTCTTACTTTAAATGTACCGCTAATAAAGTTTTAAGACAATGTTTCTTAAAATGGACTTGGTGGACCCAAGAGAGGTATATCTACTTAAGACTAATATTACAATTAATACATAAATAAGGGTCCCTTATTGACATTTTAATTTTTTTAAATTGGTCTATAAGCATTAAAAGTTTGAGAACCATTGTTTAAAAGGATTATACTACTAAAATTTGCTAATTTATATTTTTTAATTGTAGGTATGATTAGTTGATTAATTTGTTTACCATTTTAAAAATAGAAAAAAGCTAAGTGATAAGTAGAGAGTAAATAGAAAATAAAAGCCAAATAGTACTAAAATAGGTTGATACATTCTTGAGTATGTCCTATATTAAATTGGCAATACAGATTCGATAGAAAAATCCAAAACATTTTCAATCAACCAATAACAATCTTTTTTCCATTATAAATAAAAAAGTTTAATCGCTTTATAAAAATACTGCAGAATAAAAGATTCTAGTATTAAAATTTAAGTTTTTCATATAGTTACGCTAAGTGCTAAGCTAAAAGAATTATAATAGAAACTATAAAATATCCCAGTTTCATCATAAGAAATATACAATTGGTTTTAATGAGAACGTGTTCTATTTTAATTTTATCGCTTAGTCTATCTTGAAATAAGTGGGACTAGATTCGATCAAGCATAAAGCATCGAGTCTTAATCCCTCACAAACAGTTTAGTCTTAAAAGTTTCATGCGATCTCTAAGATATGTCCATACTAATTTAGTCAATCCGATTTAACTCTGTATTATATCCTTAATAACTAAAAATATAATTACCCTGTAATCATCACATATGAGATAATAGGCAACTCTTTAATATTTTTACTTATTTTTAATAAGTATATTTAATATTTTAACATCATATTTTTAGACTCAACACGTATACTTCCAAGTTGTAGTTGATGGGATTCATTTTAGTTGTGATCACCTAAAATAGTTTATTAGGTATAAACATATTATACAATATAGCTACAAGGAGTGTTTTATATTTAAAAATTAAGTTTTTAAATTCTAATGCTTTTAAATAAGCTTTGCCTTGACTTATCACTCAACCATTTAAAAAAATGCAAGATGAAGGCAATATTAAAAACAATAATGCAGAATATAATGCCACTTAATACCCCAAACTTTCATAGTGTTAAGTTTACTCGTTTCAAAGATAAAGCCTTGTTGCCAGACTTTTTCGCAACAGGTGTATATTTTTTTAATTATTGTATTTCAATACCAAGTTCAATCGCTCAAACCTCAGTAAGTATGTCTCTAATATTTTAAGAAGTTTTATCTGCCATGTTTTATTTCGGTATATATGGACAAGAAATAGAGGTGATTGCTATTAGATAATGAAAATAAATTGGTTGCATTTTAGTTTTTTCTTAACCGATGAAAATGTAGCTGATTAATTGGAAAATTAGATGCTAGTATGGTTTCAATACAATTTAATAGATTGATCACCATCAATTAAATCTACAAATGTTACATTCTAGGTTCCCCAGGAGAACAAACTAAGGAGAGATTTCGTCTTTCCTGGTTAATTGCCATAGCTGCTATTTTGCTCATATTGGTGTTCCTTTGCATCGTTTGTCATAGAAAAAAAAGAAGACGTCGAAGAAGGGCACTACATCATTCTATAAACGTTCCAGTCGTCCCTGGAACATCGCGTCAACCTCCGATCCACTTTTGCGAAGAATTAGGCGAACGATTCGCGTCCGTGGACAGTGTCTGATGATGGTTAAAGGCGCCACTTTCTAAACGTTACCTTGCATTAACTTTTAAGTTGTCAGCAATATTATCGAAGAAACAGGGTTTAAAGATTGATACTCCTAACAGACTGAATTAGTCCGTTTTATTTTACACAAAATGTTGAGATTTCATAAAGTCATTGAAATTTAATACTATTTTCATTATTTCTTTTTATCTTAATTCTACAATATATTTAATTATAAAGTGTTTAATAAATAGAAAAACAAACACAAATCTAGTAATAATAATAGAAATACGAAATAAAACTTGGATATTATATTTAAAGCTCACTTTTACATT
This sequence comes from Ophraella communa, assembly GCA_035357415.1. Classification (NCBI taxonomy): domain Eukaryota; kingdom Metazoa; phylum Arthropoda; class Insecta; order Coleoptera; family Chrysomelidae; genus Ophraella; species Ophraella communa. Next base: position 24,024,285 of record CM068989.1, read on the forward strand.
TGTTTTGGTAGTAATTTGTTCATACAGGCAATCATTGACAAGTTTCCCACATATTGTGGATATGAAAATCGACTTGTCGCTGACCTGTCAATAATTTTGTGAATATCTATGGTTGTTATTTTACGATAATTGGTATTAGAGAACAAAAATTATTAATTATTAATAAATATAGTTTTTCCAGTTTTGACATATAAAGTGACACTTTCCACAACTCTTTGACGTTATGAAACGTCTAATCTTTTGTAACCAGTTACGAAAAGTAAAATTTTTCACAACTGGTAATGAAATAGTATATTATATAACAAGTATGGAAAGTGAAATATCACGTACGAGTAAAGTTTAGCACGAGCCGCGTAAAGCGAGTGCGGAAACGTAACGAGTGCAAAAAATACACATTCCAACGCGTTGTGTACCGAATTTTTCCTACGACTACAACAGGATTTAAACGAGTTTAAATATTGCATGGAAATATAATTGCTGCAAACTGTCCAAAAATGTAAAAAGGGAACAAATGAAATAGGCAGGAGTGGTTCGACAAAGAATGTGAAAATGAACTATACGAAAGAAATTAAATAAGAAAAGAAATGTTAAAGACCAACACTCAAGAAATTAGGAAAAAGTATAAAGAACAGAGAAGAAGAAAGATCAGCGCAAGATCAGCGCATTGCAGAAATAGACGCGAATTACCAAAGGAACGAAGTACGAAAAATGTACCAAGGTACAAAGGAGCAAAAGAAGGGATACCAAGCCAGAAGTTCATTTTATAAAGATAAAGAAGGTAAGATTCTAGCAGGAGAAGCCGAAGTTTTGGATAGATGGAGGGAGTATTTTAATGAGCTGCTAAATACAAATGACGAGGTAAACAGAGAAGTAGAAAATAATGACACAGAAATGGAAAAAGCAGAACATTGCCAAAATGCACCGACAATAAGTGATATAAAAGAAATAATTTGTAAACTTAAATATAATAAAAGTGCTGGTAAAGACAACATAACTGCAGAAATGATTAAGTATGGGGGAGAAAAACTAGTAGAGAATATCTATAGGATGATGCAGGTAATATAGGAAAAGGAAGAAATGCCAGAGCAATGGAAAAAAGCGATACTAATCCCCATTCATAAAAGAGGTGACAAATCTGTATGCAAGAATTATAGGGGAATAGCTCTATTGAACATAGCCTAAAAAGTCCTTGCTTCGTATATAAAAAAGTTACTTATTCCGAAAATGGAGGAAGTGGATTTCGGCAGGGAAGATCAGTGATAGACCAAATTTTTACACTCAGGAAAAAGGATACTCATGTAATTTTTAATTGATTTCAAACAAGCCTTCGATAAGATAAGAAGAAGTAAACTATTTAAAGCACTAAATGAATGAGGAGTGAGCAACAAACTAATTAAGATGGTGAAGTTAAGTATGGAGGGATCTAAATGCTGCGTAAGGGTAGGAAATGAGGGAACCGAAAGTTTTGAAGTGTAGAAGGAGTTAAGCAAGGTGACCCCCTATCATCCATATTGGTTACATATGTACTTGAATACATAGTTCGAAAAGCGAGAATAAATAGGTCAGGGATAATATATCACAAAAGACATCAATGCCTAGCATTTGCCGACGACATAGCGATTATTACAAGAAGCAAGCAAGAACTACAAGAAGTTATTGTACGACTCGAGTACGACTGAGGGAAGGAATAACGGGAAATTGGAAATAACAACGTTGAAAAACAAAACATATAGTTTTAAAGAAGTGGATACATTTACCTATTTAGGAGCAGAATTTGCCAAAAAGCCTGATCAAAGAAAAGATATCCAGAACAGAATAAACAAAGGAAACAAATGTTTATATAAGCTAAGAAATATATTAAACAGTAAAGTGCTATCTAGAAGTACCAAAATAAGAATATATAAAACGGTGCTAAGACCTATAGTACTATTCGGAAGCGAAATGTGGACACTGGGTAAAAGTGAGCAAAATATGATAGCGATCTGGGAAAAGAAATGTCTACGCAAAATTTTTAGAGGGAAGAAAATAGACGACATATGGCAGAGAAGAAGCAATAAAGAACTGAGAGAACTATTTGGTCAACCAGACATTATAAGTACTGCAAAGGGAAATAGATTGAGATGGATTGGCCACAAACAGAGAATGAAAAATGAAAGGGTACCCCAAAAAATAGTAGAAAGCAGGATAGGAGGAAAGAAGAAAAGATGACGACCTAAAGCAAAATGGATGGAAGAGGTGTTAAAAGACCTTAGAACACTAAAGATAACCAACTGGAAAAGAAAAGCAAACAACAGGAATGCATGGAGAAAGGAAGTCAACAAAGCCATGGGCCTTCTAGGACTGCAGAGCTGATTATATATGGAAATATAATTATTAAAAATCCAACATTCATAACATAACAACAACAAAAACTAAAAGTAAAATGGTTATTGGAACAATTGGTGAAATTATTTGGAACTTAAGAAACTGTATGTGTTAGTAATATGTTTTGACCATTTTAATTTTCATTTAACTCCTGTAATTTTACATTTTTTGTTGTTTCTGTTATACCCACATTATACCCAAAAACCACTTATTGAAATTTCAAAGCAATTTTTATGAAAATAATAAAACATGACATACCTAAAATCACACTTCCATAAGTAATAAACTGAAACCACTAAATGCATACCTACCTATGTGTATATTTGGTTGCATAGATAATGCAACTCATACAATATTATATTATATTATAGAAGTATCAATTTCACATTTAATTTATCAAAAGATAATATTTCTTGATCAAATTGAACAAATCAAAGTGATTTTCGAAGTGTCAAAACTGTGTGTTAGGTGTTTACTTGCAAATAAAAATAGCACAATTAAATTAATGCTGCCGTTTCATAAAGTCAACGATTTTTATAAATTATTACTTTATATGTCAACATTAGAAAAAATACTTTAAATTTGAATTCAAATAATCACATCCTATTTAATAACAGAAAAAATATTGTGTAAAACACATTGAGAAACACAATTTTTCGTAAGTGAGATCACACATATACTCGGAGAAAATATTGGTGGTTTTATGTTAACTATTATTATTTTACCATTCTCGAAATAATCTATCAGATTAAGTATCATTTTTTTTGCTTGAGGATGCAAAAAACTGGAGAATTGCTTCTTATTATTTATATTGATTGTCACTTTGAATTGTCACAAAATTGATAAATTTAAATAAAAACTTAGTTGGTAAAAAACGAATAACAAAAAAACGAAAAAAGCTGAAAATTAAATAAATATACTTTTTTTATCGTCAAAATTGTATAAAAATGTGTCTTATTTATCTTACGTATTTTATTTGGAAGTTATGATTAAACGCAATAAAATAAACTGTGACTATGTCTTTGATAAATCGCATGATAAGAAATATAATTAGAATCACTAAATGAAAATTATATTTTTTAAGAAGAATAAACATTGATTATATTGAAATTAAATTGATCTATATCGTCGAAGATCCTTTATATTGCCATGGAACAAATCTTGAATGACTGACTGAAAATCTGTCCTCAAACAGTTTTGACAGTCATCGGATTGCAAGAATTTCCTGTAAAAGCATTTAACACATGGTTTAAAACTGTCAGAAATACCTAAGAACAGTAAATAAATACTGATGACACAATATTTCTGTATAAAATTATCAATAACAGAATTAATACTCCTGAAACTCCTTCTATATTAAAAGCACCTCTTGTAGCCATGTTTCAGTTGGCAAACTATTTTAACTCGTTAATGCAATTTTAGTGAAATCGCTCTTTGCCTATATTTCGTTGCTTGGTATTAAACCCAATCTTATCCGGAGCAGAGTAAATATTTGTGAGCCTCAAAAATTATTCATAATGTCCAGTGGGGATCGAATACTTTTATGTATTTAAAATTACATTTTCTTCTTATATTTTACCTTAATAGTATGTTTGGTAAGTAAATAAATGAATAAATAATGTCCCCAACAGGTTACTGATTGCTATGTTATGTTATATGTACAACATATTTAATTTATTATTATCATAAAGACAATATATTATAAAAGTAATTTTTTATTTTTCTGTTATAATCAGCTATATAATTATACAGTCAATACCTATTTATTTGTTATTTTACAACCATCCATTAGATAGAGAACAAACTGTTGTATATTTCAAGTTTCTTGCAATTATTTGTAAGGGTGAAAATATCGTATATAAATATGTATACCTTATATTGAGGATACCTACCATTGTATATGTATGTTATGTAATCAACAGAAAAATATCTAAATTTTTTGTTGAAATATTTTAAATTTTTTAGTTGCAAAGAAGACAAAGGGAAATATTAATTTAAACATACTTTATAGTAAAACTCTATTACAACTTAACCAATAATGTGGAACTCAATTCTTTGACTTTATAAACTCAACATTTTTCTTTTTATGGATAATAGCTTTAATAGTAGTTTTAAATAAAAGTTTTTATATACCTTTTACCTTTTCTACACATCTAACTAAAAACTAAAGAAAGTTATCAGCAATCAAAATCTTTTTTTGAATGTTACATTTATATGATTTGAACAGCAAAAACCATTTTAAAATTAATTTGAAAAAATTTAAAACTCTGTAAAATGATTGCCTTACCTAACAAAATCAATTATATTCATATTACACTATTAATTATACGGAAATCAGTAAATAAACACTTTTTTTCTCTACTAACCTCTGGACCTAATGTTATTGACTTTTGTTGAGATAGTTAAGTTATTCATTATTAACCAAAGGACAAAAATACAGGGGCTACTTAATTAAGAAGTAAATCTCAATCTATTTGACAGAATGTGAGGTTAACTGACGCAAATTCAAAATGAAAAAATATTTTTCCTTATATAGTCAACCTACCTATTAAAAATTGAAAATCAACATCTATTAACATGTGTATTACATTATATTTTATTTAATTAGTGCGTAAATTTATTATCTATAAAATACTAATACTAACAATTTAAAATCCTGGGAAACTATTTGTTGGGTAAGTAATTTTTTGCAATATCCATAATTATATTAAAACATAAGGTTATTAAAAGTATTTTTAAATTTAAATGGAATGATTACATTTAGTTAAATATTATTATAATCATTACACTGTTACTAATTCAGTAAGTTAGAAGTTAGTTAAAATATTTCTATTTTAGTTTTGGAGTACCATATCTTGATACAAACTATAAAGTCAAAGATGTTTCGGTTAAAAAATTACTAATTCTAAATTCATTCTATTTTATTTCTTTCACTTCTAGTTTTATAAATGATTCAGAAATTGTAAACTATTCAGACTTAATAATCGCATTAGTTTCGATAAATTTAAAATTATTATTAATATAATATTATTATTAAGTATCATTATTTGAACATGAATATAATATACGAATTTAATAAAAAAAAATAAATTTAACACATAAAATATGAAACTTTCATGTTAACAAAACCATAAATGATTCTGAAACAATTTTATTAATGATGCAAATAGTAAATTACACATTTAATGCTTTACTGAATAGGGTACTGTAAGTATATAATATAATATTTGTTTTAAACTAATACATACAATCCAATGTGACAATAAAAAGTAGATTATTAGAATCCTTTATTATTTAAGAATGTTATATCATTTTAAAAATTGAAATGTAATGGGTTATTATTTATTACATTTTAGGTTTTACTTGGAGCAACGAAGTTTTATATATATGTTGCATGCCTACTTTTCTATTTCTATTTCTAACAAGTTTACAATAAAAATTATTCGGGCATTAACGTTATTTTATATTAATAATTTTTTTCTTCGACCGCAAACATCAATGACTAAGGGACAATCACAGCTTTGTATTGCTGACAATTTGGAGTAAATGTCAAGGTTTCGGTACAAAGTGGAGTCAAATAATATAATACTCGAAAAAAAAATCAGTATTCGTGGGTAACTCAGTATTAAACAATAAATAAATAGTAGGTAATCACCGTGTTAAAAAGTATTAAAATAAATGTTATTGTGGAAAAACTAAAATGGACATTAGCAAAGAAGATATTGTTTTTTAGCGACGGTATAAAAACTGTTTTGTAATAAATGAAAATCATAAAATTTTGTTCGTCGATAGGACGTTTTATTAACAAGAATTCACCTTGTAAAGTTGCAATAATAGGTAGAAATGCACAGTGCACAGTACTTATGCAGAAACATAACGATCTAGTGCCATGATGAAAATTTTTAAAATAAAAATCGTCAACTAAAATAATTTATAAAGATACAGATTGAAAGGCAACAAAAACGGGTATACAAAATTACAAAAAAAATATTTATAATTGTTGAATAATTTCTTTATAGGTTTTACTTTATGTGAGGTGTTTTATTTAAACAAACAATATACTACTTAAAAACTCTTTCACCCTTTAAGAAAATAATGTACAATGTACTTTTTGTAATGGAAGTAGGTATGTACTGGGAACCAAAAAGCCATAATATTTGTAATGTTTCTTTTTGTGGTATATCTTGTGAAATAACAATTTATAACCGTTTTCGCGGTATCGGGGTATATTAAAACAAAAGGGTTTGCGGATAATTCTGAGATCCAGACGTATTTGTTTTTGGTTTGGGCTAACGTTGACTTGCTATTATATATTTACATATGTCTGTTTTAGAATAATTTGCTATACGAGTAATTAATAATTTGCTTTGTTTTTGGCAAGTTAAATATTAAAATCACACCTATGAATGTTTTAATTTTATCTATTTAGGTTCATAGTTATAATAAATTTACAGCTTGATAACCAATCACTTACTTTCCAAAATTATTTTTGTTTTAATTAAAAATGTCAAACTTTAAAATGGATAAGCAAGCGAAATGAGCATTCAAAGATTTTAAAAATATTAATTTATATTGTATTTATTATATCTCTAACAGCTATTTTATTTAAAGAAACATAAATGTTTAAGTCTTTCATCTGTTTTTCATAATAATAACAAATCCATTTTTGTTGGCGTTTTTTGTTTTAAATAGTGATTAGTGCTTAACTATCGACGTTACAGTTGATTTTAAATGGAATTCAGTAATGGGTGATCTAAATTTTATTTTTACAACGAATATCCAATCTTCCGGTGCGTAAAGGACAGATAAAACAAAAAAATCTACTGCCGTGTTAAAAGAAACTTGCTTTTTAGTGTGATCGTGGAAACGCCATAGTTTTCACAATATATTATGTTCATCAAATTGTTACAATTATAAAAGACTTAAACAAAAAACTTTTAAACCAGTGGTTTATGAGAACATTTGTGCAATTATTATTCTAAACGAATTGTAAGCACTTTTGTTTCCAACACAAAAAATGTCTTTCGAAAAATATATACTTTGTACTAGATGTTAATGTATTTTTAAAGATACTCAGTTAAATTAAACTTACTTCTTATTATATTGTTGTTAAGAATGTGTTAAATATTTGAACTAGAGTAAGTTACCAAAAACCATACCTTCGTTATTTAATTATAATTTGATAATACAAGTAATATTATTTTGGTAAAATGAGTTATGAATGGTAGAAATAGTCAAAGGAAGAAAGTAAGATCAGAGAAATTAATGTCCACTATAAAGATAATTCCAAAAATTTACAAACGTGGAGATATGACTAAAATTCATTTACAAAATTGTACTATAAATGAATCGAATAACTGTTACTGTAAGAATAAAATGTATTAGTTTTTACTAATAAATATTGAAATGAAACTAGCTTTATCATCACTAAAACAAACAAAGTGATATATAATAAAAATCATTTAAAAATAATTTTTATTATTAATTTATAATGTAGTAAAATTTAATAAAACACGAGAAGTCATTTATGTTATGACTTTTATAAAAAAAAATTTTTTAACTAATTATTATTTTATAGTATTGCACGGAAATTAGTCCCATTTCGATTATATTTAACACATATTAAAAATATATTCGAAATGTTTCATGCTATCAATCACCTACGATATTATTGTTTGTTATCAACATTTCTTTTTTTAAATTTAACTGAGTATACTCTAAAAGAAACTTTTCAGTAGCTGTTTCTTGTTAAGAACCTTTTCTAATAATTTTACAAACATTTAAATTATTTTAAGTACTACTGAAGAGTTTTTTATTTAAATATAAATTTTTGATAAATTGTGTTTAAAACATATTGAATGAAAAAAAAATAGTTGCCTAATTTATGGCTAATGTAAACTAATGATCGTAAATAATGTGTGTAAATTAATTAAACTCAATAAAGTAACACAGAAACTAATAAAATATATAATATTTATAAAAAAAATTTATTTAATGTAAACGTTAAAGTTTAGGGACACAAGTAGAATAAATTTAAACATAAAGATATTAAAAACACTATTTAGACATTTTATTTATTAACAATGGAAACAATTAGTAAAGTTTATAAAATCTTGTGAATATAAATAAATGCAAACAATTACACTTTGTTTGAGTTGATCTAACCTAAATTTGTCGATTAGAATAGATACAGTTAATAGTACCTATCCATCTTTGATAAGTATTATTAAAAACATATTATTAAAACCGATATATGCAATGTTATACAATATAACAAAATATTCACATTTTAAATTAGTAACAGTTATGTAAGATATTTTACCTACGACCACCTCTCTAAACCGTCAATAACACACAATCTACAACCTATGTAATGTATCTCTTTACGCACGTAAAATAAACGCACGGCTTCACTAGCAACCACTTAGCAACAATAGATGTCGCTATTTTATTCAAAATTTCGTTTTTGATTCGTTTCCATTAACCCTACTTTCTGTCTGTATAAATGGATCATAATATAAATGTACTTAATTACGTTTCCCAGATTAATTTACGTTATTTTTATGTAATTAAGTTAATTATTTTAACATTTATAAAATTATTATTACCGAGATACTTTTTAAAAATACATACAAAGCTTTTTCAACTTATGGATACAATCCTAACATATAAAAGACACTTTTCACTATAATTTCACTTCAATTGCTATACGAAACCGTTTTAAATATTAAGATTGCACTAAATGTTAATATTAACTAAATTAATCACTCAAAAATGACGAAAATGAGTTTTACTACAATAAGGAGTACATTGAACCGACATATTTAAAATCTTTTACACATTGAGCGTCTGCGCATGCGTCTGACCGCATGTGCACACGTTATTATTTATCAAAAAACGATTATCAAAAAACATCCCATTTTTTATTGTTCTTATAACTTGTTTGTATGCGTGAAGTTTTATACAATTATTAAAAAATGTCAAGTGATAGTGAAATGAATTTAACTTCACCCAATATAACTAATGTTAACTATTTACTTAATTATTATACAATAAAATGATTAAAAACATCTATTGTTGCTCTTGTTCAATTATTATTAACAAAAAGATTATTAATGCAGGTACAAGTAGGTCGTAGGTAAAGTATAGTACGTAACTATACTTTTTACCACACACGTTACGTAATATACTATAGTTAATTTTGTGTCAGTTTTCAGGTACTTTTAAAATAGTTTTAAATAAAATATTGCTAATTGCTAAATTTAATTTCATTTATTTTATTTTCAATTTTTAACAGTACTAAATTTTCATTACACCATGTCAAATGAACATTTGTTAATGAAATACATTTTTAAAAAGTAGTAAATTTGTTATCTCAACTTTAGAATATGTTTTTGTGATCATATAGTAAAAAAAGTCCTTTTACTATTAAACTTGTGTCTTAAGAAGATTTAAAGTGCACATAAAACACCAAATAGTATAAGATATATAAATTACAAAACAAATTTTATTTAACATTTAAAGTCTTCCTAAGAGTTATTGTGTTACTTTTGTATAAACTAAAAATATAGGCTTAAAGTTAATAATTCTTATTAAATCGTTATGGTTGTATATGTTTTATTATTTTGATTGAGTACACTGTGAAAAATTTTTTTTAAAATATTATATTTTAATATGCGAATATTCAGTTATACTTAATTGGTATCATAACAAGTTACCTAGACCAAACGTTTCCAACACTGCAATAGCATTATTCATTTCCTAGTGTATTAATAAAACGAAGACTAGTTTAAGCATTTACGAGTTCTTTGGTGTTATGTATATGTGCAAAATTATACGAACCACGATAACTAAAATATAGACAAAACTTTTACGTCTTCTGCACTACAATATACACGTTCATAGCTAGAACATTTGACACAGGTCCTGCTCTTAGATTAAAGGAAGAATTATATAAATAGCTTCAATAGGAGAACATTTCTTTTTAAAAAATACTGAAACGCCAAGTAAAGTTATTATAAGAAATCGTATTTATAATTTACCTGTCAAATTCAAATTTGTAATACCAACGTCAACAAATTAAGATAAAAATCTCGAATTGCAATATATATTTTTTGTTAAAAAAATATAAATAATAGTGGGCATGAAAAACTCGTGACACAATGACTGTTTTTGCAGTACTCCGTTGTCTTTGTGGTACTTGTTTATATACCATTATAATACTATATTAATATTTTGGAATCCCTTAGAACCTCGTAACTGTTTTCTGAAAAAATTTCGGCTTGACAACTAAAAAATATAAATTTACAAACTTTAACTTTCAGTAAATTTTTTTGCAGATGTGGGATTGATGGGTACTTTTCACATTTCATTTATAAAGATGTTTCGAGCCTTTCATACCAATTTTTACATCAATGCAAAAACTCACTACAAAAGTCTTTATTCATAAAAACAAACTTTTCACCGTTTGCACCATCAATAATAATTCATTTAAAAATATATTCATTACCTGGACTAAAAGCCTTAAATTTTAATAAATAACATTTTATTTCAATGTTTCACAGTCTACTTTATCGTTTTCGTTGTTTTCTGTTAGATAAAGTCGATTGCAGTAGAAAAACGCACTAAGATATACACATTGTTAATTAGGATATATCATTATTTTTAAATCTTATCTACTCGCGATAGATATTTATATAAAGTATATATTGTATGTATATCCATAAATAAGCAGTTGCAGGGTAAGTGACAGTACTTATGATATGTTTCTGTCATATACAGTAATTATAATAATTCACTCACTTCGGTTACCTGTCGAAACGAACTTGTAATAGTTAATAATGCCAAATCACGATGTTCATTACTAAAATTTTCGTATTTAATTAATCAAATTGTAATTTTAGTTATCCTATTTATTTTCTATTACAGCTGTTAAACATTTACCAAAAAACTAAAAATATTTATTTCAGAAAATAATAAGTGTCATTGTTTATAGTTAAATAGTATTAATGTTTCTTCATCTCGTTGTAGTTATGCTTTTTTAAATATTTTTATTGATAATTAATTTATAAAGTCGTTGACCTACAATAACAAATAACCACTGATCTACACCGGCTTCGCATCTTATGTTTCTTTGTTGGCGTGAATCACGACATTGTAGATATACACCATAATAGAGTTCCCAAGTGATTCACATTGTATTATTCCGTTGAGTTATATTATTTATCACTCAACGATTATACTCTATTCATATTTCATTTAGTCCTGATGTAAACTTAAGCACGTGGTGGCTTAAAATATCCAGAGATGGATTTTACTTCTTGGTCTTGCGAATATATTGAAAATATATAGGTAAATGGTTTACTGAGTACTTTATCAATGATTGGTAGTTCGTTTCTAAGAAAAAAATCATGCACTTAACGCAAACAATTGGTCACCATCAATACATTAGAATTAATTTCGTTAGAGTACAACAAAAACTGAATTTCACTGTCAAGGGTAAAGGATTGTTATGACGGGGCATAAATTAAATATGAATATGCCATAATACTGTTTATATTATGTTATATTATATATAAGTACCTTTATACATTTCTGAATAAGCAAAAAAATTCATTTGTAGAAATGTTTGGTCATCAGGTCAATAAGGAAGACTTATTCCTGTAAAGTGGTACATATGTCACTGTATCTTAAATGTTGGAAAAACCTGTATTCAACAATCCGTTATCTTTTGAATCTCAAAATCGTTATTATATATATATTTATATTATAAATAATGAACGTAAATGGGCAATACGAAAAACTGTTGCAACTGTACAAGAATCAGAACCGGAAAGAAAAAGAAAGATTTGTAATAATAAAAAACTACTTCGATAAAGAAAAAAAGCTGTGTCAAAAAATAAAATCTAGTAAATTAAATCAATAAGCCCACGTTTCTACAAAAAGAAGTATAATCCCACCAAACACATTTTGTAAGTAGCCAAGTTTCTATGGAGCTGCTTGTTTATCTCTAAAAAGTAATGAAATCCACACAAAGTCGTGCCAAGTCAAAAGGTTCTTGTTGCAATGTATTTATTATTATAATTAATATTGTATGATTTGGCCGTAGAAGGGTACACAACGGTACCAGGCACCAACCAGGCTCCTTCACACCATTGCACTAATCGGTCTCCAGAACTGCTACCCATTGACGATGGAACATTGCCAAATACTTATGTATAGGCAGGCCTGAAACAGACAGTATAAAAAAAATTTTCAGTACAGATGGACTTCTAATCATTGATATAAGACCATCTCTATGTTTATTTTATGTCAGATCGGTGGTCGATTTGACGCCCGAAAAAGAAGAGAACAGAAGTCAGCAATGTCAATAATGACTGCCGGTGTGGCACAATCAACAACAACCTTAAATGAGACATTATTGTCCAATTACCAATAGCAGTATGGGCTATTACCTTGCTTAAAAACCATAGGTAGTTACAACAGATATGACATTTCGTGTAAAAAATTGACTACCCACTAACATAAAGAATTTTCAACAGCCAAGTCATACAACATTAACTATAATAATACAGAAATCGCAGTAAGGAACCTTAGACTTGGCACGACACACGACTTTATCTGTATTTCATTACTTTTTAGAGATAAACAAGCAGAAATTTGTTCCAGATATTTTTCATAAGAATTATCAAGTGGCTGTTCACAGTAATACTAATGTCTCTTAATGAGTATCCTGTAAACATGCAAATGTTTTCTCTGCTGTTCGTCTCAGTTGCGGAATAACAACTACTAGTTATTTTTATCAATATTTTCAGTAAAATCATTTACTTTTTCTTCTCTGAAATAAAAAATATTATTTCTAATTTGATAAATCTGGTTAATTTACAGCGGTTTTTAACATTATTTAAATTCTTCTATAACTTTATTACTATTATCAAATCAAAAAAAAAAATTTTTATTATTCGTGTAATCTCAAAAATTTCACATCCTGGTGCTAGGATACTACCACTGAAATAATTTTATTTTATTGACTGTAAAATGTTAATATGCTAATAAAATAAATTGTTATTACTTAATACACGGATTCAAATGATGAATGATAAAATACATTAGTTATGGTAGTCTCATGCTGTCTAGTACTTGGGATGTCTTGAAGTTTTTGATAGCATTATATATCATATATTACCTAAAAATTGCCAATTTAAAATCATGTTTTAAATGTCTTTGATATCCCTTAATTTTTACGCAAACTAATTGGATTCTTGGATTTTGTTAATAATTTCGATTCTAAGAATGTTTTCAAATGTTTATACATTATGCAAAGAACTACTTAGCTCATAGGTTTATAAAAAATCATATACTGCTCAAATATAGTGTTTAGGTAGGTATAATTAATAATAATAATTAATACCCTTCAAGGGGTTTACAATTAAAGTGAAAATGTATATACGGGTATTTTAATTCTCAGTATTAATTTTTAAGTTAGTTTTCGTTTATGGTTTTGCTGTATTTCTTTAGGAATGCCAAAAAAGATATATTTAAATATTATTATGAAAATAAAACTGTAAGTTCAAATAAGTTTTTTCTAACTGTAACTACTAGTGTAAAGCAATTTTAAATAAAAATAGAACGTAATATACGAAATGAAATAGTTCCATTGTCTGGAGCAATATTTTTTACTGGAAATTAAAAACCTCACTTTTTGGAGTAGATATACGAAAAAACCATATGTTTTTATATGTTTACTAATATTTTAACATAAAGTTTTTGTTTTCTAATATTCCTAAAACCCAGTTTTATTACAGTACCTTACAGTTTTATTTTTATGTAATATTAAATGTCATTTCTAAAGATACATAAATGTTTGGCCACATACGAAGACTAACTCGAATTTTCGACAAGTAACCAGCTCTGAGCACTGCGGCTTCCAAACTACACTCTATGTGCAACTGCGTTTTGGACGCACTTTGTTAAAAAAATTGTCAAGTAGTAGCCCTTTTCTGGGCAAAGGGTTATCGACAGAGACCAAAACATTTAAAATGTAAGCAATTCGATATTCCATGGTTAAAATAAAATTCACTTATACGCTTTTGCAGCTAAAAGTTTTCTGGTTCATATATCCCCTTTTCTGCCAAAATTTCTTAAGCTTAAGGTTTATTTAATTATATCATTGACACAGTTATTAAAAAAAAACGACCTATTTTGTATTTTATTAATTATATTAATTTTTCTTAATTATTTTATTTTTTAAAAATACTTTTAATTTTATCAAAAAATTCTCCAAATGTTAATATTAATATAATACAATAGTGTATGCATATTATACTCCTTTATCATTATTAAATCTTTGTAAAATTAATATACTAAATAACATTTAAGGAATTTATTTTGAAAAAACTTTACATGAAAAACTAATCGCTTGGTTTATATAAACATATTATTTAAAAGTGATATTTTTCTTCTTTTATAATTTAAGGAAAAAAATTATTTGATATTTTTGTGACTCCGTTTTAATACAACTTTTTCTAGACACTTTTTTTAACTAACATTCTGTATATTAATTTCCAAAACTAATGTAACACATGTCCCGAAATATATTAACTAAAACGTTCTATTACACAAACTACATCTTTAAATATTTTGGTCCTTAGTCTGTTATTCCACTTGCTCTCTGAGTTGTGCCAATATGTCAGTATTGACAAATGATAATATTATTTAGCTAAAGTTTTTATATTATTTTGATGGAGCACACCTTAGAGTAACAGTGGATAGAAGTCATACAAGATTGAACACATATATGGATTATAGATCTGGGTTATGAAGTTGTCAAACATTTTTAATTTAGAACTAAAATTACCTCTACTAAAATGTTCATACTTTTTGTATTTCGTTAGATATACACTTTATTAATGATTATTGAATTATTGTTATTAAAAGTTGTAGAAAAGTTTAAATAAAATCTAAACATCAAAATTAAAAGGCCTAATCATTAGTAATAATTTTCATATTTGCTCCAGAATGTTACCACATTTTAGTCAGTTAAAGTAATTTAATTATAATCAATCAATATGCAACATACAATACAAATGAACTAATCTAATTACAAACTATCCAGTGATGTAAAATTAATATATATTTATTGTAAAAGCCAAATTTAGAAAAAAAAATAAATGTAAAGTAACAAAACTCTATATTTTATGTTTGTTCAGCATCAACGTAAGTTGCAAAATTATGAAGAACTGAATGAAATACAAAGAACAAAAATAAGAGGTAAAAGGTCTATTCTAACCAAGCAGAGAACCGTTTTGGAAGAGTTCTAGAACGCACAACACCACTGCGCACAAAAAATACCATTTTAGAACGGTTCTCTACTTCGAACAGACCTAACAAAACCTTAATTTTAACCAATGAACAATAAAAGAATGAATTTATGAGTTTAATCCGAAATTTTAAATGGTTTCATGTAATTAGGTCGAAATATAAATTAATCGAATCTCTTAAAACACCCAAAAATATAAACAACTTTTAAAATAGTATATTATATGCCAAGGGACTAAAAAGCATCTTTTAATCTCAAAGGTTTTTACATCGTGGGGCCTAAGACCTAAAATTCAAATAAATGACTATAATAATATAAAATCCATTAATGGGCAAATAATAAAACCTTTAAAAAACAAATTCAAATAAATATTTACAATACAAAACCCACAGGTCGTGTACCTTCTTGCAACAAATTACCGGTGTAACATTTTTGTGTAAGAATTTGATTTCCCTTGGCATTAAAAGTGGCACTCCCTGTAATGTGTTGTTGTGTTTGCGTTACTCTCTACGGTGTAAAAATTATATTAAAAAATTAACTAGCTCAGTCTTTTTATAAATAAATATAAAAATAACATTCATTTGAAAAGTTGTATAAGTGATAATCTTGTATGATTCTGGGAAACTTCATAGTGCCTACAAAGTGTTTGTTGTTATATAGAATTTGCAAAACCCTTAGCGGTGGCTCTAAGAAGTTCCCCATAAAATAAAAAATACACATGATTGTATTTCGATATTCATCTCCATCAATATGTTATTTGTTAACCTAAAAAGCTGTTAAGTAATGTTAAGATTTAAAAGAATGGTCGCAAAACTGTAATATATAATGTATCAAAATGCTCACAGCGACTAGAATCGAGTAAATAAAAGTGTATTCCACTGTAGTTTTATTTTTGTTAAGCCCAAAACCGAGCCCAAAACATACTTCGGCAATAACCTAATTCTATTTCCCTAGGAACAATTTTAATATAAGAAGAGAAAATGAAGGAATACAGTTTTAAAAACCTCATAAAGGTTAGGAACGGCTTTTCTTAAAAGAATTATTAGAGATCATTAAATGCAGTCCCCAAACAGGCTTTGCAACAGGGACCAGAATGGTTCGTTTTATTCAGTAGCAATGAATGATTTTGTAACCTTGCTTTTTGTGTGCTACCAGATTCAGGGAAATAATAACCACGTAATTGAAAAAAATAAAAATGTTTATTCCTAAAAATATATACACAAAGAAAACCAAAATAAAATATAAATTTCTATGTCCAATTGGCGTCCGTCGCCCGGTCGCGATCCTCCCCAGGAACGCTCGCTTCGATCGCCTGGCCCTGTATAAACAAAATAAGAAACGTGAATCCCAAAAATAAACACTTTGGCAAAAAATAAAAAATGAAATTGAGTGGAATTCGATCGAGGTCAACTCCACCGATCGACGGGCTAGCCGTCGGTCCTTAACAACGCCTCGCGAATCAGCACTTCGCTCGGCGAGTGTTCTCAGGATCCGGCCACGGGGAAGCCGTCGAAGTCAACTCCTTCGAGGGCGAGAGGTAACCACCAAGATCAACACTCTTGGTCGCGGGAAACGGGGACGTCGTCGAAGTCAACACCTTCGACGGCGAGAGGTTGCCACCAAGATCAACACTCTTGGTCGCGGGAAACGGGGACGTCGTCGAAGTCGACACCTTCGACGGGGTAAAGGTCACAACCGAGATCAGCAGTCTCGGTCGCAGGAAGGCAGAAGGTCGGTCAACACCCGAGCTTCAAGGAGAGTTGGTTCCAGGTCAGCTCCCCAGACAACTCTCTTTGATTTGTGTCGGTTCGTCGCTTTTAAGCCGGAGAGCCCCACCGCTCCCACCAGTCGTACCATCTCTACCGGTCCTCGGCTAGGTGGGATTGAGTGGTAGGGCGACGTCGCTTGATCGATCTGCGCGAATCGTTACAATTTTAATCTTAAGAAATACGCTTCAGCTATATAGTTGGGTTGTTTAAAGTTATAAGCAAGTTTTTAACATTGGCTAAGAAAGCTGCTTTTCAAATTCCAGCATGCTGCCGGCCATACAAATTTAAATCGAGTCTACGGGTTGGGTTTGAGGGGATGGGGGTTCGTCGTATATTGATATGACTGCATGTGATGAATGACTGGGTAAACGAATAAGTAGTTGAAGAGTGTTAGAGGGCGAGGAAGTACGTAAAAAAAAGGAAAATGTAAATGAGTAAAATGAGGTCTGTAAAAAAGAGGCAAAGAGTGACAACAGGCTTGTATGAGGGCTAGTTACTGGTGGAATGAGGAAATAGAGGAGCTGTGGAAGGAATTTAAGGAAGAATCGAGAAGGTTATTGAAGGGAAGAAGGGTTATAAAAGAAAAAGAGGGATAGAAAGAGAAAAATAGTGAACTAGCCGAGAGAGAAAGGAGAAGGAGAAAAAAATGACTAGGGTAACTAGGTACGTATGAAACAGAGTAACTGGTATGTTATACTGAGCGAAAATGTGAGGTGAAAGAGTGGATAGATGTGGTGATAAAGCCACTATTGCAGATGGAGAGAGATTTTGCTAAGTGTGACGCAGTGGGTGCAGGACAATGGATGTAATGGCTCCAGCTCTTACCCATTAGACGTTGAGCACTTGGGTCAAAAAGTAGTTTACATGTAGTTCAATGCACCTTCATATCCTTCCCACTTTCTCACCATTTCTTCCTCCATCCAATCCTGAGCTTCCTCTTTTGTGGCACCATTCCACCGCTGCCTCTTTGCCCTAGCCATCAGGTCCAAAGGGTATGACCTTGACAGCAAAGCTGCTGCTAATGCACCCACTGTCCTGTACCCCTGTACCACTCTCAACAAAATCCCCCTCTGCACCTGTAGTAGTGGCTTTATCCTCGCATGGATCCCCGCTCTTTCACCCACACTTCCGCTCCGTACAGCATACTCTGCTCAATCGTCCTACCAATAACTCTCCTCTTCCATTCTCTCGGCCCTTTCACATTACACATCAATCTCCCCAACCATGCTGCTCGTACTCTCGCCTTCTCTGCTGCCTTCAACATATGGTGCTTGAAGTATAGTTGGCTCTCCAACCAAACACCTAGATACTTCACCGACTCTTCCATGCGAATTTTTCCCCTTCGCCATCACCC
This sequence comes from Ophraella communa, assembly GCA_035357415.1. NCBI lineage: Eukaryota > Metazoa > Arthropoda > Insecta > Coleoptera > Chrysomelidae > Ophraella > Ophraella communa. The sequence goes on from CM068989.1 coordinate 24,043,090, forward strand.
TAACTTCCCTCGTCTTGCTTCGTCCCTTTACAAGCAATCCCACCGTCTTATCTTCCGCCACTTCCAATCCGCATCGTTTTATCTTCCACAATCTTCCTACACATCTTCTCCGCCTTTCTTTCTATCTCTGTCTCTCCCTTTGCCGTACATACCAGGCACACATTATCCGCATACACAGTAATCTCACATCCCTCCACATATAATCCCACAAACCTTGTCAAACACACACTTCCAGAGCGTCGGTCCCATTATCGATCCCTGGGGCACTCCTACCTCCGTTCTATATCTCCTCCCCCTTGAATCTATTATTACCCGAGCCAATAGGTAATCCTCAACTAAATTAACTAACCCCTCACCCACTCCGAGCCCCAATAACGAGCTCAACACCGCTCCCTTGCTGACACTATTAAACGCGTTCCCCACATCGAAAAACACTAGTAGTGCCAGCTTCTTGTTTCTCCAGCTGTCCTCCTGCCTTTTTCTCCAAATCCACCACCCTTCCTAGCGCTGAGATGCACGATTTTTCTTTGGTAAACCCATGCTGGTTTTCTCTAAAACCCCCATTTCTCCTTAAGTCTTCCTCAATCCGTACCTTTATTATTTCTTCCATCACCTTACCCATACCACAGCAGACTAATAGGCCTGTAGTCTCCTATCTGCTTCCCTTGCCTACCCGCCTTCCTTATAAGTATAACTTTGGCCACCTTGCATACCTCCGGTAATTCTTCCTTGCTCAGTACCTAGTTAAAGAGCTCCCAGAAATACTCCACATTCTCCTCCAGTAACCTCTTTGTTACATCCCCTTTCAAGCCATCCACTCCAGGGGCTTTTCTTACCTTGATGCCTCTTCCCTCCTCCTCAACCTCCCACTTCTCTACCGACCTTATTCCCCTTATTTTACCGGCCATCCAACAATCCCGCCTTTATCGACTCATGACTTCCCCTCTTCCTTCTTCAATCGTGAATAGTTTTTCTATAATCTCCTTCCTCCTCCCATCATTTTCACCGCTATTTCATATGCCTTACCCCACGGATTGTTTTCCAGCTCCCCCAGTAACTCCTCCCACTTTTTTCTCTTCTCCCTTTTCACCCTTCGCTCCAGATTATTCTTCTTCTTATATCCCTCTCTACTCTTTACCCCATCTCTTCCCCTCAACATTCTTCTCCGTTCTTGCTTACATTTCCTCCACAACTCCTCTATTTCCTCATTCCACCATTAATTAGTCTTCCATGCACGCCTGTTGTGATACTTACCCTCTTTTTTACAACTCCTTATTACATCATACAACTCATTCACGTCCGAGACCCCTTTCTATCTCCTTTCTTACTTTCTTTCTCCCTCCACTTCAGCCTTTGTCCAACTTCTTCTTTTCTCTTCTGGCACCTCAATCTTCATTTTCTTTATATCCGTCTCCACGTACCTATGTAAACTTAAACTATCCTCTTCCTCTATCACTGTCCAACTACTCACTCTTTTTCCAGCCATTCGTCACATGTCTCCCCTACGAAGGTGGGCAGCAATCCGTCATTTAGCACCGTTAGTCCGCTGGATGTTAATACCTCCTCCAGGATCTCACCTTTTCTATCCGTTTTCTTTCCTCCCCAAACCGTATTCTTAGCGTTGAAGTCCCCTGTAACCATCCTCCTCATGTTTCTTCTTTTCCCTTTTGTTACCCTCAGATCGTCCTCCAACCCAGACATGCTCCTTTCATAATCCTCTAGGCTAATATTCGGGCTAATGTACACGCTGTACACCATCATGTCACCCATGCGCACTCCCACCCATCCGTTTCCCTTCCTCACTTCATCTACTCTTAGTCCGTCTTTCATCCCCTTATTCTCCTGTAACGTCCATAATCCATCCTTGCTTCTCCACATATCTAGCATTTAACTCAGATCCACACACCACATCCACTTTTCTCCTAAAAATCACCCCGTCCAATACATCATGCGCTATCCTGCATTTCCCCAGGTTTATCTGTAAAACCTTCCATTCGCCATTGGTCCTTCCTCCCTCACACTGCCTTCCCCTACCTCCTATTGTACCGAACTCCCCTCTAAGGGGTCCAGAGGGACCATCAAATTTTTTCTCTTCTCATGCCCATCCAACACCTTTTTCCCCATACAACAATTCTCCCCTGTTCTGTGCCCTCTGACCCAATATGCTCTACAAAGGAACGCCTGCCTGCAGTTCCTGGCCATGTGCTCCTCGCTTTTGCACACCGCAACCTTGTGTCCTTTAGCACCACACCCAAAACATCTACCCTCCTCTCTACCCTCCATAAATGTTACCCTATTCCACCCCAATTTCATCTCCCTTTTTCCCAGTATAACCTCCGCCTTTTCCCATTCCGAAGACACCACCGCCATCTTCATCCCATTCCTCTCTCTTCCCACCTTAATCACCTTTGTACCTTTCCCAGTTAATTCCTCTATTCCCTCCTTATCTCTTCATCTTCCATTCACGGATCTATCCCTATCACGTTAATGGTTTTTGTTCCCCTTTCTGCCTCCACGGCCCTTGCTGTTGTAACCCTTTCCACCTCGCCCAGCATTTTCCTGACCTCTTTGCTTCAATTATCAACTCCCTACTCCTTGATATTCTGAGTCTATCGACCCACTCCCCCTTCATCTACCCTAACCCCTTCTTAATCTTTTCAATCCCCTCCTGATTCAGATCCCCAATATCCTTCAGGATAATCGCCTCATTCCTTTGTTCTCTTGCCCCTTCCTTTTCTGTATATATTGTCACCTTCGTCCCTCTCCTTTTTACCCATGCCACTATTTTTCTTAATACTTCCATCGCCACTATGTTCGAGCCTGTGCAGCTGTCCCCACAATCAATATCTGCAAACATCCGACTCAGCAAATCAAAGACTTTTCTTTCATCCCTACCATCCCCCTTCATTCGGCAGATTCGCTCTTCCTCCTTCGTTTTTGCCCCTTTTCTCTCTGAGATCTTTACTTCCTTGATCCACTCCATTTCCTCCCCTTTTTCTACCAGGATCGGGAACCTTTCCCGATACAATCTCTGGATTCCTCTCTCCATTCCACCTTCCTCCTTGTTTACCCACACTACCTTAATTCTGTCATCTCCGTCCACTGGATTTCCCACCTTTACTTCTATGCCCTTCCCATTTTTAACATCCCAAGCCCTATCTCTTACCTCCTTCCAACCCTTCCAGTCTCTTTGTCCTATCTCCCATCTTAATTGCATCCTCTCCTCTCCTTCAAATCATCCTTTCTTCTCAACCGCTCTAATTCCCTGACCCTCCTTTCTGCCGCCATCTTCTGTTCCTCCAATTTTTTCACTTTTTTCTCCAGCCATTACCATTCCCTTCAGTTTATCTACATTCTCCCAATCTTCCCCCTCCACCTCTTTTCTCCTTCTGTTTTATTTTCTGCTTCCTATCCTCCAAAGGCGATACCTTCTTCCTCTTCACCGTCCACTCACCCGGCTCTACTGCTTTATCTGGAGTACGTTTTACCTTCCTAGATTTCCCAAAAATTCCCTTCCTTTCCTTTTCTTACTCCATTACTTCCTGTTCTATTATTTCCTTACAATGCATTCCATTTCCCACGAGTAGCTAGGGAATTGAAAGTCCACCACCACAGAGCCCCGCTTGTGCTGGTAAGGCTGGGTACTCCGGGAGGTCACCAGGTATCCCGGAGGCACCGTTTATGACTGACTTACGAGCAGCCATTTATCCATTACCACGGTAGCTAACAGCGTGGATTACGGATTGTTTATCGAAGTTTACCCCTCTAGGCTTTTTTCACGGTCGCCTCCGGACGCAGTAGCTACCGCTGCCCAAGTCACACTACATGGCTGCCTCCCCCATGGTGCCGGTTTTTTATTGAGGTTTACTCCTTTATTCTGTTTGATCCGCGAGAGTTGGTCGGTCATGAGCCTCTTACAACATAAAAAGCCTGAGTCCTTTGACAGACCACGGCCCCTGGAGACACACTATGAGCCATTGGGACGCGCCATGTCGGGTGGAAAGCCCTCTCCCTGGAAACTTGTATGAGAAATTAGGGGTGAATCTCACAAATGTAGAACTAAAGTACTAGTTTTAATACCTGCGGTGTACAACATTAATTTAAGTTTTGAATACTTTGCTTATGTTTACACATCTAAAGGATTGTCTAATTGTGATTAGCGTAAATTAACAAACTATGCATTATATTGAGACAGATTGGGCAACATCGGTATACAAAAACATTAATAAAATAAGATGTTCATACAATTATTTCAAAATTAAACTTTGGGATTTCAAACATCTAAAATTGAACCACATTGCATAAAATAACATCAATAGACATGAAATTTCTGGGTTGAGTTCTTTTTAATTTAGATTTAGAAAATAGAATATTTAACATATGTTATCCGTACGTGCCTATAGATGGATGGCGGATGGGTAATTTCAGTCGTAAACTGTGGTATTTAAATACCGGACGACCTCTGGATGGGCTTGCGGGGCTCTAGTAGAGCGGACCATTTTTCCCCAGCCACTCGTGGGATCTGAATGGAAAATCAGATAAGAAAAAAGGTAGTGGAAAGCAGGAGAGGTAGAGGAGGAAGCAGAAAGCTCGGAGGGTACTTCTACACTGGAGTAAAATTCCAAAAAGGGGGCTGTCAGAGTAACGAAATCCTAAGGCCGTGCGCTTGTACTATTTACATACCAAATGAGCAGGGCAAGAGGTTGGAGGCTGAGAGGACACTTGCTCAATTAAGAGTAGATAACCGGAGGCTGAACACTCATCGGTGGACAGTCTGGGATGACTTCTTTAGAAAAGGAGCAAATTTGGATGTTCTCAGTGTCTTTTGGGGAGCTCAAAAAGCAACACATGTATCCCTACTTTGGCATAGGGAAAATTTAATTCCGGGTCAAAGGAGAATGGCAGTTGTCTTACGTCCAATTTGGAGAACAAATGCGCTATCCTTAATTTAAGCAAAAATGTGTTCATCGTTGGTAATGGATAATTCTCCCGTAATATAGCTCAATTCGCCCTTCTCATGTCAACGCAGATTCTGGCTTCGCCGCCCGATTAACTGGCTCTATTATGTCTCTCTGAATTAATACCTTGAGTTGTTTATCGACATTTTCCTCGAGTGGTACTGGTATTCTGCATAAAGGTTCAATAACTGAAAGTACATTATTATCTATTGGAATTTCTTTTATCTTTGGAAAAGATGGTTGTTGTTCTTTAATTGTTAGTATATTTAATCCTATTTGTAACATACCCAACTTGATCGCTGTTTCCTTGTCTAGTAATTTTGCTTGGTCATGCTTTATTTCTTTGTTAGCTATGCTAATTTTTTTTCAAATGAAAACAATTCAATAAAAACAATGTTTCTGGGTTTGCATACTTGAATACTTAATCTGGCCAAGTAAATTCACTTATAGTGTTGCTTTTGCTTCCTGAATCAATGACCAAGTTAATTTTAACACCTCCTAATGTACACGTGATTTTCTCATCTCCCTCCATGTGGAAAATGTATTCTTCTGATGAATTTCTGTGGCTTTCTTATTTTTATGTAGATTAGTCTCTTGATTATTTCTGTTAAATCCTTTCTGTAATTTGTATTTTACTTTAAAATGGCCGATCCTGCCACATTGTAGGCAAGATTTGTTACTAGCGACGGTCCTGATTTAGAATATCTGTATGTCTTGGAGTTTTCTTTGATTTTATTTACATCTGACGAAGTAATCGGGTTTAAAGGGGCTGTATTTTTCCATTTGTGAATTTACCGTTTCTACTGATTTTGCTGTCGCGATAATATCAGTTAATGTTTTAGAGTTGTCCAATTTCAAAATTCTACGTCTTAATTTTTCGACAATTTCTTCTACAATATGTTCCTCAATATTGGTAAACTGGTATTTAGTTGCTTGACGTGAATCTCCTCTTTAGGTTCTTGCTGAATTGAACGGGATATTTATCGTTTATAAATACGGCTCTGTCTTGGAACAAAATTGTTATTTAATTATTGAATAATCTTCTCGTACACATCCCTGTTGTCCTTTCCATCTGTATCCTCTATTTCGGGCAAACTGGAGTATATTTCTTGCAGGCTGCTTCCACCATTATGAAGTTATAAAACCTTCTTCTTGGTTGCGTCCTTAATTGATAGCGCTTCAAAATAAAATTCTAACGATCTCTCCCATTTTTCCCATTTAATACTCAAAGCAAAATCGTCTGTATTGCAATCGAATCGGACTATTGAAGACAGTCCATATACAGGTAAATCAATATCTGTAGAAGCAATATGGAGAATTACTTTTTATCTGTTTCTGTTGCCGACGTAAGTAAATTTTATTTACTTTTTTTTCTAAATAACTAATTAGCTAGTGTTTTGTAAATACACTAAATTGATACTTTTACTTGGGAAATCGCAATGTAGGGTTGGTATCAATTTTAATTTCTCATTAATTAACTACCCCTGAAGAAGATTTGAGAAATTAATTAATTTATTTTTTTTATTTTTTTCTGCAAAATGTACTAGGCCTTGACCATAATAAATGATAAAATATTTCTACACTAACCACCCACCTATATTCCTAGTGCTATAATTTAATATCCAATTAAGACAATTTTTCAAAAACAAAATATCTGATATCCTCGTTACCCAATGTAGAGTTGAATCTTATCGTGACTTACACCTCGCAGTCGATAGAATATTCTACTACTGTGTTAAAATAATTTTTGGCTTTTGAAAAGTAAAATAAACATTAAATCGGTATCGAAGATGCGGCAGGAAGAGGATAAGGGAAAATAAACCACATGTGCACTACCCAGAGTGGTGGGAGATGAGGAGGAAAAGGAAACCACCCGTGCACTACCCAAAGTGGTGGGGGATGGAAAGGAAAAGGAAAAGAAGGGGAAAATGGTCTCCATTAAATAAATCCTAACAAGTTACTCTGGCAAAGGTAAATAATATTTCGTTCAATTAAATAGAATTTTGATAAGTCAAGGCCGCACAACAGTAAGGAAGATGAATTCGTAGTAGTGTGCCTTGTTAAGTACGTATAGTGGAAGATGGTGGTGCGTGGCCATGTGACTCAGACATTTTATGTAATTTCGTTACCACTTTCAAGCCCGGTGGCTTTCCGCTTTTTTTAATTTTGTAAGTTAGTTATGTAATATCGTATTTTGTTAACTAAGGAACCATTCTATCAAGATCTTGTAATAATTCCCAAACTGAATAGGATTCTCTCAATATTAATCTTAGGGAATAATCGCTTAAAGCACTGAAGCTATAAATGCGGCAATAAAACAATCATCAAAGAAGTAAGTTTAAAAAAAAACGAATGGTACCTACACAGAAACCAAAGTAGTGAGTTTTAGAGTTTTAATCAACGTACACTTTCCTGCAGCAATAATTCTGATGGAGTAAGATAAAGCTTAGGTTAGTTATCATAATAAAAATATGGCAAAAGGTTAGGGTCATAAACTTTCCAAAGATGTAAAGTGTCGGACCTAATACCAAAATAATATAGATCAATAAGCCTGTCATCCTTTCTACTAAAAACTTGAGTAGCTTTTGGACAGGTAAATAAGGGATAAATGCTAAAAGAACATCCTCTAAGCTATTGTTTATATGTAAACCAATCAGTTAAATAAACGGAAATAGACTAGTCTCTAAGAGTCGGTTGCATAAACTATTGTCAAACTTCTTTTACAATTCTATGTTAAAATGGTAAAGGATACATGCCTCTAAGGAGCAGGCGCCTATTTGTTTTTTAAAAATAATTTGATTAGTCAATGAGAGATGTTGTACAAATTGATTCTTAGGCTACGTACGTCGTCACATTTCTTAGATTTGGAAAAGACAAAAATTGTATGTTTTGTAACTTAAACCAATATTTTGTTACTATTTTGATATTTAAATATATATTTTTAATTATTTTAACGCTTTATTGCTTTTAATCATTTGAGTAAATGACGGTTAGTTCATCAAAATTAAAGATTACCGTTAAAACACGAGGTTTTAATATTTAATAAACATACAGAATGATTCATTACTAATTGGAAATAATTTAATACTAGAATCCTGACTTCAAATGGTAAAGATTTAACCCAAAACACCTAAATAAAATGTAGCTGCTTACTTAGTTACAGGGTGTTTTGTTTAAAAATTTAAAAACTATTTGGGTTCAGTTAAGATATGTATTCATTTCATATTTGGCAGAAAATGTAGGCACTATACATTCTACAAAATTATATTAAACAAACGTTTCTGGCTACCACCAGAGGCGTACCATAGGGGCAAGTGACAGATTAATCGTTCCCAAATTCTACGCCACTGGCGGAATAGAAATTTTAGCACAATTTTTCGATTCTCCAATACTTTTTACGTAAATAAAGTACTCTTTTTTCATAACGATAAAGTCAATATTTCTCGAGATCTTTTAAGTTAAACATGAAGCTGCCCTATTTTAATGTGTGATAACCATGTCGATGTTTTGGACCAGTGAATTGCCAGTTGCGTAGAATTTTGGAACGATTAACCTGTCACTTGCCCCTGTCGTACGCCTCTGATGGTAGCCAGAAACGTTTGTTTAATATAATTTTATAGGGTGTATAGTGTCTACATTTTCTGACAAATATGAAATGAATAGGTACGTAAAACAGTCTTAAAGTACTGAACCCAAATAGTTTTTAAATTTCAAACAAAACACTCTGTAACTAAGTAAGCAGCATTTTATTTAGATGTTTTGGGTTAAATCTTCATAATTTGAAGTCAGGATTCTAGAATTAAATTATTTCCAATGAGTAATGAATCACCCTGTATAATTTGAATAGAGAAAAAAACCTCTTTTAATTCTATTTGCAATAGTATTTTTTTTTAAATTCCCATGAATTTATTCTAGTAATTTATATTTTTATATCTTATTATATTAATTTATATCTTATGGTTGAAAGCGCTAAGCTAAGAAATTTTAAATTATTAATATACACACTTATTAAAAATACAAGTTTCTCTCTTTTTCTCCACTCTATCCAAAGTGTGTACTAAGTACTACAGTCCTTTACTTTATTTACAATAGTTCATTATTCTTCCATTAACTAATTGGTTTTTGATACCAATTAATAGAAATAGTATTATCAATATTTTGTATAAATTTAGTGTCTAAAAATGGTATACTTTTTTTTCATCTTTTTCTGTAATGAATTGTATAGGTATGTGGATCGTAACTATTAAATAAAAATATAATTTCATTCAAGCCATGTTTTGGTAACGTCAAGACAATGTCATCTATATACTTTTTGATAAATATTAAATTAACAGGTAAAACTGGTATAACCGTATCTAATAGGTTGTCCATAACATAACATTGTAGAATATGTTTATTCCAAGTAAGGGTTCGATTCGAAATAACAGTTTCAACGTTTGTAAATATTTATTGGAAGAATAATACAAAAGGATTATTACGTAATATACACGAGTGTAGAGCGATGCGAATAACCTTTCTTAACGGCTTCAAACATACTACTACCCTTGAAAACTGAGTTTGACTGCTGCCACGAAAACACCTCATCTTCTCAGGTTACAAAGCTCACTTGCCGACAGTACTACCGTTGCGTACAGATGAATTTATATGGATTAGGGCAGGAGCGTAGTGAAATATATGTATACTCTCCCCCCCTGGTCTCGAACGAATGAGAAGAGACCAGCTAATTGTTGTTTTTTTTCTTAGGTCTTCCTCTATTTCTTATGGTCACAACTGGTTGTTCGTCCTCGCCTAGAACATTTGCGGGTTCTAATGAAGATACATGATAAACCCTCAATAGCACTTTCAAATCCTTAACATGGGCAATTTGATAATTATTTGGTGAAATGACTTTAATTGCCTCATATGGTCCATCTCTTTTTGGATAAAACTTGGAAGTGACTCCTTTAGCTGCATTACTTGAAGCGTGAACTTTCACCCAGACTTTGTTACCAACATTCAATTTGGGAACATCTCTTCTTTTGGTATCTGCATTTGCTTTCTGACGATCTTTTTGCTTTTCATGTAACTCTTTGGCTTTGATATAGTGGACTACGTGGGGTATTGCTTCTCCCCCCAGACTAAACGTATTTCTTTCAGTTTCTGACAACATAGTCCCTTCGTCTGCTCTTAGGCCATCAGTATTTATATTACTTGTTAAATTAGCCATGGAAAATTCAATTAAATCCTCTTGTATAGTGCTTTCGTACTTTAATTAAAATTCTTGTTCTAGATTGTCTGAAAAACGCCATTTTCCACTGGCAATGTCTAAAATGATTTTAGCGTCTTGAATAAAATCAATGCCAAACAGCGTTTTTGTTTCTGTTCCAGGAAATGTTATAAATTTTGTAGAAATTATTTTTTCTTCCAAAATTACATTAACTTGTGTAGTAAATACTTCTTTTGTCTGTCTTGAACCATCATCTAAGGTTACTGTGATTGTTTCATGGTCAAAATATTGTCCTTCACCTTTTAAAAGGTTAAACAGTGTATGGCTAGCAACACTTTGTTTGGCAGCTGTATCTATTAGCCCTTGTCCAAAATGTCCCAAAATCTTAACATGTAACACAGGTCTCACGCGCGGACACACTAAAGAGTCTAAACTAAAAAATTCCATCGCGGCTGTTTCAGTTTTTTGACACACCGGACAGTTAGACCGAATAAAGCCAGGTTTACCGCAACCATAGCACGTTAACGTAGGCATCGTAATAGGTGTCGTTTTTGGCAAACTTGGACTTGGTCTTGTACTAAACGTTTCCGAGTTTTCCTGTTCCTCTTTAGGTTTATTTCGAAGTTTTCTGCACTCCTCCCTACAATGGCCAACATTCCGACAATATTGACAACGTGGACGTTTGTCTTTGTCGTTTTCACTCGCGTTAAATTTTTCGTATCGCTCAAAAGTCTCTTCAAGCTGCCGAGCGTGTTGTAACAGTTCGTTAAAGTCATTTACTTTATCGCGGGGTACATTTTCACGAATACGGCGATTAAGCAGTCCGTACACCATGTCTAACTGTATTTGTTCAGATAACGTATTTGGCTCGAGTTGTGCAAGAATAGATCTAGTTTCACAAATAAAAATGTCTGTAGGAGTGCCACTATCTTGCTCCTTTTCGGAAAGTTCCCGATAAACTCGATAAGCTGGTTTTTTTGGTCCAAAAGTATCGCGCAACAGGTCAATAGCACTTTTCCAGTCAATAACCGAACTTTTTACCCCTTGGTACCAGGTAGCCGCAAAGCCTTCTAGTAACATTGGCAATCCTTTCAATGCATTGTCATCTGATACTTGCAGTCTTTATATATCAAAACAGCGTCAATAAATGCGTTAACGTCCGAAATTTTTGTCCCGTTAAAACGTGACGTACACTTTGCGATTATTACGTAATACACGAGTGTAGAGCGATGCGAATAACCTTTCTTAACGGCTTCAAACATACTACTACACTTGAAAACTGAGTTTGACTGCTGCAACGAAAACACCCCATCTTCTCAGGTTACAAAGCTCACTTGCCGACAGTACTACCGTTGGGTACAGATGAATTTATATGGATTAGGGCAGGAGCGTAGTGAAATATATGTTATAACATGCTATAATTGTGGAAATGGCAGCCCCCATTGGAGTACCGAAAATTTGCTTATATAATTGATTATTAAATGAAAAATAAGTATTTATAAAAAGAAATTTAATTATTTCTTAAAAGTAATTTTTAGTTATCGAACAATGTTGACTAATTCTATTCCAATTTTTATCAATTGCTATAAAAGCAGAAACCAAATATACATTACTAAATAAAGAAATAACATCTGAACTACAAATAACATTTTTCAGTTAATTGAAATTTATTAAAAACATCAAAAGAATCCTTTATGTAATATTCTGTGGGATAATCATAAGTATTTGTTAGGCCCAATTTCACCAAACGATGTTTGATCTCAGATTAATTATTAAGCTCGGCTTAATAGTCTGCTGTTGATTTACTAATTCCAGAAAAGTCAGTCATAAACTATTATCTGATGACAACCAGTAGCATAATACTTCAAAGTGCATATTAAATGGTTCATTGAAGAAACAGAATCATTCTTGAAAAAGAATATGAGTCAATAAATGAACTAATAGTCAGCGATAATGCCTAAACCATAAATTATAATGATCAAAATGATAATAAAAAGTTATACTAAGACTTCCAAAAAGTAAGGGTTAGTATAATAAATTTAAAAAGTTATATAGTATAGGTATTTACTTGTCGTTTGCAAATCTTTATTATCATAATCCAAATTTTGGAAATAATCTTCTAATATCAAATATTAAAAAATATGTATTCCTTATCTAGGTTTAGTAATAAAATATTGAAATCTGAACTAATCCAACATTACTTCACGAAAATGGGCGACTTGTGTTAAATCGTGATATGTATAACAGTTATAGACTGATCATTCTGTCTAGTTAATTAATTTATTAATGTGTCATTTTAGCTGATTAAAACCAAGTTTTTTAATATTGGTTTTTTATTACGTATCAATTTATTCAGCTAAAATTTGTATCGAAACGAATTAAGAAATCTGCAGCATGCCGGAAGAAACCCAAAAAAATAAATCTATTTCGATCATGTCGCGTTATCTCCGCCCAGAGCGATTCGAAGATGAACCAAGTGCTTCCGCATCCGATCTAAAACACTCATTGGTGTTACACTTTTCAAAATTTCTTATCCAAAGAATGTATCCCTAACGGCGAAGACTCAATGAAATTGAAGCTTCTTGTCAATCATCTGTCACCTACAATATTTTCGTACATAATGCAAAACCTACGATAAAGCCGTTAATGTCTTAGAAAAAGTATACGTAACGCCTAAGAATAAAATACTCGCCAGGCACATGTTGGCGACGCGAAAGCAACGAGTGCATGAATCAATAAAAGAATATATACAAGCACTAAAACTTCTTGCACTTGAGTGTCATTTCATTAATGTATCGGCAGAAGAACATCAAAAACAATCAATGAGAGGAGCATTTATAGCGGGTATTAGTTCCCAGAAAATAAGAGAGAGACTGTTGAAGAAGTTAAACCTGAGTCTAGACGAAGCCGTCAGTTTAGCCATTTCCCTTGAAGATGCTGGAATAATCTCACAAGCTTTCGGGAACACTAAAACACTAAATCTCAATGCCTTACAAGCTGCTAAAAGACCAAATAATAACTGGCGGCATCCACGCACTCCTTTAATTTGAGTTGAAAGAAACGATGCTTCTTTTGTGGTGGAAATGTTCATTAGCGCATAAAATGTCCTGCGGTTAATGAAAATTGCTAAATGTGTTCCAAAAAGGGTCATTTCGCAAACATGTGCAGATCGAAGCAGAGACACCCAGTTAACGCGGTAACAGATGACATTATTCAATGCGATAACACACTCTCAGTAATCTCCCCTGCCTCTGCAAGCAGTCCAAGAAAGGCTACCTCACCAATATCAATTAACGGGTTTAAAGCAGAAGCCTTAATAGATACTGGGAGCACTGTTAGTTGTATAAATAAAAGTTTGGTCAAGATACTGAAAATAAAGGTAAAGCCTAGCCGTCAAACTATCACGTTAGCATCTCTTAGTCATATTTCTTATGTCGACGGTGTGTTGAGAAACATCAATACAAAAACCAACCTCTTTTAATTGTTAACAATCTATGCGCAGATGCAATTATCGGTCACGATATACTTAAATACCACTCTTCTTTAGAACTAGAGTTTGGAGGAAGTCAAGAACCATTACGTATCTGTAATGCCATGAAAGCATCAGTACCCCCGGCATCTTTGTTTACTAACCTATCTCCTCATACGAAACCAATTGCCGTCCGATCTAGACTCCATTCCACCGACGATAAATGTTTCATAAAAACAGAAGTCTCCAAACTACATGAAAATGGAATTATTGAACCCTGTGTCTCACCCTGGCGAGCCCAGTTACTAATTGCAGGCAGAGGATTACACAAGAAGACGATTAAGACCAAAAACCATTAATAGATTTACCGAATTAAATGCATTCCCTTTGCCAAAGATAGAAGTAATTGTCGCAAAAGTCGCTAAATACAACTATTTCAGTCAAATCGACTTAAAAATCGCGTATCACCAAGTAGTAAAAGTCTTCTCTTAAAAGTGAAATAAAATTGTAAATTATATTATTACGTTTTTGTTTCCTACTTTGTACTTACAAAACAAAACGTCTGGCAATGCTCTGCTGGTAAACAAATTTGTCTCGACAATAAGTAGTAGGGAATATGCCTACTCTATGTTTACTTATTACTCTGAGGTTTGCAGTCATTTGTCGGATATCATTAACCGAATACGAAAGATCTTTCGATAGCACCCAGTGATTCATACGGACAATTCCTGGATGAGAGTGGTTATCATGTATATTTTCTTTGCCAGGACGGTATACAATGTCGTCTTTAAAACAAGAAAACAACTATAATCTCCAACGTTCAATTTTCTCATTCTTTATTTTGTTCGAATGAATTTGGTTCAACATGACTACCGCGGCAGCTTCTTTTTCAATAGATGAGTGTCGCTTTTCTGCATCAGTAAAAGATCGTGAAAAATACGCTACAGGCTGTCCGTTTTAATAAAGAGACACAGCCTGTGCGTTTTCCGAAGCATCAGTTTCCACTGTAGCGTTTTCATTAATTGCGGACAACGAAGCCTTTGCAATATCTCTCTTTAATTCGGTAAAACAAGTGATTGCTATTTCAGATAATGAAAATGTAGATATTGACAGAAGAGGCTTTATTCTTTCTGAAAAATTATGTATCCATCTCGAATAATGAGCGAAAAAATCCTAGAATCCTTTTCAATGCGGTCGTATTTTCAGACGCTGGTAGGTCGAGCAGTGGTTTAAAGCCGATTCTCGTCATGTCGAATTGTATTATTTTTTATAGTGTAACCAAGAAGGTTAATCGTTTCATGACTGAATACACATTTACTCTCATTTAGTGTTATATTGTATTTGGATGCAGCCACCTTAAATTTTGACAGATTAGCATCATGTTATTCCTTCGTCTTTCCACATACGGTGACGTCATCTAAATATGCAAACGTACCACATAGTTCAAAGTGCCGCTACACCATTGATAGTGACACCAAAAGGGATTCTTGTAAACTGATAAAGTTTTCCGTTTGCTTCAAATGTAGTGAAAATTTTTGAAGAATGGGTACTTGGTGATACGCGATTTTTAAGTCGATTTGACTGAAATAGTTGTATTTAGCGACTTTTGCGACAATTACTTCTATCTTTGGTAAAGGGAATGCATTTAATTCGGTAAATCTATTAATGGTTTTTGGTCTTAATCGTCTGCTTGTGTAATCCTCTGCCTGCAATTAGTAACTGGGCTCGCCAGGGTGAGACAAAGGGTTCAATAATTCCATTTTCATGTAGTTTGGAGACTTCTGTTTTTATGAAACATTCATCGTCGGTGGAATGGAGTCTAGATCGGACGGCAATTGGTTTCGTATGAGGAGATAGGTTAGTAAACAAAGATGCCGGGGGTACTGATGCTTTCATGGCATTACAGATACGTAATGGTTCTTGACTTCCTCCAAACTCTAGTTCTGAATAAAAGTGGTATTTAAGTATATCGTGACCGATAATTGCATCTGCGCATAGATTGTTAACAATTAATATGACTAAGAGATGCTAACGTAATAGTTTGACGGCTAGGCTTTACCTTTATTTTCAGTATCTTGACCAAACTTTTATTTATACAACTAACAGTGCTCCCAGTATCTATTAAGGCTTCTGCTTTAAACCCGTTAATTGATATTGGTGAGGTAGCCTTTCTTAGACTGCTTGCAGAGGCAGGGGAGATTACTGAGAGTGTGTTATCGCATTGAATAATGTCATCTGTTACCGCGTTAACTGGGTGTCTTTGCTTCGATCTGCACATGTTTGGAACACATTTAGCAATTTTCATTAACCGCAGGACATTTTATGCACTAATGAACATTTCCACCACAAAAGTAGCATCGTTTCTTTCAACTCATATTAAAGGAGTGCGTGGATGCCGCCAGTTATTATTTGGTCTTTTAGCAGCTTGTAAGGCATTGAGATTTAGTGTTTTAGTGTTCCCGAAAGCTTGTGAGATTATTCCAGCATCTTCAAGGGAAATGGTTAAACTGACGGCTTTGTCTTGACTCAGGTTTAACTTCTTCAACAGTCTCTCTCTTATTTTCTGGGAACTAATACCCGCTATAAATGCTCCTCTCATTGATTGTTTTTGATGTTCTTCTGCCGATACATTAATGAAATGACACTCAAGTGCAAGAAGTTTTAGTGCTTGTATATATTATTTTATTGATTCATGCACTCGTAGCTTTCGCGTCGCCAACATGTGCCTGGCGAGTATTTTATTCTTAGGCGTTACGTATACTTTTTCTAAGACATTAACGGTTTTATCGTAGGTTTTGCATTGTGTACGAAAATATTGTAGGTGACAGATGATTGACAAGAAGCTTCAATTTCATTGAGTCTTTGAAAAGTGTAACACCAATGAGTCCATTTTAGATCGGAGGCGGATAAATTTCAAAATATTAAAAATGGAAAATTGGCAAACTTTACAAAAGTGTGGGAGAACCGCTCAGAAATGGCCAAAATTTAGTTTTACAGAATTTAAAATGTAGGTACCTATAAAATTTTCTTTTTTCCTATTTTCCACCTTTCCTTGAAAATAAGTAAACCCAACTCATTGTCACTATTTTCTGAAGACGATAAAAAAGTCATAAGCATCAAAAACTCTTCGCTTTTTTTTGAACACTACCCGCCATATTTGCTCTGCATCTGTTTATCTGACACTATCTCAGATCAACTCCGATCAACCCGAGAGCGATCCAGTCGATCAGCCGAACAAGAAAATCGACCATGCTCGGTGACCAATCAGGCCAACCGAACATTCTCGGAGCACTCTGAGAGCGACCCAGAGCACCCAGCGAAAACGCTATTATAGTATATATATGCTCGAAGCACAGAACGCCGAGTAGGAGCGCTGGTGTAAATGTTCCATGGAAGTTAATTAGGGTACGTTTTAATTTTAAAAATTATACATTGAGACTTTATCACTTTTCAATTATTAAAAATTTAATCACATGTTTTAAAATTTATGTAAAATAAATTCAATATTTTAACTGATATATTCAACACAATTATCCAAGATCGAATTATCATAGAAGAAATATGAGAATCGATAAATAACTTTCAAATAAAGTATCGATGTTTTAAATTCGTATGATATCTGAAGGTTAATAAATCTTTTAAAATTAAACAGGATTGTATTTAGGTCTGAATGTAAAGTAATTACAGCTGTTGAATAATTCAAATTATTTTTTTATTAACTATTATAAGAAATATATTATAAACAAACATCCTTAATGTCCAGAATTATATGGAACTATTAAATGAGTCAAAACCTTAGACTAGGAAAGAGAGAGGAC
Source organism: Ophraella communa (assembly GCA_035357415.1). Classification (NCBI taxonomy): domain Eukaryota; kingdom Metazoa; phylum Arthropoda; class Insecta; order Coleoptera; family Chrysomelidae; genus Ophraella; species Ophraella communa. Next base: position 24,060,541 of record CM068989.1, read on the forward strand.
AGCGCATGGCAATGAAAATCTTATGCGTGTGAGTAAAGCCAATTTTTAAACGTTTGACATATGTTTGGTGGTAAACAAATTAGGAACGTCGAATTGTATTATTTAGTTTTTTTATTAATTTTCACCTTTTTTAATCACCTGAATAGATATTTTAAAATGGTTAATTGTGCAGTTTATAAGTGCAACAGTCAGAGTGCTAAAAAAGAGGAAGGAATTTCATTTCATAGGTAAAAAGTATTTTAAAACTATTTCCTTGAAATTTATTTTTATTAATATTACAGCTTTCAGGTAATAGATGTTTATCTAAATCACATATGTTATGTATGATAACTTAAATTAATTGTACATACATTTTGAAAATTGTTTTTATTCAGTTTTAAAGATTATTTTTCAATTAATTGTTATTATTTTCTCATAGATGTAATAGTTTTGCAGTGACGTGGAACAAAAACATATATTTAAAATAGATAAAATAGATTAAAACTGTAATATTTATTAAATAAATATGTTTTAAAATGATTGTTGTTTTTTTTTGGAGCAGTACATATTTAAAGACTTTTTTAAATTAGATTTGTAATACGAAATAATGAAAATGATTATTTAATAATCGTATAAGAAAAATCGTATGATACGCCTATGTCAATATTGTTCGCCATTAGTTTGGTGGTAAATGGGTTACATAAATTGATTCCAATGCGCAGTCCTCTCTCTTTCCTTGTCTAAGGTCAAAACCAAATAGAACTGTAGTGTCTACTCCTAATAGTAGCCAAAAACTTAAATGAAACTCTAAATAATTACGGTTACAGATCTAAATTTTTAGTTAAAAATTCATTAGATTTGTTAAATACACATATGTCCAAAAGTTTGGAATAATGGAATCTCGAAGTCAGATAAACATACAAAAAAAATGATTTATTCTTTTGAGGTGAAAAATGTACAATGTATTACAAATTCTTTTAAATAAATTAATAAGCAAAAAAAGGTTTTTAAATAAAATTAATAATCAGTATCTCCTCCATGGGCCTGTAAGCATGATGTAGGCGATGTGGCATACTATCGATTAAATGGTCGAGCTGGGCTTGCGGAATTATCTCCCATTCTTCACGAGCAGCATCTTTCAGTTCTCGTAGAGTAATTGGAGGCGGGTTTCGCTTCTTAATGCGTGTTTTAAGAATGTCCCAGCCATGTTCAATGACGTTCATGTCAGGGGAATTTGATGGTCATTTTTACGTACAAACACCTACCCGGTACTTAAACGTTCGTCTAATAGACAATAAATAGAGAATACTTCCTGATATTTTAGTTTTAAAGGCTAATATGTGGATAAAAAGTTTGTACATTTCTTTGCTTCTTCTTGAACGGATGTTTCGTCCACAGCGAAATCTTGGACTGGTCACTCATCAGAATACAGCCATGTTGGACCCTTCCACCACTGAGATGTTATCAACTGCTCTGCAGAACACCCTCGCGATGGTAAATCAGCCGGGTTCATAGGACCAGGTACATGATCCAATGAATCGACACAGGTATATTTTCGAATTTCCTGTATACGATTCCATAAAAACGGTTTCCATATATCAGTTCGTTTGATCCATGCCAGTACTGTAGTTGAGTCGGTCCAACAGAATATTGATATTTTTTCAGTTTCAATATTCTTTCTCACTGATGACAGAAGGCGCACCCCAATCGTAGCAGCCAGAAGTTCTAGCCGGGGAATAGAAGATTTCTTGATAGAAGATATCCAACTTATAAATAACATCAAACTAATGATTAGCCTGAAAGAAAAGACCTTTAAGAAATTTAAACGTACTAAAAGTCCAGCCCATTGGGATTACTACAAAGAGTTAAAAAATTTTACAACTTCAGCTATCCGAAATGAAAAAAAGGCCTATTTGGAATACTGTTTGAATTCTGCTAGAGGCAACAGTAGGGTAATTTGGAAAAAAGTCAAAGAATTTAACATTGCAGGCAAACCTTCCAATAAAAATGTTTTAATTCCAGACCAGTTTAACAATCCGAATCTAATTAATGACCATTTCTTAGGTCTATCATTACGTAATAGAGATCCAAATGCAAACCTAATTAACTTTTACAATAACAACCTAAAAGAAAATGTTCTCAATATTTAGTTTTAGTGCCGTAAATAGTTCCGTTGTGTATAAATATCTGGTCGAAATAAAGTCTGCTGCCTCAGGTTGAATCTTCATATGTTACTTCTTTGTTGTCCTGAAATTTTGCCTACAATTACTCACATCATAAACTTTTGCTTAATCGATTGCACTTTTCCTGATTCTTGGAGGATCTCCAAAGTCTTACCTATACCGAAGAAAAAGACCATAACTAGCTTAAGCGATTTAAGACCAATTTCCATTCTTCCAGTTTTGTCAAAAGTACTTGAAAAAATTATGAAATTTCAGCTAAATATTCATCTTAAATTTAATAAAGTACTTCCGATGCGGCAATCAGGTTTTCGAACTGGTTACAGTTGTACCACTGCATTGCTTGACGTCACTGATAATCTGTTCAGAGATATTGACAATGGGTAAACTGCTGCTCTGGTGTTGCTTGATTACTTCAAAGCATTTGACACCATTAATCACAAAACTTTACTAGCAATTTTACACTTCATTGGCTGCTCCAAAGATGCTATTAGACTCTTTAAAAGCTATCTTAGTAATCGAAAGCAGTTCGTTGTTACTGATGCAGGGGTTTCAAACATAAAAGAGATTTCCTGTGGGGTGCCACAAGGATCAATACTGGGGCCGTTATTATTTTCATTATACAGTGATGGGCAAATGTGTGGAACCAAGTGAATATCTCTGGAATTGTTAAAGATATCGAAATAAAATTTGGAACGTAGGTATTACAGTATATTGCGTACTTGTTTTTAACGATTTTCCACTTCCGGTTTAACCGGAAGTGATGTCGATTTTAAATTTTTTTAATGAAACACCCTGTATATTATTTTATTTTCGAATAGAACATTTCATTGCGATTACAAAAATATAGGGTTCGATATTTTTTATTTCAATACCTACCGAAATATTAACACAAAAGTATCTAAAGAAAGGAAAAAGCTAATATCTAGTAGTCCATGAAAATCTTTGTAGCATTGATATTAGTTGTCAAAATAAGTAAGTAGTAAATTTTACAAAAAAAATGGCCGAACTAAATGAAAGAGAAAGAATAGAAATATTAATGATGACTGGGTATGGAGAGATGAGAAGAACGCATCAAGAAGTTTGTGATCTATTCAACAATGTTCATCCAAATCGACAGATATCACGTTCGGTAGTGACAAAAACTGTGCAAAGGTATAACGCAAATGGAACAGTAAGTAATTTATCAAAAAGAGTCCGGTTAAAAACAGCAACAAATGAAAATGTAGCTCAAAATATTGCTATATCTTTAGAAGAGAATCCTCATTTATCCTCTACTGAACTCGCCAATACGTACGAAATTAGCCGTCGTTCAGTAGGAAGGATACTAAGGCGAGAAAAATATCATCCATACAAAATTCGCCTTGTTCAAGAACTCAATGAAGATGATTTCGACAGACGTCTAGAATTTTGTGAGACGATTATGGATATTTGCAACCGTGATAATAATTTTGCCAAGAATGTGGTGTTTTCAGACGAGACTACATTTTGTTTAAATGGTACAGTTAATCGACACAACTGCCGCTACTGGTCGCAAACTAATCCGCATTGGGTACGAGAGGCTCATACGCAATATCCCCAAAAATTGAACGTTTGGGCGGGTATTTACAATAACAGAATTGTGGGACCTTTCTTTATTCAAGAAACTTTAAACGGAGAAAGGTATTTACAGCTTTTAGACACTCAAGTGATTCCGGCGCTAGAAGTATGTAACATGTCTAACGTCATGTCACCGTGCAGTATTATCGACCGTAAACGATACCGCTATTATTAGAGAGATATTGCTGTGACAAATCCTGTGCGGCGTTATTACCGCTGGCGTTATATTGACAGTTGAGCATGCGCAGAATAAGTTCGAGAGACACGTTGCGGTAATACTGTTAGCGCATCACGTTATTTACGGCAGAACAACACCTCACGTAAAACGTTGCGCTATCCTACGTCGGACTGAATCGGATAGATCCGGTAGCTGATCGGAAGCGGCATATGTGTTTGTTTTTATTTTCTAGGTTAAGTTGTAGGTAGTTTGCTTGAGATGATTTGTGGTAGTAATAAAATACATAGTCCCATGACACCTAAAGAGGAATTTGATTTGTATTTCAGTATTTCAATTCACTGCATATAATATGTTAACATACCTGGAACAGAATTGCGTGTTTGGGTTCTGATTACTTCTGGTATACGCAAGGCTAGTCTGAAGATATCGTCTGTTTCGAACCTGAAATTAATTTTTGTATCTTCTGCCCTCATATTGTTTTAATTGAATCTATCTTCAGCAGCCCCAAAAGGAATATTTTCAACCACGCCGAAAATATTGTGGAAAATCACTTGCTCCACTTCATCGTCATCAGCATCAGCTAAAATGACTGCTTCTAATGCCTCATCCATGTTCAGAAGATCCTCAATCAAAACAGAGCACAATGGTTTAAGAGGTTAGTTCCAAATAAAACAAGCGCTTAAATAAAACTCAAAACATAATGGCAATACGTGTACCGCTCCAAACAATGTTAAGACGTAAACGTAATATTTAACGCGGAGTAAATAACACACCGCATGCGCTAACGGAATTTGCAATATCTCTCTAATACCATTAAAACCGACCCTATTTACTGTTAATGCTACTGTACTCGAGACACCCCTTATAGACGCTAACTATTTATCCGTTTGAACGAGGCCAAATAAAGAACGCATTCCTTCTGACAACTGACACAGAACACAAATTCCGTCTTGAGCTAGTCTATTTAATGAATCGCTAAGCAATTCTATTCCCTTTTCAACTGATACTGTCGTCCGAAGAGTTTGAACAAACCCCAAGAACTCATCTTGTGAAATTGGTTGTCGGTATGTAGATTGTTTTCTTTTCTTTTCATTGTTAGTTATTTAATTATGCTTCAATTATAATAAAAAAAACATTTTCTACACAATTACACACACAATTTCTACACATATTTGAAAATTAATAAAACATATCAGAAGCGTGCTTTCGAACACGTGGCTTCAATAATCGTTCAAGGTAAGCTATCACTTTTAGACAAAATATAACAATCGATCAGTAAACAGCTAGACATTTTATTTTTCGTAAGCTAAAAAACAGAATTATTGTCAAATTTTAGGTTCATAAAAATCTTAGAGCGTAGTCTTCAACTACGCTATTAAAACTTGCTGTAGAGTCAAACTAATAGTAGTTATTAAACAAAAACCACTTCACTGTAATATTTTTAATGTTTTAAAAAATCAATTTTTCACAAATATGCATTTAGTACAAATATATGATTGTTTCAAAGTTTTATTAGAACTAATTAAATACATACCTTTTTTATTCAATCATTAGTCTATTGATAATTTTTTTGCATTATAAAGAACAGGACCGGCTTCACCGTCCTGTACATTAATAATTTTCAATATTGCTTATTTGTTTATTAAATTTATGGACGCTGTGTTGGAAGACTTAAAGATAAGACAATTTATTTGTTGAAATTTAGTAATTTGCTGTCCTATCTGAAAAGTCTGTCCAATACCAACGCTCATACCTCCATGATTCCTTCTCACACACATAAAACTTTCAGAAAGATACAACCCCCTAAGTTGGAGTGAAAATTACCCCTAAGTGGGAGCCTGACATCTCCAAGTTCGAGCCAAGCTACAGTTAATCTAAGCTAGAGCCCAGTTACCGCCTATGTGTAGACAGCCCTTCGAACCACTTCTGAGATAAGAAAAGTATTACGTTTTGAGCAGCCAGAACCATCACAGAAACTTTCATCCCTCCACAAAGAAGCTGAAGTCGCCCTTCTAGACAGCACAGAAACTCAAAGTTAAGTCCTCTTTTTACAACTCCAGTTCACAGGTCATTATCAGCAAGCACTTATATTTTCAATAAATAAACAATAGTTTTAACAAACAGTTTCATTTGTATACCTTAGACTATAAGTCTTAAGGGTGTAGCGTGGTCGGTATTTTATTTCAAGTAGCTTCTTTATTTGTTTAATTAAAGTAATTACAAGGTGTTTCTATCTTTTTCACCTTAGTTTTTGTGTAGTCTGTTTACTTAATCGTTAGCGTTCAAAAGATAGTGGCGCCCTTTTTACTTATACATCACAATCCTTCCTATAGTGAGCATTAACTTGGAGTCGAACCACCCCCTGGAGAGTGTCTCTTAGCCGGGATCTCTTTTGAGGAGTAATAGTGTTGCAAATTGGCGCCCTGCCTCTTTGGAAGATTAGTGTTGCAAATTGGCGCCCCTTGTTATTGCTTTGCTATAGTTTGGATTGAGAGGTATATAAATTTTTTTGATTCAGTTTTGACCTCAATATTAACTTTTACTATAGATAATAATTTTTTTGTTGCTCTTATAACGTCCAAATAACTTTTTTCCTCTTGTTTCGATGAATTTTTTTTAACATTTTGAGTTTTGCTGATTTAACTTTTATCGAAACAATTTTTTACTGCCGAAAGAAATAAACTTTAATATTGCATTCTTAAATATCCAGTAGTATTTAGTATATTGCTTTTTATTTACAAATTTAAGATATTTTTGAGTTGAAACAGTTACATGTTTAATTTTTTTTAATAACAATTGACAAATTTAAGAAGTGATTTTGAAATAACTTTTGAGTACAGCTGTTAAGAATATTACACAATTTTATTATTTTAAACTGATACCTATCTATAGTGAGTATTTGCTATTTTATTTTTAAGTTATATATGCTAATACAGTAATACACTTTGTTGTTCGATAACTTTGTTGTCTTGGTTTTGGATTTTTGATATTTGACTTGTATGTTTATTTGAATACTGCATTTCTATTTTTTTTTTATTTGTGTACACTTTTGAGACTTAGATTAATGCTGTTGCCGGTTTAGATTATTACACTGTTATTTCAGATACCTATCATGCTGATCTTGGCCTTTTGATTTTTGATTCTTGTGCTGTTTTATTTAGTCTTGAGTACCTGTTCATTGACTTTTAGGTCTATTTGAGATTTGTTTATCTGATAGTTATCTCTATGTTTAGTTGGAATCAATAATTTGGGTTTTAGGTTTCTCTTATTAGATTTTAGAGTTCATTTAGATTTTGGATACCTGCTTTTGTTAGCATTGATTATTGATGTTGTTGTATTCAGATACTTGACCTTTTGCCTTTGTCGTATTAGATTTTAGAGTTCATTTGGAGTTTGGATACTTGCCTGCTTTTGTTTGTATCGATTATTGTTGTTGTTGTTGTATTCAGATACTTTATCTTTTGTCTTTGTCGTTTAAGTATTGAGTACTTTGAGTTTAAGTATTATTTTCAAAATGCAGGCTAATTATTTAAAAACCTTTAAGCTTTATGAAATCAAAATAAGAAATTTTTCTGTCCCGGACACTGTCGAAGAAAAGCGTAGAGTTTTAATAGGTATTCTTGCTAGGGAAAACATTAATAGGAGCTTCTCGTCCCCAGTTAGACCAAATACAAGACAATACAAAGACAGCCTAGTTTAGTGTATTATTATTTTAGCCCTTTCGGTTTATTACCATTTTAGTTTTAGTTCACAACCATTAGTTTTAGTTCTTTCTCTTCTTCCACCACTTTACTGTTATTTTGTTTACCCATACTCAACTTGGTTCACCATTGATTACCCTCCGCGTAGAAAAGGAAGTAGACCAAGCTACATTGGAGTTTATACCGTTCTCCGGACAAAACGGACCCTTTTCTTACCCCGCATTTTAGTCATTCTGTTTAAACATAAAAAACTCGGATAGCCACCGTGAAAGAGTCACCATACTTAAACTGGTTTTACGTCATTCAAATTTTTGGTCCCCCTTTTTGTTTTATATATTTTTTTTATGATATCCCGAGTCTTCTAACCGTCCCTCAAACAAAGAACGAGTTATTTTTTTATTTGTGTAACCAACGTAGAGTCATCGATTGACGTGTCGTAAGACGTTAG